>OU343221.1:80791063-80835360 GCA_910596185.1 Chrysanthemum makinoi | reverse complement strand
GATGTCTTCTAGCAAGTTGTTAAAACATAAAGGACTGAAGATAAACTTTGGAGGCTATATAATGACAAAGACAAAAGTCTTTCTCATATATCTGATTCAACGCTTTCTCTCTCAATTAATCATCTCTCTAAAACTCTCTTGTGAAACCCTAATTGTGTTCTTGATTCTCTTGATCAAACACTTGTTACTGATTATTCTGGTATTGTGATATTTGATTGAGATCAAATATTAAGTTGTTGGTTGATACTATTTGAGAATAGATATCTGATTGTTGTAATCTTGTTTTCTGAAGTAATAAAAAGTGTTTTGTTATAATTCGAATCTATTTTTATTCATGGTATCAGAGCCAGGTTGTTCTGAAAACTGTTTTTGAAAAATTAAGGTTTTGTTAAATTGAGGATTTTTTAATTCATTGTTGATTGGTCAATTAACTTGTGTTAATTGATAGATCTTGTGGTTAATTTCGTTAATCTTGAAGTTTTTTATAAACACCTATTTTTTGAAAAAATTAGGGTTTGGTGGAATTCGGGGCTTTTGTGATTAAAGGCTTCTGTGATCGATTAAAATTAGTTAATCGATAGATCTGGTGATTTGGTTAAGTTTGGAAGTGGTTCTGGTGATTTGCCCTAATTCTGAAAATTAGGGTTTGTTGGTTCTTGGATCTTGGTTTTGGGTTCTTGCCGTTTATCTTCTATATCCCTAGACTAAGTGAATCTAGGGTATAGTAGGTATGTTATTCCGCTGCTGATTCTCGCGCTCTGTAACACCTCTCTCACTCTTCTTTAATTTCTGTTCTATTTTTTGTTTAGATTGTCGGAGGATAGGTTTTGGAAGTTGTGATTGGTTGTTGGTTTTTTTTATTTTTTCCTTGATTCTTTAATTTGTTGTGTTCTTGTGTGCGCCCTTGACCTACCACTTTAGTGGCAAGGAAAGCCTGGGAACTACTTTCTCTTCTTATCTGTGTGCTTGTTTTGTTTCTTGGAATCATGTCTGTTCATAATTCTATTCATGGTTATACCGACGATGAATTTAAACCTGAGAACCATGTCACTTTAATAAGTAAATTGGATTTGAGTCATCCTTTACATTTACACCCAAATGATTCTGCTTCTTTAACTGTTGTCTTAATAAAACTCAAAGGAACTGAAAATTATAATGTTTGGTCTTGTGCTATGCTTTTAGCATTAGAGGGCAAAAATAAAACTGGTTTTATTGATGGCACATGTAGAAGGTTTAATACTGATGAAGTTTTGGGGTAGACAATGGGACAGGGTTAATGCTATTGTTTTGGGATGGATTCTTAATTCCATCTCTAAAGAGTTGTTTCTTGGGCAAATTTTTTCTAAAAGTGCTTCTGGTGTATGGAATGAGTTAAAAGATACTTTTGACAGGGTGGATGGTTCTGTTACTTTTAATTTGTATCATAAAATAAACTTATTAACTCAGAAGGGTACTACTATCTCAGAATATTTTAACAAATTGAGTACTTTGTGGAAACAATTTGATGCTATGGTACAGTTACCTAGATGCACTTGTCATGCTGCTGATGATTTTAAAAAGCATAATCAACTTATGAAACTAATGCAATTTTTAATGGGTCTGGATGATACTTATATGCAAATAAGGAGTAATATTCTTTCTAGAGATCCTTTGCCTGATGTTAAAGGTGCTTATGCTATTATCAGTAGTGAAGAGAGTCATAGAAATGTTGTGTCTGGAAGTACTAGTAGAAATCATAATTCTGCTTTTACTGCTTTTACTACTAGAGTTGTTAATCAAGCTAATAATCATAACAGTCAATCTACTAGACCTATTAATCAGAATGCTCAATCTAATAATCCATCTGCTAATTTTAATAGAGTCTCTGATAATAGAAGAAATACTGGTTCTACTCTTGTTTGTGATCATTGTGGTTTTAATGGTCATACTCAGGAAAGATGTTTTAAATTGATTGGATATCCTCCAAATTTTGGAAAAAAGGGTGACAATAATAGACCTCAGAATACTCAAAAAAGGTTTTCTAATAATAACTCTGTGGGGTCTAGTTCATCTTCTGGTTTTACAGATGAACAACTTACTACTCTCATTTCTTTCATCAAAAACAATAAAATCAAAGGAACTAGTGTGTAGGCCAATATGGCAGGTACTTATTTTAATAATAGCAGGGTTTTTAATCAGAATTTTCACTAGTTTTTCTCCACAAATAGTAATTTGAAATCTAAACTTACTTCTGGTGGAAAACTGTGGATTGGTGCTAACCAACGATACACACATTGTGACAAGCAATTAATAAATGTTTTTGATATTTCTCATCTTAAAATAAAGGTTGGTCATCCTAATGGGACAGAAGCTTTTATTACTAAAATTGGAAATCTAAAGTTAACAGATTCTTTAATATTATATGATGTTCTGGTTATTCCAGAATATTGTGTCACTTTAATTTATGTTCATAAACTGGATAAAGATAATAAAATTGTGGTTGCCTTTGACGAGAATAAATGCTATTTCTTGAATCAGGATTTGAATCTGGGAAAAGTTCTGGGGACTGGTAATCAGTCTGGTGGTTTATATTATTTCAATTTTGGATGTATCTCTTTTAAAAGTCATAACTCTCTTTCTTATTATGACTGGCACTGCAGGCTTGGTCACCCTGCAGACCCTGTTCTAAATGTTTTAAAACCTGATTTGAAGTTTAGTTCAAATGATCAAAACTTGATTTGTGAAACTTGTCAAAGGGCTAAGCAAACTAGAGAACCTTTTCCTTTAAGTGATCATACTTCAACTGTTTTAGGTGAACTTGTTCATTTAGATCTTTGGGGACCTTATAAGGTTGCTAGTAAAGAAGGTTACAAATATTTTTTGACTATTGTGGATGATTACACTAGGGCTATTTGGGTATATTTACTTAAAACCAATGATGAAACTGTTCATTATATCACTATCTTTTACAAACTGATTGTAACCCAGTTTGATAAAAAAAAATTAAGAATTTCAGAAGTGATAATGGTACTGAATTTGCTAATCATTCTTTTTCAAAGTTATGTGAGGAAAAAGGTACTACCCATCAGACCTCTTGTGCATACACTCCACAGCAAAATGGTATTGCTGAAAGGAAACATATGCATCTTTTGAATGTTGCCAGATCCCTTCTGTTTTAGGGGGGAATTCCTCTTAAGTTTTGGACTGAATGTGTTCTTACTGCTACCTTTCTTATTAACAGATTGCCTTCTTCTGTGCTTAATGGAAAATCTCCTTTTGAGATGATATATAATAAGAAACCTACTCTCTGTGATTTAAGAATGTTTGGTTGTTTGTGTTTTGCTACTATTGTTAATAATCATGATAAATTGAGTAGCAGATCTGAGAAATGTGTTATGATGGGGTATTCTAATTCTAAAAAGGGATATATGTTATATAGTCTTGATAAGCATCAGTTCATCTTTTCTAGAGATGTTAAATTTTTTGAATCTATCTTTCCTTTTAAGGAAACTACTGCTGATAAGAACAATGATACTTCTGAAAATGTTTTTCAAGACTTAAATCAGTTGAACTTTTTTGATGTTGAAACCCCTGAACTACCCAATGATGAAAAGAGAGTAGACCCTAATCTAAATAGTGACATTGAGTCACCAAGTCAAGGTAGCTACTCTCCTCCATCTGGTAGAGACCATGTCAATGATCATAACAGTGACAGCAGTGTTTTTGTTGATGAGGATGAGATGGTAACTACACTTGAAGAAAATATAAATTCTAAGGGTAATTTAAATCATGATTCATATTCTCTAGTTCAGGAAGAATTACCTTTGAGAAGGTCTTCTAGACCTTCTGTTTTTCCCAGAAATTATAATGATTTTATTGTTGAAAATAAAGTTAAGTATGGTATTGAAAAGTTTGTGAATTATTCTAAACTTAACTCTAGAAACTATTGCTTTACAGTTCAGTTAAACAAAAGTCATGAGCCAAAAAATTATTTTGAAGCTGCTAAATCTATCTATTGGACTGATGCTATGAATAATGAAAATGAGGCTTTATATATAAATGATACTTTTGAAATCACTGTCTTACCTCCTAGTAGAAAAGCTATAGGAAGTAAATGGGTGTTTAAGATAAAGTATAAGTCTGATGGAGAGATAGATAGATATAAAGCTAGAGTTGTTGCTAAAGGTTATAATCAAAAAGAAGGAGTAGATTATGAGGAAACCTTCTCTCCTGTTGTTAAAATGGTCACTATTAGATGCTTGCTTAATGTTGCAGTTCAAAATAATTGACCTATTTTCAACTTGATGTTAACAATGTCTTTCTTTATGGTGATCTTGATGAAACTGTATACATGAAATTACCAGAAAGGTTCTTCCCTGAAGGTGATAACATAGTATGCAGACTTAAAAAATCTTTGTATGGTTTAAAAAAAGCTCCTAGACAATGGAATGCTAAACTTACATCTGCTCTTATTGAAAATGGCTTTACTCAAAGTAAAAGTGATTATTCTTTATATACAAAGTCTAAAGATGATGTGTTTATTGCATTGCTTGTTTATGTTGATGTTATTATTGTTACTAGAAATAATATTGATGAAATCAACAATTTCAAGATCTTTCTTAAAACTAATTTCATGATTAAAGATTTAGGAAAGTTGCAATATTTTCTTGATATTGAAGTTGCTGAAACTGATAAAGGAATTTGTTTAAACCAAAGAAAGTACTGTTTAGATTTGCTAAGTGAGTATGGTATGCTTGGTTGTAAACCTTCTAAAACTCCTTTGCAATCTAAACTTGTTATTTCTACTGAAGCTACTGATATTGATCCTTTACTTGATAATATTACTGATTATCAGAAGCTTATGGGTAAGCTTATTTACTTGACTAATACTAGACCTGATATTTCTTATGTTGTTCATTGTTTAAGTCTGTTCATGCATTCTCCACTTAAGTCTCATCTTAGAATAGCTTTAAAGATACTTAAGTATCTTAAAGGAGCTCCATGTTTAGGTATTTATATTACTAAGAATTCTGGTATGTCTCTTCTTGCCTATTCTGATGCTGATTGGGCTAAATGTATTGTGACTAGGAGGTTTGTTACTGGCTATTGTGTATTTTTTAATAGGTCTTTAGTATCTTGGAAAAGTAAAAAACAATCTACTCTCTCAAAAAGTTCTACTGAACAGAGTATAGAGCTCTTGCTTCAGTAACCAGTGAAGTGATTTGGATTATAAAAATTTTAAAGGATCTTAATATTTCTAGTCTTTTACCTGTTCCTCTTCACTGTGATAGTAAATCTGCTATTAAAATAGGAGCCAACCCAGTTTTAAATGGTGTTGTAAAATTGTTAAAGTGGATTCTGTAAATCAAATTGCAGATATCTTTACAAAAGGGTTGGATGCATTACAACATAATTTTTTGGTCAAAAATCTTAGCATGTTTGATAAATATCAGTTATCAGATTAAGGGGGGGGTGTTGAGATTTATAATCTTGAGCTTAATAAGTAATCTGATAATGCTTTTGTGTTGCAGAAAAGTGTGTTTATGCTGGTGAGAAGTTTAAGAGTTGGATTTTGAAGATTTTATATCTTGAGGAGATTGAAGCATAAATGTGATAAGGCTGTGGATAGCTTTAGATGTCTTCTAGCAAGTTGTTAAAACATAAAGGACTGAAGATAAACTTTGGAGGCTATATAATGAGAAAGACAAAAGTCTTTCTCATATATCTGATTCTACGCTTTCTCTCTCAATTAATCATCTCTCTAAAACTCTCTTGTGAAACCCTAATTGTGTTCTTGATTCTCTTGATCAAAACACTTGTTACTGATTGTTCTGGTATTGTGATATTTGATTGAGATCAAATATTAAGTTGTTGGTTAATACTATTTGAGAATAAATAGCTGATTGTTGTAATCTTGTTTTCTGAAGTAATAAAAAGTGTTTTGTTATCATTAGAATCTATTTTTCTTCAAAAACCTATGGCAATACTATTGTATTTTGTACTAAAACAAAGCACATAAAACCAAAGGCACAACCCCGTGATATTTATCGATGGTTACTTGAAATATATGATTAGGTTAGATTAAATATACAAAACTAAATATTTAAAATGAAAACAAAGTTAATGTATCTTTGTTTCATTAATTATTCATTTGAAAATGGTTTTGAAGTTTGATATTAGAAAATCAGTAACTACAATAAGTTAAATAGTTAGGGAGGGAGGAGTGGTACCCGATTACCCTGGGGGTGCCACATCACCTCTATCCAATAAAAACATTCCAACTCAAAACTACCCCAATACTACCCTAACACTACCCTACGTGGACGGAGTGGTACCCTAGTACCCGAATTCCATTTTTTTTTTTTTTTTTTAAATACATACCCACCTTCTTCCTCCCACCTTCTTCCTCCCACCAAAACCATTTTCCTTACCTGCGAAACCATGTTTGGTACCTGCAAAACCATTTTCCTTACCAAAAAAGAAGACAAAAGAAAAAAAAAATACAAACACAAGCACGGGTACCCTTGCTAGCTCAGAGCTCGAATTCCTTAATCGAACCAAGTACCCGAGGTACACGGGACGGTGTACCCGAGCGGGTTCACTAGCTCGCTTGGCAACCCGAGCTCCACTCCGTCTGGCCTTAGTACTCCTATCTGTTTTTGAAAATTGTAGTAGGTTTGGTTCCTAAATTTAATATCCGTACTTCCGTAGAAGGCCAGCTCCGTTAAACTACATCACGTGTCTTGCATTTGCATAGATAATATGGTATTTTTCACACACAAAATCTTTTCTCCTTTACCCCAACACAATCACTAACGCCACTTTTCTTTCATCATATTTCCATCTCAAATAACAAAGAACCCGTTTATTGAGGGAAACATCTCTTCAGTATGGAATTTCGTCTCTAAGTTTGCAACAAAAGGTAAAAACAAATGTGGCTATAACAATGGCCGGCTGTAAATCATGGTATTACAATGTGAATTTGGCTTATCTAAGGAACTATATCACAAATAAACCGAATCATTCTCTATACATACTAAAACACAAAAGATTCCAAGGAATATTCCCTTTTTTTTGGCTTCTGCCGTTTTGGCCCACTTTCAGTGTAAGGTGTTAGCCCGATACTGTGCCTGGCCCAAGCATCAGAACGGTATAACAAGTTCTGCTACCTTCTGAAGAATGGGATAACGATGGATTTACGCCGACTATCCAAAACAATCTACACGGTTCCATTACTTTACTCCATCAGAACTTTGCGGACGGATTCTACCTTCATCGGTAGTCATGGTGATGAAAGTGCACCGGATCATGTCTTTAGGTTCCTCAATTCAATCTCTTTGTTTCACATAATTTTCTTTATTTAATTTGTTGAAATTTTGGTGAGGTAAGTAATATTATTCTTAGGTTTTGATGTTAGTGTTATGTGTTGCTGCGTTTTTCAAGTTGTGTGACAAGACCCTAAACCAAATTCAGGTCAACCAAATCTAGGGTTCTTCATATTTTTAATTTCTAATTTTTTTTTTATAAAGAGTTTGTATTTCTCTTCAATTTATAAAAAAGTTTGTATTTTTTTTCAATGGTTTATGTCTAATTGCAGGTTTGAACATGAATTGCGAGGTGCGGCTGCCAATACCAAATAATCATTCAAGAATAGAACCTTAAGGTTTATTAGGTACTAGAATCTATTGAATTTTCATCAACTTCTCAACCTACGAGTGTGCCTGTGGCCATTAAAGTTTGATTCCTAAACCTAGACTAAAAATAGCAAGTTTCAAGAAAAGCTAATTTTGGTCACCTTAGCTTTTTATATTCGCCAAACCAAAAATGGTTCGATTGTATAAAATTTATGGTTATATGTATTGGGTCAACTTAAATTTTCAAATTTTATACATGTTTCTTGGCTTTATAACTTCAATTTTTATGTCGCTTAGATACTTGAAGTCCGTAGGCTTAATATCCATAAACAATATAGAAAGGTTGGATTGTAATTTTGTTCTAAAATTTTAGCTTTTGATTTGATAATTAATTTCTTTTGACGGTTTTAGTTTTACATTAAATGGTAGGTTTTCATAATGTATCATCATTTTGTTATGCTCTTTTGTAACAGAAAGACTAGAGTTCAAGACCTTTGTTTGTGACTTTGAAATAAGATGACTAGGAGATGAGACGGGTTTAAGGTACTTTTTTGGTTTGTGAATTCATGTTATTGTGTATTTTGTATTATATGAAGTTTCGAATTAGGCGGCTTATTGTACAATAACATAGCATTAATTAGGCGTTATTCTAAGTTTAGATATGGTTTCTTATATGAGAGGATTGCTTCACCTTTTGGTAGATACATGGATGTCAAGGAACTAATTTTAGTACTACGATTCACACGCTGCGCTACTTTGGAAGAGTGTTGGATTTTGTTGAAGGTGTAGTTCTGCGGTTCCCCGCACCATTCCCATTATCTGGTGGTCGCATAATGTCACTTCATCCAATGAGCGCAGGTACCGGATATGATTCCTCGGTCCGTTGGTTTTCTTTTTTTTAACTTTTGTGTTTTGGTTACAAATTCCGTCGGTTCTTGCTGTCATAACTTCTCAATGCTGTTGCAGCTCCGCGTAATACAGAATCTCCATCGGATGCTGCAACTTCTGCTTCAAATAATGGCTGTTTGCGAGCTACAGGTATTGCCTACTTTATTTTTCGTTGCCTCATTTATAGCCAATCTGGCCTGCAATATGTTTACTTCCTTATTTTTGTACCCACATTTCTTTCGCTTTTATATATCCTTCAGTGTATTTCTGTATTTAGTCTGACTTTTTGACCCGCAGGTGTCTCACCATCAACGTGCCGTGTCTCAGTCGGCCCAAGTCTCCTGCCAGTTACAGTTGACGCAGGTATTACACCCAATATGTATGCAGGTATACTTATTTTCAAGAAAATGGACTCATTTTAGTTACTCTTTATACTTTTAGGATATGCTGTAATCAGTTGCGCCTATTGTTGCACCAGGAAGTCGCGCTCATTTTGGTGCAGCGGAGGCATCCACGTCTTCCGCAGACAGGGGTGTGCGGCGTGAAGGTGTTTGTTATACAGTCATTTTTTAAATAATGTTTCGTTCTTCTGGAAGGGTTTCTGTTTACGAGGGTCTGTGATTTGACATTGTAGGTCCTCCAACTGCTCATGCCCGTTTCGGCGCCTGTAATAGGGTTTGCAGGCACTGTCGTGCCGTCTTTTGGTTTGAAGAACGTCTGGTGGGGTCGGGTTCGTCGGCTGAATATCATCGGTGCTGTTTAGGGGGAAGAGCTGTTGTGCGTACCATCCGTGACTACCCGCTGTTTGTACAACAACTGTTTTCGACGAAACATTTTATTGACAATATCCGGGCATATAATCAAATGTTTTCCATGACGTCTTTTGGCGCTCAGATTGATGACTCCATTAATCTCGGCCGAGGTCCTTATGTGTTTAGGATCTCCGGGCAGATTTACCATCGTATTGGGAGCATGAACAATAAATATATGCTCACCTTTTGCACAAAAAAAATGAAACAATAAGTTAGTACCCATATGTAGGGTGTTTGGGATTGCTTATTTATTGCATATTGTTATAGAAATATGGTTGATAGGAGGCCCAATTGCGAGCACCGCAGGTTTAACACCACCCTTTTTAGTTTTGTTTCTCATTTTCCTTATTGTTACAGCCAATACTTACAAGGACGTACGACCCAAAAGTAAATTGTAGGCCCAAAGATCCTGATTCTGACGAAGTAAAAGAATTCGTGGAAAAACAGATGCATGTGACGGAATCAGTGCTTGAGGACTGCAATTTTAGGGAAAGGCTTTGTGAGAGGCTGACCAAGTCATTTGAGTACCCTCGCTATGGGTGTCCATTCCAGAGAGGAAACAAGTATTTCTATTTCCATAATCCAGGCCTTCACCCTCATCCAGTTCTCTATATGCAGGTACGAGTTTATGTATGCATATATATATGACACTGGTTTTCTACTTACAGATTTTTGTTAATAACAACTTTTAGTCCTATACGTTGTTTATGTATGTATGGGTGTTTAGTTTTTTCCACCCTTTATTAGTTATACGTTGCTATGGGCCAAAAATGTTACCAAAAAGGTCAACAAAAATACGAGTAGTTTAAAGAATAGCATCAATATGCGCCTCTCTTTTATATATGAAGACAGAGCATTGCTTTATGTGGGTTTCAGGATACCTTGGATGAAGAAGGGGAGATTTTGCTTGATCCAAATGCACTAAGCGAGGATGGGACAACAGCTTAACGAGCATATGAAGTCAAGCGTGTTGCAAAATACTTGGCTTAAGGTGTAAGTTCGAGTGGAAGAGATTGGTTAACCATTAGAGTTATGCGTGTGGATGAGAGGTCTGTCGAGCCACATGAACTTTCTTGGGTAAGGTCTTAACATCACATTCATCTACCGGCGATTCAATGAGTTCTAGGCAACCAAAATGAATAATTTCGCATGGGCCTTTTTTTTATATATATTTTGTAGGTAAAATTTTCCTTTATCAGCTGGACACATGACACGAAAGGATTTTTCTACTGTCAATTTCCTGATCCTAAGTAATTAATTATGATAATTAGTTATGATTGTCTTGGCATAATTATTTTACAGTTAAAAGAGTAAATTTGATGTTTTGTGACATTTGTCAATTGATTTATTAAGGGGGAGTGAAAGCATGGATCCTGGCACAGAAGTCATCATCATCAACTTTACTACCATTTTCTGGGAACAAAACAATCAGCATATATCTTATGTTGGAATGATCTTGAAGACCCCACTCATTTCCTTGAAGCCAGACTTCATGGATGACGGAAAGGTGCACATAAGATCCCCTGTATAATCTTTCTGCATTTCTTATGTAGTTTGAAATTTGTATCGTAACAAGCTTTTAGCTTGCTTGAATTTTATTGAGTAAAAATTGAACTATTTTCTAATCTTCTGCAGTATCTCTTAATGAATATATGTAAACGTGCGGCACGCCTCAACAAATTTTATTGTTGTGACCTATCTATGTTACCAAACGGTCTCGAAGGTCATAACGGAAAAGGCAATCTCCCTTTTGTGAAGGTCATCGACAACTTTGAGGCATATTATGAAGCCATTGCGAATGATGACACAATCTTTACTTTCTTGACAAACAAGGGTGCTCCAAGAAACAAGTTAGTTCGAGTAGACCTAAAGAAACTGAGTAGTTGGATTGAGATCATTCATGAATCTAAAGTTGATGTACTTGAGTCACCATTTGCCTATAAACAGACAGATGATTGCGAGTTACTTAAGTGATTGTAAACATGTGTTACAAATACGGGACTTTGGGAGTGGTGATTTGTTGCATAAGTTACCCATTGACCTTGGTAGTATTGACTACATTAGTTCTAGACTTCACGATAGTGTGTTTTTTTGTCAAGCTTAGCAGTTTTATTAATCCTGGTGTGGTTTATCAGTATAGTTTGGAAACTAGGGTTCCAAATAGGAAACTTTTACGTGAAATAGTGGTTCCAGGATTTAATCAAGCCGAATATCACGCTGATGAGGTAATGAACGTTAATATTTTTAGTGATTTTAAAAGATACATTGTAACTTTTTTTAAAAACTCTCAGGTGTTTTCAAAAGTTATTATAGCATTTGACTTGACGATTGGTGAAACCAATTGGAAGACGGTTCTTTCTTTTGAGCGCACCAAGAAAAGGTTGGCGGCCAAAAATGCACCGAAGTTAATCGATGAAAGCCAGAACTAGAGGAACGCATATATATGCCAATCAAGATGTCAATATCAAGATATTGGTAACTTTTGATTTAGCCCATTTGAAAATCTGAAAGAAATAAAGCTTATACGCCCAAAAAATAGGTTCAACAAGCTATGTGGTTCTGGGTGTTTTGTAGGAGAAGGTTGCAGGGAATCATAATGTGGGGTAGGAACTAAACACACGGAGGTGAGTGGGTAACAGTGAATATTATAATCCAAGTTACTTGATCTTTCTTTTGTTTACATGACATTACTTTCTACATTATTTTCATTGCCGATTCCTAAAATGAGTGTTGTGCTTTGGGGTTAATTTTAACATAAATCCTAAAAGTTGCACAATGATCAATTTCGACCATTTAAACATTATCCTGTTGAAGACGAGAGAGAGGAGTGGCAACGAGATAGAAGAGTGGCAACGCAAAAGAAGAGTGGAAAGAAGCGTGTTACAACAACTTTAATGATTGGAGACTCGGGGTCCCAGAGGGTGTTGGAAGGAATTGGCAGAAAAGTAAGGTGTCAATGCCTTGCACCGGAGAAGTGTGCGCATGGAACCTGGACGAGGTTTGGCTGGTTTCGCGGCTTACCGATCCACCGAGAATGTTGCATTCCATTTATGTTAATAGCAGGTTATCTGATTAGTACCAACCCAAACACCGTATATGGGATCTGGTAAACGGTTATTCAAATTAGCATCATATTTGCTTGCTTTCTTTGATATTTCTACTAATAATCAAGGTTTATGTTTATTGTAAGGGATGTGTAGGTGTAAGAAGGACTAGATGTTGTAAGAAGGATCAACTCAGCTTATCCGTATTCAAAAACTTAAATTCGGAAAAAAGATATAATACCCGCTGCAACGCAGCGGGCTATTATCCTTGTTCACTATAAATACGAACGTCAAGAACCCATATTATGTATCTCGATTGGTATCATTATCTTTATTAACCAAGAAGAAACAACAAACTCGGGATCATGGCTAGGAACACTTCAATGTTTGTGAAAATTGCCACTACACTCTCGCTTTTCCTAATTCTCACGGCATTGGCAGAAAGCAGAGTTACCCAAGTAGGTAAGTCCTTCGAGGTCGCTACCCTTTTTAATGTTTTGTGTGCATGTAAATTAATAAGTTTTTCTTGTCAACATTGACCAGTTTCCCCAGCGACACTTGGGGTCTTTCCCAAGCGACATGTCTTTCCCCAGCGACATGTCGCTGGGGAATCTTCGCTGGGGAAACCTCGTCAGGGATTGTATCCCCAGCGATAATCGCCGGCGACGATGTGGGTCCCACTCATTTTTCAGTCAAAGAAGTAGTGCCACGGTGGCATATTATCCCCAGCGACATGTCGTTGGGGAATCTTCGGGTTAAGCTAAAGTGGTTAGCACGCCTAATTAAAGCTAAAGTTAATTTCCAAATATTCCCAAATGACTGTCACTGGGAAAATATAGTTTATATGTTGACAAGTCAACTAATATCATAGTATCCCCGATTACGACATGTCGGGGAAACTATATTTTCGCTGACTTGTCAACGCTAGTTAGTATCCCGCGACAAGTCGCTGGGAAAAGTCTGCAATTTTTAATACAACCGCACAGAAAGGCGATTTCTAGATTTTTTCCGAAATTTTTCCGGAAAAAATCTACCAATTATCAAACCTGTACCAAAACCTGTATAGACTCACCACAACTTGTACCAAAACACAAATACAATATAACGGATCAACGCAATACAAATACATCACAACTTTTACCAAAACCGAAAGATAATAAAGCTAAATCGTCCAAAATCCGTATAAGTCTACAAAACGTTGCTTCCTAGTCATAAACAGGTCTTAAAAGTCAATATTCAACATGATAGATAGGGAAACACATGTTTAAATGTCGCCAAGATGAACCTAAAGTACCAATGTAGCATACTAATAATATATAACACAACTACCTCTCGTCGTCGTCATCCTCATCATCGCCACCCTCCTCGTCATCACCACACCCGCCACTCCCGCTAGCACCACCCTACTCAAACTCCTTAAACATATCCCAGTATTTACGTCCGCTTCCAAAAGACTCATCATAAAGTCTACCTTTCTATGCATGCTCGAGCTTGACTTGTCGTGGGCGGGCATACTTGGCCCGATGTCCCGTGATGGCAATACCCGACCCACACCCGTAATATGCCCACTAATCTTACCCCCTCTTGCCAACGCATTGATCTCATCCTCCGTGTACTCACCCGTAGCTTCAAGCCTTTTCATCTCCTCCTATGTAGTGACAAAAACACAAGATAGTAAATATATTAGTCGGGTTGCTACATTATTTCTCGATAATTCATTAAAGTGTATTTTGAAACTAAACTTACATATATGCGGCGGTCCTCATCCTTAGGGAATACCCCGCAACAAAGATATGTGTTCTCCGAAGGTGTCAATGAGTGAAGGGTACTCCCGAGTGTCTCGAGGCCCCTCCTGTACATACATACCTAATATAAGATGAAACTAATTAAAACGACAAATCACAACACACCAAAGCGTATAATCAGATATATATGTATATAATCGAGTCACATAGTCACAACCGGGGTACAGCTCCTCGTTTAATAATCGGCATATAACTCTTCAAACTCGTTACAGCTCCTCGTTGGCACTGGCATATAACTCTTCAAACTCGTTACGTGTAGCTTGAGTCGGTTCGTTACTTGTCTCACCAATATCTCCTTGAGTTGGTTCATTGTGTTCATTATTCAGAGGAATATAGCTAAGATCATTAATTAACGATGTCATGTCACTCATCAGAGGTTGTCTTGTGTTATCTATTACTGGCGGTGGCATAGGTGGAGCCGGTTCACTGTGTTCCACCCATGTTTTATAACGTGGGTCCCACCTTTGTCTCATAATGTGGTCTGAAAGGTGTTTGATGTGTACCCATAATATATTTCGACAAGACTTGCATGGACATTTTTTTTCCCGGCACTATTCACTAACAGCTTGCAATGATCGACGAATTTTTGAAGACCGATAAAAAAATAATGGTTCATGACGCTGTAAAAGTGTCCAAGTCTTATCATCGAATACCATAACTGCGTTTTAACGATACATTTAGTTATTATATGCAACTTAATTAAACACATTCAAACGAGGAATACCAGATGTTTTGTTCACCTAGTGCAACTATGGAAGGCAATCATAACCGATTCGTCTCATATATGAATGCGTATAACCGATTTACTATTTGAGAAATTGTATTTCGGCAAAGATTTTCCTCAACTCCCCAAATATATGTTTAAAGACATATTCATAGGAGTAAAGGAGAAACACTGTCGAAATCATCTCAAATAGTAAACCAATTATACGCATTCATATCCTAAATGAGACAAAACATTCAAAAAGCAGTCCCAAACGGGGGATTTTTTGAAATTAATTTCTAATAAATTAATTTCGGACGGGTTTTCTATAGGATGATTAATTTTAGACGGGGATTTTCCAAAATTAATCACTAAAATCCTAAAACATTCCTAAAGGGTTCAAACGGCTCATATCAACAAAGTTTTAAGGTAATAACACAAAGAAAACAAACAGCTTATATCAACAAAGTTTTATCATTGACAACTTATTATAACTATAAACTAACAAAATTTAAACAATAAACATTCCCCGGCAACATGTCACCCGGGATACCAAAAGGAGAAAAAAAAATTATAACATACCTTGGCTGTGGATTCGCTCGTGTAGGCTCTACTGTGGACTCCTCGTTCTCCTTCTTTGGCTGTCGTTGCATCGCCAAAACCAAAAAAATTACTTAACAAAATTTTCTAATTAACAACTTCTTACAACAATAATAATCTTGTTTAACCAAATCATATTATAATTAACAAAATTAAAATATATATATATACAACCAAACCAATGTCGCGGTACGCCGAACCAAAACAAAACTTATCACGCACCACCAATAATTAGAGGGTTAGAAAAAGAAGATATAGAATTATCATTTAGAGGGTAAAGAAAAGAATTATGGTTTAGAGGAGGAGGAGGTGCTCGTGTGCTCGTGTAACGCCGGTGGTGGAGGGTAACGTTGAAGTGGTGGATGCGGTGGTGGTGATGGAGGTGCTCGAATTGTTGGTGATGGTTGATTTTATGAATTGTTGCAAAAATCGCCGGTGGTGGTGGGTAACTTTTTATTTCGTTTTCTGCAGTGAAAGATGAACCAGATCTACTTTATCATAAAAATTAATTCCCGGCGACAAGTCGCCGTGGAAAGTTACTTTTTTTGTCGTTTAGCGTAATTGGCGCGATAACGAAAGTCGCCAGGGAAAACTTAATTTTATTTTATACTCACACTTTATTATATAATAAACATTATCAGTTAATATTATATAATTATCTCACACTTTATTATTATCTATGTATTTGTAAAAAAAATGTATATTAAAAAATAAAATAAAAAAACTATTTTGATCATTAGTAGTTATATTTATGACATGAAACTGAATTTATATATATTAAAATATACAACTTTTATTTTATTTATAAAAAAAAAATTGTAACCATTAATACTTTGTATTTATGACATGAAACTCAATTTTCATATAGGTTATTTTACATTTATTTATTTATGAAACTCAATTTATAATCACTAATATTTGCACTACATTTATTTATTATCATTATTAGAACACATATTAATAAAATGTATTTTGTAATCAGTATTTATTAATCATAAATACTCTACATTTATCGCATGAAACTCATATTTAATTATGTTATATAATTGTCTTTATTTTGTAGTGACATGGGTGTGTTCCGGAAAATATTCTAGTGAACATCTTGTATTGTTTTATAAAAACTTTTTATCATAGTTGTCACGATCTCGATCTTAATCTTACGATTTTAGGGTTAGACATTAGACGTTCAACGGATGAGTCGATATGTTAGGGTTAGACATTAGACGTTCAACGGATGAGTCGATATGTTAGGGTTAGACATTAGACGTGCAACGGATGAGTCGATATGTTATGGTTACACATTAGACGTTCAACGGATGAGTCGATATGTTATGGTTACACATTAGACGTTCAACGGATGAGTAGATATGTTATGGTTACACATTAGACGTTCAACGGATGAGTCGATATGTTATGGTTACACATTAGACGTTCAACGGATGAGTCGATATGTTAGGGTTGGACATTAGACGTTCAACGGATGATTCGATATGTTAGGGTTGGACATTAGACGTTCAACGGATGAGTCGATATGTTATAGTTACACATTAGACGTTCAACGGATGAGTCGATATGTTAGGGTTAGACATTAGACGTTCAACGGATGAGTCGATATGTTATGGTTACACATTAGACGTTCAACGGATGAGTCGATATGTTAGGGTTGGACATTAGACGTTCAACGGATGAGTCGATATGTTATGGTTACACATTAGACGTTCAACGGATGAGTCGATATGTTAGGGTTAGACATTAGACGTTCAACGGATGAGTCGATATGTTAGGGTTAGACATTAGACTTCCCACCAAAAACATGGCGCCAAGAATTTCCACCAAAAAAATGGCGCCAAAATTTCCCACCGAAAGCTACCAGATCTGCTCTATATATCACATAAAGAATACTTGAGATCTTATCCCACCAAAAGCTACCAGATCTTATCCTCAAAACCACTCAACCTCACAACCTCTTATCTTCACACAAATTTCAAAACCTGAGATGGAGCCATTTAATCCTTTTATGTGTTCTTGTGGAGCAGGAAATATAAAATTAAGAACATCACATAAAGAATATTCAGTTGGACGACAATATTATGCATGTCCTCTGTCAAAGGTGAACAATCATACATTTCTTATTTATGTAAATATACAAATAATTGGGTTGTAATCTCTTATAATTTTCTTATTATGTAACAACCCGTAAAAGATGATAATGGGTGCGGATATTTTATGTGGAATGATGCATTTGACGAGTACTTAAGAACAATCTCTTCTCAAGGTTCTGGATCTGCACCAACAGAGTGCTCGAGCTTTCATGAAAAAGATCTTAGGATAAGCTTGCTGGAATCACAAAAATATGTGCTAGAGACAAGAGTAAGGTTGCTGGAGGCAAGACTTCAAATGGCAAGGATTCCTCGACGACCACGATGTCGGTCGGATGTATTACTTCGAGTCGTTAGGTGACATGGAAAATCTTCGTATGTAGTAGTAATAGTAGTTGTTGTTCTTGTAGTTGTTGTTGTTGTTGTTGTTGTTGTTGTTGTTGTTGTTGTTGTTGCTGATCAAAGCAGTAGTTGTTCTTGTAGTTGTTGTTGTTGATGTTGTTGTTGTTCTTGTAGTATGTATCTGTCAAGTATTTTTATAAATCAAAGCACATGCTGGATTTGTAAAGCTGACCATGTTCTTAGTTAACCAGATTATGGTGTCCAAACACCCATTTTCCAATACTAAATTACATATGCTCAAAGAATGAAATTGAAGAAACAATATCACATTTAACAAACACGAATTAAGAACCATATTAATTCATCATAAATTTAATATTTTTGTTTTTCCCATAGCTATATATCTACTCGCTTCACACAAGTCTCATCAATAACGTATATATATTTTTTGTTAAAGTCAACGAAGTCAAATGGAATCCCCGGCGACATGTCGCTGGGGAAACTATTGTCGACGTCACCATAAGAGTCATTAACACTAATTACATATTTTTAAATAAGCAAATGAATCCTCGGCGACATGTCGCTGGGAAAAAATGAGGGGAAAAGTTCCCGCCACGCTTTACGAAGAAATATTTGGTCAAAATATAACCACTTTATCCCCAGCGACATGTCGCCGGGGAAAAGTGCATAATAATTTAGCTGAATTTTCTACGAGAATTTGTGCCACGTAGGATCTATTTTTGTCGTTTAGTGCAGATTCCCCAGCAACAAATGTCGCCGGGGAAAATGTCGCTGGGAAACTGGTAAATGTTGTAGTGATCATGTGTACTTTTGACCCAACTTTAATTTTCTTACTGATGGATCTTAAACATATAGATGGCTTCCTAAAGGCAAACTATGTTGTTTGTAATGCTGTTTATGGTGTGGAAGTTGGTGATGATTGTACCACCATCAGCCAGGCATTCCAGATAAGTTTAGATCATTTTGAATTAACCCCAACATCAATTGTGAATTGATCGTTGTGGGTCAATGGGTGTGTGTCAATGGAAGCTCAGCTAAATGATTAGCATTTCTAAACCAAATACGCCTGACCGCTTCGAAGTGTTAAGTTTAAAAGAATAAAGAGCTATAAAGCCTTCATTCGGCTATCTCCTGTTTAGCTTAATTTGCTATGTTTACTTTTGTACGTTGTTTTTCGAATGTCGTGCACTTGAATCATTTGATTGATGATTCATGTTTTGAAACTATCTCGTATTAATTATGAATGATTTTTCTGTTTAAAGTGTTTATGTCAATTCTCTAGGTTACATGACTATATAAGCTGTTAGGAAAGGCAAACACATAGGGTTACCGAACAAACATGTCTACTCTTGAAAAGGATAAAGTAAAACACAATGCCCAAACAACATCACAAAAAAAATGACATTTGTCTCCACCACACAAGCATATCAATCTTACCAATTCAGATTAGAATGTGTATGTTGTTAATGTTAGTTTGGAAGGTAAAGCCAAGTTAGAGGAAGAGTTGAAGTGTCGATGTGATTGGGTTAACTTAATTATGCTTGTGATAAATCGAAACTCTTGATTGTCTCGAATTTCTCGATTCATGAAATTGTCATTTGAAGGTTTACCATCCGTCCCTTATTATATAATATCGCGCTTTTGATATACTAGTAGATAATGCCGCCTTTTGCTTTTGAGAGAGTAGATACCGATGCTTATTTTTGCGAGTAAAATAAATTGCTATTGAATCTTTTTTTAATAAGTAATCCTAAGCACAAGTTAATACCGGAAAAAAGAGAATACTCTAAAACTTTAGAATTTTTCTAAGCGTTTACTTGTTTGAATATGAGATTGTGAGACTTGATTAAATTTTCTTTTGTATATGTAAAGGTGAAAGTATCGGTGGTTGTGGTTGGTTGCAAGTTAGATTTGATTGATGAACACTACCCATGAGTAAAATGCAAAGCGATAATGCCAGATAAAAATTTGTAACGAGTTGATCAGGTATGTTATTGTGATTATCCGTGATATATAGCTATTCTAATACGTGATAATTCACAATTATGTCAATGCTTCTGAAGGAGGAGATTCTGCACTTTAAGTTATGTCTTAGTGCTTTCTTTATTAGTAATCAAGATCAAAGATAGACTAAAAATCTTGAATAGTTTTATTAGGTCAACAAAGAAATGTTGTTATGAGTACACATTTAGGTGGTAACAAATGTACCAGTGAGGTATGTCATTCGTGTGGTTTTAAATAAATTGGGTCAACTTTTATCTTTCATTTTATAAAGGAACCAATGAAGAACTACAAGGCTCCAGATCAAGGAACCAATGAAGAACTACAGGTTCTAATCGCCACTACTTGGAGCCGTGTCCTGCTTCCTAGGTGAAAGTCTGTTATAGAAGTTTGAAAAAAGTAAGTTGGCTAAAATGCGGAAAGAGATTGAAGAGGATCATGAACGCAAGAAGCTTGAGTTAGCAAAAGAACATGAAAAATAAAGCCGGAAATCGTTAATGTAAGCTTATTGGAAAATTACCTCCTGAAGTTGCTCAAGAGTTTTTAACACGACTTATTGTCCATTCTTAGTACTAGATAAGGGTTCGTCTGTTGGAATTCTAAGTCAAAGAAGTAAGAATGTTGAATAGTGGCTCAATATTGTCCAAGATATGCAACTTGAAAAAGATAGGAAATCTTATGAAAGATATGGAATCTTATCCAAGATTTTATACAGATTATGCAAGTTGAAGATAAGCAAGTTGCTTGCTACTTGTGAAGAGTTGAAGCCTATAAATAGAAGCATTTCCTTTGAGTTTAGTACACCACAAACACATACAATGTATTGTATAAACATGTAATAGGTTTTGAGCTATTTTCCTATTATCAATCAAAGAGTTATTTTGGTTATCTGTGTTTATACAATTTAATCTAGAATTGGTATCAGAGCCTGAGAGAAGGGGCTTTTAATTCATACCTGGTGTTTTCTTGAACCATGTCGATGTTGAAGACTAAAGCAGTCCTACACCGGAGGTGAAGGAGGCGGGACAACCACCGTAGCTCGTCCTATGTTAACATCTACTAACTACACCGCCCGGGCCCTACGAAGGAAGGTTGTGCTCAGAATACATAAAGCTTGGTTAACTATTGAACCAGAAACGATCGAAAGTGAAGAGAAGAATACTCCGGCGATGGGTTTGCTGTACCAAGCAATCCCTCGAAACTCGATAATGCAAATGGCGTAGATAGTCGAAGGTGCTGTGGGAATCGATCAAGGCTCGTTATGTTGGAGCGATAGAGGAAGGAAGCACGCGACTTTAAACTGAGTTTGATCGGTTGAAGATGCACGAGACCGAGACCATCGATGTATTGCCGGAAAACTTCACGGATCGCCAAGTCCGCATCACTAGAGAGAAACGATGAAGAATCAAAGCTGTGTGAAGCTGTTAAAAGTGGTACCGCGAAGTTTATACATCTCGTTTCCTTGAAAGGTGTACTGATCTTAAAACCGTGGTTTCGAGGATGTTGTGGGCCGATTAAAGGCTTACGAAGAAAGGGTACGCGGGTGATGAAGGAGGTGACGAAAGCAAATGGTCGTTGTTTACCGCGGGCAGGTGGATCAAGGGTAGCGCTGGTGGCCGGTGAGGTGGTGATTTTTCTCGGTGATGTTTCCGGTTCAATGGATTGAGAGAAAGGGGAAAGTGGAAAAGATAATAACCGTATATTAACAACAAAGATGGATCCGGGTCGGGTGGATCTAGTTATTCAAGTGGATCCGGTTCAAAAGCCCACAACACAAATAAATCCAACTATAAGCCCAACCAAGCCAATAATCGATCCAATTATAATTTCGACCAAACCGGGGAGTTTAAAAAAGATCTGTCCTATTATTTTACGTGATAAATCAGGTCATTGCCTAAAACCGACCACTCCAAAATTTCCAAGA
Source organism: Chrysanthemum makinoi (assembly GCA_910596185.1). Lineage (NCBI taxonomy): Eukaryota > Viridiplantae > Streptophyta > Magnoliopsida > Asterales > Asteraceae > Chrysanthemum > Chrysanthemum makinoi. The sequence goes on along the minus strand of OU343221.1, from coordinate 80,813,508 downwards.
AAGTAATTTTACTGAGCAAGAAGATAATCGATGAAACTGTATTTTACACGAGACAGATTTTTTTTAAATGAAAAGAATGTGATACCGTCTCGATACAACGCACAAGACAAAGATGTGTGGTATTTGGACAACGGGGCAAGTAATCACATGACGGGAAATCGATCGTTTTTCTCCGAACTCGACGAAGGAATAGCCGGAAGGTGAAATTTTGATAATTCGTGTGTGTCGAAATTAAAGGGAAAGGCTCTATTCTTTTCCAAGGAAAATCGGACAACAACGATTGATGACGGAGATTTATTTCATACCGGATTTGAAAAATAATATTTTCTCTCTGACAAGCAACCGAAGCCGGGTGTGATATTCGGATGAAAGGTGACTATTTGATGATGCATGATGCCCACAACTGCTATTGATGAAGGTACAAAGAACTCCAAACCGCCTTTATAAAATAAATTTAACAATTGGAGTACCTATTTGCCTTCATTCAAGACTAGGTGAAGACACGTGGAACTGCATGCAAGACTTGGGCACATCAATTTCGAGTCAATGAAAAAGATGTCCAAGAAAGGTCTAGTCAAAGGTTTACCTCATTTTAAAAATGAGAATCAATTGTGTGAATCTTGTTTGGTGGGCAAACAAACAAGAAAATCATTTCCATTAATGACGATGTACAAAGCAACACGACCTTTGGAGCTCTCGTTCACGATTTATAAGGTCCATCACACGTAACGAAAGGTCAAAATCGGTAAATTTTCACACTAATTGATGATTATTCACGATATATGTGGACTTTTCAAGGAGAAAAGTGAGATGCTTTTACACTTCAAGAAATTCAAAGCCTTGGCGGAGAAGGAGCTCGGAAAGTCTTTGAAGATGTTTCGAAGTGATCGAGGTGGAGAGTTTACTTCGCCGAGTTTAATTCTTTTGTGATATAAATGGAATCAAACCTACTTACTCACCCATATTCACCACAACAAAATGGAATTGTAGAACGAAGAAACCGAACACTCATGGACATGACACGAAGTATCATGAAGGCGATGCATGTTCCAAATTATCTATGGGGAGAAGTCAAGACACTCTTACAAATTTGATCAACCGCTTTACACAAGAGTCTTGGCAATACAACTCTCGTACAAGAAGTTGTATAAGAAAACCGAATTTGGAGAATGTTCGTGATTTGGGGTGTCTAGCATATGTGAAAGTTTAACCGGTAAATCTCAAGAAGTTGGATGCAAGATCAAGACCACTAGTATCTTGGTCTCAACCGGTACTAAAGCTTATCGGCTTTTAAACCGCTACACAAAAATTATAAGTCGACGTTATTTTTAACGAGACCAAATGTGGGGTTGGGACAAAGAAGCAAGTACCAACAATGAAGAACCGGGGTCATTCATAGTTCCATGGGACTATCCAGAAGATAAGGCAAGAAACCAAGGAGATAATGTAAACAATGATCAACCGGAACCATTGAATCGGATCACTTATGAAGACGGAAAAGTGTGTTCAAGACAACGAGCAACCAAGTCCGTCAACAATAACGTGAACAATGTCCGAACCGAAGGCCCACGAGAACAAGAGACTTCCAAGTCGACTGCAAGATTTTGTGCTTAAACTTAATAATCTTGATGAACTTCTCCTAATAACCAATGACGAACCAGTATCGGTTGAAGAGGAAGAAAGAACCGTGTGGTCAAAGCCATGAATGTAGAGATCAATTCGATCAACAAGAATAACACTTGGATTCTCGTGAACAAGCCTATGGGGGTGAAGGTGATTGGACTCAAATGGGTGTTCAAACTCAAGAAAAATGCGACGGCACCATCATTAAATACAAGGCAAGGTTGGTTGCTAAGGGGAATGCGTGCAACAACCCGGTATTGATTTTCAAGAGGTATTTGCACCCCAGAGCTCAATCGAAACCATCCGGTTTCTCATTGCCTTAAACGCAACAAACGGGTGGGAGCTTCACCACTTAGATGTCAAAACCTTTTACACGGAGAATTGAAGGAAACTATGTGTCACAACCGTAAGGCTATATAAGGAAAGGCAACGAGCATAAAGTGTATTGCCTTAACAAAGCACTTTATGGTTTAAGACAAGCACCTAGAGCATGGAACACGAAGCTTGATGGAATTTTAAAGGGGTTGAAATTTCACAAGTGCTTGAAAGAACCATCTGAAAATTTAAGCAAGAAGGAACTAACTTGCTAATTTTAGCAATTTATGTTGATGATTTATTTGTTAAGTGTACAAATTGAACATGATCGGTTCAAATTCGAGATGTCCAAGAACTTCGAGATGTCGGATCTTGGAAGATTGACTTACTACCTGGGCATTGAAGTCAAGCAAGAAGAATCAGGGATTACGATAAACCAAGAAGCCTATGCTCGACGATTCGAAGGAAGCCGGGTTTACATGACCGCAATCCAACTCACATTCCCATGGACCCGAACCAAATTGTCGGGCCGAAGATGAACCCCAAATCTAATTCTAACAATATCGAAAGGTGGTTGGATGCCTCAGATATCTCTTGCAAACAAGACCCGATATGGCATACTCTTGGGAGTTATTAGCCATACATGCAAAGTCCAAGAGAATCACATGGTCGCGGTAATTAAACGATTCTACTGTACTTTACGGAACAACGGGATACGGAATTAAGTACGAGAGGATGGTCAAACAGAATCATTGGTTTTAGTGATAGTAGTCACAATGTTGATCCAGATGATGGAAGAAGCACAACTGGTCACATTTTCTACTATGGGTTATCTCCGATAACCTGGTGTTCGCAAAAGCAAGATACCGTTGCTTTATCATCTTGCAGGCGAGTTCATGGCAGCCTACCGCACTGCTTGTCGCAATATGGCTTCAGTGATTGCTTGGAGAAATTATGAACAAGACGCAAAGAGAAGGTGGTTCTTAGGGTTGATAAATAAGTCCGCTATCTAACTAACAAAAGAACCTGCTTTTTACCGGGAAGGAGTAAACACATTCACAATGGGTTTCATTTCATCTCGCAATTGTGTTGAAAAACCCAAATGTGTGGAGGTAGAGTATATTTCCGTGAGAAATGTAAGGCTTTACTATCCAAGATAACGAACTGAAATTGATTAACTGAGACTATTATTCAGATAATTTATGATTGGCCAAATGCTGGGAATTATATAACATGACTAATCATAAATATAAACAATAAACATCAAAGTAAGTGCGAAGCGTGAGGAACATATAATGAATAATTAATTAACTAAAGAATAAAGTATGCTATTTCTTGATTCTAATACAAGAATCAAATCCACAAACCGCAATTGATGAACCCTAATTAGGGTTTATAGGATTATAAGAATTACCCCTTTTGTAATTCAATCCAAGATACAATCAATAGTGTGATTGTACCACGTTCTTGTACACACGCATTCATAACAAATTAAAGTAATTCTAGTTTTAATCAAACCAAATAACTTGAGTTGGAAAAAGTTGATGATCGACACCCACAAGAGTGGACGATCGTTTAAGCAAAACACACAAAAACAAATTTTTAGGTTTAGCTTAATGAGTACAAGAGATAAATTACAAACACCCTTGGTTTTGTATTTATACCCAAACTAACTTGGTGAACAAGTTTGAGTTGTAGAGGGATTGGGTTTCCTTTTTCTTGTGGCCGATCGGTTCTAACCATCCCACAAGGATTCCGGAACCTTCCCAATATTTACAACATAGTCCTTTCCCAAATACATTTAACGACCGTTAGTCCATTACACTAATTACTTAACGTCCATTATGTTATTTCATTTAATTAATAAATAAATATAACTATTACATTTAATTATTAACTTTAATTCTCATAATGTGTGCAACCCGTGGTCTCGAGTTCGATCCTAACACACGTCTATTAATTTATTGTCCATAAAACCACAAAGTTCCCACTTGGACATATCTTAATAGAGTGATCACATCGGTTAGCGTCTAGAAACACTTCGATGCCTCTAGTACAACTCGAGCAAGGCTCCTGGAAAACCTTTTAATGATTTCTCATTATTATTATCCTTTGTTTCTAATACCATGTTAAATAAAGATATGGAATTAAGTCATTCTTTATTCAACCATTCTGCTATTAGTGATTGAACAAGATTACCAAATCTTCGAACATATTCGGGGAGAACTTTGGGCATGGCCATGCAAACATCTTGTCAACCCTACGAGGGTCCAAGAAGTATTAAACTCCAAAATAAATTTGAAGGAACAAATTCTATCTTGACTAGAAGAATAACCCATGAACTTTGCAACACTTCGTGAAACAACCCTTATGACTACCAGCTTACGATAGCGCTAAGTTGTTCCAAGAATGCACTACATTCATGAAACTTATCTAGTATCTCAAGTCTGAGGATAACTATTCATAATTTACTTATAACAATATCCACAAAGTAAATTATGTAGTTGGGATAAGTCCTATATTCAATTCATTGAATATCATTCGAAATTGGTATGCATTCTCATCAATATACTTTCAAGTATATTCTACCATATCTCTCATATTTGTCTTAGTTTAATGATACTCCCATATCATTAATTGACAACGAACGATTTAGAATAAATAAATTTATTCACGGATTAAACATGCAAATATAGGATACAATATATTATAAAATCAAACATACCAAGTATTTGATTTATTATAACATTGTTTAACATCCCTTATCCAAATACCAAATAGATCAATGCATGAAAATTCCGGTTGATGAATTATGCCTCAAGTAATGACAATCATACTTGTTGACAATGCATAAATCAACCAACTTGATCTATAGTAATTTTGAGAATACTTATTTCAAGAATTCAATTAATGAAGTCCTTGTATGTGTGCATTCAACAATCCACATAATAATTCATAAAGTGTGTGACATCCTCTTTCATCAATTTATGACAATTTAAACTTTCAAACATTTTAAAGTTTAAAGTATTCTTATTCTTTTAATGTATAATGCAACTGCTGCTTTTAGTAGCACAACTAATTCACATGGCCATTAACAAGGATGTAATCTTACCATGACTAGTATTGAGTGTCATCTCAATTAAACCAGATCATTGTATACAAACAAAAATATGCTCATTAAAACTCCGTAAACTTTAATATCTTATTGTGTAATGTTTGATGCTTTCCTAACTTTCAAGTTTAAAGTTGATGACAATTTGCACAACATTTGACATATTGTTCATCCATAGAATCTAGGAGCAATTCCAGCTTTTGAGGATGTAATTCTTTTAGAATATTCATTACACAAGTTATCTAATAACTTTTAGTTAGATATCAATGTTGTCAAATCACTTCTTATTTAAGAATGATACAACAATTTTAATACACAACATGATGTACATGATGAATCTACAGGTCAAACTTAGACTTCATTCATGTTCTATCTTGTCAAAAGATATTTATCCATTTCCCAAATGATATATCATGTTTAATTAGAATCATTTATTTTACTGCACATGTTTATTAATAATAAATATATATTCCAAGGTTATATGTTTTAATTCTTAAATCTTACAAGTGAAGTTTCATTCCAATCTAAGACTTAACATTTAGCTTACAAGGATGTTACTTCCTATATGTTATACAACATATAAGATTTAAAACCTTAACATAATACTCCCACTAGCTTTCAGAAATACTTAAAATTTATCTTATTTCAATTATAAATCGAAACTAGGATTTAATAATTAAACATAAGAATAATTTCATAGATGCATGCATTTATCCATTCATGAATTATTGCACTTCGTACACTTCCAAAGATTATATGAATTAAAAAAACCTTTCAATTACTTACCGTCCTCGCTCAAGTAATTTCTCAAGAAAGAGTTTTGATATTTCATTGTCATATTTCATATTAATGAAAACAAGTATGACCATTATCATCTTTATATATTTAATGTGTCTTGAAAAGAATATTCAATCATAATCAATTGCTTAAGTATGATTAATAATCTTGTCATAAAACATGCATTAAATATGTGTACAATTTTGTCCATATGATTTCTACATAGAAATTCAAACCACTAGGGTTTTCCATCTCTTTGAAGAAACTCATTTCCATTCTCTAGTCTAACTATTAAGATAAACCAAATTTCCAAAATTGATTATCTTTATGGACAGCATTTTTAACATTCATAGTATGAGTAATTTACCCAATTCAATATTTGGTAATCCATCATAATGATTATCAGTTTACTATAATCCTGTAACTCATATTTCTCAGCATATAAGTCAAATATTTGAGATATCCTTGCAGATCTATGAATGAAAATTCCATCATCTTGAGGTCTATCATTTTCATGTCTAACCTCATCATGATATATACTAGTGTGTTTTAGAAGATTATGTATCTTGTAATTTTATCTTTAAAAAAACTCCCACTTGCTTTTTGTAATATATAGACTATCTATATATACTTAGCAATTAGAGCAAAACTACATTGTTCACTTTTTGGGACATTACAAATACACATTGATAATTCATGACTTTACTTTGTTAATAACCTATTCATAAATAGTTTAACAAATTCAGAATCTTCAATTTTAAAACTTAATGTGATTCATCACATTCCATAATAAAATGGTGTTTTATTAATCTTCTAGGTTGGAGTCATATTGAGTATATTCAATCAATACTCAATTTCTAACCTTGTTACTTTTTAAGAAAGAAGTTATGGTTATCTTGAATCAAACAAATCAAATATACTTTGATTCTCCTAACTTAACATACCATCAACTTGTGGTATTCATTAGAATTAATATTGTAAGACAATCTAACAATATATAAGATAAACATATTCCTTTTGGCTTACCTATTTACCAACTAAGTCAACTTAATGGTATAATAGACTTTTCAAGCCAATTACATGCTTTATAACACAAGTACTTTTTGACCAAGTCACTTCATATCTATGTCTCATCAAGGAACATAAACTGTTATAATCCCATTATACGTTATAAATCATTGATCACCTCAATGACTTCTTGTATATGTCTTAATTAAAAACATAACAAGTTAACGTCTTACTTTATTATAAGTCTTAAAAGACTTTATGTTTATGTCTTTACCATGAATCATAAACATATTTAACTAAAGTAATTATGAACACAACTCTTGGTTTCAATAGAAATTTCAAGTTAATTTATTTTACTTCACAATAATGTAGGACTACATTATTTTCATTTATGTCATTCCAAAATACATAAATAAACAAATTGAAATAGTATTAGATTACTTCATTTATTTATGTCATTCTAATAATACATAAATATTTAATTTGAAGTAGTCTTATATCTATCATCTTGACACATATTCTAAATACTTGTCTAATTTAGAAACTACAAATATGTCCATGCAAGGTCTGACTTCACATAGAGATTTACTTTGTTGTTGCAATCTGCCAAGTTCTCACATGGCGTAAATTGCAACACCAAGTGTTTCTTAAATTAGATATGTACAAGTTATATTAGAATGTTAGTCTCTTACCTTGCAGTCAAGAGAATCCTTTAAATCATAAATCTATATGTTGTACCTTGCACACAATATAGATTTCTCCCACTTGTGCATGGAACAACATCATGTAGCGGATAAACAACACGACATATGTTTGTTTATGTGACTAATATGATTGTGTCATTGATATTAGCATAACTAGTAGATGTAGAACCACTTCATTGTCTAATAAGGAAACGTACATGACTATCCTTGAAAACATAAGTGTCTACAAGTGGAAAGTAATTATCTTAAGACATTCTAGAGATAATCTGGGTTACTACCAAGATGACAAAGCTTGTAACTCCCATCTAATAAGAGATCATTACATTAATTCCTTATATTCAATAAGAACAAAATACTCCCACTGGATTTGACAACATTGCAAGTGTTTAACCAATGAAAGAAAATAGTGTTCTATTTACTTCCCTACACTTTTGATAAAGTCCATACATAACAATTACTTATGTACTAAAAGAGTGTATTCTACTATGTAGATGATGAATTATTCATCAATGCTATTAACTTGAAAAATTGGGCATGCAATTTCTTTCTTAATAGTTCTACTATTCCAACAATTGTAAGTAGTACTTTTAAATGGTCAAAACAAAACAACTAGATAAAATATGCTAGTTTGTATTTTACCAATTATACAGTAATTAGTCTAGCTTCTAATTTAATAATAACTCGAACATATGCAATTTTCTTAACTATTAAAATATGCTTACGAGTTATGTATTTAGAATTTAAACAATTCTAATTGTCCTATCATACCTTTCTTCATTCATGAAAAGGAATAGGATTGAATCTCACTCTTTCTTATATAAAGAGGACTAGGTTTATCCTTTTAGCAAAGTTGACTCTACCAAAAACCCCTACAGGTGTAGATCAATTTACCAATACAGGAATAACCTTCGTTTACGGTTTAATGTTGCATTAATACATTTAAAGAATTAGCAAAATTCAATTTTAGTATTTTCGATAATTAAACTTTTCAAGAAAATAAAATACCCAAGGTAATATTCATATAACCATAGAATTTTCTCAAAAACTAGGATCCAAATTATCGTAGTTCCATTACATCAGTTGATTCTAGTAACGAAGCACATAATAGGGTAATCAATTTAACAATTGGCAAACATTTCCCAATTCCTAGATCATTATGGGATTTATATTTTCCAACGCTATTGCAAATATAAACATGTTTCATCCCATCTTATGCCATTGAGTCCAAGTCTCACTTCCTACTCAACTTAAGTATCTAACTTAAAGAATCAAATATGTCCATGTAAAGTCACTTAACATAGAGATTTACCTCTCCATTACAATCTAGCCAAGTACTCTCATGACATAAATTGCAACTTCAAGTGTTCCTTTTAATTAGATGGCATATTACTTAATTTAAAAGGGTAGTAGTTTTGATTTTATGTGGTCAAATCAAATATGTACAAAGATGTCATGCATTCATCTTGTAGCATAATTTTAATAAAAAAACTTTTTATTACAAATTCATAAAGATCAAATTATCAAAGTTTTGATTGAGGTATTGGGTTCACCAATCAAGGAATTTAGCGTTAATTATCGTCCATTATACCGTACTTTTGCATAAGTGTAAACACTTAGTGTTTCGGGTAATTATCACCGAAGTGGCGCATGGAATTAAAACTAATTCGCCCTTAAGATGAGTTTGTACATTTATGGCTTACTTAGTAGCTCCACTCAACTGACAAGCAGAGGACCGTAAGCGCAAAAGCATAACCTTAGACATCCTTCAAGTGGGACTGTAAGACTTCTTTATTAACCCCTTTATAGTTCATTCTAATGGGTGAGCCGTCACACCATTTTACCAAAGTCACCAATTAATTAAACTATTGAAAACTTAACTCTTCCAAAACAAATCAAATTTCGCCATTGTTTAGTCCGTATTATTTTTCTATTCAAAATTACCCTTTGCTTAAAACTGTCGCACATAATAAACAAACAAGTAATACCAATAAAAATAAACTACTAAAACAAATGCACATAATAAACAATTTATACGTGAAAACAAGTAGCCACATGCAACTTATTCGATAAAACCTATTAATAATCAATGTCTAGGTTAAATTAATGTATATATTAATTAGGGCTTTCACTCAAATATAGAAAGTGAGCCACATACATCGATGAATCGCATTACAGTTGATTCATTAATGTATATAATTGGAGTCTTCCCCAATTCAAGATTTATCATAAATAAACATGTGTATAAAACTTAACAATTAATATTCGCATAACCAATCTTAACAATTAAATATATATATCGACAATAATCCATGCCAAACATGCACGTATTCATGGATTTAACATAACAATTTATTCACGTTGTCACAAGATCGCATACAATTCCATGTCACATAACACTTTATTCATGAATTTATCACGTAACAAATATATTAAATCTAGGTTTCAATATTGATAACATAACAATTAATATAAACCCTAAAAAATTTAAGGAAATCGACTAAAAAATTTTAGGGTTTCCACCCTTAAAAAAAAATTCGATCCATAATTGATTTTTAAAACCAAATTAGGGCAAAAGCCCTAACTCTAAAATTAGGGTTTATATAATCATAACCAAAACCCTAGAATAAATCATATCAAACACAATACAATATCCGTTTTTACGTCTTTAGTAATTAATTACTCATTAAAACCAGCTCGAAACCAATGTTGGAATTATATAACATGACTAATCATAAATATAAACAATAAACATCAAAGTAAGTGCGGGAGCGTATAGGAACATATAATGAATAATTAATTAACTAAAGAATAAAGTATCGTATCTTCTTGATTCTAATGAACAAGAATCAAATCCACAAACTAGCAATTAGGATGAACCCTAATTAGGTTTATAGGATTATAAGAATTACCCTTACCGTTTTGTAATTCAATCCAAGATACAATCAATAGTGTGATTGTACCAACGCTCTTGTACACACGTATTATAACAAATTGTAATGCTAGTTTTAATCAAACCAAATAACTTGAGTTGGAAAAAGTTGATGATCGACACCCACAAGGAGGTGGACGATCGTTTTAAGCAAAACACACACAAACAAATTTTAGGTTTAGCTTAATGAGATTAAAGAGATAAATTACAAACACCCTTGGTTTTGTATTTATACCCAAACTAACTAGGTGAACAAGTTTGAGTTTGTAGGGATTGGGTTTCTTTTCCTGTGGTCGATCGGTTCTAACCATCCCATAAAGGACCGGAACCTTCCCAATATTTACAACATAGTCCTTTTCAAATACATTAACGAATCAAGTCCATTACACTAATTATTTAACGTCCATTATGTTATTTCATTTAATTAATAAATAAATATAACTATTACATTTAATTATTAACTTTAATTCTCATAATGCGAAAGCAAGTAACTCGCTGGTCTCAGTTCATCCTAACACACGTCTATTAATTTATTGTCCATAAAACCAACAACAAACACATACAATGTATTGTATAAACATGTAATAGGTTTTGAGCTATTTTCCTATTATCAATCAAAGAGTTATTTTGGTTATCTGTGTTTATACAATTTAATCTAGATCGTCAATCGTATATTATTTGATCCTACATATTGCTATAGCTTAAGTAACTTTGGTTATATGTTGATATTAGTTGCATAGCTTTTGTTAAATGATAACAGGAAACATTAGAGGGGATCATATCGTGTTACATGTATGCTGCAACATATGGCTACAGTATTATTGATACAGTTTGTGTAGTGGCCAAAAGTAGCGGATGACCAAGAAATCACGTTCTAGCATTCTTTTTTCCCCATCACACATTAGACTTACAAGCTGCACGAATAGATTACCTATGCCACATGTTTCTGTAATATGTCAAACCCTTATGGACTCCATAACCCACTCAAGGAACTCGTTCTGTTCTTCATAAGCCCATAGAAGTTGAGACTAAAGTTAATTGGTATAATTCCAGTGTGTAGATTTTTTCAAGTTTATATACCGGCCCATGTGCTAAAATAAGTCGCATATACACTACACCAGAGTTAAGTTTTTGCAAGATCCACTGACCACAATAATTAAATGAATTAAATTCTTGAGTTATGAGTTTAGAATGCTTAAGCTTACGAAGCTCCCAAACTATGTGGATTGTCATAATAATCTTCCTCTCCTCATTTTCTTATGGCGATATTTACACATAGAGGTAATTGTTTAATTAATGGCTGACTAGTATTCGGTTTAACCCAACTCGACTTGTTAATTTTGGCTGGTTTGATACTTGATACCGGCCACCAGGTATGTATAGTAGTGGTTATCTTTTTGGATCGCTGGTTTTCTAAAGCCCAGCTTAACTGAGAGCTGTAACTCTCAAACGGATTAGACTGGGGTTAATGCACAGATATTAATAAATGATGGGCTCGACTTGCTTCGTTTATTTAGAATGTGTCTAAAAGTTCTCAGCTAATAAGTGGTGATAAAACTCGAAATATTGTTTTTACTAAACTAATTAACTTTCATAAAGGCTGTTATGAACTTATGAGCTTTAACTAGTTAATTAGTACAACGTTTAATCATAGCACGAATGATGGATTGTAGCATTAATCGTGAAAGTAAAGAAGAGGCACGAATGATAGGTGAAGTTTAATTTTAAACCCTATATATTCGAATTACAAGGTGTACATAATATCGACAAGAGATGACGTAACTAGTAGAGCAAATAAGACGAATATGTTACCGGACCCAATGAACCCAAAAATATTATAAGGGTCGGTGTAATTTCCTATTTCAGTCCTAATAACTAATTAGACCCAACAATCTATATATACGAGTATTGCACCCCGTCTGCGGGGGTTTTGCAATCTTACTCGGTTCCACGCCGTGGTCACAAGCTACAACGGAAAACACCCTAGTAACTTGCATTGCCTATTTCTACTGTAAATATGTTAGGTGAAGATCCACCTGAGTAAAATGTTGCCTACCAATTCTTAGGGTTCGTTTGGTAAGACGGAATGAAATGTCAACTGAATGAAATAAACGATGTAATAGAATGAAGAGCGTAATGTAATGATTCATTGTAGTTATTAATCATGTTTGGTTTGTATAATAAGATGTAATGGAATCGATAATAAAAAGACTAAAATACCCATTAATGATAGAAAATTTATTTAATGTGCTTAATTAATGATGGAGTTTTATGTAATTTTGATTCCATTACAAGATGTAATGAAAAAAGTAGGGGACCCCTAAGGAATGATTTTGGTGTAATGGGTCATTACTTGTAATGAATCATTACATTCTATAAATGTAAACAAACAACATTTATTCATTACATTTGTAATTATCTTTTTCATTACGGCTGATTACGCACATACCAAACACTACGCTAGACCGTTGTTGTAGTAAATGTGTATCATATTAGCATAACAGAAGAGGTAAATATTTAATGCCAATTATTGTTGCAACTGGTACTAAATGTAAAGTTGTAACAATGAATCCAATACTAATCAACGTGAATGAAATAATGAGATATTCATAGACTCAAAGCTTGTGAAAGCATGAAAAAATGTGATGAAACTTAAGAGATTGGACATTACCGACGACTTAAATTTTTTATTTTGTGATACTTTGCATCAATACGCTTATTTTGCATATTGCTCAACGTTTTATTACACCATACTAATTGACACTAATTTCATAGCTACAATATAGAGTAGTACTACTTTCATTCAAACAACAGATACAAATTATAGTCATAGTTCATCTTCTCATCAATTTTGCTACGTTCTTGGCATGCAGTAAGTAGGTTTCTCGGAGCTTGAAGGGGACTAAGCATGTTTCTTTAGGAATTTGTAAAAGGCACTACCGCTCAATCGACATTCATGCTATTCACATCCATAGACGGTATATAATCAAATCATATACCAAGGAAACCCCTTAATAAAATAGAATTTGTTTCAACTTTTACACAACACTGAATATGAATTTTCTTCTCATTTAATACTAATTAAAATTGTAATATTAAGGTTTACTTGTAGGTATAAACATGTATATTAAAATGAAAAGAAGATATAATAGAGTTTGTATCTAAGAGCTAAAAACATATGTCATCTCAGCAAATATCACTTATAGGATCGGAGCTTTTAGCATACATCTTTTACAAATGAACATTATTAAATTTCATCAAGAAGGTATCTAATAAGATCCAATTTTACGATTTTGAATTTTTACTTACCTTTGCCATTGGATACTCATTTGTACTTCCATCCATCTTTGCAGTTACCAAGGAATCGATTTCACGCAAATGCTTAGCAAGCTTGCTGTAAGTTGGTTCTAAAGCTTGGCAATGCCCAAACCATGGTGCACAAATCTGCATAAAAAATTCATATACTTAACCATGAATTTCCTTGAAATACTATATATGTACACTTTTATATGTACCTCTAATAGAACATCTTTCGACTCATCCAAGACAATATTATCAAAGTTGTTACCAACTACTATCTTCACATCACCATCATTCTGCATCCGTGACAATCGTCAAAAAAAGAAGTTAGCTTTGAGAACAATAACAAACAAAACAAAAGCCCCAAATAAAGAACTTACATCCTCAGGAATTGGATCCGACTTGTAGAATGGTTTAAGCTGTCACAGAAAGCCCTCTCAGAAACCCTAAAAGCTAAAGCATGAAAAAGACCATTTTACCTTCGAATTTAATATTTATAAAATACGTAAACTATGTCAAGCTCATTAGATGTTTTAACCTAACTTGCGCATAGTTATCGAACTTTAATCCACATTATCCTCAATGTAATGAAATTAAACTTGACATATGATTCGAGGCTTAACGAAACTAAAAGCTACAATCACCGAATAAATAACGTACAAAATTGACCTACGCCTATGTCCATTTCATCTCACACGTTTTTATGTTTTGCATGGGCAAATAAATAAATAAATAAAATAAAAATAATACCATCACAACATAACTTAAAGCCACTATAATTGTATTAGAGAAATGTCAATATTCTGTTTTTGACTTCCCCTTTTTCTCGGCCAAACTAACGCCCCTTAACTCCCCATTTATCTCTTTATTCTTGTTTTATTAACTTACAAATTACTCATTCAAAATAACACATCTAAACCCTTAGGAAATAAAAGTGGTGGCCTACATCTTTGGTTCCTTATTTCATTCGATCCAAGGCAAGCATTTTCTTCTCTCTTATTCGACCCACAAACAAGCAAGGGAGGTTGTGATCGTGTTCTGTTCGATCAAGAGGTGAAGGTTTGGTTCGAAGTTCATGCCTAGGTTTTGATTTAACCTTACTTATTCGATCTATGGTACTCGTGTTTTCAGCTTCGAGTGGTACAAAGGGTTTTAGAGTGATCGGGTTCATGAGTAAGCGAGCGTTGGTGATCATTGGTGCGACATTGGTTGATCGTGAGTGGCTTGTTTTGGTTCGGTTCGAAGGGTGTTAGTTTTGGTTCTTGTGTCCGTCGATCCATCGTGTAATCGACCCAAAGGTATTCATAAGTCCTTCTCTTGTCGTTCACTTGTACACAACTAAAACTATAATCAGAAACATGCTTTGCTACTCGTGTTAATCTTTTTGGGTTCCTTTGCACGCGTTAAAATTGTTTTGATCTCGCGAAGGTTTGTGGTTTAACTTTTGTCCTCGTGAGGGGTGTAATTCAAGCGTATGTATGCTTCATTCATTGTTGAGCATGGCGTGAGTATAGTTGGTGTCTGTGTGGGTGTGTCGAGCCATATATAGAATCATGCTACTGGTTGTGTTGTTATTTCATGTGAAGTCATGTAACCTTGTGTGGTGTTTAATCATATATAAATGCATGCATATGAATCAGTATATGAAATCAAGTAGTAGTTCAGTTTTGTGTCTCGTGTGCATGGGAGACGTGGGGTATGATTTGGAATTTTGAAACTTACATGTTGAATATAGTTTTTTTTTTAAACATGCGTTGGGTTGGAGTAATTGAGTCACACAATTTTCATTTGGGTTTTAGTGTTGCATTTGGGCTTCAAGTGTGGTCTGGGCCCGGGTCTACTAAAATACGTATAATCTATGGAAATATAAATTTCTGTTGTGTATAATTCGAAGGGTATAATAATGGAGTGTGTTATAAGAGTGTGTGTTATGTATTTTTCGAGAGTGGTCCTCGTTCGTATTCGACAGAACATTATTCTAGAAACATTTAAGAAAACGTGTGTCATTATTTAATATGGTCAAACTTTAAAATATGATTATGAAATAAAGACATATATTAAAATCTGTTTCGATATTTAGTGGTTCTTAAATAATAAAACGACCATTATTCGTGTGTAGATTCACCGGAGGAAGGAGTAGCCTTTGGTTACTTGTGTATTCTCGTGGGTTTGCTTACGGTTTGAGGTATAGATATTCTATCCTTTTTCAAGAGTGATTATGACTTTCCGATCCTTGACTTTATTTCACTTATGATATTCCATTGCTATGATTTCCGTTACTATGATCCTTTTAATATGATCCTTGATATGATTTTGTTCGCTATGATATTCGTTTGCTATAATTATGATCCCTTCAGTTTGATATGTTTCATTTGATATTGAACCCTGATATTGAGCCTTTGCTATACAATCTTTAGATTGGTGAACCTTGATATTGAACCTTGCTTTAAATCTTTGATATGAACTGTTATGTTATTACTTTGCTTTGACCCTTCAGTTTGATACCCGAGCCAATATGTTTCCTAGCCATGAAGGTAACATGGCCGTGTCATTGATGCACCAATGGCATTACTCTAGTGTGTTCGAGTGATGTTCCACACCGTCCCTTATGATATGATACGATACGCGCGCTTTATGATTTGTTATGGCCACTATGATTTATGCGGAGTATGGATGCATCCTAGATTTGTTATGATATGATATGATATGATACGATATGATTTATATGGTGACTGATGTTGTGTGCAATACACGTCTTTCACATTATGGAAGCTAGCTACTCCATGGTTACTTGTGATATGATATGATATGATATGTTTCTAGGCTCCGTGGTATTTGACAACCTTTACACTTTTGATACACCTATATTGTATTCTTCGTTATTCCCCAACGCACCATATTCAGATTCCGATCTTTAGTTTCCATTGATTATTCATTTATTCAATATCCTTATGTGATTCATTCTAATACCATACTATACTCCATTTCATTTTATTTATCATACTCTTACTCCGTTTTTGGTTGACTATCAAGCTTATACTTCAGATTATCATTCCATTCACGCATCCAGCCATTATATGATTATTGGATTCATGTGTTGATTATGCTATTGCTTGATTTATGTGACTACATGTTTACCCTGCTACTATATGATTAATATGTGATTATCTGATTCACCTGTTATCATGCTAATATCTATCATCCGCTTATCATGTCTATGTGACCCTTTGATTTTTCTCGTTGCCATGCTAGTATGTAATCAATTGATTTATCTCGCTTATCATGTATACCTTCGCAGCTTATTTTCGGGCTATGGCTATCTGTTAGTATTCTTATCTCTAATTGTTGAATCTGCCATATTTACACTTCCGCTTATGCTAGTGTTTGATGATGTAAATGGTTCAACTTATGTTATCGCCTAGTTGACTTGTTCAACTTGCCATGCTATGTCCTTGTTTAATTAATCCATTCAATTATGATGTTCGTTTGGTATTCCTACATGATACATGTGGCTATCATGCTTATTCTCGCTATTATTAGTTCACTGGTTTTATGCTTGATTTTTTTATTAACCTGGGTTATCTCGCTTGTGTAATTTCTATGCATACATTCATTTAATGCTTCCTACCGCTATAGATTTTCGCTAGCTTATATATATTCTCGATTATCCTGATTAAATTGTGTACCATATTTATGTTTAGTTGATACTGCCTGCTATGCTTGATTATGATTCGGTACTTGTATGTCGGGTTATTTATAAGTGCTTATATTTATGTCATCGATGCGTTGCTTTGCTTTGGTCTCATCCGATTTCGCTTTCCGGATATCTGTTAATATTGTGTTCTGAGTTCCTCATTGATTCATGTCGTTGTGACCTTGTTATCAGCTTCCTTTGTTTCGCTTTTATATTTTATTAGCTTTTGTTTCGTATATATCTGCTCACGGCTTTTAAGCTCACCGCATTTTATTTTCCTTAAGCAGTACCAAGTAGGATGTTGGGCTTTGTGGGTCGGAGTAGAAGCATTTGAGTAATCCGACCCTAGTTTCCCCAATCTTATTGGACTAATTTTTGAAGAGCAATTGTTTTGATATTTCATTTTATTTTTGACATATTCGATTTTGTATTTTCCTTGTAAGTCATTCGTTTATATGACTTGCTATTTTATGTTATAAGACTTCCACTTGCAAAAAATTTATTAGTATGTTCTGATATGACTCCATGATATGATACTTCTACCCTTTTCGGGTTGGGATGTTACAACTATAGTATCAGAGCATAGGTTTCGTCTTGTTGACCTTAGGATTGACCTGTGAGGACTTGGGTAGACATTAGGCTTCCGTTTGTTTTGATCTTCCCCGACTGGTTTTCGCTCGATTTGATATCATTTTCTTCACCGATTTGACCTTCTTCTCTTGATTTGATTTTGTTATTTTAACTTCGCATTCTTTGTCGATCGTTTAGATGGAGACTACTCGTGGAGTCGAAGATGATGATACCGACTCGTGTTTTTGTGAACCGTTTCCTGAACTGGCAAGATTCGGGATGCAAAAGCCGCACCCGACTGCAATGTTGCTGGAGACATCAGGATGCTGCTAGATGGAGCCGGACGGATCAACCAAAGGCGCAAAGATGGAGACAAGATTTAACTGGTGGATACTTGGAAGACATATGAGCAGAAGAAGTATGACCGTCGTACTTTAGACGTATGAGAAACTACTACAAAGATTGGGCATATTGTGGTCAACAACCAACCGTTGAGATATGAGAAGATTCATCACCATATGATTGGGCCGAATTTGTGTTACTCTGATTTGTTTGTCACGCGGTTTTGAGGCGGTTTGATGTTTTGTTATGTGATTTTGATCGGTATTACTTCTCTTTCATTTGTTCGAACTCTGCCGAATTGTGAAGTTTATGATTTAGCATTTTTGGTAATATTTCAGCTTTGTGTCATATCTCATATCTCTTTGAGAGATTTCGATTATCATCTATTTTGTTTATGTGATTCGTACCTCAGATCAATTGTGATTTTTGGCACTATTTGTGCACCTAAGGTTATTTTGGATCGTCAAGAATGAGTCATGAGGAACCGCTTCGAGCAAGTCTACTTCTTCTTTTTGTGGAATGGTAAGTTGGTTGATGTATTATATGTTGCATGTATGTGAATCTGGTTTGATTTGGTATGTTACTTGCTACATATATGTGTATCTGCTTTGGACGTGATGTTGGTTATGTGGTTTGTCATGACTCGGGACGTAATATGATGACAATAAGGACTTGTTATGTGATGCAAGTATTATGACGCCGGATCAACGTGATAATACCGAGATCATATAATTTGAGCTTATTGGAATCATACGACGTCCTGGGAAATACCTGAGGTTGGTACGCTGGATGGACTAGGACTCATATCCGTTATTTGTCAATTCCCATATTCGTTTGAAATTATGTACCTCCTTGCGAGATTCTCACTGACACCTGATTACGTATAAGTTTTGTACGCTTTGGACCTGAAGAGTTGTTAGGAATTATTAAAAATAATGTAATAGTATAGTGCAATTCCTACTGATAGGTTCCTGCTGATAATATTTGGTGTTTCTGCTGATAGTGCAGATTCTACTGTTAGTTATTGTTACTGCTGATAGTTATTGTTTCTGCGGATAGTAGTATCCGTATTATTAGTATTTAGTTAGGATATGCATAAGTTATATTAGGAATAGATAATGCATATCTTCTACGAGTTTTGTAATGGGCTGTATTAGGGTTTCTTATAGTATAAAAGAAACCTCAAGGCTATGAACTTTGCACGTTCTTGCAAACATTCTTTAGTGAATTAATATAGATCCACAGAGGATCAAAGTATTTAGTTGTTATCGTCTTCTTTAACTCTTGTGTTCATATTTCGCGTGAGCATAAGTTTATTAGAGATTCTTCATAGTTTACTTGTGATTACATAGGTATTCTATCTGTTTCTTAAAGGCTCAAAAGATGTATCTAGGACTGATCCAACAAGAGTTGTAAAACCTTAAAAATCTAAAGCATGTGAAAAGACCATTTTACCCTCAAATTTAATATTTATAAAATACGTAAACTATGTCAAGCTCATTAGATGTTTTAACCTAACTTGCGCATAGTTATCGAACTTTAATCCACATTATCCTAAATGTAGTGAAATTAAACTTCACATATGACTCGAGGCATAACGAAACAAAAAGCTACAATCACCGAATAAATAATGTGTACAAAAATTGACATACGCCACACGTTTTTATGTTTTGCATGGGCAAAAAATAAATAAATAAATAAATAAAATAAAAATAATACCATCACAACATAACTGCCACTATAATTGTATTACGGAAATGTCAATATTCTATTTTTGACTTCCCCTTTTTCTCAGCCAAACTAACTCTTAACCCCATTTATCCCATTATTCTTTGTTTTATTAACTTACAAATTACTCATTCAAAATAACACATCTAAACCCTAGGAAATAAAAGTGGCGGCCTACATCTTTGGTTCCTTATTTCATTTGATCCAAGGCAAGCATTCTCTTCTCTCTTATTCGACCCACAAATAATCAAGGGAGGTGTGATCGTGGTTCTCGCTCGATCAAGAGGTGAAGGTTTGGTTGGAAGTGCACGTCTAGGTTTTGATTTAACCTTACTTATTCGATCTATGGTACTCGTGTTTTCAGCTTCGAGTGGTACAAAGGGTTTTAGAGTGATCGTGTTCATGTGTGCGAGCGCTGGTGATCATTGGCGACATTGGTTGATCGTGAGTGGCTTGTTTTGAAAGGGTTTTGGTTCGGTTCGAAGGGTGTTAGTTTTGGTTCTTGTGTCCGTCGATCCATCGTGTAATCGACCCAAAGGTATTCATAAGTCCTTCTCTTGTCGTTCACTTGTACACAACTAAAACTATAATCATAAACATGCTTTGCTACCGTGTTAATCTTTTGGGTTTCTTGGCACGCGTTAAAATTGTTTTATCTCACTAAGGTTTGTGGTTTAACTTTGGCCTCGCGAGGGTGTAAATTCAAGCGTATGTATGCTTCATTCATTGTTGAGCATGGCCCGAGTATAGTTGGTGCTCAGTGTGTCGAGCCATATATAGAATCATGCTACTGGTTGTGTTGTTATTTCATGTGAAGTCATGTAACCTTGTGTTTAATCATATATAAATGCATGCATATGAATCAAGATATGAAATCAAGTAGCGCTCGCTTGTGTCTCTGTGGATGGGAGACGTTGGTATGATTTGGAATTTTGAAACTTACATGTTGAATATAGTTTTTTTTAAACGTGCATTGCGTTGGAGTAATTGAGTCACAAGATTTGCATTTGGGTTTTAGTGTTGCATTTGGGCTTCAAGTGTGGTCTGGTCCTGGGTCTACTAAAATACGTATAACCTATGGAAATATAAATTTGTGTTTTGTATAATTCGAAGGGTATAATAATAGAGTGTGTTATAAGAGTGTGTGATGTATTTTCCGAGAGTGGTCCTCATTCGTATTCGACAGAACATTATTCTAGAAACATTTAAGAAAATGTGTGTCATTATTTAATATGGTTAAACTTTAAAATATGATTATGAAATAAAGACATATATTAAAATCCGTTTCGATATTTAATGGTTCTTAAATAATAAAACGACCATTATTCGTGTAGATTCGCGGAGGAAGGAGTAGCCTTTGGTTACTTGTGTATTCTGGTGGGTTGCGCTACTTGCTAAGGTACGATATTCTATCCCTTTTCAGAGGGATTTCTCATGACTTTCCATCCCTGACTTTATTTCACTTATGATATTCCATTGCTATGATTTCCGTTACTATGATCCTTTTAATATGATCCTTGATATGATTCTGCTCGCTATGATATTCGCTTGCTTTGATTATGATCCCATCAGCTTGATATGTTTCATTTGATATTGAAACCTGATACAGCCTTCCTTTGCTATACACTCTTTAGATTGGTGAACCTTGATACTGAACCTTGCTTTAACTCTTTGATATGAACTCTATGTTATGACTTTGCTTTGACCCTTCAGATTGATACCCGAGCCAGTATGTTTCCTAGCCATGAAGGTAACATGGCCGTGTCATTGATGCACCAATGACATGACTCTAGTGTGGTCGAGTGATGTTCCACAGTCCCCTTATGATATGATATGATACGCCCTTTATGATTTGTTATGTCCACTATGATTTATGTGGGCTTATGATGCATCCTAGATTTGTTATGATATGATATGAGACGATACGATATGATTTATATGGTGACTGATGTGTGTGCAATACACGCCTTTCACATTCTCGGGAGCTAGATACTCCATGGTTACTTATGATATGATATGATATGATATGTTTCTGGGCTCGTGGTAGATTTCTGACAACCTTTACACTTTTGATACCTATATTGTAACCTTCTCGTTATTCCCCCAATGCACCATATTTTGTATTCCTCATCTTTAGTTTCCGTTGATTATTCATTTATTCAAGATCCCATGCGGATTCATTCTACTACCATACTATACCAATTTCTCATTTGATTTGTCATACCTTAATACCCGCTTTTGGTTGAATTATCAAGCTTATACTTCGCACTATCATCCCATTCAATGCATCGAGCCTATTATATGATTATTGATTCATGTGTTATTATGTTATTGCATGATTTA
>OU343221.1:80684371-80790963 GCA_910596185.1 Chrysanthemum makinoi | reverse complement strand
ATCAGGAATGAGCTTGTAATTACCATTACCCGTGGGTATGACTTGAGAAGCTTTGGTGGTAATTCCAACATTGGTGTAAAAGGCTATTGAGTCATTTGATGAGCTTGATTCCCCCTGTTTAGATTTGAACTGATCAATAATCATTCGCTCAAACATGGCATATCTCTCATTCTGAAGCGGGAAGGCATCAGTTGCTCATAGTTGGTGTTCTTTAATCCTTTGGTTAGCTTCACAGAGGTGACAAATTTGTGCCATTCGGGATTCATGTTGTACACAAACTTTGAATTATTTGAATATTTGGCATGGTCATTTTGATATTCCTCATATCATTCACCAACTTGTGGAATCTCACGTAATATTCATAGATACTTTCTTCTGGTTTCATCTTAAAGTGCTCAAATTCATCATACAGTTGTGGTTCTCTGTCTTCCTTAGTTAATTCGAATCAGAGAAGCATCTTGACATTATCTCAAGCGCCTTGGCTTTAGTGTTGTGATTGATAAACTTGTAGATATCTTTTGGAAGACCACGAAGTATAATGTTTGAAGCCGGATATCGGCATTGAATCTCTTTTTCTCCTTATCATTGAGCTCATCATACGTCTTTGGTCTGTCCAATTCAAAGATCATTGTTCCATCTGCAGCATTATCAATTATGTCTCTTGTAGTCTCAATCTGATAAGGTCCTTCATCAATTGATTTGAGAATGTTGACCCCATTTTCTTTTCCCAAACAGTACAACCTGATTCTTTGAGCCCAAGAGTCATAATCAGTTCTGTCAAGCATAGGTGGACGAGTATCGATCCAGCTGCTGAGCGTCCTCAGCAACGAAGAAAGCGATAGTAGGCACGATGTTAGACATGATTACAAGTTCTACGGGAGTTTTACTATTCTTTGATTAAGCGGAAATTGATTCTTTCACGGGATTTTACTAAACCAAAAGAACAACCGTAAAAATGTAGCACGAAGAATTGACAAGTCTCAATAGACAAGTAGCAAAACAGTCAACTCGCTTCGGTATCAACTCGCTAAGTAGTCAAGTCGCTTAAAAGACAACTCGCTTAACAGACAACTCGCTTAAAACCCAAGTCGCATAAAGAGTCAACTCGCTAAATAGCCAAGTCGCATACAGAGACAACTCGCTTAACCATCAAGTCGCTTAAACTAACTCGCTAACAGTACAACTCGCTTAATAGCCAAGTCGCTTTAGAACTCAAGTCGCTTAAAGAAACAACTCGCTTAGAACCCAAATCGCATAAAGAGTCAACTCGCTAAATAGCCAAGTCGCATATACCAACTCGCTTCCAATAACAAAGTAACTCGCTTCCAAGAAACTCAACTCTGTGGCTCTACTCGCTTCGTAAAACTTTCAAAAACAACCACTTTATCAATAAAAAACAACCAAACCACAATGATTTAAGCCTTCCAATTCAAAACCTAAACACATATGATGATCCTAAACACAAAAGTACAATCAAAATTTAAACTTTAACACTAGAAATTGTCCAAATGATTCAAACTCTCCTAAACACTTATAACCCCAAAACCTTATGAAATCCACCAAAACAAAGAGCATGAAAGATGAGTGATCAAACCATGGCTCTTGATACCAATTGTAAGATATAGGATTTCACAATCACATTAAAGCACAAAACATATGGGGCGTTCACAATGTTTAGAGAGAGAAAGTTCTAGAGAGAGAAAGGGAATAGAGTTGGGAACTATGTGAAACAAAGAAAAATGGTATTGAAAGCTCCAACCCTCTACCTTGGGAGGTAGAGGGTATTTATAGTGTTTTACAATAAACGCCTCCTACGGGCTGTGGATCAGGCATACAGTGGGTAAAGACCCGTCCGTCCTCCACGGTTTTACTTAACTAACTTCTTACAAAACATTAAATAACTACGACTACGAGCTTTCTAATGATTACATATACTTGAGGTGACCGACACTTTAATGACTGAATTTTCTAATTCCTAACAACATCAATAGACATAAGACTACCCTTAGTTTAGATAATTAGATAGTAGAGTAATCGGTAGAAGTACCAAACCCCCCAAATCCAAACCCCGAGATTTTACCCTTAGCTTTATAAAAAAATATAAAAAGATAAAAAAAGAATCTTCCTCCACCTTAACCTTAGCGTAGTACACTTCTTACTAGCATTCCTATTCCCCTAGAGAACGATATCAATACCATAGGCTTAACCAATAGTACACTACAACGATTAGGTTCACTGCCTAGGGTGTTGAAAAACTTGCTCAACGAAAAGGAAGTTCCTTTGACCCCGAACGCGTTATACGCGCATCAGTACTCTTGAAAAAGAGGGTTTTACCGTGAAGATGCAGTCAGGCAGGATCAAGGTTATAAAAGGTTCACTGGTGGTTTTTCAGGAACAAGGAAGGCTAATTGCGTATATACCCTGGACGGTCACGCAGTGACCGAGAAGACACTGATGGGTAGGAAGCAGTTAGGAGAATCTCAGACTGGAAGGAAGATCAACAAAGGTAATTTTCTTGAGTCTTGTAATCAGAGGTCTACACAACAATGTATGAAGAGTAGGGTCGACAGACATTTGGGTGTTGCAGGGATACAGCAGCATAATGGGTTGGTTGAGAAGACGAACGTGACACTCTTGTCTAAGGTCCATTTTTTCTAATTGATCTGGTCATCCAAGGTTTTTGGGCAGAGGATACAACCAGGTCTACATATCTAGTGAATAGGTCACCATCATGTGATTGGATTCAAGAAGCCTACAGCTATGTTGAGGTTTTTTGGTTGGCTTGCTAGTATTAAGCAAGGGATGCTTGAACTGGTTAAGGTCAATTGCATATTCCTGGGATACCTTAAAGGTACGGTGGATTATCATCTTTGGAGGTTTGATGACATTACTTCAAAGGGAGTGCTTTACAGGAATATGGATTTCAATAAGAGTGGGGAATACAAGAAAACTTTCATTGGTTCTGGTGTATGTACGAGTTCAATGCATGTGTTGCAGGGAGTTGAGTTTGAGGTGGAACCACTTAGGGATCATACTTTTGAGGTGGAACCTCAGGGGAATGTCAGTCATGTAGCTGGTTCACAGGAAGTACAAACTCAGGATTTGATAGACTATCATTCAGCACGATAGGGAGCAACACTTAGCACGGGAACTATACATGTATAGAGAAAACAGTCATGAAACTGCTTTTGCAGTTGTTGCAGTGGAGAAGATATACACACACACGAGTCATTGCCTTTCAATGATACAGTTTCTTGTGAGGTGATTCCAAGTGGAAGGCTGGATTGAAAGAAGATGTGGATACTCGGTCAGATGTGTATGTGCTGAGCAACAGTTGTAGGAAAAGCAGTGACGATAGCGAAGACTATTACTGGGAGTATACACCAGGTATGTTCATACATCTATCTCTTTATATAGATGGTATGGTTTTCTTCGCGGATGCGTGAGATCCTGAGCTTACCAAGGGATTGCTGGTTAAAGTAAAATGAAATATACTTGGTATAGAGATCATTAGGGATCAGAGTGGTAATACTCTGAGGGGGTCATGGTCCAAGGTTCACAACGAGAAGGTTGTACAGACTTTGTTGGAGGGACACTCCATAATGTCGTTGGAGGGTAGTTTATCAGGGGATTGTGATGTGGAAAAGAATGGTAAGTGGTCATATATATATGCGGTTGGAAGCCAGGAGTATCAGGTGGTCTGTACGAAACCTGACATAGCATCTGTAGATGTGGGTATGTTGGATGGGTTTGATCGTGGATTACAGACAAACGTACAGGTTTTTGTGGATTTTGACTATGCCATAGGAAGATCGATCACTGCCATGGGTATATCAATCACAAGGTACGGGTTTATGATACAAGGATGTGCAGGAAGCTTGGAAGCTATGATGCTTCACATGGAGGCTTTGTCAACAACTGAAGCGGCATATATGACACTTACGGAGGCTGCAAAGGAGGCTATTTGGCTAAAGGGACTCTCGATAGAGTCAAGATCTGAGCTAATGTTAGTAGCAGTTATTGCTACTACTGCATGGATGAAGGCACACCCCTATCCGAGGTTCCAGTGCTGGTTGAAGCTGTTGCATATCGAAGATGGCTAATATGATACTAAGGTGGAAATTGTTGTATATTAGTATCCATATTAGATAGTTTAGGGGGTTAAGTGTTAGTTTAGCATAGTATTATCATAGTATAATACATAGTCGTTAGTTTCCTTATATTTAGCTTATGAGTCGGTTTCCAAGTCCTCCTTGGAGTCGGTTGTTCTCCCCCCTCATTCTCTATAAATAAAGATGAGGGGGTGAGGGATTATGTACCGTTTTCTTTTCCATAGTTCTCAATATACAAATCATTTAGGAGCAAGAATATGTGTCGAGTTTACTTTTATGTCGTGTTGTGTTTTATTCATTCGTATCGAAGTTCCGCATCATGACATCCAGGTTTGTTAGTCGATTACCAACACATGAAGATTATGTCCATGATGCATGAAATGAACTCTTTATTTACCTTTTATTTATCACTATGGAAGATCGAATATGACACTTGACTTTCGAGGATGAGGGTTTGTGAATTGTGATACTCGAAGGAATATCAATGTAACGTTACCTATGTACGATTCTTTAGTTCTAGAGGTGGCAAAATGTGTCCAAAAGTAAAAAGATGGGCTAAATTGGCAAATTTTTAAAAGATTTGGGCACATATATCCCCATTCTTTTTTTAAAATGGGCACATATAGCCCATTGGAAACTTAAATGGGCACTAACGGGTACATTTTTTTTCTCAATTATAGAACATTACGATCGTTTTAAATATTTTTTTTATATAATATATTTAAGTTTTTTTTAATATAAATAAGATATGACGTTTAAGGAATTTATTTCGTCGTTTTAGGTCTTTTATTAAACGATTTGTATAACATATGCCCGTTTGGCCCGTGCCCGTTTAGCCCGTGCTCGGTTAAGCCCGTGCCTATTCTAGCCCGTGCCCATGCCCGCCTGACCCGCCTGTTTTGCCACCTCTACTTAGTTCTATTACGGGATTTTAATTTGTGGGCTAAAAAATAATGGATCAATCAAATAATGTTTGTGGGCTAAAACTACATGTAAGGAAAATTGATATATTACTATTGTTATATATAACATTTATTGGACTTAAAATGAAACAGTGTAAGAGCATCTAAAATGGGTCAAGCTATCAAAAGCTTTTTACTATTCTAGAAAGTCTTTTGAAATTGTTTTTAGCATTGCAATATAAGCTTTTTGAAAAGCTTTTTAACAAAGACTTTGTAAATTACAAGTCTTTCCTTCAAGCTTTCTTCATTGAATGTATTATGCATTAAATGCATCAAGTCTAATACTTGAGAATTGTACATGCTCTATATTAACCGTACAATTTTTAACAGTAACAGCTGGCCTTTTTTTTACACACCGTCACTTTACTCCTAATTGACAAGTGACAACCTCTACACACATAGATCAATCCAGAACCTCCAAAAAATCCTACCATATCTTCTACAAAATACATGAATCTGATACCTGACGAAGAATCGCTGACCTAAAAAAAAGGGAAAAAACGCGCTTGATGATGATTGTTAATTTTTAGGGTTCCGTTCCGCCTTTCATCAATCTTAGGGTTTCAGTTTTGGGGGTTTCTTTGGTGTTTGAAGAAAATAGTTGTACAAATGTCAAGAGGTTACAGGTATGTTGTTTTGGTTTATGGAACATTTTTTTTGCTGAATATTTTGGGAAGCAAACATGGCTATTTTTATTTGGCATTAAAAATTAGAAGTGCTTCAATGTAAGATGATTTTTTAAAGGTAGATGTTTTTTTTTTTTTTTTTTGGGATGCTGCAGGTTTTGTAGATAGAGGAAAATAGTCCCTGATTCTACTTCTAAACCAAACAAATGATTGATCCGAAGGTAAGGATAACTATGGAACCGAGGTATGTTCTTCTTTCTAGGGAGGTACTCCTAAAGATACACCTGAACTTCGTGATAAATTATATGTAATTTTTATCCCTTTTTTATATAATTATGTTGAATTGTAATTATATAATAGTAAGGTTGTGATTTGTAGAATTAGGTAATTAGGGGGTGTTTGGGATTGGTTATAAGCAACTAAGATAAATGGTTTGGGAAATCGTGTTTGGATTGGCATAGTTTAAGGTTAGATACGAGGGTAAAATGTCGCGTTTATCCCAAAATAAGCAGTAGCACTAGCTATTTGTAGGTTGTGCAGATATATAACTGATTTGTAAAGCGAGATTTTAAGTTATTGATAGATGGTTGTTAACTTGATGCTCATTACTATTAGGGTCAGCTCTTCCTTCTTAGTATGGAGGTAAAAAGTAACATTTGTTTAAAATAAGTAGATTGGATGATCCAAACATGCCAAACTGCTTATCTGCCTAATTATAAGAAGATTAGTAGAAAAAGATTAGCAATCATAAAATAAGCTGATAAGCAGAAGTATTTTGAGGGTAAAGCAAGCATTCAGGTTATTGGAAAGGTGGTCAGTGAACTTGAAGTATTTTGAGCTTACCAGCTTGCCTCTTACTATCGGTTTATAAATCTGATTAGCCAACTGAAATGTATATAATGTGTATTAGAAGCCGTTAGTAACTAAAGCAATGTTTATATCTTTTTAAAGGTTTTTAGGGTAGATATGCGGGTTAAATGTTGCATTTATTCCAAAATAAGCAGATAAGTGAAATCGGGTTGGAATGTTGGATGATAGAACACTCGGAACTGCTTATAATTCTAATAACAAGAAGATAAGCATAAAAAAATATAATTGAATTGTGAATTGAGCATTTAAGATATTGGAAAGGTGGTTAATGAACTCGAAGTTAGCTATTGCCTCATAGTATCGGTTTAGAAACCGGGTTAGGAAACAAACAAAAAAAACGGTTTTTATAGATAAAGTTTTGATTCTTAATCTTAAAAATGTGAGTTTTGGGGGTTTGTTTTTGTGGGTTTGCGATTTTAGGTTGTATTCTTGATGATACTTATGTTGAATCTGGGAATATTGAAAAATTAAGGTTTGTGATTTTAGTCATGCTACAATTTTTGTTTTTTATGCAGATAGATGGCAAGAATCTGTTTCAAAATGGTTAAAAAAAGGTATGCAAATGATCAGAAAAATATAGGGATCATAAAAAGCTGTAATTTATTTGCGTTTGTTAAAATTGTTTGTGGTGATTGTTAAACTTACATTACGCAGGTTCTTTGGATGAGTTAAGGATTAACATGATGGCTTCCGATAAGAATCAGAGAGAGGTGGTCAAGTGTGGCTGGTGAGTTCTAGATACGTATGTAATTTTTTGTTTGTATTATGGTCTATGTTTTTCTGCTCACAATAACGTTAACTTACCAGCTGTCTATTTTCTGAAATCATAACTATGGTAACTGCTGATTTTCTTATTTTGGTCTGATGAATCCATATCTTGCTATAACTTTGTTAACTATATAAAATGTATGTATTTTTTTCAGGTGACATGCAGCAGGTTCTTCCGATACGGCTACTTTTTATCAACAACATAGCTCTACCAGAGGGGCGCAACAGATGTGTCATTTATTGATGCCGAATATATTCTTAAATACCAGTCATTTCATGCGGCTTTTTTTGGTTTTTGGTTAACAGGTAACAGCCACAATAGTTACACTTTTTCTCCGAAATATGCTTTTATTTTATCGAAAACCATGGTCCACAGAATCCCATTACCATCCATAACTGCCGTTTTAATGTGATATTGACCATCACGTAGATTAGCATACGATGACAGTTTTCGTTTGTTGGTTTTGCCAGATGTGCACAACCGGACACAAGCCTGGGCCCGCTCCTAGACTAGACCTGGAAAAGGCCTGCTAGCATGCTAATTATTATTCATAAAGGTTCACTCGACAGCTTCTACTTTTTTCTAGAAATTTTACTCAGTTTTTTTTTTTTTTTTAATTTCCTATGTTGTGCGATTTTGCAGGCGCTGTCTGAACTTTGGGCATCAGAATTGCCCATGCCAAAGTAATGGTGGTTTCTTGATGTTTTTTTTATTTAACAGGTATCTTCAACTCTGTCCGCATGCTTTCGCTGTATACACTCAGGATTTGAAAAAACTCGCAGTAGCCATTGCCACTGGAACATCCATTAAAGATGGCCAACAACCACCCGATCTACTAAACAAGCTACAACTTTTCGTCATTACAGGTGGAGAAAAAGATACAAGAATCAAACCAGGTAACTGCTCTTTTTTCATAACTTTTTGTTACACAGTTTATGAATTTAATCTTATATACATCATCATGTCGTGTTGCACAAACTGCAAGTCAAAAACCCTAACATTCGACTCCGAAACCGAAAACATAATATGCACAAAATGCGCCGTAGTACAACCTTATAACAACTACCAACACCAAGCATTCGACCTTAACGGCTTCATAGGTACTAATGTTAAACTAGGTACATCAGGCCCTAATCATGCCTACACTTACCGCGAAACCAAAGTCTATTTAGCGCAGAAAATAGTCGCCGATATTTTATTAAAACTAGATTTAACTACTAGAGAAACAGAGGTTAATAATATGATTAGGTTGATAACGGATGAGGAGTATGGGATGGGGAACTGGTTTTTGTAGCTTGTAGATGATGTGTTACAAAAGGGAAAATCAAGGCCGAGTAGGTGCAAATAACAACCACACTGAATGTCTAAAGGTACTTTGTATTAGAAGCTTTTATGTGTATGGATATAGTGAGTTCCGTTTCATAAGATATGACAACAATACCTGTATGATATGACAAATGTTAGTACTGTTATTGGCTGAAATAGATGTGAGATTGAAGGATGAAATGGCGGCCGAGATGTATGTGTTTTGGTACTGAAATAAGATTTACAAACTTCTGAAAACATGTAGTCACTAGGTGCCATGCAGTTGCTGTGAAGAAGATTGCGCATGTTGAGGAGGATGATTTGGGTAGGAAAAAGATGGGTTGAAATGGGTTGCTGTGAAGAAGAGTATAGGGCCATACAATTGCTGTGAAGAAGATGCTTAGTAGTTTAATTGTGAGGCAAAGAAGAGTGACAGGTCATCGGATACAACACTAAAGTTGACGAGTTGATCAGGTAGCCATTTCAACCCATTTACTTTTAAAAGAGTGTGCTCATTTTAGTTTTTTATCTTTAGCAGGCCTAATAAATAAAATCACAGAAACCATATTGCATGCCACTGATAATGCATTACAAAAAACAATCAAAGTTCCAAAACCCATACACATTTATACTGTTACATTTACGTGCATGTTCAATAATTTTTTCACTATTGATAAATTGATTATATATTGCATCAGTCCTAAAAGAGAAACTGTCAATAATTTTTGACCTATTGCCACACCTCATCACGAATACAAATGACTATATATTAAGAGCATGTATGTATGCAATGATTATATATTGAGAGCAAAGATATATTACATTATGCTAAAAATGACAGCTAGCAATGTTTAAGCTTTAACTTTGAACTAGAAGCCATTTTAACTGTTCATAGATTTGATGATTCAATGGAACAGGTGAAGAAGTTCTACCAATCAAGAAAGAGCCAAAGAGTGATCGTTGCAAAAGTTTTAGGGTACCAAATCCCACTATACGGCGGAGTGTTACCTTTCGATGCCGCCATCGGCCATCTCAAGAATGCAATAGTCCCTGTTAATCTGACATTCGTGATGAGGTGGAGAGCATATGTCTTGGGCAGGCCGGTGAAACCCAAGTTCTACAAAAAGGTTTTGTGCCAGGTTACATTATATGGTAATTGGATGCCACACTTATAATGGTCTTAGTGATAGGCATTACCATTTCTTTATCCATTATAGAGTCATGTTCAATTATTTAAGTAACTGTTTTCTAAGCACTGATAGACTATTTTTTAAAGGACTGATAGTTTTCTTAGAATTAAACCACAGGTGGAACTGACCCGGCCTGCACTAATTGGGTCAGTTTGGAAACTGCATCAACCGGGTCAATTTGGGTGACTTTTGCTTTTTCATCTCCCAGGTTGATTAAGATGAGTATCAATATATAAAGGCTAACTAAAGATGATAAGTTTTGAACTTCAATCCTAAATTTACCCTCCATTTCATCATACTTTTCTTTATTGCGAGTTGTTCTTTATATAGGGTTCTGAAAGTGAGGAACTTGCTGCAGCTTTAAGCCTTGATGATGACGTTAACTTTTATCAAACAGTAGATCCTAAAGTGGCCAACCTTTTCCACATCGATTTTGATGCCAAACGGCCAGCTTTATGGGGCAGAAGAGGGGTGCATGGAGACAAATTTGCCTCAATGCAGAAGAAAGGATGATAAATTTACTTATCAAAATGGCGAATTTCCACCTGGGATAAGAACTGATATCGATAGTAACTCAAGCTTAGGTATTGGTGACTGTTCTGCCATGTGCTTGAACAAGTGCAGCTGTGTGGGTTTACAAGCAGTAACACCAATGGAACTGGCTAAGTTTTATGGAGTGGAAACGATAGCTTTATAGTTGATCCGAATGAAAACTCTTCATCGATTTATGTTGGTTCCAAAATTCTAATTAATACAACTAAAAATAGTCCAAGCACAGGTAAAAAATTGGATTTAAATGATCACTGCTACTACTTTACTGTTAAGTTTGCTTATCTAAACAAGTCATTGCACAGGAATGAAAACCAAAGATAAATTGAAATTCATATTGATATTCATTGGTACTGCCATTCTTGTGGTTTTGATCTTTGTGGGGATTTGGTGGTGCTTGACGAAGAGAAAGCATAGACGAGAAGGTATAAAACTTAAAATTGAAGTCAGTAATTGTGTCTGTTTGTGTATTATAGTCATTGTTTTGTTAAATCGTTGATCCTAATCTATACTACTTTATAATGCATTTATGCCTTCTAAAATTAGAAGGCTTAAAAATTCAGACTTTTTTACTTGCTTATTATAGAAAGAGTTTTTCTAGCCAAAAATTAAGATAAGGAGCTTCAATCATGAGATGACATGTGTCACTTTTAACAAACTTCAAGCTTAACTTCTAACAAACTTCAAACCTAACTCTACAAAAAATTAAGATAAAGAAGCTCCGATTATAAAATGAAGTATGTCATTTCTCACCATAAAAATTAAATCTTTATTTTTAAATTAAAATATCTTTTATCTACTTTATTTTTTTATAATTTAATTTCACCATATTTTTAAAATTTTATCTCTTTAATTCAACATCCATTTTGATATATTTTTATGAGTTTTTAGTTTTTATATTTTTAATGGGTTTATTTTATTTTAATTCAAATTTTTACAACTATAACATTTATTTCATTTATTTCAATCAATATAATCTTGATTCGTCAAAATCATACACTTTTGGAGTAGTGTTTGACGCGTAAGAGATTGCGAGGGTATTTCTATATGCGAGAATAATGATGTCGCGGGAAAGCTACGGGAAAGTTACGGTTAACCCAAACAAACACTTACAACTAACACATATACATTCGAAGTGTTGTGAAACGAATTCACTAAACGGGTAAGCAAACACATATAACTATACTTATCGCCGCCGCTGTGCGCGGGTACCCGGCTAGTTATAGAAAAATAGAAAAGGAACCAGGATGAACTTTTTCTTGAGTTAATAGCTTCAGAAAATTTCAGAGATGTACATGAGCTTGAACACAATGGTGCGAAAGGAAACAATTTGTTAGTATTTAGATTTGCCACTATCATGGCTGCCACCGAAGATTTCTCTATCCAGAATAAGCTTGGACAGGGTGGTTTTGGACCAGTTTACAAGGTGATGTTGCTTTCATGTTAAGCCCATGTGATTATATTGTTCAGCATCATCGTCAGTATCTTCACCCATCAGTGGTGAAGATACTGATGCCAGCTTTAGTCCTGCTACAGAAGGATGCTATTTTTCTGATTGACCGTCTCTTGATGTTATTTTTCTATTTGTCAGGCTTTTGGAGAGGGTGTAACACCCCAACCAGACAAGAGTAAAAGTATCACTATCATGGAGTCATATCAGAACATACTAATAAATTTTTTGCAAGCGAAAGTCTTATAACATAAAATAGCAAGTCATATAAACGAATGACTTACAAGGAAAATACAAAATCCAATATGTCAAAAATGAAATGAAATATAAAAACAATTGTTCTTCAAACATTAGTCCAATAAGATGGGGGAAACTAGATCCGACCTCAAATACTTCTACTCTCTGCCCACAAAGCCCATCATCCTACTTGGTACCTGCCGCAAGGAAAAGAAAATGCGGCTGAGCTTAAAAAGCCCAGTGAACAGATATAACGAAACAAAAACTAACATTATAAAATATAAAAACGAAACAAGGGAAACTGATAACAAGGTCGCAACGATATGAGTCAATGAGGAACCTGCAGAACACAATATTAAAAGATATCCAGAAGAAACAGAAATCACAGGAGACCAAAGCAAAGCAGCGCATCGATGACATAAATATAAGCATGTAAAAATAACCCGACATACAAGTACCGAATCATAATCAAGCATAGCAGACAGCGTATCAACTAAACATAAATATGGTACACAATTTAATCAGATGATCAGAATATATATAAGCCAAGCGAAAATCTATAAGCAGGCGGAAGCAATTAAATTGAATGTATGCATAGAAATAACACAAGCCAGATAACCCACAGTTAATAAATAGATCAAGCATAAAAACCAGCGGAACTACTAACAGCAGAATAAGCATGATAGCCACATGTATCAGGTAGGAATACCAAACGAACATCATCATTGAATGGATTAATTAAACAAGGACATAGCATGGCAAGTTAAACAAGTCAACTAGATAGATAACATAAGTTAAACCATTTACATCATCAAACAGTAGCATAAACAGAAGTGTAAATATGGCAGTTCAACAATTAGCAGATAAGAATACTAACGGATAATCATAGCCCACGAAAATAACTGAACGAAGGTATACATGATAAGAGATAAATCAATTGATTACATACTAGCATGGCAACCAGACAAATCAAAGGGTCACATAACAGCATGATAAACAGATGATCAGATATTAGCATGATAACAGGTAAATCAGATAATCACATATTAATCATATAGTAGCAGGGTAAATGGGTAGTCACATAAATCATGCAATAACATAATCAACAAATGAATCCAATAATCATATAATGGCTCAGTACGTGAATGGAATGATAGTCTGAAGTATAAGCTTGATAGTCAACCAAAAACGGAGTAAGAGTATGACAAATCAAATGAAATTGAGTATATGGTAGTAGAATGAATCACATAAGGATACTGAATAAATGAATAATCAACGGAAACTAAAGATGAGGAATACAGAATATGGTGCATTGGGGAATAACAGAAGGTACAATATAGGTGTATCAAAAGTGTAAAGGTTGTCAGAAATCTACCACGAGCCCAGAAACATATCATATCATATCATATCATAAGTAACCATGGAGTATCTAGCTCCCAGAATGTGAAAGACGTGTATTGCACACAACATCAGTCACCATATAAATCATATCGTATCGTCTCATATCATATCATAACAAATCTAGGATGCATCTATAAGCCCCTGCATAAATCATAGTGGACATAACAAATCATAAAGGGCGCGTATCATATCATATCATAAGGGACTGTGTGGAACATCACTCGACCACACTAGAGTCATGTCATTGGTGCATCAATGACACGGCCATGTTACCTTCATGGCTAGGAAACATACTGGCTCGGGTATCAATCTGAAGGGTCAAAGCAAAGTCATAACATAACAGTTCATATCAAAGAGTTAAAGCAAGGTTCAGTATCAAGGTTCACCAATCTAAAGAGTGTATAGCAAAGGCTCAATATCAGGGTTCAATATCAAATGAAACATATCAAACTGATGGGATCATAATCAAAGCAAACGAATATCATAGCGAACAGAATCATATCAAGGATCATATTAAAAGGATCATAGTAACGGAAATCATAGCAATGGAATATCATAAGTGAAATAAAGTCAAGGATCGGAAAGTCATGAGAAATCCCTACTGAAAAGGGATAGAATATCTGTACCTTAAACCGTAACGCAACCCACCAGAATACACAAGTAACCAAAGGCTACTCCTTCCTCCGCGAATCTACACGAATAATGGTCGTTTTATTATTTAAGAACCATTAAATATTGAAACGGATTTTAATATATGTCTTTATTTCATAATCATATTTTAAAGTTTAACCATATTAAATAATGACACACATTTTCTTAAATGTTTCTAGAATAATGTTCTGTCGAATACGAATGAGGACCACTCTCGGAAAATACATCACACATTCTTATAACACACTCTATTATTATACCCTTCGAATTATACAAAACACAAATTTATATTTCCATAGGTTATACGTATTTTAGTAGACCCAGGACCAGACCACACTTGAAGCCCAAATGCAACACTAAAACCCAAATGCAAATCTTGTGACTCAATTACTCCAACGCAACGCACGTTTAAAAAAAACTATATTCAACATGTAAGTTTC
Organism: Chrysanthemum makinoi; assembly: GCA_910596185.1. NCBI lineage: Eukaryota > Viridiplantae > Streptophyta > Magnoliopsida > Asterales > Asteraceae > Chrysanthemum > Chrysanthemum makinoi. The sequence continues at coordinate 80,776,401 of OU343221.1, read as the reverse complement.
AAAATTCCAAATCATACCCCACGTCTCCCATGCACACGAGACACAAAACTGAACTGCTACTTGATTTCATATACTGATTCATATGCATGCATTTATATATGATTAAACACCACACAAGGTTACATGACTTCACATGAAATAACAACACAACCAGTAGCATGATTCTATATATGGCTCGACACACCCACACAGACACCAACTATACTCAGGCCATGCTCAACAATGAATGAAGCATACATACGCTTGAATTTACACCCCTCGCGAGGCCAAAAGTTAAACCACAAACCTTCGTGAGATAAAAACAATTTTAACGCGACCGCAAGAAACCCAAAAAGATTAACACGAGTAGCAAAGCATGTTTATGATTATAGTTTTAGTTGTGTACAAGTGAACGACAAGAGAAGGACTTATGAATACCTTTGGGTCGATTACACGATGGATCGACGGACACAAGAACAAAAACTAACACCCTTCGAACCGAACCAAAACCCTTTCAAAACAAGCCACTCACGATCAACCAATGTCGCACCAATGATCACCAACGCTCGCTTACACATGAACCTGATCACTCTAAAACCCTTTGTACCACTCGAAGCTGAAAACACGAGTACCATAGATCGAATAAGTAAGGTTAAATCAAAACCTAGACGTGCACTTCCAACCAAACCTTCACCTCTTGATCGAACAGAACACGATCACAGCCTCCCTTGATTATTTGTGGGTCGAATAAGAGAGAAGAGAATGCTTGCCTTGGATCAAATGAAATAAGGAACCAAAGATGTAGGCCGCCACTTTTATTTCCTAGGGTTTAGATGTGTTATTTTGAATGAGTAATTTGTAAGTTAATAAAACAAAGAATAATGGGATAAATGGGGAGTTAAGGGGCGTTAGTTTGGCTGAGAAAAAGGGGAAGTCAAAAATAGAATATTGACATTTCCGTAATACAATTATAGTGGCAGTTATGTTGTGATGGTATTATTTTTATTTTATTTATTTATTTATTTATTTTTTGCCCATGCAAAACATAAAAACGTGTGAGATGAAATGGACATAGGCGTATGTCAATTTTTGTACACATTATTTATTCGGTGATTGTAGCTTTTAGTTTCGTTATGCCTCGAGTCATATGTGAAGTTTAATTTCACTACATTTAGGATAATGTGGATTAAAGTTCGATAACTATGCGCAAGTTAGGTTAAAACATCTAATGAGCTTGACATAGTTTACGTATTTTATAAATATTAAATTTGAGGGTAAAATGGTCTTTTCACATGCTTTAGATTTTAGGGTTTTACAACTCTTGTTGGATCAGTCCTAGATACATCTTTTGAGCCTTTAAGAAACAGATAGAATACCTATGTAATCACAAGTAAACTATGAAGAATCTCTAATAAACTTATGCTCACGCGAAATATGAACACAAGAGTTAAAGAAGACGATAACAACTAAATACTTTGATCCTCTGTGGATCTATATTAATTCACTAAAGAATGTTTGCAAGAACGTGCAAAGTTTATAGCCGCAGGTTTCTTTTATACTATAAGAAACCCTAATACAACCCATTACAAAACTCGTAGAAGATATGCATTATCTATTCCTAATATAACTTATGCATATCCTAACTAAATACTAATAATACGGATACTACTATCCGCAGAAACAATAACTATCAGCAGTAACAATAACTAACAGTAGAATCTGCACTATCAGCAGAAACACCAAATATTATCAGCAGGAACCTATCAGTAGGAATTGCACTATACTATTACATTATTTTTAATAATTACTAACAACTCTTCAGGTCCAAAGCGTACAAAACTTATACGTAATCAGGTGTCAGTGAGAATCTCGCAAGGAGGTACATAATTTCAAACGAATATGGGAATTGACAAATAACGGATATGAGTCCTAGTCCATCCAGCGTACCAACCTCAGGTATTTCCCAGGACGTCGTATGATTCCAATAAGCTCAAATTATATGATCTCGGTATTATCACGTTGATCAGGCGTCATAATACTTGCATCACATAACAAGTCCTTATTGTCATCATATTCTGTCCCAGGTCATGACAAACCACATAACCAACATCACGTCAAAACAGATACACATATATGTAGCAAGTAACATACCAAATCAAACCAGATTCACATACATGCAGCATATAATACATCAACCAACTTACCATTCCACAAAAGAAAGAAGGCCGCCGACTTGCTCGAAACGGTTCCTCATGACTCATTACTGACGATCCAAAAATAACCTTAGGTGCACAAATAGTGCCAAAAATCACAATTCTGATCTCGCTGGTACGAATCACATAAACAATATAGATGATAATCGAAATCTCTCAAAGAGATATGAGATATGACACAAAGCTGAAATATTACCAAAAATGCTAAATCATAAACTTCACAATTCGAACCGAGTTCTGAACAAATGAAAGAGAAGTAATACCGATCAAAATCACATAACAAAACATCAAACCGCCTCAAAACACGTGACAAACAAATCAGAGTAACACAAGTCGCGCCCAATCATATGAAGCTGATGAATCTTCTCAACATCTCAACAGTTGGACTGTTGACCACAATATGCCTGAATCTTTGTAGTAGTTTCTCCGCACGTCTAAAGTACGACGGTCATACTTCTTCTGCTCACACGTCTTCCAAGTATCCACCAGTTAAATCTTGTCTCCATCTTTGCGCCTTTGGTTGATCCGTCCGGCTCCATCTAGCAGCATCCTGATGTCTCCAACAACATTGCAGTCGGGTGCGGCTTTTGCATCCCGAATCTTGCCAGTTCAGGAAACGGTTACAGCAACACAGGGTCGGTATCATCATCTTCGACTCCACGAGTAGTCTCCATCTAAACGATCGACAAACGAATGCGCGAAGTTAAAATAACAAAATCAAATGCGAAGAGAAGAAGGTCAAATCAGTGAAGAAAAAAGAAGATCGATATCAAATCTGAACGAAAACCAACAGAATCGGGAAAGATCAAAACAGACGGAAGCCTAATGTCTACCCAAGTCCTCACAGGTCAATCCTAAGGTCAACAAGACGAAACCTATGCTTTGATACTATAGTTGTAACACCCCAACCCTAAAAGGGTAGAAGTATCACATCATGGAGTCATATCAGAACATACTAATAAATTTTTTGCAAGTGGAAGTCTTATAACATAAAATAGCAAGTCATATAATCGAATGACTTACAAGGAAAATACAAAATCGAATATGTCAAAAATAAAATGAAATATCAAAACAATTTCTCTTCAAAAATTAGTCCAATAAGATTGGGGAAACTAGGGTCGGATTACTCAAATGCTTCTACTCTCAGCCCACAAAGCCCAACATCCTACTTGGTACCTGCCGCAAGGAAAAGAAAATGCGGCTGAGCTTAAAAAGCCCAGTGAACAGATATAACGAAACAAAAGCTAACATAATAAAATATAAAAACGAAACAAGGGAAACTGATAACAAGGTCACAACGACATGAATCAATGAGGAACCTGTAGAACACAATATTAACAGATATCCAGAAGAAACAGAAATCAGATGAGACCAAAGCAAAGCAACGCATCGATGACATAAATATAAGCACTTAAAAATAACCCGACATACAAGTACCGAATCATAATCAAGCATAGCAGACAGCGTATCAACTAAACATAAATATGGTACACAATTTAATCAGATAATCAGAATATATATAAGCTAAGCGAAAATCTATAAGCAGGCGGAAGCAATTAAATTGAATGTATGCATAGAAATTACACAAGCCAGATAACCCACAGTTAATAAAAAAATCAAGCATAAAAACCAGCGGAACTAATAATAGCAGAATAAGCATGATAGCCACATGTATCATGTAGGAATACCAAACGAACATCATAATTGAATGGATTAATTAAACAAGGACATAGCATGGCAAGTTGAACAAGTCAACTAGACAGATAACATAAGTTGAACCATTTACATCATCAAACACTAGCATAAACGGAAGTGTAAATATGGCAGTTCAACAATTAGCAGATAAGAATACTAACAGATAGCCATAGCCCACGAAAATAACTGAACGAAGGTATACATGATAAACAGATAAATCAATTGATTACATACTAGCATGGCAACCAGAAAAATCAAAGGGTCACATAACAGCATGATAAACGGATGATCAGATATTAGCATGATAACATGTAAATCAGATAATCACATATTAATCATATAGTAGCAGGGTAAAGGGGTAGTCACATAAATCATGTAATAGCATAATCAACACATGAATCCAATAATCATATAATGGCTCGGTACGTGAATGGAATGATAATCTGAAGTATAAGCTTGATAGTCAACCAAAAACGGAGTAAGAGTATGATAAATAAAATGAAATGGAGTATAGTATGGTATTAGAATGAATCACATAAGGATATTGAATAAATGAATAATCAATGGAAACTAAAGATGCGGAATACGGAATATGGTGCGTTGGGGAATAACAGAAGGTACAATATAGGTGTATCAAAAGTGTAAAGGTTGTCAGAAATCTACCACGAGCCTAGAAACATATCATATCATATCATATCACAAGTAACCATGGAGTAGCTAGCTTCCATAATGTGAAAGACGTGTATTGCACACAACATCAGTCACCATATAAATCATATCGTATCATATCATATCATATCATAACAAATCTAGGATGCATCCATACGCCCCTGCATAAATCATAGTGGCCATAACAAATCATAAAGCGCGCGTATCGTATCATATCATAAGGGACGGTGTGGAACATCACTCGAACACACTAGAGTAATGCCATTGGTGCATCAATGACACGGCCATGTTACCTTCATGGCTAGGAAACATATTGGCTCGGGTATCAAACTGAAGGGTCAAAGCAAAGTAATAACATAACAGTTCATATCAAAGATTTAAAGCAAGGTTCAATATCAAGGTTCACCAATCTAAAGATTGTATAGCAAAGGCTCAATATCAGGGTTCAATATCAAATGAAACATATCAAACTGAAGGGATCATAATTATAGCAAACGAATATCATAGCGAACAAAATCATATCAAGGATCATATTAAAAGGATCATAGTAACGGAAATCAAGGATCGGAAAATCATGAGAAATCCCTACTGAAAAAGGATAGAATATCTGTACCTCAAACCGTAACGCAACCCACCAGAATACACAAGTAACCAAAGGCTACTCCTTCCTCCGTGAATCTACACGAATAATGGTCGTTTTATTATTTAAGAACCACTAAATATCGAAACAGATTTTAATACATGTCTTTATTTCATAATCATATTTTAAAGTTTGACCATATTAAATAATGACACACGTTTTCTTAAATGTTTCTAGCATAATGTTCTGTCGAATACGAACGAGGACCACTCTCGAAAAATACATAACACACACTCTTATAACACACTCCATTATTATACCCTTCGAATTATACACAACACAAATTTATATTTCCATAGGTTATACGTATTTTAGTAGACCCGGGCCCAGACCACACTTGAAGCCCAAATGCAACACTAAAACCCAAATGAAAATTGTGTGACTCAATTACTCCAACCCAACGCATGTTTAAAAAAAAAACTATATTCAACATGTAAGTTTCAAAATTCCAAATCATATCCCACGTCTCCCATGCACACGAGACACAAAACTGAACTACTACTTGATTTCATATACTGATTCATATGCATGCATTTATATATGATTAAACACCACACAAGGTTACATGACTTCACATGAAATAACAACACAACCAGTAGCATGATTCTATATATGGCTCGACACACCCACACAGACACCAACTATACTCACGCCATGCTCAACAATGAATGAAGCATACATACGCTTGAATTACACCCCTCACGAGGAAAAAAGTTAAACCACAAACCTTCGCGATATCAAAACAATTTTAACGCGACCGCAAGGAACCCAAAAAGATTAACACGAGTAGCAAAGCATGTTTCTGATTATAGTTTTAGTTGTGTACAAGTGAACGACAAGAGAAGGACTTATGAATACCTTTGGGTCGATTACACGATGGATCGACGGACACAAGAACCAAAACTAACACCCTTCGAACCGAACCAAAACAAGCCACTCACGATCAACCAATGTCGCACCAATGATCACCAACGCTCGCTTACTCATGAACCCGATCACTCTAAAACCCTTCGTACCACTCGAAGCTGAAAACACGAGTACCATAGATCGAATAAGTAAGGTTAAATCAAAACCTAGGCATGAACTTCGAACCAAACCTTCACCTCTTGATCGAACAGAACACGATCACAACCTCCCTTGCTTGTTTGTGGGTCGAATAAGAGAGAAGAAAATGCTTGCCTTGGATCGAATGAAATAAGGAACCAAAGATGTAGGCCACCACTTTTATTTCCTAAGGGTTTAGATGTGTTATTTTGAATGAGTAATTTGTAAGTTAATAAAACAAGAATAAAGAGATAAATGGGGAGTTAAGGGGCGTTAGTTTGGCCGAGAAAAAGGGGAAGTCAAAAACAGATTATTGACTTTCCATAATACAATTATAGTGGCTTAAGATTTAAGTTATATTGTGATGGTATTATTTTTATTTTATTTATTTATTTATTGGCCCAAGCAAACCATAAAAACGTGTGAGATGAATTGGACATAGGCGTTGGTCGTTTTATTTTGTACACGTTATTTATTCGGTGATTGTAGCTTCTAGTTTCGTTAAGTCTCGAATCTTATGTTAAGTTCAATTTTCATTTCATTGAGAATAATGTCGTTTAAAGTTCGATAACTATGCGCAAGTTAGGTTAAAACATCTAATGAGCTTGACATAGTTTACGTATTTTATAAATATTAAATTTGAGGGTAAAATGGTCTTTTCACATGCTTTAGCTTTTTAGGGTTTTACAGAGGGCTTTTACAGCGACACGCTTAAACCATTCTACAAGTCGGATCCAATTCCTGAGGATGTAAGTTCTTTATTTGGGGCTTTTGTTTTGTTTGTTATTCTTCTCAAATCTAACTTCTTTTTTGGACGATTGTCACGGATGCAAAATGATGGTGATGTGAAGATAGTAGTTGGTAACAACTTTGATAATATTGTCTTGGATGAGTCGAAAGATGTTCTATTAGAGGTACATATAAAAGTGAATACATATATAGTATTTCAAGGAAATTCATGGTTAAGTATATGAATTTTTTATGCAGATTTGTGCACCATCGTTTGGGCATTGCCAAGCTTTAGAACCAACTTACAGCAAGCTTGCTAAGCATTTGCGTGAAATCGATTCCTTGGTAAATTGAAAAGATGGATGGAAGTACAAATGAGAATCCAATGGCAAAGGTAAAGTAAAATTTTAAAATCGTAAAAATGAATCTTATTAGACACCCTCCTTATGAAATTTAATGATATTCATTTGTAAAAGATGTCTGCTAAAAGCTCCGATCCTATAAGTGATATTTGCTGAGATGACATATGTTTTTAGCTCTTAGATACAAACTCTATTATATCTTCTTTTCATTTTAATATACATGTTTATACCTACAAGTAAACCTTAATATTACAATTTTAATTAGTATTAAATGAGAAGAAAATTCATATTCAGTGTTGTGTAAAAGTTGAAACAAATTCCATTTTGTTAAGGGGTTTCCTTGGTATATGATTTGATTATATACCGTCTATGGATGGCAGATAACTGTAGATATCGATTGAACGGTAGTGCCTTTTTACAAATTCCTAAAGAAACATGCTTCAGTCCCCTTCAAGCTCCAGAAACCTACTTACACTGATGCCAAAGAAAGTAGCAAAATTGACCAGAAAGAACAGAAAGATGAGCTATGACTATAATTTGTAATTGTTGTTTGAATGAAAGTAGTACTACTCTATATTGTAGATATGAAATTAGTGTCAATTAGTATGGTGTAATAAAACGTTACGCAATATGCAAAATAACTGTATTGATGCAAAGTATCACAAAATAAAAAATTTAAGTCATCGGTAATGTCCAATCTCTTGAGTTTCATCACATTTTTTCATGCTTTCACAAGCTTTGAGCCTATGAATATCTCATTATTTCAGTTACGTGATTAGTATTGGATTCATTGTTACAACTTTACATTTAGTACCAGTTGCAACAATAATTGGCATTAAATATTTACCTCTTCTGTTATGCTAATATGATACACATTTACTACAACAACAGTCTAACGTAGTGTTTGGTATGTCGTAATCAAAGCCGTAATGAAAAAGATAATTACAAATGTAATGAATAAATGTTGTTTGTTTACATTTATAGAATGTAATGATTCATTACAAGTAATGACCCATTACACCAAAATCATTCCTTAGGGGTCCCCTACTTTTTTTTCATTACATCTTGTAATGGAATCAAAATTACATAAAACTCCATCATTAATTAAGCACATTAAATAAATTTTCTATCATTAATGGGTATTTTAGTCTTTTTATTATCGATTCCATTACATCTTATTATACAAACCAAACATGATTAATAACTACAATGAATCATTACATTACGCTCTTCATTCTATTACATCGTTTATTTCATTCAGTTGACATTTCATTCCGTCTTACCAAACGAACCTTAAGAATTGGTAGGCAACATTTTACTCAGGTGGATCTTCACCTAACATATTTACAGTAGAAATAGGCAATGCAAGTTACTAGGGTGTTTTCCGTTGGCCTTAACTGTGACCACGAGCGCGTGGAACCGAGTAAGATTGCAAAAACCCCCGCCGCAACGCGCGGGTGCAATACCTCGTATATATAGATTGTTGGGTCTAATTAGTTATTAGGACTGAAATAGGAAATTACACCGACCCTTATAATATTTTTGGGTTCATTGGGTCCGGTAACATATTCGTCTTATTTGCTCTACTAGTTACGTCATCTCTTGTCGATATTATGTACACCTTGTAATTCGAATATATAGGGTTTAAAATTAAACTTCACCTATCATTCGTGCCTCTTCTTTACTTTCACGATTAATGCTACAATCCATCATTCGTGCTATGATTAAACGTTGTACTAATTAACTAGTTAAAGCTCATAAGTTCATAACAGCCTTTATGAAAGTTAATTAGTTTAGTAAAAACAATATTTCGAGTTTTATCACCACTTATTAGCTGAGAACTTTTAGACACATTCTAAATAAACAGGCGCAAGTCGAGCCCATCATTTATTAATATCTGTGCATTAACCCCAGTCTAATCCGTTTGAGAGTTACAGCTCTCAGTTAAGCTGGGCTTTAGAAAACCCGCGATCCCAAAAAGATAACCACTACTATACATACCTGGTGGCCGGTATCAAGTATCAAACCAGCCAAAATTAACAAGTCGAGTTGGGTTAAACCGAATACTAGTCAGCCATTAATTAAACAATTACCTCTATGTGTAAATATCGCCATAAGAAAATGAGGAGAGGAAGATTATTATGACAATCCACATAGTTTGGGAGCTTCGTAAGCTTAAGCATTCTAAACTCATAACTCAAGAATTTAATTCATTTAATTATTGTGGTCAGTGGATCTTGCAAAAACTTAACTCTGGTGTAGTGTATATGCGACTTATTTTAGCACATGGGCCGGTATATAAACTTGAAAAAATCTACACACTGGAATTATACCAATTAACTTTAGTCTCAACTTCTATGGGCTTATGAAGAACAGAACGAGTTCCTTGAGTGGGTTATGGAGTCCATAAGGGTTTGACATATTACAGAAACATGTGGCATAGGTAATCTATTCGTGCAGCTTGTAAGTCTAATGTGTGTGATGGGGAAAAAAGAATGCTAGAACATGATTTCTTGGTCATCCGCTACTTTTGGCCACTACACAAACTGTATCAATAATACTGTAGCCATATGTTGCAGCATACATGTAACACGATATGATCCCCTCTAATGTTTCCTGTTATCATTTAACAAAAGCTATGCAACTAATATCAACATATAACCAAAGTTACTTAAGCTATAGCAATATGTAGGATCAAATAATATACGATTGACGAACCCTTATCTAGTACTAAGAATGGACAATAAGTCGTGTTAAAAACTCTTGAGCAACTTCAGGAGGTAATTTTTCAATAAGCTTACGCATTGCTGCTAGTTCAGCTTTATTTTTTTCATGTTCTTTTGCTAACTCAAGCTTCTTGCGTTCATGATCCTCTTCAATCTCTTTCCGCATTTTAGCCAACTTACTTTTTTCAGCTTCTATAACAGCTTTCACCTAGGAAGCACGGACACGGCTCCAAGTAAGGCGTGGCAGTGTCGGAGCCTTGTAGTTCTTCATTGGTTCCTTGATCTGGAGCCTTGTAGTTCTTCATTGGTTCCTTTATAAAATGAAAGATAAAAGTTGACCCAATTTATTTAAAACCACCTGAATGACATACCTCACTTGGCTGTTGTTACCACCTAAATGTGTACTCATAACAACATTTCTTTGTTGACCTAATAGCGACTATTCAAGATTTTTAGTCTATCTTTGATCTTGATTACTAATAAAGAAAGCACTAAGACATAACTTAAAGTGCAGAATCTCCTCCTTCAGAAGCATTGACATAATTGTGAATTATCACGTATTAGAATAGCTATATATCACGGATAATCACAATAACATACCTGATCAACTCGTTACAAATTTTTATCTGCGTATACTGTTGCATTTTACTCATGGGGTAGTGTTCATCAATCAAATCTAACTTGCAACCAACCACAACCACCGATACTTTCACCTTTACATATACAAAAAAAGAAAAGGCTAATCAAGTCTCACAATCTCATATTCAAACAAGTAAACGCTTAGAAAAATTCTAAAGTTTTAGAGTATTCTCTTTTTTTCCTGGTATTAACTTGTGCTTAGGATTACTTATTAAAACGGATTCAATAGCAATTTATTTTACTCGCAAATAAGCATCAGTATCTACTCTCTCAAAAGCTCAAAAAGGCGGCATTATCTACTAGTATATCAAAACGCGATATTATATAATAAGGGACAGATGGTAAACCTTCAAATGACGAATTTCATGAATCCAGAAATTCCGAAGACAATCAAGAGTTTCTGATTTATCACAAGCATAATTAAGTTAACCCAATCACATCAGCTTGCTTCAACTCTTCCTCTAACTTGGCTTTACCTTCCAAACTAACATTAACAACATACACATTCTAATCTGAATTGGTAAGATTGATATGCTTGTGTGGTGGAGACAAATGTCATTTTTTGACTGTGATGTTGTTTGGGCATTGTGTTTTACTTTATCCTTTTCAAGAGTAGACATGTTTGTTCGGTAACCCTATGTGTTTGCCTTTCCTAACAGTTATATATAGTCATGTAACCCTAGAGAATTGACATAAACACTTTAAACAGAAAAATCATTCATAATTAATACGAGATAGTTTCAAAACATGAATCATCAATCAAATGATTCAAGTGCCTGACATTCTGAAAAACAACGTACAAAAGTAAACATAGCAAATTAAGCTAAACAGGAGATAGCCGAATGAAGGCTTTATAGCTCTTTATTCTTTTAAACTTAACACTTCTGAGCAGTCAGGCGCTGGTTTCTGAAATGCTAATCATTTAGCTGAGCTTCCATTGACACACACCCATTGACCCACAACGATCAATTCACAATTGATGTTGGGGTTAATTCCCAAAAATGATCCTAAACTTATCTGGAATGCCTGGCTGATGGTGGTACAATCATCACCAACTTCCACACCATAAACAGCATTACAAACAACATAGTTTGCCTTTAGGAAGCCATCTATATGTTTAAGATCCATCAGTAAGAAAATTAAAGTTGGGTCAAAAGTACACATGATCACTACAACATTTACCAGTTTCAATGACATTTTCCCTGACATTTGTCGCTGGGGAATCTCCACTAAACGACAAAAATAGATCCTACGTGGCACCAATTCTCGTAGGAAATTCAGCTAAATTATTATGCAGTCGCCGGGGATAAAGTGGTTATATTTTGACCAAATATTTCTTAAGTAAAGCGTGGCGGAACTTTTCCCTCATTTTTCAATGACATGTGGCGAGATTCATTGCTTATTTAAAATATGTAATTAGTGTTAATGACTCTTATGGTGGCGTGGACAATAGTTTCCCAAGCGACATGTCGTAGGGATTCCATTTGACCGTTGACTTTAACAAAAATATATATACGTTATTGATGAGACTTGCGAAGCAGAGTAGATATATAGCTATGGGAAAAACAAAAATATTAAATTTATGATGAATTAATAGGGTTCTTAATTCGTGTTTGTTAAATGTGATATTGTTTCTTCAATTTCATTCTTTGAGCATATGTAATTTAGTATTGGAAAATGGGTGTTTGGACACCATAATGCAGTTAACTAAGAACATGGTGACTTTACAAATCCAGCATGTGCTTTGATTTATAAAAATACTTGACAGATACATACTACAAGAATAACAACAACATCAACAACAACAACTACAAGAACAACTACTGCTTTGATCAGCAACAACAACAACAACAACAACAACAACAACAACAACAACTACAAGAACAACAACTACTATTACTACTACATACGAAGATTTTCCATGTCACCTAACAGCTCACGAAGTAATGCATCCGACTGACATGCGTGGTCGTCGGGAATCCTTGCCATTTCAAGTCTTGCCTCCAACAACCTTACTCTTGTCTCTAGCACATGTTTTGTGATTCCGGCAAGCTTATCCTAAGATCTTTTTCATGGAAGCTTTCGAGCACTCTGTTGGTGCAGATCTAGAACCTTGAGAAGAGATTGTTCTTAAGTACTCGTCAAATGCATCCTTCCACATAAAATATCCTCACCCATTATCATCTTTTTGGGCGTTACATAATAAGAAAATTATAAGAGATTACAACCCAATTATTTGTATATTTACATAAATAAGAAATGCATGATTGTTCACCTTTTGAGAGGACATGCATAATATTGTCGTCCATTTGAATATTCTTTATGTGATGTTCTTAATTTTATATTTCCTGCTTCACAAGAACACATAAAAGGATTAAATTGCTCCATCTCGGGTTTTGAAATTTGTGTGAAGATAAGAGGTTGTGAGGTTGAGTGGTTTTGAGGATAAGATCGGTAGCTTTGGTGGGATAAGATCTCAAGTATTCTTTATGTGATATATAGAGCGGTCGGTAGCTTTCGATTGGGAAATTTTGAAGCCATTTTTGGTGGAAATTCTTGGCGCCATGTTTTTGGTGGGAAGTCTAATGTCTAACCCTAACATATCGACTCATCCGTTGAACGTCTAATGTCTAACCATAACATATCGACTCATCCGTTGAGCGTCTAATGTGTAACCATAACATATCGACTCATCCGTTGAGCGTCTAATGTCCAACCCTAACATATTGACTCATCCGTTGAACGTCTAATGTCGAACCCTAATATATCGACTCATCAGTTGAACGTCCAATGTCGAACCCTAACATATCGACTCATCCGTTGAACGTCTAATGTGTAACCCTAACATATCGACTCATCCGTTGAACGTCTAATGTGTAACCATAACATATCGACTCATCCGTTGATCGTCTAATGTCTAACCCTAACATATCGACTCATCCGTTGAACGTCTAATGTGTAACCATAACATATCGACTCATCCGTTGAACGTCTAATGTCCAACCTAACATATCGACTCATCCGTTGAACGTCTAATGTCCAACCCTAACATATCGACTCATCCGTTGAACGTCTAATGTGTAACCATAACATATCGACTCATCCGTTGAACGTCTAATGTGTAACCATAACATATCTACTCATCCGTTGAACGTCTAATGTGTAACCATAACATATCGACTCATCGACTCATCCGTTGAACGTCTAATGTGTAACCATAACATATCTACTCATCCGTTGAACGTCTAATGTCTAACCCTAACATATCGACTCATCCGTTGAACGTCTAATGTCTAACCCTAACATATCGACTCATCCGTTGAACGTCTAATGTCTAACCCTAAAATCGTAAGATTAAGATCGAGATCGTGACAACTATGATAAAAAGTTTTTATAAAACAATACAAGTTGTTCACTAGAATATTTTCCGGAACACACCCATGTCACTACAAAATAAAGACAATTATATAACATAATTAAATATGAGTTTCATGCGATAAATGTAGAGTATTTATGATTAATAAATACCGATTACAAAATGCATTTTATTAATATGTGTTCTAATAATGATAATAAATAAATGTAGTGCAAATATTAGTGATTATAAATTGAGTTTCATAAATAAATAAATGTAAAATAACCTATATGAAAATTGAGTTTCATGTCATAAATACAAAGTATTAATGGTTACAATTTTTTTTATAAATAAAATAAAAGTTGTATGTTTTAATATATATAAATTCAGTTTCATGTCATAAATATAACTACTAATAATCAAAATAGTTTTTTTTTTAATATACATTTTTTTTTATACAAATACATAGATAATAATAAAGTGTGAGATAATTATATAATATTAACTAATAATGTTTATTATATACTACCTCCGTCCCAAAATTATAGTCCCCGTTTGACTTTTTCGGTCAAGCTTTTACAACTTTGACCTTAAATATTTTTGTTTGTGTTATACAATAGTTGATGAAAATTATACCAATAAAAAATACATTTAAAACTCAATCAATTCATATATTTTGAATCAAGTGTTATATAACACAAACAAAATTACGTAAGGTCAAAGTTATGAAAGAAAGACCGAAAAAGACCAAAGAGGACTATAATTTTGGAACGGAGGGAGTAATAAAGTGTGAGTATAAAATAAAATTAAGTTTTCCCTGGCGACTTTCGTTAAGTAATCGCTAAGCGACAAAAAGTAACTTTCCCGTGACTTGTGGCGAAATAATTTTATGATAAAGTAGATCTGGTTCATCTTTCACTGCAGAAAACGAAATAAAAAGTTACCCACCACCACCGGCGATTTTTGCAACAATTCATAAAATCAACCATCACCAACAATTCGAGCACCTCCATCACCACCACCGCATCCACCACTTCAACGTTACCCTCCACCACCGGCATTACACGAGCACACGAGCACCTCCTCCTCCTCTAAACCACAATTCTTTTCTTTACCCTCTAAATGATAATTCTATATCTTCTTTTTCTAACCCTCTAATTATTGGTGGTGCATGATAAGTTTTTTTTTTGGTTCGACGTACACGACACAGGTGGTTTGGTTGTATATATATATTTTAATTTTGTTAATTATAATATGATTTGGTTAAACAAGATTATTATTGTTGTAAGAAGTTGTTAATTAGAAAATTTTGTTAAGTAATTTTTTTTTTGGTTTTGGCAAACATGATCTGTGACCAAGAAGGAAACGAGCGAGTCCACGGCCGAACGACAACGAGGCGAATCCACGCCAAGGTATGTTATACTTTTTTTTTCTCCTTTTGGTATCCCGGGTGACATGTTGCCGGGGAATGTTTATTGTTTAAATTTTGTTAGTTTATAGTTATAATAAGTTGTCAATGATAAAACTTTGTTGATATAAGCTGTTTGTTTTCTTTGTGTTATTACCTTAAAACTTTGTTGATATGAGCCGTTTGAACCCTTTAGGAATGTTTTAGGATTTTAGTGATTAATTTTGGAAAATCCCCATCTAAAATTAATCATCCTATAGAAAACCGTCGAAATTAATTTATTAGAAATTAATTTGAAAAATCCGTTTGGGGCCTTTTGAATGTTTTGTCTCATTTAGGATATGAATGCGTATAATTGGTTTACTATTTGAGATGATTTCGACTGTGTTTCTCCTTTACTCCTATGAATATGTCTTTAAACACATATTTGGGAGTTGAGAAATCTTTGTGAAATTTCTCAAATAGTAAATCGATTATATCTGCATTCATATATGAGACGAATCATTCAAGAAAGTGGGTTAGGATTGCCTTCCATAGTTGCACTAGGTGAACAAAACATCTGGTATTCCTCGTTTGAATGTGTTTAATTAAGTTGCATATAATAACTAAATGTATCGTTAAAACGCAGTTATGGTATTCGATGATAAGACTTGGACACTTTTACAGCGTCATGAACCATTATTGTTGGGAATAGTATCAAACATCTCTTCAATTGTATCAAAACCTACTAATAGTATGCAAAGTGACCAGTCTTTTGACAATTGAAGCATTCAATTTTATTATAAACTCTAAATCTGCTTATTATGCAGATACTCTAATACAACTCTAAGATAATTGAACTTCTCTCTAAAACACTAATTAACTTGTGAATTCGTAAAATCTAAAACTCATAGACTCATAAGCAATCGTATATCTAATGCCAATCTAGGAGTCCTTTTATAGGCTCAAGGATATCCTAGTCGGTTTACAATTGATAACCTTGTAAGACAAGTAATCTAAACATAGAATACAATACTTTCCATAAGCGAATACAGTTCTTTAGTTCTTTTGCATTACTTTGACTTTTAGGTGCAAGTACTTTGACTTTGTCTTTAGGATTACTTTGACTCTTTGACTTTTCGACTTTGTTTTACACTTCACTACATTACTTTCATATCTTCATTACTTTCATGTCTTGACACTTTCATATCCCAACAATCCTCCCCTAACTTGAATTCTACTTGCTTGACTTCAAGTTCCTTTGTGAATGTATCTTTAATAGCTTCATCTTTAAGATCAGATTGTTTCTTAGTCTTTTCATTATATCTCGTAATGTCTCTGTGCTTGTCAAAGTATCTCTTAGAATTGTTCTTTTCTCAGACATCCGGAAGCTCCATCTTTTTAAACAACACGTACAACATATGACAATTTGTACATTAATTGAGGTTAAGTTGCATACTATTCTCATCACTTCAGGTGTGTTAACTCCTCGTGAGAGGTGAATCATTGAAAATTTAATGGATTTAGATCTCTTTACCAAAGCCATTATCTTTGGAGTAGCCAAATGTTTTGGTGTATAAGACCATGGTACATTGATGACCATATGATTTTTAGCAAATCATCAGCTATCAACAGATTTGTGTTGTCTTTACCAAAAGTCTGTACCCTTACGGACTAGTTAGTTCTTCTATCTAATGGTGAACTAATTACCAATAATGGTTTTCCACGCCTTTACCACAAGCCATTTTCTTGTGGGCTAGCCAACTCTTCACATTACTGATATGGCGAGTTGATTACCATCCAACTTATTAGCAAGTTGTCAACTAAAACGGTTTGATATATCTTTACCCGAGCCGTTTGCTCATGGATTAGTCAATCCTTTTGTAACCATGGTGGATTGATAACCTATTGATGTTATCATCACAAAAACCATTTATTGAACCTTTATTTCAAAATATTTATTAATTAGCAAAAGGTATCTTCTAAAATTCATTTAAGCTGGGTTTATTTCGTAACAGCTTGACTTTGATGAAAGTACTGTCTTGATCAGATTACTTTGAATAAAAGTCTTGATATATCAAAAGTATTTTATTCAAATAAAATTCATATCGGTTATTGATCATCTTCAGCAATAGTAGTCCAGTTGATAAATAAGTTGATAACCATGCAAGCGGTTTCATTATCCTCTTCTACTTCCAATCCATGCTCTAGCATTCTTCTCATAAACTCAACTGTGAGAGGTATCTTCTTTACTGCAAACATGTGTATCATCGTTCCATTTTCCGGCTCTAAAACATGAACTCGGACTCTTCAAAGAATCTCCGACAAACAATTTCCCAGCTTTCTTGATTCTTCCAAACATCATCAAGTGCTTTCTTCTTGAGTTTCCCATGCGGTTATGAGATCACCATGTAAAACTAAACCAATCCCTTCTAATGGATTTTGTTCAAAGTAAGCTTTCACCACATGATATAAATAGAATAGATCTACTCTATCTATAATGTGCAATAAGTCCCATAGCCTTTTGAAAACTTTGAAGCTTTCATCTTCTTTATGAAAAATCATGTAATCTCCTTCCTTGGATTTCACAACTTCAAAAACACTAATCTTTGATCTGTTCATCTTCATGTCATTATCTTCTTTTGAATAATCAAAATCTACTATTCTGAGATAATTCCTTAATTCATCACTAGTCTCAGATCTTAATTCAACTTTTTCTTTCTTTGAGATCTGAATATCTGTAACCCCAGTTTCCTTTTTCTTTTCAAACTCTTCTTTCTTTTAGCTTCATCCGGTAGCTTCTTCTCTAAAATCTTTGATGCCTGCAACATTCTTCTTATAATCCTCTCTAGCAACATCATATAATCTTTTCATCTCAAAATAATTAAACTTACGCAATCCTTTATACCCTTGACTTTTCAGGATAAGCCATCATAGCATTTCGTCTTTAGCTTTATTAAGTCTTCTTGGCATAAATCTACTTGAGAAGGTGTTGTAATGGTTCAGACTTCATCATCTAATTCATCTTGTACCTTTTGGTACGCTTCTCTATTCCGAGCTTCTTGAGCTTCATGATCTTTTCTATCTTTAGCATTTAACTCTTCTTGAACTTTTCTAGCTGAAGCTTCATTCCTAGCAACTTCAATTTCTCTAAGTTACGCCAAAGTTAGTTTCTTTTTCTTAGTTTCAGCGAACACCTTTCCCTTTATCCTTAGGATCAATTGCGAGTGTTGAGAAGTTCTTTGTTGTTGTTCTTCTTGTACATCTCTAATAGTAACACCACCTCTAGGTTGTGATAAATCTCCTAAAATTGTAGCAATGAATTCATCATCACTTGCAGAATAAATAGGTTTGAATGTAGCTTCCTCCTCTTCTTGTATAATAGTTGTAGAAGGACCAACTTCTTCTTCAAAATTCAATACTCTTGGTGTTATTACCTCTTGCGTAAAAGTATCTTGAAAAGCAGCACTTTGATGTTCAGATACCTTGATCATCAAGTACCTTGAACTTGAACTTGTTCTTGTTGTTCCTCGATTATCACGAAATAATCTTTTCTTCATTACCTTCAGGTTCTTTCTTCTTTGTAACATCTTCTTTCAAATTTTCTTTTTCTAAATTCCTCCCCAATTGGACTGAAGATGGTTGATGAACCTGTTGGCGTTTGTGTTTCCTAGACTGCTTTAGCGCCTTCTTTTTTGTTTTGACCCATACACGAAATTCTTGAACTAATGGCCACACAAAAGTCTTAAGCCATCGAAACTTCAGTTTTAATTTCTTTATCTTTTGGCTTGGACCTCTGTAGTCTTTTTCAACTTTACTAGCTCCCTTGTCAAAACATAGTTATCCAATGTGATATTATCAGGAGGGATGGTATGGGAAGCCTCTCCTTGAATAGGTGAATGTTCCTCACTGATTGAGAAGGGACCGGATCCTTGTGGAGATGGAGAAGGTGATCTTAAAACTTCTTCTTGAACCTCGGGGCTTGACAAAAGCGATTACCACTGTAGAGATCGTGCAAGACCTTCTGTGATGCGTACTTACTTGCAGATGCAGTACCTTCATGTGAAACAAAGATGTCTAGCGAGTGCATTCCTTCAGATCAGATACTTTCACTAGCTGCATCACTTCATCATCGCTTTCTAACTGAACAACATCCATCATGGAAGTTGTTAAAGGAGTATCTTGACCCTTGAATAAAACACTTCTTTTTGCCATAAAGTAAAAATCTTGGATTGTTGAACAATAACAGGCAATAAAGCTGTAGGTTTTGGTACATCAGAAAGTTGTTTGTTTAAGAAACACATATAAACCGTGGGTACATTAGCCAAGTAGACCCATGTGAAATATCGAAAGCATCCCATCGATTAGCCTTGAGAAGTTAAAAACTCGATCCGTAGCTAACCCAACCATAGCAGATGCTATATTGGACCCGAACTGCTCCCATGAAGTACTCTTAGCACTTATGCAATGTAGCAACTCATGAACCAAAAATTTCCATTGAGGACAAAACAACTGTTTTCTGAATGTTTGTTCCGTTAAAGAACCTTCATAACCAATATGCCCAAAAGTTTCCCAAATCAATTCCTTGGCAAAACGAATAGCACCATCATTATCATTAAACAACAAATCTTCTCTAATAGATGCTTGATAATCTTCACAGGCGTCCAACAACTGTAGCCCTAATATAAAATTCTTCATTCTCCATGTTTTCTCTTGCAGTAGCCCAAAATTCTTGAATTCAAGGCTCAATAATATCCGCTCCACTAAAGAGCATAAATGATTTGCGACCCAGTTAAAAAATCAATAATATCGTGAAACGCCGCATTATCTTTAGTCTTGTCTAAATTTGCTACCATATTGTGCTTTGAAACAGTAGGTCGATTCGCCATTGGTGATTATGTAAGCACAAATTGGAATTGAATAAGAATGAGAGAAAGATGGAAACGATGCTTATGTAATAATATGAGAGGAAAAATCGGGAAGTAGTTATTTATAGGAGAGATTTGAAAAATCACTGCCCAAAATAAAATAACCGTTAGCATTAATCACCCCTCAATATAACCGTTGGAACAGTACTTTAATACGACAAAGCAAGTACTTTCCACGTATGCATTTCCCAAAGCAGTACTTTCCAAGCGGTACTTTCGGGAAAAAGCATTACTTTGCCAAATTCTACAAGCATCCTCCCCTCAAGCAATAAATAGGACTATACTAACACCTTATAGTCCTCCCCTCAAACATAGCTTAGTAGTTAATCATGCCAATACTCACCACCAAGTGATTGAATCTTGAAACATCAAAGCCTTTGGTGAGTAAATCAGCTACATTGTCATCAGTGTGAACTTTAACAACATTAATGAGTCTGTGCTCATAACAATCTCTGATAAAGTGATGCCTAATCTGAATATGCTTGGTCTTGGAATGATAAACTGGATTCTTCACAATACAAATGGTACTCTCATTATCAATATTGATAGGAGTATTTTTGAAATTGAACCCATAGTCCAAGAGTTGATTCTGCATCCACAAAACTTGTCCACAACAGCTTGCGGCAGCTACATATTGGCTTCATAGATGATGTTGTTGCAATTGTCTGCTTCTTGCATTGCCAGGAGACTAACCTTCTTCCAAGATATTGGCATCCTCCAGTGGTTGATCGTCTATCATAGTTATCACCTGCATAATCACTATCTGAAAAAGCCTCCAAGTGAAAAGGTGACTCTTTAGGATACCACAACCCCAACTGTGGTTGTTGCTTCAAATAATGAAGATTCTCTTTCTTGCATTCATGTGAGAGATCTTTGGTGAGACTTGATATCTAGCACATAGACCAACTGCAAACATTATATCGGGCCTTGATGCAGTGAGATACATAAGAGAGCCAATCATTGATCTATAAAGCTTGACTTCAACAAGGTGACCATCTTCATCTTTGCCCAATGAATTGATAGATTTAATGGGTGTAGTAACAACCTTCATATCATCAAAATTAAATTTCTTAAGTATGTCGTAGAACATACTTGTCTTGACTGATAAAAATACCTTCCTTTGACTGCTTAACCTGAAGTCCTAAAAAGAAAGTCAACTCTCCCATTGAACTCATTTAATACCTCGAACCTTGAGTCTCAATTGGTTTTCAAGAGCAATAATCAGTGTCTGGATAGCATCATAAGTATCATCTTTAAAACCCAAGAAAAATACCCAACTGAATCTACTACAATCATCTGTTACAACTAAGCAGTACTTTTTCATGTTTAAACTTGCCACGAAACAGTCCAAACAAATCCATATGTAATAGCTCCAAAGGTTCTCTAATAGTTCTCTCCTCAAGCTTCTTGCAGGAAGCTTTGTGTTGTTTATCCTTCTTGCATGCCAAGCATGATTGATCATTCTTGTAAGTCTTTGAAGGTAAACCTCTAACTAGATTGCCTTTCACCAGTTTATTGATATTCTTGAAGTTAACATGACCCAATCTTCTATGCCATTGATGTGCCTCTTCAGATGTTGATTTAGCCACCAAACATGTGGCTCTTCCATAGGAATGTAGACTCTTCATGTCTAAACTATACACATCATTTGTCCTTGGTACTCTAAGAACAACTAATTCATCATCAACGAGGCTTAAAGTCGAAGAAAGGATAAGACATTCGTGTCGTGAATAACACAGGATGCTTTTATCACGATTTGTGATATCGACAATAGATTGAACTTTAACTCCTTTACATATCTAACATTCTCAAAATCTATAAGCCCTGATTTGATAGTCCCTTTACCAAGTAATCTTTCCTCCATTGGGATCATTCCCAAATGCAACTCTTCCTCCACTAATCTTCCTAAAATCAGACAGGATCTCTTTGTCTCTGTCATACTTCCAGAGCAACCACTATCCACAATAAGATGATCTTTAAGCTCCTCTTAAGGTTGCCCTGCACATAAAGAAAAGAGTTAGAAACTTTTAGGAACCCAAGCCATTACTGACTTGTGTTCCCCTTGTGGAGTTACAAACTCAAATTATTTGAGTATGTAATTACCACTATCTTTCAAATGATGATCCAGAATTATCTTTTGATCTTTAGCATGTGGATTTTCAAAACTTTCCGGTTTTTCAACACAAATCTCTTTTTCTGTCATCACAAAAACATCTGATTCACTTTTGGTTGAAAGTAATGTCCCTCTGCGGTACTTTTCCCTCTTAACCCATTCTGTTTTAACACTTGGTTCCTCCGATCTAAATCTCCTATGTGAATTGGAATACCTTCTAGGTTGATAGTGAGATTTCCTAGAATTTCTATACCAAGTATTGTGATCAAGATTACCTTGTTTTGTCGAGCGATTACTTTGTGAAAGTATGGGCGAGTTAACGACACTTTGGAAAGTCTTGTGAGATCTTGAAGATTTTGAAAAAGGTTTTACTGATGTGGGTATCTATGATCCGGTGAGAAATTTCTGTGATTGACCCTATTTGAATTATTCCAAACTGGTTCGTACTCTCTAGGTTTAAGTTGGCATTCCTGTTTCTTTGGAAATTTTCTAAGGTATTTTGAGTGATGTTCACAATCCTTAATTAGATGAGTAGGACTAAAACACACAAAACACAGTTTCTGACCCATTCTGTCAAAG
This sequence comes from Chrysanthemum makinoi, assembly GCA_910596185.1. Taxonomy (NCBI): domain Eukaryota; kingdom Viridiplantae; phylum Streptophyta; class Magnoliopsida; order Asterales; family Asteraceae; genus Chrysanthemum; species Chrysanthemum makinoi. The sequence goes on along the minus strand of OU343221.1, from coordinate 80,753,343 downwards.
TGACATCTTCTATGCCTATGCCCAAAATTATTTTGCCTTCTTGGTGAGTGATTAAACCTGTTTGACCAAAATTATCCCAAAAAGGTTTAGCGTCTTGTTTTGAAAAGGTTTTGAAGAAGGTATGCGCTTGTGGAGCAAGATACTTTGATTTAAAGGTCTTTGCTTGATTTTGAACATCGTTTTCAACAGGTTCTTTGGGTTTTTCAGACCTAGATTGAGCAACTAGCTTTTCCTAAACTCTGTCTACTCCAAAACGAGAAACATCAGGCCTAAGGGGTTGATGAATGCCTGTAGGATGTGGAACAACATGATAATCATTAGCTTTCTTATATTTAGGAGGTGAGTCACTTATTGAACCATCATTACTAGATGTATCTACATAATTAATGAGTTCTTCATCACTAGTGGTTATATTCTCATACTCACCTTCTTCCGATTACTAGATTGGTTTTCTTCTATCTTACTAAAATCCATTCCAAAACCTAATCCAGTTTTAAGGTAGGCTCTTTGTTGTTTTTTAACATAAGAAACATGTGATGAGACCGGCTTCACCCCAAGCAAACTTAGCTAACAAATCATCTCTTTCCTTAGTTAATTTCTCAATTTAAGCAATTTTACAGTTTAATTTCCATTCACTAAGCTTTAACGGTAATCCTTTGTGCATATTTTTCAGCCCAAGCTACTTCATTAGTTTCACGTGCTAAAATTTTGGCTTCCATAGATTCTATGGTTATTTGATAACCACGCTACCTCAGAACCTAGCCTTAACACAATTATCTCTCTCAATCACATAACTGCTAAGCAATTTATGATAAAAATCATAGCAATTTGAGCATACCTCGGAGATAGGAGATTGATTTGGTGAAGTAGCCACCAATGCTAGTTGAAGCAGGGATCATTTTCACTTTCCTTGCTCGGTCAAATCCTCCAAAGCCATCATCGATTCCAAAATAGCATGTTCGGTTCTTCAAAAGCAGTGCTCCAATCCAATGCTTCTCTGAATCTTCAATTTCTTCTTCCACTTGCTATCATGCAATAAGTTCTTGGTTCATCATCAAACTCTTCACTCGGTCAACTTCGATAACTTCTCTTGAGCAACCAAAGCCTTTGTTTCAGTAATGGGAATTTCCTTAAGCTCAAGTTTTGGCTTTTTGGATGTCCTGTTTGCTTGATACTTAGCAAACCTGCACTCCCTTGCAAAGTGACCAGTCTTTTGACAATTGAAGCATTCAATTTTAGATTTGTCAAAAGTTATGCCCTGTTTTGGTTTGAAATCAATGCTTGAGTGACATGTTATGCAGATACTCTAATACAACTGAAGAGATGTTTGATACTATTATAGTTAGTTAGTCTTAGATTTGTCAAAAAAAGGGGAAGAGATGTTTGAGTGGCATGGCATGGATTAAGGGGAAGACAAAGGAAGACATACTTGTTTCATTCATGGTGAGATCCCTGATCTCAATTTCTCTACTTCGTCTAGGGAAGTTCGTTCAAGAATGGTTTTGTCATTATCAACTAGGGGAAGATTGTTGGGAATTACAAGTTTGAGTTGATAAAGACAAAAAGGATGAAACAAGAGGGACTTAATATGACAAGAAGGAAACCTACTAAAAGATGGAAGGACTTGCTTGCAATGGAAGTTTTATTATTTAGTCCTTATCCTCTAGTATATAAAGAGGACATAGGTGTAGGTTTTTAATTAAGTCTTCCATAATGTAGTCAACTAAAAGGTGTGTGTTTAGCCTAGACGTTAGGGGAGAACGTCTAGGGTTTTAGATTAGTGTAACCTAGGGCGTGTAGTTTATTGTAAACGCCTAGGTAATTAGTTTAGTTAGTAGACGTGTTCCTATAAACGTCTAAGATTAGTTAGTGATAGTGAATGAAAAACCTTGTTCAATAATAAAGTAACGATTTGTTTATTCCGCTGTACATGTTATTAATCTTTGTTATTGATCCCTAGCTGAGCTTATAAACGATCTTCACAATTGGTATCAGAGAGGGGAGCTCTTGATATAGGGATTCGCAAGGTTTTATTTGTCGAAGAATGATGGAAAATACAAAAAAATTCGGATCTCAAAATTTTCGTATTTTTATACAGCACTGTTTTGTAACGATCATAACTTTTTCGTTAACCGTTGGATCGTAACGAAATTTTGGGTGGACGTTCTCTATATACCCATCTAACTTTTCACCGGAGAGATCATCGATCGGAGCTTTCATGTGTAAGATACAGGCTGTCGAATATGGCTGCAGAGGGAGGTATGGTTTTCGGATTTTTAGGGTTTGTTCATAATTATTGCTGATTTTAAACCCTAGAATTGAGATCAATAGGTTTATACATGGTGTCTTCAATGATTAATTAAATGATTGGTCAAGATTTATCATGATATAATACGTGAATTGATTTATTTGCATAAAAAGCCTACATCGTACTATTAATGGAAGGATTATTTTATAGCTCCAATTGCAGTTTGCATGTGAACCTGCAACAAATATTTTCTTTGTTAAGATATTGAGATTCACTTGTGATTAATAATGGATGGCATGAGATTGTTGACTATTTACCTTAGTCATTGACTGCTTATATTTGGTTGGAATTAATTGATCGTGGGTCGGTGCACATATCCAATATCATTCACTTTGTGTATGACTTATGATTGGTAAAGGGTTGTGGCAAGATTGGCTTACTAAAAAGGAGTATTAATTTGTTTTATATGCGATCAATTGTACGTTGAAAGGAGTATGCTACTGCTTCTAGTTTAATACTGCTACTCTCGTTAATCTGCTGCTAGTGTCTTTTGGTACTGCTGCTATGTAACTGCTGTTAGTTGATGCAAAGTACTGCCACGATTCAAAGTACTGCTGAAGTTGCATGAAAGTACTGCTGCTCGACATATGGTTACTACTGTTTGTTTATGGTGCTACGAGCTACTATGAAAGTCAAACGTGTATTGGTCGAGGGAGTCTGATGTTAATGGTGAAGATAGATGCTGATTTTGGGATTGGAAGAGTTGCAAAGTCTTTAGGACGTTGAAGTGTCATGAATCAGTTTGCATTGGTGCTGAGTGGCATCCTTTGGAACAAAGTAAAATTGCTACAAAGTACATGGGACGTTGGATAAGACTATTATGGAAGTAATACGTTTGTTCTGTGCATTGGAAGAATCTTACATACGTGCTTAAGTATTTAAAGGATTTCTTCGATAGTTATAATGGTTACTGTTGTTTAAAGTTGTGGTTGATTTGATGGGTATTTTAATTGAGCTATCATCATGTGGGAGTGAATGTCAAGAATTGATTTGAGATCAGACGGTGGAGATTTTGCTTTGAGTTTTAATCTTCTATGATGCACATATGGTATTACATGCACATGGGGCCTTGAATCGTATGGTGGAATTTTGAGCAATCTGTGTATGAGGCTGTTTGCTGCCAAGGCGTGGAGCTTTGAATATTAAATTGACAAATATCAATTTTACATAGATATTGGTTATTGATTGAAGATATTGAACCATGATAATGAACACTACATGGTAAATAGTTCTTGTATGGTTTTCGATTGAAGGGGAAGTCGAGCATGACGATTGTTATGGATTTTTGGTGACACACACAGGTTATTGTTCACACACACAAGAAGTTATTTGTTCTTAAAAGGATTTAAAAAGGCTCGTTTTGGAGATTTATTGAAGAATTGATTACGAAGAGGATTATTTATCACTTATTTGAAGATCAAGTGGAATGGCTTGGTTTGTGTTCTTATCATCTAGCTTGTTGAATCTAGCAATGTGTGATTTTTCTTATGATGCTCTATGCACACATTGTCTATCACTTGAAGGAGTTACATTGTAGTGCTCAGTGTCTCATACTAGTTGAGGATTCTTGTCAAGGGATTGCGGTCTACTTATATTTGTTGGTTCGTATAAGTATGGAGTTCCGTGGATAGTAAAGATTTAAGACACAAGTTTGGGAAATTCTACTCCTTCATCAAGTTCGTTATATTTGGTTTTCTTCACAAAGTGATCATTACAAGGAGCTTACAGATTTTGAAGAATTAAGAAGATGGTTAACATATGGTTTTTAGGGGAAGCTTATTGTTAAAAGTTTAACCATCTACATTCATCACTCAAGGGGAAGTGTTTGATTTTTACTATTGTTGATCATTATTACTACTGCTAGTTGAAGTTTTCTATTGTTTTGGATCCATTTTTCTTATGATGTGTAATGGTGGGCGATTTGAAGAATCGGAAGTATTAGATTGGAAGTATGATATTGGTTCGTGGTGGTCAAGATCATTATTTGCATATGTTCCCTATTTGGATAATAACAAAAAGGGGAAGAGATGTTTGAGTGGCATGGCATGGATTAAGGGGAAGACAAAGGAAGACATACTTGTTTCATTCATGGTGAGATCCCTGATCTCAATTTCTCTACTTCGTCTAGGGAAGTTCGTTCAAGAATGGTTTTGTCATTATCAACTAGGGGAAGATTGTTGGGAATTACAAGTTTGAGTTGATAAAGACAAAAAGGATGAAACAAGAGGGACTTAATATGACAAGAAGGAAACCTACTAAAAGATGGAAGGACTTGCTTGCAATGGAAGTTTTATTATTTAGTCCTTATCCTCTAGTATATAAAGAGGACATAGGTGTAGGTTTTTAATTAAGTCTTCCATAATGTAGTCAACTAAAAGGTGTGTGTTTAGCCTAGACGTTAGGGGAGAACGTCTAGGGTTTTAGATTAGTGTGTCCTAGGCGTATGTTCATGTAAACGCCTAGGTTATTATAGTTAGTTAGTATTAGATCAAGTATTTAATCTTTATTATAGTTAGTTAGTATTAGATCAAGTCTTTGATTTTTATTATTGTTTAGTTAGAGATGGTGAATGAAAAACCTTGTTCATAATAATATTGATTCTATGTTTGAATATTCCGCCTTTATTATTATGTGTTCCTAGATATAATATTAGACCTCGTCTAAGAGCTTACAACGATCTTCACAATTATTTTTTATCGGTCTTCAAAAATTCGTCGATCATTGCAAGCTGTTAGTGAATAGTGCCCGGAAAAAAAATGTCCATGCAAGTCTTGTCGAAATATATTATGGGTACACATCAAACACCTTTCAGACCACATTATGAGACAAAGGTGGGACCCACGTTATAAAACATGGGTGGAACACGGTGAACCGGCTCCACCTATGCCACCGCCAGTAATAGATAACACAAGACAACCTCTGATGAGTGACATGACAGCGTTAATTAATGATCTTAGCTATATTCCTCTGAATAATGAACACAATGAACCAACTCAAGGAGATATTGGTGAGACAAGTAACGAACCGACTCAAGCTACACGTAACGAGTTTGAAGAGTTATATGCCAGTGCCAACGAGGAGCTGTACCCCGGTTGTGACTATGTGACTCGATTATATACATATATATCTGATTATACGCTTTGGTGTGTTGTGATTTGTCGTTTTTAATTAGTTTCATCTTATATTCGTGTGTATGTACAGAGGCAGGCCTCAGACACTCAGGAGTACCCTTCACTCATTGACACCTTCTGGAGAACACATACTGTTGACGGGGTATTCCCTAAGGATGAGGACCGCCGCATATATGTAAGTTTAGTTTCAAAATACACTTTAATGAATTATCGAGAAATAATGTAGCAACCCGACTAATATATTTACTATCTTGTGTTTTTGTCACTACATAGGAGGAGATGAAAAGGCTTGAGGCTACGGGTGAGTACACGGAGGATGAGATCAATGCGTTGGCAAGAGGGGTTAAGATTCGTGGGCATATTCCCGGTGTGGGTCGGGTATTGCCATCACGGGCCACATCCAGGCCAAGTATGCCCGCCCCCGACAAGTCGCTCAAGAGCATGCATAGAAAGGTAGACTTTATGATGAGTCTTTTCAGAAGCGACGCCAAATACTCGGATATGTTTAAGGAGTTTGAGTCGGGTGGTGCTAGCGGGAGTGGCGGGTGTGGTGATGACGAGGAGGGTGGCGATGATGAGGATGACGACGACGAGAGGTAGTTGTGTTATATATTATTAGTATGCTACATTGGTACTTTAGGTTCATCTTGGCGACATTTAAACACGTGTTTCCCTATCTATCATGTTGAATATTGACTTTTAAGACCTGTTTATGACTAGGAAGCAACGTTTTGTAGACTTATTCGGATTTTGGACGATTTAGCTTTATTATCTTTCGGTTTTGGTAAAAGTTGTGATGTATTTGTATTGCGTTGATCCGTTATATTGTATTTGTGTTTTGGTACAAGTTGTGGTGAGTCTATACAGGTTTTGGTACAGGTTTGATATTTGGTAGATTTTTTCTGGAAAAATTCCGGAAAGAATCTAGAAATCGCTTCTTGTCGGTTGTATTAAAAATTGCAAACTTTTCCCCAGCGACTTGTCGCCGGGGATACTACCACTAACGTTGACAAGTCAACGAAAAACATAGTTTCCCCAGCGACATGTCACCGGGGATACTATGCTTATTCGTTGACTTGTCAACATATAAACATATTTTCCCCAGCGACAGGTCGCTGGGAATATTTGGAAATTAACTTTAGCTTTAATTAGGCGTGCTAACCACTTTAGCTTAACCCGAAGATTCCCCAACGACATGTCGCTGGGGATAATATGCCACCGTGGCACTACTTCTTTGACTGAAAAATGAGTGGGACCCACATCGTCGCCGGGGATTATCGCTGGGGATACAATCCCTGACGAGGTTTCCCCAGCGAAGATTCCCCAGCGACATGTCATTTGGGAAAGAATCCCCCCGACAAGTCGCTGGGAAAGACCCCAAGTGTCGCTCGGGAAACTGTTAATGTTGACAAGAAAAACTTATTAATTTACATGCACACAAAACATTAAAAAGGGTAGCGACCTCGAAGGACTTACCTACTTGGGTAACTCTGCTTTCTGCCAATGCCGTGAGAATTAGGAAAAGCGAGAGTGTAGTGGCAATTTTCACAAACATTGAAGTGTTCCTAGCCATGATCCCGAGTTTGTTGTTTCTTCTTGGTTAATAAAGATAATGATACTAATCGAGATACATAATATGGGTTCTTGACGTTCGTATTTATAGTGAATGATTCGGTTTATTTGTGATATAGTTCCTTAGATAAGCCAAATTCACATTGTAATACCATGATTTACAGCCGGCCATTGTTATAGCCACATTTGTTTTTACCTTTTGTTGCAAACTTAGAGACGAAATTCCATACTGAAGAGATGTTTCCCTCAATAAACGGGTTGCTGTTATTTGAGATGGAAATATGATGAAAGAAAAGTGGCGTTAGTGATTGTGTTGGGGTAAAGGAAGAAAAGATTTTGTGTGTGAAAAATACCATATTATCTATGCAAATGCAAGACACGTGATGTAGTTTAACGGAGCTGGCCTTCTACGGAAGTACGGATATTAAATTTAGGGACCAAACCTACGACAATTTTCAAAAACAGATAGGAGTACTAACTATTTAACTTATTGTAGTTACTGATTTTCTAATATCAAACTTCAAAACCATTTTCAAATGAATAATTAATGAAACAAAGATACATTAACTTTGTTTTCATTTTAAATATTTAGTTTTGTATATTTAATCTAACCTAATCATATATTTCAAGTAACCATCTGATAAATATCAACGAGGGTTGTGCCTGTTGGTTTTATGTGCTTTGTTTTAGTACAAAATACAATAGTATTGCCATAGGTTTTTGAAGAAAAATAGATTCTAATGATAACAAAACACTTTTTATTACTTCAGAAAACAAGATTACAACAATCAGCTATCTATTCTCAAATAGTATTAACCAACAACTTAATATTTGATCTCAATCAAATATCACAATACCAGAACAATCAGTAACAAGTGTTTTGATCAAGAGAATCAAGAACACAATTAGGGTTTCATAAGAGAGTTTTAGAGAGATGATTAATTGAGAGAGAAAGCGTAGAATCAGATATATGAGAAAGACTTTTGTCTTTCTCATTATATAGCCTCCAAAGTTTATCTTCAGTCCTTTATGTTTTAACAACTTGCTAGAAGACATCTAAAGCTATCCACAGCCTTATCACATTTATGCTTCAATCTCCTCAAGATATAAAATCTTCAAAATCCAACTCTTAAACTTCTCACCAGCATAAACACACTAATCTGCAACACAAAAGCATTATCAGATTACTTATTAAGCTCAAGATTATAAATCTCAACACCCCCCCCTTAATCTGATAACTGATATTTATCAAACATGCTAAGATTTTTGACCAAAAAATTATGTTGTAATGCATCCAACCCTTTTGTAAAGATATCTGCAATTTGATTTACAGAATCCACTTTAACAGTTTTAACAACACCATTTAAAACTGGGCTGGCTCCTATTTTAATAGCAGATTTACTATCACAGTGAAGAGCAACAGGTAAAAGACTAGAAATATTAAGATCCTTTAAAAATTTTATAATCCAAATCACTTCACTGGTTCTTGAAGCAAGAGCTCTATACTCTGTTCAGTAGAACTTTTTGAGAGAGTAGATTGTTTTTTACTTTTCCAAGATACTAAAGACCTATTAAAAAATACACAATAGCCAGTAACAAACCTCCTAGTCACAATACATTTAGCCCAATCAGCATCAGAATAGGCAAGAAGAGACATACCAGAATTCTTAGTAATATAAATACCTAAACATGGAGCTCCTTTAAGATACTTAAGTATCTTTAAAGCTATTCTGAGATGAGACTTAAGTGGAGAATGCATGAACTGACTTAAACAATGAACAACATAAGAAATATCAGGTCTAGTATTAGTCAAGTAAATAAGCTTACCCATAAGCTTCTGATAATCAGTAATATTATCAAGTAAAGGATCAATATAAGTAGCTTCAGTAGAAATAACAAGTTTAGATTGCAAAGGAGTTTTAGAAGGTTTACAACCAAGCATACCATACTCACTTAGCAAATCTAAACAGTACTTTCTTTGGTTTAAACAAATTCCTTTATCAGTTTCAGCAACTTCAATATCAAGAAAATATTGCAACTTTCCTAAATCTTTAATCATGAAATTAGTTTTAAGAAAGATCTTGAAATTGTTGATTTCATCAATATTATTTCTAGTAACAATAATAACATCAACATAAACAAGCAATGCAATAAACACATCATCTTTAGACTTTTTATATAAAGAATAATCACTTTTACTTTGAGTAAAGCCATTTTCAATAAGAGCAGATGTAAGTTTAGCATTCCATTGTCTAGGAGCTTTTTTTAAACCATACAAAGATTTTTTAAGTCTGCATACTATGTTATCACCTTCAGGGAAGAACCTTTCTGGTAATTTCATGTATACAGTTTCATCAAGATCACCATAAAGAAAGACATTGTTGACATCAAGTTGAAAATAGGCCAATTATTTTGAACTGCAACATTAAGCAAGCATCTAATAGTGACCATTTTAACAACAGGATATAAGGTTTCCTCATAATCTACTCCTTCTTTTTGATTATAACCTTTAGCAACAACTCTAGCTTTATATCTATCTATCTCTCCATCAGACTTATACTTTATCTTAAACACCCATTTACTTCCTATAGCTTTTCTACCAGGAGGTAAGACAGTGATTTCAAAAGTATCATTTCTATATAAAGCCTCATTTTCATTATTCATAGCATCAGTCCAATAGATAGATTTAGCAGCTTCAAAATAATCTTTTGGCTCATGACTTTTGTTTAACTGAACTGTAAAGCAATAGTTTCTAGAGTTAAGTTTAGAATAATTCACAAACTTTTCAATACCATACTTAACTTTATTTTCAACAATAAAATCATTATAATTTCTGGGAAAAACAGAAGGTCTAGAAGACCTTCTCAAAGGTAATTCTTCCTGAACTAGAGAATATGAATCATGATTTAAATTACCTTTAGAATTTATATTTTCTTCAAGTGTAGTTACCATCTCATCCTCATCAACAAAAACACTGCTGTCACTGTTATGATCATTGACATGGTCTCTACCAGATGGAGGAGAGTAGCTACCTTGACTTGGTGACTCAATGTCACTATTCAGATTAGGGTCTACTCTCTTTTCATCATTGGGTAGTTCAGGGGTTTCAACATAAAAAAAGTTCAACTGATTTAAGTCTTGAAAAACATTTTCAGAAGTATCATTGTTCTTATCAGCAGTAGTTTCCTTAAAAGGAAAGATAGATTCAAAAAATTTAACATCTCTAGAAAAGATGAACTGATGCTTATCAAGACTATATAACATATATCCCTTTTTAGAATTAGAATACCCCATCATAACACATTTCTCAGATCTGCTACTCAATTTATCATGATTATTAACAATAGTAGCAAAACACAAACAACCAAACATTCTTAAATCACAGAGAGTAGGTTCCTTATTATATATCATCTCAAAAGGAGATTTTCCATTAAGCACAGAAGAAGGCATTCTGTTAATAAGAAAGGTATCAGTAAGAACACATTCAGTCCAAAACTTAAGAGGAATTCCCCCTGAAACAGAAGGGATCTAGCAACATTCAAAAGATGCCTATGTTTCCTTTCAGCAATACCATTTTGCTGTAGAGTGTATGCACAAGAGGTCTGATGGGTAATACCTTTTTCCTCACATAACTTTGAAAAATAATGATTAACAAATTCAGTACCATTATCACTTCTGAAATTCTTAATTTTTTTTTATCAAACTGGGTTACAATCAGTTTGTAAAAGATAGTGATATAATGAACAGTTTCATCATTGGTTTTAAGTAAATATACCCAAATAGCCCTAGTGTAATCATCCACAATAGTCAAAAAATATTTGTAACCTTCTTTACTAGCAACCTTATAAGGTCCCCAAAGATCTAAATGAACAAGTTCACCTAAAACAGTTGAAGTATGATCACTTAAAGGAAAAGGTTCTCTAGTTTGCTTAGCCCTTTGACAAGTTTCACAAATCAAGTTTTGATCATTTGAACTAAACTTCAAATCAGGTTTTAAAACATTTAGAACAGGGTCTGCAGGGTGACCAAGCCTGCAGTGCCAGTCATAATAAGAAAGAGAGTTATGACTTTTAAAAGAGATACATCCAAAATTGAAATAATATAAACCACCAGATGATTACGGTCCCAGAACTTTTCAGATTCAAATCCTGATTCAAGAAATAGCATTTATTCTCGTCAAAGGCAACCACAATTTTATTATCTTTATCCAGTTTATGAACATAAATTAAAGTGACACAATATTCTAGAATAACCAGAACATCATATAATATTAAAGAATCTGTTAACTTTAGATTTCCAATTTTAGTAATAAAAGCTTCTGTCCCATTAGGATGACCAACCTTTATTTTAAGATGAGAAATATCAAAAACATTTATTAATTCCTTGTCATAATGTGTCATATGCTGGTTAGCACCAGAATCCACAGTTTTTCCACCAGAAGTAAGTTTAGATTTCAAATTGCTATTTGTGGAAAAAAACTTTTGAAAATTCAGATTAAAAACCCTACTATTATTAAAATAAGTACCTGCCATATTGGCCTGCACACTATTTCCTTTGATTGTATTGTCTTTGACGAGAGAAATGAGAGTAGTAAGTTGTTCATCTGTAAAACCAAAAGATGAACTAGACCCCACAGAGTTATTATTAGAAAACCTTTATGTATTATTCTGAGGTCTATTATTGTCACCCTTTTTTCCAAAATTTGGAGGATATCCAATCAATTTAAAACATCTTTCCTGAGTATGGCCATTAAAATCACAGTGATCACAAACTAGAGTAGAACCAGTATTTCTTCTATTAGCAGAAACTCAATTAAAATTAGCAGATGGATTATTAGATTGAGCATTCTGATTAATAGGTCTAGTAGATTGACTGGTCTGATTATTAACTTGATTCACAACTCTAGTAGTAAAAGCAGAATTATGATTTCTACTAGTACTTCCAGAAACAACATTTCTATAACTCTCTTCACTACTGATAATAGCATAAGCACCTTTAACATCAGGCAAAGGATCTCTAGAAAGAATATTACTCCTTATTTTCATATAAGTATCATCCAGACCCATTAAAAATTGCATTAGTTTCATAAGTTGATTATGCTTTTTAAAATCATCAGCAGCATGACAAGTGCATCTAGGTAACTGTACCATAGCATCAAATTGTTTCCACAAAGTACTCAATTTGTTAAAATATTCTGAGATAGTAGTACCCTTCTGAGTTAATAAGTTTATTTTATGATACAAATTAAAAGTAACAGAACCATCAACCCTGTCAAAAGTATCTTTTAACTCATTCCATACACCAGAAGCACTTTTAGAAAAAATTTGCCCAAGAAACAACTCTTTAGAGATGGAATTAAGAATCCATCCCAAAACAATAGCATTAACCCTGTCCCATTGTCTACCCCAAAACTTCATCAGTATTAAACCTTCTACATGTGCCATCAATAAAACCAGTTTTATTTTTGACCTCTAATGCTAAAAGCATAGCACAAGACCAAACATTATAATTTTCAGTTCCTTTGAGTTTTATTTAGACAACAGTTAAAGAAGCAGAATCATTTTGGTGTAAATGTAAAGGATGACTCAAATCCAATTTACTTATTAAAGTGACAGGGTTCTCAGGTTTAAATTCATCATCGGTATAACCATGAATCGAATTATGAACAGACATGATTCCAAGAAACAAAACAAGCACACAGATAAGAAGAGAAAGTAGTTCCCATGCTTTCCTTGCCACTAAAGTGGTAGGTCAAGGGCGCACACAAGAACACAACAAATTAAAGAATCAAGTAAAAAATAAAAAAAACCAACAACCAATCACAACTTCCAAAATCCCAAAACCTATCCTCCGACAATCTAAACTGAAAAATAAGAACAGAAATTAAAAGAAGAGTGAGAGAGGTGTTACAGAGCACGCAAAAGACAATCAGCAGCGGAATAACATACCTACTATACCCTAGATTCACTTAGTCTAGGGATATAGAAGATAAACGGCAAGAACCCAAAACCAAGATCCAAGAACCAAGAACCAACAAACCCTAATTTTCAGAATTAGGGCAAATCACCAGAACCACTTCCAAGCTTAACCAAATCACCAGATCTATCGATTAAATAATTTTAATCGATCACAGAAGCCTTTAATCACAAAAGCCCCGAATTCCACCAAACCCTAATTTTTTCAAAAAATAGGTGTTTATAAAAAAACTTCAAGATTAACGAAATTAACCACAAGATCTATCAATTAACACAAGTTAATTGATCAACCAACAATGAATTTAAAAAATCCCCAATTTTAACAAAACCCTAATTTTTCAAAAACAATTTTCAGAACAACCTGGCTCTGATACCATGAAGAAAAATAGATTCTAATGATAACAAAACACTTTTTATTACTTTAGAAAACAAGATTACAACAATCAGATATCTATTCTCAAATAGTATCAACCAACAACTTAATATTTGATCTCAATCAAATATCACAATACCAGAATAATCAGTAACAAATGTTTGATCAAGAGAATCAAGAACACAATTAGGGTTTCACAAGAGAGTTTTAGAGAGATGATTAATTGAGAGAGAAAGCGTTGAATCAGATATATGAGAAAGACTTTTGTCTTTCTCATTATATAGCCTCCAAAGTTTATCTTCAGTCCTTTATGTTTTAACAACTTGCTAGAAGACCTCCAAAGCTATCCACAGCCTTATCACATTTATGCTTCAAGCCCCTCAAGATATAAAAGCTTCAAAATGCAACTCTTAAACTTCTCACCAGCATACAAACTTAAACACACTAATCTGCAACAAAAAAGCATTATCAGATTACTTATTAAGCTCAAGGTTATAAATCTCAATAGTTTCGTTACATACACCTGCTATCAGTTGCTGTTTATAATGTACAAAAGCGTAAAGCCCATTTTCCTACTTTTATTTAGCATCTAGGGGCTGTTGCTTGCAAAGGATTTACAGCATTATCAGAAAAACGAGTAAATAAGTAGGTTGGTAGGAGCCAGAAAAGGTCAAAAGAGGCTTCCCTGCAAGACAAATTGAAGGAACATGAATCTGATTAAGAGCCAGTTATAACCATCTCTTGACTTTAGCTCTAAAAGATATCACATGAGCTTCAAAATTTTGGCAAGATGCTCTCGTTAAATTGACAAAACAACTTTCCCTCCTCCACAACAATGATGGTACCGAATTTTTCGATCCTAGAAATGATGTTTTAGGCGTTCCTCGTACTATTACAGTGCTCACAAACTTGATCATAATTACCTCTACGAATCATTTAAGTGAATATAAGAAGATGCTACACCTGTATATATTAGTTAATACATCAAAGAAAGAAAAACATAAATTAGCAACAAAGAATAAAAAGAGATATTAATAGCTTGTGTTTTTAAGTTTCACAGTTTTCTCTTGTGTTTAGTGATGTATGGGGCTGTTGCGATTATGGGGTTTCTCATGTTTGGTGAGAGCACGTCATCCAAAATAACATTAAAGTTGCTTTGTCGGTAGTGGTAAGTGTCAATTTATTATATTTAAGCTACACAGTGAATACATATTAAGCCAACATCTAAGTCTTTTGCTTATTAAATCTGCTACAGGATTAATAAAGCTTTACAATTTGCAGGTCCTTAATCCATTCACCAAATATGCGCTGCTTATGAATCCATTGGCTAGTGCTATAGAGGAGCTGTATTTGTTCTTACATTCTTCTCAGGACAGCATAAAAGCTTATATTCGAGTGATAAGCTGACATTCGTAAATAAGGGTTTACTTTCGAGAGTTAAAACAACTCTCCTAATGATACTCAATTCATGTTCTCCATATTTCTTTTGAATATTGCAAAATAAAAATAGTTCTCCTTATCCATAGTTATATAAGTCTAACTGTCCAGTAATACTAAATTAAATGCTGTACTAATCATCTCAGTAAAGGCTGGCGTTTACAAAGAAAAACATGACCTAGCTTACTGTACTAATCATCTGTTATTAGTAAAACGCAAACTCTTTGTAAAACTACAAACTTTCCTTTCTATCGCCAATATTAATGCTAAACACAATAACATATATACCTGATCAAGTTTAGCTGCAAAACACTTTCTATACGTTTAATCTCTGGATACTATTGCATTAATACTCATGGGGTATTGTTCATCAATCAAATCTAACTTGCAACCAACCATAATCACCGTTACCTTCACCTTTTAAACAAAATGCTAATCAAGTCTCACAATCTCATATTCAAATGAGTAAATGCTTATAAAAATACTAAAGTTTTAGTGTATTACCTGTTTTTCCTGGTATTAACTTGTGTTTAAGATTACTTATTAAAACTGATTCAGTAACAACTTATTTAACTCGCAAATAAGCATCATTATCTATTCTCTCAAAAGCTCAAAAAGGCAGCGTTATCTACTATATTAAAACGCGATATTATATAATAAGGGACATACGGTAAACCTTAAAACAACTGTGGAAAACTAGAAGAGGGGTTGAATAGTTTTGCCAATTAAAACTTCCTTTTAATCTATTTAGATCGACTTATGTTAATCTATTTGGATGTGTGTGTTGGATGTTGATAAACAAACATATAAAGGTATGTAATGAAAAGATAAGAGTAAGAAGCACAAAACCACAATGCGAGTATTTATAGTGGTTCGGCTACAAGGACACCTTCCTTGCCCCACTCCACTCCCCGAGTCACCTACTCGAGAGTTCATAAACACCACACCAATCTCTTTATGGCGGAGAAGCCTTCACAACGTCGCCTACCCTTTTTCCGGTGCTAGGCTAACCACCGGGTTCTTTCACTCCACGGTGAACCACACCTATCACAACGTCGCCTACCCTTTATACGGTGCTAGGCTAACCACCGGGTTCTTTCATACCAAGATGAACCACACCTACACAACGTCGCCTACCCTTTATTAGGTACTAGGCTAAGCACCTAGTTCCATTGCAATGGAGGAACTACTACCCAACACTACACCGACGACTAATCCCAAAGGAGATCTACTCCTTTACAACATCATCAAGGATATCAATATCCTTGGATCTAATACTAATCTATCTTGTACATCGAAGCACACCATATCGAATGTACATCTAAGGCACCTTTCACTAATGCCTTTGACTAGAACTTCAAGACACCCTTCACTAATGTCTTGTGTCTTGACTTATAAGCACCCTTCACTAATGCTTCTAGTCTTAACTTCTAAGCACCTACCACAAGTGCTTATGATATGGACGATAGATACCCTTCACTAATATCTTCGTCTTGACACTTGAGACACCTTTCACTAATGTCTTCAACACTTCTTAGAAAAGAAAAACAATCATCAACAAGAAGACTTCAGTAGTCTTGATGATGAGGAAGCATGGCAACTCATGGACTTGAGATTGCTCGACTTCAAAGGTGGTGATCTTGCCTTTAAGAGGAACCTAGAAGATCACACAAAAACAAAACTACAAACATAGATCTCTTGGATATGAGGTTAGAGAGTTTTTAACTCTTGGGGAAAGTATGTTAGAAAGAGGTTAGAAACAATGAAGAAATGTCTCACTATTTATAGAGGAAAACTTCTACTGTTCCTCTGATCCCACGGATCCCTTCCACAAGGGATCCGTCTAGCGTAAAGCTAGGGATCCGTGGGATGCTCCCCTTTACCCATGGGTATTTTGGTTATGGGTCATGGGTCATGGGTTGATCCATGGGTCTTTAGCTAGATACAATGTATCTCTTGAGTGCAATGCACCTAGTCACATGGGTATGGGTCAAAACCATGGGTTATGGATATTATCCATATAAGATATAAGCATGATGTCATGCAATGGGTTATGGGTCATGGGCTTTGGGTTGTACCCAACTACATTCAATGTATTTGCCCAATGGGTTATGATGCTTAAGTTTCTACCCATTTATATTACCCAATATACTACATACTAGTTATGTGTATATTTTACCCAAATATGTAAACACTAGTTGCTGTACATATGTAATATTAAATCATAAAATCACTTATACTTGTTTTAGTGTTTTATGTGAAAATGTGAATATGTTAGAAACTATTAGTTCAAACCATTTACGTATCTTATTTGTTTCGTTAAAATGATTTTACGTTTGTTATCGACAAAACATTAGAAGATCGTAAAATATAAATAAAGGTTTTTACGGCTTATTTGTATTAACAATCTCCCCTTTTTGTTGATGACAAAACATAAAGTTATTTTAAGGAAAAGCTAAAATTCGTAAAGGTTTTTAATTTGTAGTTTTTACTTTCTTCTCCCCCTTTTTGTCGAAACAAAAAGAGCTTCGAAAGGAAACTAACACATTGTTTTTAGGAAAAACATGTGAAAGAAAAAAATAGAGAGCAAGTAACGGGAAAGGATCTCGTCTTTTACTCCCCCTTGACCAGTCCATCCCTATGTAAGGGCGTCAAGAAAGTAATACTAAGCTAGTTTGTTTGCAACAAAGATTGCAACAGATTTTGTCTAAGTGACGAATGTGCTCCCCCTTGATAATTGCAATTTTGCAAAGGGATGTCAAGAAATGTAATCCTAATATTGCAAGTAATTTGAAATGTATTGCTTTGACACAAAGCTCCCCCTAGCTTTAGGATGTCAAAGTCTTCATGTGGAAATTGAATAACTACAAAACAAGGATTAGAAAACAAGTATAATGCATAATTTCCTGCATATGTGATCCAAGTTAGTAGAAAAATAGTTATAACAAGTAATGTTATCACAAAAGAGAGATATGAATACAACGTAATCATATACTCAGAAATATAGCAAGTAGCATGTAATTTCATTTAATAAAACTAGAGTTATGGTATACATGACTCTAAAAACTAAGAAATTAAAGAATACATGACTAGGAATTTCTAGACCAACTATCGCTTGATGCTAGGACACCACTGAAATCTTCTAGCTCAAGTTTTGTTTAGGTTTAATCTCGTCAAAACGTTCGAGGAGATGATAGAACATGAAACGTTGGTCTTCTCGTACTTCATGTATCAAACTTTCAACATGTTGACAATGATAACAATCTTTGTCATGGCTAGGTAGTGGTGGTGGAAGAATTGAAATGGCTTGATGCGAAGGATCAAGTGAAGCGGCTTGTGGAGCTTCAAACGACGGAGGAATTGGTGGAGGCGCATTTGAGAATGGCTCGACCAAGAATGATGGTGGTGGTAGAGAAGTGTCAACTTCCATATGGTCGGGTGGTTGACTTTGATGATTTCTCATAATCCAAATGGGATTATATGATGGAAACGGCAAAAAGGAAGCCGAAGCTAGTGTTGACTCAACACCTTGATTTTGTACTATTATTCTTCCTAATGAGGAGAATGTTGTCGGCGGAGGAGGATGAGACGGCCTAGGAGGCAAATCCTCTAAATTGTAGAGGTGTGGTGATGATAGTGGAGATGTAAAAGAAATAGCTCTAGGAACCAATGGTGATGGTTTAGTGGAGATGATATTGTTTGGCCTAGGAGGTATGGTGGTGTTTAGCATAGGTAG
This sequence comes from Chrysanthemum makinoi, assembly GCA_910596185.1. Classification (NCBI taxonomy): domain Eukaryota; kingdom Viridiplantae; phylum Streptophyta; class Magnoliopsida; order Asterales; family Asteraceae; genus Chrysanthemum; species Chrysanthemum makinoi. The sequence goes on along the minus strand of OU343221.1, from coordinate 80,734,811 downwards.
TTTTGTGGGTATTATCCTTTTAGGAATTGGTTTGATTAGTTGAGAAGAGGTCCTTGCATTAGTTGGCTTGACCAGAGATGATTCGGTTGAAGAAATTTTGTGTATAACACGAGCAATTTTCTTTGGTGGTTCTTTGATGGATAAGTTACTACTTGGAGTTTTCCTCATGATGAGATGATTTCAAGAAGTTTGTAAGGGTTTCTAAAATGCTGAAAATTGGGATGAAGGTGATGACTATGGAAGTCCTAACAATGTGGTTTATAAAGCAAGAGAATTGGCAAGTGCATTTAAGCCTTAAGCCATTAAAATTCATTGGAATGTGATGATTAACATGCACAAGAGTCAACTTCAGAGTTTGTACTGATCTAGGAACTCATTTAAGATGAGATGGAGTGTTTGAGTTAAAAAGATGAGTTGAAGTGATTGTTTTAGCAAGGTTTGACATAATCTGTCACCCGGATCCCACGGTTCCCTCCTCAGAGGGATCCGTCTAGGCTAATCCTAGGGATCCGGCTCTTAGCAGCTATGAAAGAATAGAAATGATGTTTCTAAGGTCTAAGATCTATATCATCTTGAGTGTTTCAGTCCTCCTAAGTGTCTTAAATGAAGGGGTGCTTAAGTACTTGAAGGTAATGAGTGATGTAGCTAATGATTGTCTTTTATGGAAGAAATTGGAACTTTCATGAGTACCAATGAATGAACAAGAATGACACTAAAGATTTTGAGAGTGTCAAGTGAAGCTAAATGATCCTAGAGATCAGATAGTGACTTAGATTAATCCTTTGGAAAATATCCTAGGGACTTTAAGATGGAAAAACTAGGATTTGATCAATTTTGACCAATTTTGTCGCAAGGATGATTATGATCGATTTTGCTATAAGAGGTTTCCAGTGTTTAGACATGAGGGATCATGTGAAAAATGATGTGTGAGCTTAAGAGCGGAAGAGTAATGGATTAAAATGAAACGATAGATCTACAAGTGTCTTTGATTGTGATCTAGGTGAGTTATGTGTGAGTAGGAAGGATCTACTTAACTTGATAAGGACTTAATTTTCCTTAAGACACTATGTCTAGCTTAGTGTGAGGTGTTCTAAGGATATGTTTGAAATACAATGCTTGCAATTGCATTTTCTGTTTGTCGGATCCCACGGTTCCCTAAGTGTAGGGATCCGTCTAGTACAAACTTTGGGATCCGTCCATCTGCTCAGCAGAACCTTTACTAAAGGTATGCAATGATCTTGACAATGCATTATATCCCAAGGTTGGTTTAAAGGGGTTCTAACACTAAGATATCAAATGTAAGATGTTTTATTTCATGAAGGAAATAGGATTACATTGATAAAGCACGAGTACAAGAGGATTGATCCTATTTGAAATACTACTAGGTTCCTTGAGTGTTTTCGCTAGGAGGATCATTACGTTGTTGATGAGTGTTGGTGGAATCAAGAATGAAGAAAGTCTTCATGAGAGATGTTGGATCGATATACTTTAATGAAACTAACTTAACTAGCTTGTTAAGGTTTAATAACCTCGGATAAATCCTAAGTTATTAACAAAGAAACACTGAGCAATCTTTATCAAGTACGTGAAATTTACTTAACAAAGCTAAGAAGAATAACTTTTATTATAAACTCTAAATCTGCTTATTATGTAGATACTCTAATACAACTATAAGATAATCAAACTTTTCTCTAAAACTCTAAACAACTTGTGAATTCGTAAACTCTAAAACTCATAGACTCGTACATCTAATGCCAATCTAGGAGTCCTTTTATAGGCTCAAGGATATCCTAGTCGGTTTACAATTGATAACCTTGTACGACAAGTAATCTAAACATAGAATACAATACTTTCCATAAACGAATATAACAGTTCTTTTGTTCTTGTAGTACTTTGACTTCTAGGTGCAGTACTTTGACTTTGTCTTTAGCAGTACTTTGACTCTTTGACTTTTTTCAGTACTTTGCAGCTTACAGTACTTTCATATCTTCAGTACTTTCATATCCCAACAATCCTCCCCTAACTTGAATTCTACTTGCTTGACTTCAAGTTCCTTTTTGAATATATCTTTAACAGCTTCATCATGAAGAACAGATTGTTTCATAGTCTTTGGATTGTATCTCTAGTGTCTGCGTGCTTGTCAAAGTATCTCTTAGAATTGTTCTTTCTCAGCATTCACAAGCTCCATCTTTTCAGAACACAGCAACATATGACAATTTGTACATTTAATTCAGTTTAAGTTGCATACTATTCTCATCAGTTCGGTGTGTTAACTCTGTGAGAGGTGAATCATTGAAAATTTAATGGATTTACATCTATTTACCAAAGCCATTAATCTCGGAGTAGCCAAATGTTTTGGTGTGTAAGACCATGGTACATTGATAACCATATGATTTTTAGCAAATCATCAGCTATCAACAGATTTGATTTGTCTTTACCAAAAGCTGTACCCTTCCGGACTAGTTAGTTCTTCTATCTAATGGTGAACTAATTACCAATAATGGATTTTCCAACGCCTTTACCACAAGCCATTTTCTTGTGGGCTAGCCAACTCTTCACATTAACCGATATGGTGAGTTGATTACCATACAACTTATTAGCAAGTTGTCAACTAAAAACGGATTTGATATATCTTTACCAGAGCCGTTTGCTCATGGATTAGTCAATCCTTTTGTAACCATGGTGGATTGATAACCTATTGATGTTGCCATCTCAAAATTCATTTATTGCACTTAACCTTTGTTTCAAAATATTTTATACTTAGCAAAATGTTTCGTTCAAAAATCACTTAAGCGGTTTAAAAGCGCAAGTACTTTGATGAAAGTACTGTTTGATCAGCAGATACTTTGAATAAAGTCTTGATTTATCAAAAATAATTTATTCAATGAAATTCATACCAGTTTACTCATTATCTTCAGCAATGATATTCCAGTTGATAAACAAATTGATGAGCATGCAAGCGGTTTCATTATCCTCTTCTACTTCCAATCCATGCTCTAGCATTCTTCTCATGAGCTCAATTGTGAGAGGATATCTTCCGTTTACAAACATGTGTATCATTGTACCATTTTCGGCTCTAAAACATGAACTCCAGATTCTTCAAAGAATCTCCAGCAAACAATTTCCCAGTTTTCTTGATTCTTCCATATATCATCAGTGCTTTCCTCATCTGTTTCCCACATGGTTATGAGATCTCCAAGCAAAACTAGACCAATTCCTTCTGATGGATTATCTCCAAAATAAGCTTTCACCACATGATATAGATAGAATAGATCCACTCTATCTATAATGTGTAATAAATCCCATAGCCTATTGAAAAATTTGAAGCTTTCATCTTCTTTATGAAAAATCATATAATCTCCTTCTTTGGATTTCACAACTTCAAAAGCACTAATCTGAGATCTGTTCATCTTCATGTTAGCATCTTCTTTTGAATAATCAAAATCTACCACTCTGAGATAATTTCTTAATGCATCTCTAGTCTCAGATCTTAATTCAACTCTTTCTTTCTTTGAGAACTGTCTATCTGTAACTTCAGTTTTCCTTTTCTTTTTAAGCTCTTCTTCCTTTCAGCTTCAGTCCAAGGAGCTTCTTCTCTAAAATCTTTGATGTCTGCAACACTCTTCTTATAAGCCTCTATTTCAGCATCATAGAGTCTTTTCATGTCAACATAGTTCAGCTTCTGCAATCCTTTATACCCTCGACCTTTCAAATAAGCCATCATAGCATTCCTATCTTTAGCTAAATTAGGTCTTCTAGGCATATATCTAACAGGGGTAGGTGACTGTAATGGTTTATCAGCTTCAGCATTCAATTGCTCTTGCAACTTCCTAGCTGCTTCTCTACTTTGAGCTTCTTCAGCTTCTTGAGCTGCTTTATCTTTAGCATTTAACTCTTCTTGAATCTTTCTAGCAGTAGCTTCATTCCTAGCAACTTCAATTTCTCTAATTTCTACCAAAGTAAGTTTTTTCTTCTTTACTTCTACTAGAACATCTTTCCCTTTATCCTTAGGATCAATTGCAGGTTGAGAAGTTCTTTGTTGTTCTTCTTCTTGCACTTATCGAATAGTAACACCACCTCTAGGTTGTGATAAATCTTCTAAAATTGTAGCAATGAACTCATCATCACTTGCAGAATGAATAGATTTGAGTGTAGCTTCCTCCTCTTCTTGTATAACAGTTGTAGAAGGACCAGCTTCCTCTTCAAAATTCAATACTCTTGGAGTTATCACCTCTTGTCTGAAAGTACTTTGCAAACCAGTACTTTGTTGTTCATACCTTGATCATCGTACCTTGAACTTGAACTTGTTCCTCTTGTTCCTCAGTATCTTGAATGATCTTTTCTTGTTCATCAGTACCTTCAGGTTCTTTCTCCTTCTCAACATCTTCTTTCAAATTTTCTTCTTCTCAATTCCTCCCCAATTGACGAGAAGATTGTTGATGAACCTTTGGGCGTTTGTGTTTCCTAGACTGCTTTTGCGCCTTTTTCTTTGATTTGACCCAGATACAAAATTCTTGAACTAATGGCCACACAAAAATATTTAGCCTTCTAAACTTCAGTTTTAATCGCTTGATCTGTTTGGCTTGAGCCTCAGTAGTCTTTTTCAACTTAACCAATTCCCTTGTTAAAACATAATTATCCAATGTGATGTCGTCAGGAGGTATGGTATGTGAATCCTCTCCTTGAATAGGTGAATGTTCCTCTGATAGAGAAACTGGAACAGACCCTTGTGGAGATGGAGAAGGTGAAACTGCAACATCTTCTTGAAGTTCAAGACTTGGAAGCGATACCTTGTGGAGATGCAGTACCTTCTTTTGATGCAGCTTGAGAAGCGTACTTGCGATGCAGTACTTGCAGGTACTTCCACGTATGCGATACTTTCCCAAGCGTACTTTCCAAGCAGTACTTTTAGGAAAAACAGTACTTTTCCAAATTCTTCTGTATAAGCTAAGTACACATAAATTTCCTCCCCTCAAGCGATACAGGACTATACTAATACTAAATAGTCCTCCCCTTAAATGTAGCTTACTAACTAATATACTCCAGAACATCTGACAGAAACTCCTTGTCTCTGTCATGCTAACATGAACAACCACCATCAACAATAAAAAGATCTTTAAGCTCCTCTCTTCTGGGTTGCCCTGTGTAATAAGATGAAAAAGTTAGTTACTTTGAGGAACCCAAGCCATTACTGACTTGTGTTCCCCTTGTGGAGTGACATACTCACATTCTTTGAGTATATAATCTCCACTGTTTTCTAAAGCATGATCCAATATTATCTTGTTATTCAAAACATGTGGATTTTCAACAAAGCTTTCTGGTTTTTCAACACAACGCTCTTTTATAAGTTCATTTGCTTTTTCTTGTATCACAAAACATCAGATTCACTTTTGGTTGAAAGTATGCGTCCTCTACATTACTTTCCCTCTTAACCCATTCTGTTTTAACACTTGGTTCCTGTGATCTAAATCTCCTATGTGAATTGTAATACCTTCTAGGTTGATAGTGAGATCTCCTAGGACTCCTATTCCAAATAGTGTGATAAGTACCTTGTTTTGGTAGGCAGATTACTTTGAGAAAGTCTTGGTCCAGAATTACTATGGAAATCTGGGAGATCTTGAAGGTTTTGAAAAAGGTCTTCTCTGGTGTGGGTATCTATGATCCGGTGAGAAATTTCTGTGATTGACCCTATTTGAATTATTCCAAACTGGTTTTTGTTCTCTAGGTTTCGGTTGGCAGACTGTTCTTTGGAAATTTTCTAAGGTATTCTGAGTGATGTTCACAATCCTTGATTAGATGAGTAGGACTAAAACACACAAAACACAGTTTTTGACCCATACTTCCAAAATGACATCTTCTATGTCTATGCCCAAAATTATTTTGCCTTCTTGATGAGTGATTAAACCTGTTTTGACCAAAGTTATCCCAAAAGGTTTAGCGATCTGTTTTGAAAAGGTTTTAGAGGTTGCTTGTGAAGCAGTACTTTGATTTGAAGGTACTGCTTGATTTTGAACATTGTTGTCCACGGGTTCTTTGGGTTTTCGACCTAGATTGAGCTACAAGCTTTTTTCTAAACTCAAGACTGTCTACTCCAAAACAAGGAACATCAGGCCTAGAGGGTTGATGAATGCCTGGGAGGAGGAAGACATGATAATCATTAGCTTTCTTATATTCAGGAGGTGAATCACTTATGGAACCCTCATTACTAGATGTATCTACATAATTAATGAGTTCTTCATCACTAGTAATTATATCCTCAAAATCACCTTCATCCTGATCACTAGATTGGTTTTCTTCTAATTTACTAAAATCCATTCCAAAACCTAATCCAGTTTTAAGATAGGCTCTTTGCTGTGTTTGAACATAAGAAACATGTGACAGACCAGACTCTCCCCATGCAGCAAACTTAGCTAACAAATTATCTCTTTCCTTAGTTAATTTCTCAATTTCAGCAATTTTACAATTTAATTTCCATTCACTAAGTTTTAATTGGTAATCCTGTTGTTCATATTTTTTAGCCTAAGCTACTTCATTAGTTTCATGTGCTAATATTTTGGCTTCCATAGATTCTAAGGTTATTTGGTAACCAGCTACCTCAGACCTAGCCTTTATACAGTTATCTCTTTCGTAAACATAAGCATTAAGTACTTTTTGATAAAATCATGACACTTAGAACATACCTCTGTGATAGGAGTTGATGCAGCTTCAGTCGACATCTTCAGGATTTGGTGAAATCGGTTTTCTTCTTAGTCAGAGTTTCCACACAAGCTCGATACCACTTGTTGGATCGATATACTTTAATCAAACTAACTTAACTAGCTTGTTAAGGTTTAATAACCTCGGATAAATCCTAAGTTATTAACAAAGAAACACTGAGCAATCTTTATCAAGTACGCGGAATTTACTTAACAAAGCTAAGAAGAATAACTTTTATTATAAACTCTAAATCTGCTTATTATGCAGATACTCTAATACAACTCTAAGATAATCGAACTTTTCTCTAAAACTCTAAACAACTTGTGAATTCGTAAACTCTAAAACTCATAGACTCGTACATCTAATGCCAATCTAGGAGTCCTTTTATAGGCTCAAGGATATCCTAGTCGGTTTACAATTGATAACCTTGTACGACAAGTAATCTAAACATAGAATACAATACTTTCCATAAACGAATATAACAGTTCTTTTGTTCTTGCAGTACTTTGACTTCTAGGTGCAGTACTTTGACTTTGTCTTTAGCAGTACATTGACTCTTTGACTTTGTTCGATTACTTTGCACTTACAGTACTTTCATATCTTCAGTACTTTCATATCCCAACAAGAGATATGTTTAGCGGTTCCATCCTCTTGTTCACAAGTACGCATAAACGGACTTTGAAATTGAGGATGAAAGTGCATAACATTATGATAGAGGCGCGTCAAGAACATTACATAAGGGATGAGTTTATTCTTGGAGCCTTGAAGATTTACCATTCGCCTTGCGAAGAAGTAGGCGAGATTGTATGGTTGTTGTGTTAGCAAACAATACAATATGTGAGCACAACAAGCGGGAAGGATTTCTCAATTTCCCCTAAGACTCCAAACATTTTCACGTAGGATGAGTGCAAGGGGCTTGTACTCTTCTCGGATGTCCCGTGTGAAGATTATGTTTGGATCGGAGTAATATGGTCGAGGTTTGCATATTATGCGATGTAAATCTTCCGGGGAGGGTATGTGTGAACAATATGGACTATTTTCTTCACGAAAGTTGAAGAGAAAATCAAGAGACCAATCTTCGGTGAAGGCACATTGTCCATGATTTGGAATTCGAAGGATGTGAGCAAAATGCCCAAGGGTTAAAGTAAACTTTTGGTTTTTGATATAAAACTAAAGAGATAGAGAGCGATCCTCGTTACGAACGAGTTCAACTTGACGGAATAATTCCATTATGAACCTTGGACATATCTTCTCGTTGATTTCAAGAAGACATTCTAGTCCTATGGCTCGGAAGGAGGTATTGATACCTTCTTCGAATTGTAGAGAGGTGTCTACAATACGTCATTCGTGGAAGTGATGGTTTTCGAGGTTATTGAACCCAAGGACATGAATGCCAGGTGTGTTGGGTTCAAGGGAGATGTTTGGAGTGTAGACGCTAGTGAGTGAAAAATCAAACTCATATTCATGCGTCATAGTTGAACCTATAGAAAACATGAGTTAATAGAAAGTGATGTTTGTGATCAACCTATGATTATCTAATGTTTTTACTAGATTTTTATTAACAATGGGTTTTTAACAACAATGACATTTAACTCACTTATGGTTTTGACATTCTAGTAGAGTATTACTTTTAGAAGAAAAGTGGTTTTTAATTTGCATGAAAAACTGTTTTCCAGTAGGGACGGATCCCACTTCCTTTTCAAAAGGGATCCGGCTAGTATGTCTTCGGGATCCGTAGATCTGTAGTTACGAACCATTTTATGATGAAAAGCATAGATTTTTTTTAGATCTCATAGTTTTATACCAAGATATTTGTTTTAGCCTACATTTTCTTTTAACATGCATACATGACTTCTAATGTATCACGAGAGAAAGAAAAAAAACAAAGAGAAATGATAAACACATTATGATAATAACCTAGATAAACATAGATTATTAGTAATATTTCATTTCAATGCTAAGGATGATACAAAGGATTGGGTATATAACCCTAATGTAGATTAACAACACAAAGTAAATGTCTCCGTATGTGAACTTCATCATAGGGAACACAAGTGCGATGAGTGTTAAGGCGATGAGCACGAGGGCGATGTAAACCATGTTGAAGATGATCCTTCTTGGTTTCGGTTGAGACGAAATGGAGAGGAAGATGAAGTTTTGAATGAGAGAAAATTTTTTAAAATTGGAAGATTTGAAAAAGTGGGGATAGAGTGATTGTTGGGTTTTTGGTTCCTTGAATCATGAATTACTTTAAGTACTGGAACCACGGACAGGTTTGATATAACCACAGACAGAAGTATGTAACCGCTGATAAAGACAACCACGGCTAGTAGTAATGTGTAACCACGGATGATATATTGTAACCACTGCTAGTGTTTTGTATAGTCGGTTTAGTTTATTGTATTAGATAAATATGGTAAAGATATTTATCTTGTAGGTTACGTATTGTATTATGTAAAGGACTCCTTAGTCTATAAAAGGAGGTCCTAGGTTAGGTTAGATATACATAAGTTTTATATCTAAAGGTCGATACACTTCAAGGTTGCAAAACCCTAATACTGTAAGAGTATTCGTATTAATAAATAATATTGAGGTTTGAATGTTAATTCTTCTTCTTAAGGTTAAGTGTTAAATTCCGCATAATACTTAATAAGTTGTTATTCTAAGTCAGTTTCTATATTAGATCGTTTGCTCAACTGGGATCAACAAGTGGTATCCGAGCTTGTGATCTAGAAACTGTAATCAAGAAGAGGTTAAGTTAAGTTTTGTTCAAGGAAGATAAGATGTCTGACGAAACTCACATGGTGACGGCTTCAAAGGTACCCATGCTCAAGCATGGTGAGTATCAAATCTGGAGAATGCGAATGAGGCAATACATTCGCATGATTGATTATGCTCTCTGGGATGTCGTTGAAAAGGGAGACACTCTTCCCAAGAAGGGTGAGGATGGCAAAGAAATTACCATTGTTAGTGAAATTGATAAGGCTAAGAGAAAGCTGGAGATCAAGGCTCACAATATTCTCTCCATGGGAATACCCAATGACTATGCTTTGGACTTTGAACAATACGAGTCGCTAAAGAGTTCTTGGATGCTCTTGAGACAAGGTTTACCGGCAATGAAGCTACTAAGAAGTCCAGGATGAATATGCTCAAGCATCAATTTGAAACCTTCATCAGTGGAGAAAATATTGATGGCACATACAATAGACTTCAAAAACTTATCAACCAACTGAAGTCTGTAGATTATAAGGTTCTTCAAGAAGATATTAATTTGAAGTTCATTAGGAGTCTATCATCTGAATGGGCTATTCATACAATTGTGTGGAGGAATAAGGAGGACTTTCCTAAGATGACTCCGGATAATCTCTTCAACAACTTGAAGGTTTATGAGTCTGAGAATAACTTTGCTAATGCGTCTTCGCTAATCAAAACATTGCTTTTGTATCCACTAATCACAAGAGCCCACAAGATGTATCCACTTCTGCCTATGGTATAACCACGGCTATTGCAAACAATACCACTGTTAGTGATAATGTCAGTGATGGTGTAATTTGTGCTTTTCTAGTGATTTAACTACTAGTGTTACTGTGTTGAATCAAGATCTGGATCAAATTGATCCCGATGATCTGGAAGAGATTAATCTTCAATGGCAAATGGCAATGTTAACTCTCCAAGAAAGGAAGTGTCCGAGGAGGACGGAAGAAAAGTTAAGTATGATGGTCAAAGGAGAGCAGGGTTCGACAAAAGCAAGATGGAGTGCTTTAACTGCAAGAAGAAGGGTCACTTTGCAAGGGAATGTCGAGCTCCTAAGAGGATTGAAAGTGTTAAGAAGATCATCAAGAGTCGCTCCTTCTTCAGCATTGGTGGCTCAAGATGGTCTTGGTGATTATGATTGGAGTGATCAGATTGAAGAAGGACCCAATGCAGCTTTTCTTGCTAGTAAAGCTTCAAAAGAGCATAACTTTGCTCTTATGGCTTATGCTTCATCTTCTGGTTCCGATTATGAGGTATCTAATGAGTCTACTTGTTCTTTTAAATCATGTAATGATAACTTAGAATCTCAAAAGGCTATCACTGAGAGTATGAGGAAAGAAGTAGAAAGACTAACTATGGATAACTTAGGTTATAGAGTTGGTCTAGAGAGTGTGGAAGAGAAGCTTAGATATTGTATTAAATGTGAGTTTGAGTATGTAGATAAGATCAATATATTAGGTGGTGAAATTGATCTTAAAATAGAGAGATTAAAATGCTTAAAGAGAAACTTGAACTAGCAGAGAGTGAAAAACAAATGGCCCTAGATGAAAAAGAAAAACATGTTGTTAGGGTAGCTAAAACACAATTTGCTTCGATCCGGTTCATAAATCTATAGAGAGTCATCTAATGAAAAAGGGTTCCGGGATAGGATACAACAATATGCCACCACCCACTCTTATGCAACATGCACCACCTGCTAAAGAACTGTCATTTAGTAGTGAATTCAGTTTTAACAAAACTGTTGAAGGAATAAGTAAGACTGAGACATCTAAGATAAGTTCTGATACGTCATCTGATGCTCCCATCATAGAAGATAGGGAATCAGATTCTGAGGATGATAGTAAAGTATCAACACAGCCTGAAAAGTTAGAATCTATTAAGAAAGTTGATACTAGACAAGCTAACCTTGTACCTAGATTTGGAGCTCAAATAACTAAGAAAGTGGTAGAATACAAGGAAGTACCTATGGAACAAATGAAAAGATATATACCTAGGGGCAATCAAAGAAACTTTAATGGCCTAATATCTAATAGGTTAGGTAATGAGTTTCAATGTGTCAAGAAAGCTTGTTATATTTGTGGTAGTTTTGAGCACTTACAGAGAAATTGTTATAAAAACAGACCACAAGTGTGGAATCATTGGAGGAGGGTAAATCACCAAAACTTTTCAAAGAAAACAAACCCTCATCCTAACAAAAACATGATTCCTAGAGCAGTGTTAATGAGGAATGGAAATACAAAATCAATTGTCACTGCTTCTCCCAAATGGGTTCCAAACCATGCTAAGCAAAGTGTAAACACGGCTAAGCAAAATCAAACCACCGATAAGCCAAAAATCACCACAGATAACAAAGAAGTTTTAAAAATTCCAAAGGTGATAACCGATACAGTGGTTGGAAATCATTTTTATGTTGTTAAGGCCTCAGCTAGTTGGCAATGGAAACCTAAGACCAAGGTTTTACATCATGTCAACTGTGCATCAATGGACTTAAACAAATTTGATTATGTTGATGCACAGGCAGACCCAAGTCAGTATTGGCTTGGGTCCACAAAAGGAACTAACTTGTTTAATTTCATGTGCAGGCAATCTACAAGATGAGCTAAAAGACAAAGGAGTTTTTGATAGTGGTTGCTCTGGGCACATGACTAGGGATGGGAGCAACCTGGAAGATTTTGAAGCTTTTGATGGAGGATATGTGGCATTTGGCAATGATCCAAAAGGAGGAAAGATACTTGGAAGAGGCACAATCGATCAGGGAATTTGGACTTTGAAAAAGTCTATTTGGTACTGAGGACTTAAGTACAATTTATTCAGTGTTTCTCAAATGTGTGATAAGAAAAACTGGGTACTTTTGGTGAAACTGAGTGTGTGGTGTTGTCTCCTGAGTTTAAGATGCCGATGAGAAGTTTATACAACTTAGGGTACCTAGGAAGGAAAATATATATTGTTTTGATCTTAAAGATGTAATTCCTAATAGGTCCTTAACTTGTTTGTTTGCTAAAGCATCTGTGGATGAGTCTAAGTTATGGCATAGAAGATTAGGTCACATCAATTACAAAACAATCAATAAACTGGTTAAAGGGAACTTAGTGAGAGGGTTACCTTCTAAGGTTTTGAGTGTAAGGAACTGTGTGTGGCTTGTCAAAAAGGAAAACAACATAGAGCTTCTTGTAAGTCCAAAACTGCCAACACCATTTCACAACCACTGTTTATGCTTCATATGGACTTATTTGGACCTACTTTTGTCAAGAGTTTGAACCATAAGCAGGATTGCCTAGTTATCACTGATGATTATAGTAGATTTTCTTGGGTTTACTTTTTGGTTGCTAAGAGTGAAACTAGTGAAGTTCTCAAGAGTTTCATTATTAAGTTAGAAAATCTAGTAAATCATAAAGTAAAGATAATCAGATGTGATAATGGAACTGAAGTTTAAGAATCTTTGTGATGAATCGTTTTGTGTAGATAAAGGTATAGAAAGACAGTTTAGTGTTGCTAGAACACCACAACAAAATGGTGTGGCTGAAAGGAAAAATAGAACACTAATTGAGGCTGCTAGGACTATGTTGTCTGAGTCTAAGTTACCCACTACCTTTTGGGGAGCTGTAGGCACGCATGTTATGTGCGAATAGAAGTAAGGTAGTGAAGCCTCATAACAAGAACCCCTATGAGCTGTTACATAATAGGAAGCCAATGATTGCATTCCTAAAACCTTTTGGGTGTCCTGTTACTATCTTGAATACCATAGACTACCTAGGAAAGTTTCAAGAAAAGTCGATGATGGATACTTTTAGGCTACTCTTCAAATAGTAAAGCCTTTAGAGTATACAATAGGAGGACTAGAATTGTTGAAGAAAATCTACATGTTCAATTCAGTGAAAAGACTCCTAGCGTTGAGACCAAAGGACGATCTGTTTAACATTGATATGCTAACCAAATCTATGAATTATGAGCCTATCATTGCGGGAACTTCCACTAATGTTGATGCAGGTACTCAAAAGAATTCCGGTGAAGAAGCAATTTCTAAGGAAGCTGATTCTCCTCAAGAGTTCTATTTGTTTGAAAAGTGGAAAGCTAGTTCTGTCTCACCCATCATTGAAAAGCAAGGTCCCGATGATGATGATGTCTTGAATCTTTGGAGGCAATAGTGATCATCATCAAGATAAGGATGAGTTATTGAAAGATAATTCAGTGTTGGTAGAAGAAATTGAAAAGAAGAAAAAGCAGGCTGCAAGCACGGATAAGCCAAACATAAGCACGGATAGAGTTAATACAACCACTGCTAGGCCAACAACTTCTACCACTGACATTACAAGTGAAATCCCGGTACGTAGTCGATAGTAGTACTTTCTTTGGACCACATGCAAAGCCATTACATGGTGAAGAGTAGTATCCACATGATCCCGATATGCTGCTTTGATTGAAATTGATACTCCTACTGATGATGAAGACATGGATGATTTCTTCAATGTTGATTTAACTAACTTGGAACATGTCATTCATGAAAGTCCTGTTACCTCAACAAGGATTCACAAGATTCATCCCAAGGAACAAATACTTGGAAATTTGAATACTCCAGTTCAAACAAGAAGCAAGGTTAAGAACACTGAACCCTTTCCTGAACATGGGTTCTTTGCAAGATCACTTCACAAAAGAAACAATCATAAAGATCTGCAAAATTGCCTGTTTGCTTGTTTTCTGTCTCAAAAGGAGCCAAAGAGAGTTAAAGAAGCATTATCTGAAGAAGCATGGGTAGAATCAATGCAAGAGGAGCTTCTTCAGTTCAAACTTCAAGAGGTTTGGACATTGGTAGAACTTCCTACTGGTAAGAGGGCCATTGGGACAAAATGGGTGTTCAGAAACAAAAGGGATGAAAGAGGTATTGTTGTGAGGAACAAGTCAAGGTTGGTTGCTCAAGGATACACACAAACTGAAGGCTTGGATTATGATGAAGTGTTTGCTCCAATTGCAAGAATTGAGGCTATTCGATTGTTTTTAGCTTATGCTTCATTAAAAAATTTTGTTGTATATCAAATGGATGTTAAAAGTGCATTTTTGTATGGCACAATTGATGAGGAGGTTTATGTTTGTCAACCTCCTGGTTTTGAAGATCCCGATCATCCTGACAAGGTCTACAGGGTGAGGAAAGCTATGTATGGTTTGCATCAAGCTCTTAGGGCATGGTATGAGTGCCTGTCCACTTATTTGATGGACAATGGGTTTAAAAGAGGACTGATTGATAAAACTTTGTTCATAAGGAAGCACAAAGATGATATTTTATTGGTTCAGTTTATGTAGATGACATCATCTTTGGCTCAACCAATAAAGAGCTATGCAAAGATTTTGAAAAGCTTATGCATGATAAGTTTCAGATGAGTTCTATGGGAGAACTCACTTTCTTTTGGGGCTACGGTTCAACAAAGGACTGATGGTATCTTCATTAGTCAAGATAAGTATGTAGCCGATGTTTTGAAGAAGTTTGGGTTTCAGGATGTGAAGAGTGCTAGTACACCAATGGAGACTCAGAAACCTTTGCTACTTGATGATGGAAGTACCGAGTTGATCGAAGTTGTACAAGTCCATGATTGGATCTTTGATGTATCTCACTGCATCTAGGCCGGATATAATGTTCTCAGTATGTGTGTGTGCAAGATTTCAAGTCACACCTAATTCATCATACATGAATGTCTGTTAAGAGAATTTTTAGGTATCTTAAGGGTCATCCTAAATTGGGCCTTTGGTACTCAAAGGATTCTCCTTTTGACTTGGTGGCCTACATAGATAGTGACTATGCTGGTGCTAGTTTGGTTAGGAAGTCTACAACCGGAGGTTGTCGTTTTGGGAAGCGACTTATTTCATGGCGGTGTAAAAGCAAACTATTGTGGCAAATTCTACAACTGAAGTTGAATATGTGGCTGCTGCTAGTTGCTGTGGTCAAGTTCTATGGATTCGAATCAATTCTTTGGACTTTGGGTACAATTTTATGCATACTAAGATTTACATTGATAATAACAGTACAATATGCATCATTAAAAATCCTGTTTTACATTCTAGAACTAAACATATTAAGATAAGACATCATTTTATTAGAGATTGTAATGAGAAAAGGTTGATTCAAATGGTAAAAATCCATACTGATTTCAATGTTGCTGATCTTCTCACCAAAGCTTTTGATGTGGGAGGTTTCAGATCTTGTTGTTAGTATTGGAATGATTAATCTCTAAATTCTCAAATTGTTTTGTACCAGTTTGTATATGTATTGAACTGTTATTATGTAATCTTAGTTTTGCTATTTTTTGTTTCTAACCAATCGATAGTTTGGTTCAAACCACCGCTAGTTGTCCCTGTTTTCACTAACCATTTTGCAGATACAAGAAAGACCATTATAGAAGTAAAAGAAGTACTGAAGCAAATTGTTCATTCATTCATTCGAGAAACAGTTTATAGCTTATAGCTTACAGAGTACAATCAACATCAAATGCAACTACAAGAAAAGAGCTTTACATGATCTACTAATCCTAATCTAGTTCATATCATCTATTCCAACATCTAACAGGCTGTTGGATATGCATGATCGCTCACATCTTTCACACTAGATGCTGGATATGCGTTCGTGAAGTCTTGCATAACCACCCATTCCTTCTATCTCGATGGCTGGAGATGCATGACTACTATGACGAGGATGCTTGATGAGTGGCCTTTTACTCATCATTTTAAGCTCGAAAAACTCACAAAAACGTCTAAAAACGCTGAAATATACCCATTTATACTGCAAATATCCTTGGAATGTGTTTTTATGTGTTTCAGGTACAAAAGATTGAAAACATGGAAAAAAACGGACATAAATGAGCTTGGAATGGAAAAACGTGCTTTGCGGACATTTTCAGATCCCGGGATACGTTTTTGGAGTTAGCTTGGGGAATCAGACTCAAAACCGAACCCAAACCCCAAAATGCCATTTTTACCCTTGAACCCGATACCAATTACCATTTTACCCTTCACCCGAATCCAAAATTACCCTTTTACCCATTTTTAAATTAAAACTTAAAACATTTTCTATTAAAAACAATTATTTTTATTTAAAACCAATTTTTATTTTTAAAACGATGATTTTTATTTAAGTAAAAAAAAAAAAAAAAGTTTTAAAACAAAAACACAAATTACATTTTACTTTAAACCCTTTTTCAAAAAAAAAAAAACAAAATACAAACTAATAAAACACTTTTAATCCTAAACCCCCTACCACTAATACCATTGAACCCTTTAAACCACCCAATTCCCTTTGCCCCGTTTTTGTTTCCACCCATTTTACCCGGTTTGACCAAGAAATTAACAAAACCCAGAAAACTTCACCCTTTTGGCGCGAATAAATTACCCAAGAATCTGTCCCTTTCTCCCCATCCCTCTCAACCCCAGAAGAAGCCAAGGTTCCATCACATGCTTACCTTGCCACTGTGGCAATCCACAACACTCAAAAGGACCTCATCCAATGGCAGAAATGATACCCTTGGTCCCCAAGGGGAATCCAATGGTTGTGATGAAGCTTCAACAAGCACAACCAAGCTCAAGTCTCACTTCTCTCTCACACAACAAACACAGCAAGATAGAAGACAGAGAAGACAGTTTTCATTATAAATAGGATGTTAGCATTTTTGTAAAACTTTGTCTAGAAATTCTCCTTCTAGTACCAATTTTACTTTTACTGTCATTTAAATTTCCATGTAACTTTAATTTTTAATGCAATTTAAATTTAAGTCTTTTAATTCCATTGCAATTTCAATTTTTTTCATATTCTTGTAATCTGTCATTTGTGCTTTAAAAGTTTTTGTAAAGGTTGTTTAAACTCATTTTAAGTTTAAGTTATTAATGCAAGTCAGTTTTTAAAAGGTTCTACATCTTAACAGTTTCCAAAATCCATTTCTGTCCCATAAAGGAGTGTTTGGATGTAGTAAGATTTTATGGTTTAAATGATTTTGGATAGTTTTATTTGAGTGTTCTGAGTTTAGAAACTGTTTTTAATGATTTTTCAATCAAGTGTTAAGTTTCATAGTTAAGTTTTAAAGTTTTAAGCTTAATTTTTAAATCTGTATTCAATATCTTAACTGTCCTCAAGTTGATTTTTCCCAGTTTTCTCTAGCATTTTTATGTCATTTCTATTTGTTATAAAAAATTTTAAAAAATAAAAATTACAATTCCAATAGCTTGTTTAACTTTTCCCAAAAGGACAAAATTCAAAAAAATCTCTAGCTTAGGCTGCTTGTTGTTTAAAGTTAGTAGTTTGGACTAATTTGCCCTGCACCATCAGCATGTTCTGTCCCAAATAAGCATTTTCCCAACTGCATATCTGCTTAATCCTTTATTATTATTTTTTTTGCTTGTTTTTTTTGTTTCTATTAGTAGATTTAAGTGTAAGGTTATATGTTTAGCTTTTAGATCCCATAAGTGCTTATTTCAAGTAGCTATTTAGGCCTTCAAGTGCCCCCATTAGACCCACTGTTTGATCCTTAGCTTAAGTCATTTCCTATTTAGCTTCTAGCTTTTTGATCCTTAGCTTAAGTCATTTCCTATTTAGCTTTTAGATAATGTAGATGTTGCCTTAATCTAGTTTGTTTTATGCACTCTAATAGCTTATAGACTTAATATGAACCTCCTCTTTTACTTAGTTTAGTTGCTTTCACCAAATTGCTTATTCCCATTTCCTTTTCAGATTATTAGATTAATGTAGTTAGTACTCAGTTGTTTTGTTCACCTTTAGCTCCTTTTATAATTTTAACCTTTAGTTTATTAATTTCCTTTAGCCTACTTGCCTTAGGAGTGTTTGGATTGTCCTTGTCCTTTTAAATCAGCCATGGGACTGTTTAGTTAGATTAGTTCGTTTGATTTTGCTTCCTTAAATCTGCTGTTAACTGCTTATTAAAGTTTCCCTTTAGTTAGTTTTATAAAAGAAGTTAGTTAAAAGATAGATTGCAATAGAGAATAGCAAAGTTCAAAAAAATAAAGAATAGCAAAGAGTACTGATTCGTTTGAAGTGAGTGGTGAAAAACACAATATCAACGTATATCAAATTAACCGTAAAATTCGACAAATTAACCCTTTAGGAAAAAGGTTAACGTACCAAACCTTACGGGTGTGATAAAAGTGATACCGGAAAAGTTCTTTCCGGGGTCGTGTCCCAACGAGGTGTGAATGGAAGGATTCGTTGAGTTTTGTGATTTAAACTTGAATTGGTTTTGATGATTTGTTTGATTTGAATTACGTTTTTCTACAAATTAATTAACGGGAAGGTAATTAAGGCAAGGGAACCCTAATAAACTACAAATTATCTATTACTAAGCCTAAGGAATGATAAAACGAAGCTACACTAAGTCCTAGGGTGCTAAAACGTAAAAACATAAAAACATAAAAACCGGGAAACACCCCGAGCCATAAACGTAAAATTTTTGCAATTTAAGGGCTACGGGTGTGAAATCAATTTTCCTACGTTCTATTTGACTAAAAATAATTTTAGAAAAAGACCGGGTATTTTTTTGACTTTTAAATTAATTACTACGAATTAAAAACTATTTTAATCTAATTAATTAATTAAAAATACTAAACTATTTAAGAAAAATCTGAAAAATTCACAGAAAGTACTTTGATTAATGCTTGATCTAAGAAAATTAAGAAAACCATAACTTGCTTTGAAAATAAGCTACAGAATAAGCTAGAAAGCTTAAAAGCTTCAACTACCTAAGAACTGTTTTATATTTGATTGTGCAAAGAAATAATGAGACAAGTCCCAAGGGCAGTTGGTGATGGAGTGATGTTGTGAGGTGTTGGTGCGTGAGTGTGGAGACCCAGGTTCGAATCCCGGCTCCCACTTTTTGAAAACTTATTTTTTTTCAATTTTGCTTTTCAAAACTTCAAGATGCAACCAAAATGAGCACTTTTACAAAAAACTTTTCTTATGAAAACTTTGGAATAAGCTGTAAACAGCTTATTTCCTTCATGTGTTGGACAGTTTACCACAACAAGCTGGAAACAAGCAATTAATTTTTTTTGATAAACTGGAAAAAGCTTGTGAGTTACTAAAAAACTTTTGTTAAAACTTTACTTTTGAAAAACCTTCAAATAAGCTGGAAACAACTTATGTCTTAACTGTTTTGGACAAGCTGTTTGGACAGATTTTAAACAAGCACCCCTTTACTAGTTTGTTAAGCAAAAATTGTACATGAAAAGGAGTCAATAAGCAAAACCATGGAGCCAAATAGCTGAAATATTGAGTCCACTAAATGAAATAAGATAAAACAATCAAAAAGCAAACTGAATGAAGGGGGAAAAAGCAGTTTAGGCTACCAACTAATCTACGGGAATCCTAATGCTAAAACTTGGAAACATAAGCACACAAGGGGCTAAATAAGCACTATGGGGAACAAACTAAGCTAAATCCTCAAGAACCTAATTTATATTATCTAAAAAGCTCTTACAGTTCCTAAATAAGCCAACAACCTCATGATAAGCTATGATAAAAAGGATGTGACTGAAATGGTGACTTGCGGCTTAAAAACAGGTTCAACAGTGGCTGTTTGAGGCTTAATTTTAAGCCGAGATAAGGTCTTCCACAGCAAGCAAAAGCTACAACAACAAAGTTAGACCAGCATAGATTCAAGAAAAACAAAGTGGGACCTAAGGATAAGCTGTTTACGACTTGAAAATAAGCGAGATCGATCTGACTGCTCAAGATATGATGCGATTTTTTTTTTCTTCAAAAGTGTGATTTCAAGAGCTAATCTAACTAGACTACATGATTCAAACTAACACACACCGAAGTTGGGACTACAAAAAGTTAAGCAAAACATTCTTTGGAACCTTTAGAAGAGAAATAATATGTTTAGAAATTGCACAAATGGGTCAACTGTGTAACGCAAAGAAACAGAAAACCTCTTTTTTTTAGTTCCAACCAAACTTTTCCAAAACAATTCAAGCTTGTTTAACTGTTTGTTATACTAAAAAAAGGTTTGACTTTAGGAGTCAAACGGGTTAAAAACCACTGTTTTGACCATTTAACAGTTAGACCCAAACACTACTTATGGTGAAATTTTCTTTCTTGACAGACTTAATTCAAGAACTTTGGAGATCTTTTTATGAAAGCTAGGATTTAACTAACAAGGATTGATAATAACAATTACTTCAACTCTAAAAAAACAAGAACAATATATAAAAATAACTTTTCATTAACTGGGAAATTTCATTACAAAAGAAAAATGACAATTAATTTTAAAACTAAGAAAACAGGGTGCCTCATATAAATGGCTACAAAGGAGCTTTTATACTACAATTATCTAGGGCTTCATGGTCTTCACTCTTCACTTCTTGTGTTTCTTCTCAGTGAGGTAAAAGTACTAAGCAACCTTGTGCTTCTTTGAGCTTAATCCCAGCCGTCCAACAAGTAGGTACAAGTGAGAGCATATCTGAGCCATCCATTGAGTTCTTTGTAGCCAAGGATTGCCACAGTGGCATCCTGGAAAGGAGGGAAACTTGTGAGTGGGTTTGGGAATTGGGGGATACTGGGTAAAAGGGATTAAGGTGGTTTTGGGTTTTGATGTAGCTGGGTAAAGGGATGCTTGAGGTTGAGTGTTTTGGGTTGAAGAGAAAGAAGCAGAAGATGGGGAAGAGGGAAAAAGAGATGGAAAAGTATTTGGGGAAGAAAAGGGGGTGGGTCGTTTTTATTACTGGTGAAGGGAGGGGGTTCAAATGGTAGTGGCAGGGGGTTCAATGACTGGTTTGGGTGGACTTGGTAATAATAACAAGGACCATTTTTGTAATTCACCAACCTTGAGGGACCAAAACTATAATTTTGCAAAGTTTATTATAAGGACCACTTTTGACAAGTTTGAATTACCAAAGGACCAAAAATATTAATTTTCCAATTTAAAGTGTCCAGGGGTAAATTCTGTCAATCTTTGAAACTTCAGGGACTAAAGTTGCCATTTTGCAAAACTGAACTTTATAAGGGTAATTTTGACAACTTGAAAATCCCTGAGGGCCTTTTATGAGAAATTACATGTTTTGAATAACCGTGGACTAGATTTTGACAATTCTTGCATAAAATACAGCCTAAATATTTTTTCTGTCTTTTGAGACTTTTCAAAGTGTTTTTGATGTTTTTTGCAGGCAGATGGAATAAAAATGATGAGTATTTACACACTCATCAATCCTCCACACTAAACTATTGCTAGTCCCTAGCAATCTTTTGAGAAAACTTAATGGATTTGAATCTCTTTACCAAAAGCCATTACTTCTGGAGTAGCCAAATGTTTTAGTTCAAGTAAGAACCTTGGTACAATGATAACCAAATGATTTTGAGCAAATCACCGGCTTTCAACGGTTTTGATTTGTCTTTACCGAAGCCGCTTGCTTCGGACTAGCCAACTCTTAGATAAAATATCTTTGGTGAGTCGATTACCAATTATGGTTTTCCAACTGCCTTTACCACAAGCCATAAACTTGCGGGCTAGCCAACTCTTCACTAATTAAAGATATGGTGAGTTGAACACCATACAATTTTGGGCAAATTGCAAGCCGTCAACGGATTTGAGATATCTTTACCAAGAGCCGTTTGCTCCTGGATTAGCCAATCCTTTTGTTTATTAGACATGGGGGACTGATAACCATAAGCTGAGTAAGTGCAAAACACTTACTCCAAAAAAAAAATTTTTTGGCCAAAAATGGGCTAATTGGGTGGTATACTTACATGATAAAATTCGTGAGAATTCCCCCCCACACTAGAAATGAATATTGCCCTCAATATTCAAAGTACCGGCGGTTATGCCGAAACATAGAACGTAAAAGGGAAATACTACGGCCATTATTTAAATTTTTTTTTTTTTTTTTTTTGGAAAACTTTATATACAACATGGGCAACTCCCCACACTAGGGTGGTAGAAAGTAGAAAGAAGTCGAAATACGGTGAAAACCCATATAGTGTGCTACTTGTTTTTGATTCCCGAGTCGCTAGCTTGACTCGACCCCGAATTCATTGGTTCATGGGGAAGGTTTGGAGATCCGGGACAACCATGGATGATATGTCCCCTCCAAAATAATGTTTCAATCTATGTCCATTCACCTTGAAGTTTGGTCCGTCAGTTTGAGATAACTCGACGGTGCCATATGGAAAAATTTTGGCAACGGTGAATGGACCAGTCCAACGGGTCTTAAGTTTCCCCGAGAAGATTTTCAATCTAGAATTGAAAAGAAGGACTCGGTCACCTACGTTGAAAACGCGGTTTTTGATTTTTGAGTCATGGATCTTCTTTGTCTTTTCTTTGTAGATCAACGAGTTCTCGTAGGCTTGATCACGGAGTTCATTTAATTCATTGAGTTGAACTTTCCGATGATCACCCGCGGACTTAAGGTCAAAATTTACATGCTTCAAGGCCCAATAGGCTTTGTGCTCGAGCTCGATCGGGAGATGACACGCCTTTCCGTACACAAGCTTGTAAGGAGTACACTCGATGGGTGTTTTGTAAGCGGTGCGGAAGGCCCAAAGTGCATCTTCAAGTTTGTCCGACCAAGAGGCACGATTTTCACCTACGGTCCTTTCCAAAATTCTTTTCAAACCACGAATCGAAACTTCCACTTGCCCACTAGTTTGTGGGTGATACGCGGTAGAAAGACGGTGAGTGACACCATACTTAAGCATGACTTTTGCGAATTGGTCGTTGCAAAAGTGCGTACCGCGATCAATAATGATGGCACGGGAGTTCAAACGGGTAAAGAGAGACTTCAAGAATTTCACAACTACTCGGGCGTCGTTGGTGGGTAGCGCTTTCGCCTCTACCCATTTGGACAAATAATCGACCGCCACGAGTATATACTTGTTCCCTCGAGAAGATGGGAACGGCCCCATAAAATCGATGCCCCATATGTCAAAGATCTCGCACACTTGAATGGCATTTTGAGGCATTTCATCTTATTTAGAGATGTTGCTATGACGTTGGCAAGAGTCGCAAGATTTGACGAGGTCATGGGCATCTTTGTAAATTGTGGGCCAATAGAAACCGGAGTCAAACACCTTTTTAGCGGTGTAGTTCGGGCCATGATGTCCCCCCGTGGGTCCATGATGACAAGCTTTAAGAATTTCATCGGCTTCTTGGCCGTGAACACACCGTCGGATGACTTGATCCGCACAAACCTTAAACAAGTAGGGGTCGTCCCAGAAGTAATGCTTAACATCTTTGAAAAATTTGTTCTTTTGTTGGGACGACATCCCTTTCACAACAAAGTTCCCCGCATGATAGTTTGCAAAGTCGGCAAACCATGGGGTACTAGAATCTCCATGATGAGATACCACATTAAGTGTCTCGAGAGGAAATGTTTCATTTATTTCCTTTTTCTCGAGCACACCTTCATGAGGATTTTCAAGACGGGACAAGTGGTCAGCCGCTAGGTTCTCCGCTCCTTTTTTATCACGGATAATGATATCAAATTCTTGTAGGAGGAGAACCCATCGGAGCAATCTCGGCTTAGCATCTTGCTTAGCAAAGAGATATTTGAGGGCGAGTGATCCGTATACACTATGCTTTTGGACAAGATCAAGTATGGTCGAAACTTCTCGAAAGCATACACCACGGCTAGTAATTTTTTCTCCGTCGTAGTGTAATGTGCTTGAGCTTCGGTCAAAGTTTTGCTAGCATAATGTATAGGCTGGAAATGTTTATCCTTGCGTTGCCCCAAGACTGCACCTATGGCGAAATCACTTGCATCGCACATAAGCTCGAATGGTAATTCCCAATCGGGGGCAACAAGAATCGGAGCTTCCGTGAGCTTCTTCTTAAGAGTTAGAAATGCTTCAACGCACTCACTAGAGAAGATGAAAGGAGTATCCTTTTCAAGAAGTCGGGTCATAGGCCGGGATATTTTCGAGAAGTCTTGAATGAAACGGCGATAGAAATCGGCATGACCAAGGAAACTTCTAACTCCTTTAACGGTTGTGGGATGAGGTAGTTTTGCAATGACGTCAACTTTAGCCTTGTCAACCTCAATCCCATTCTTAGAGATCTTATGGCCGAGGACAATCCCCTCTTTGACCATGAAGTGACATTTCTCCCAATTTAGACAAAGATTCGTGTTTTCACAACGTTCAAGCATCTTGTCCAAATGGGAGAGACATGTTTGGAAAGAATCCCCAAAGACCGAAAAATCATCCATAAAGACTTCCATAGTCTTTTCGATCATATCATGGAAAATGGCCATCATACACCTTTGGAACGTACCGGGAGCATTACACAAGCCAAAAGGCATGCGTCGGTAAGCAAATGTTCCATAAGGGCATGTGAATGTGGTCTTTTCTTGATCTTGTGGGTCAATGGGTATTTGGAAGTAACCCGAGAAACCATCGAGAAAACAATAGTATTTATTTCCCGCTAATCTCTCAAGCATTTGGTCCATGAAGGGTAATGGAAAGTGGTCTTTACGGGTGGCTTCATTTAACTTTCGATAGTCAATGCAAACACGCCATCCCGTAATCAATCGAGTGGGAATCAACTCGTTTTCATCATTTTCAACAACGGTAATGCCACCTTTTTTGGGCACACAATGAATGGGGCTCACCCAAGGACTATCCGAGATAGGGTAAATCAATCCGGCATCGAGAAGTTTTATGACTTCTTGTTTGATAACCTCATGAATTTTAGGATTCACCCTTCTTTGGTGTTGAACCGCCGGTTTGAAGTCATCTTCCATTAAAATCTTGTGTGTACAAAATTCCGGGTTAATACCCTTGATGTCGGAAAGTTTCCAAGCGATGGCTCGCTTGTGTGACTTCAAAACCTTTATGAGAGCGGCTTTTTCATCCTCACTCAAGTCTTTAGCAATGATGACGGGTGATTTATTGTCACCCTCCAAAAATGCATACTCGAGATGAGGTGGTAAGTCCTTAAGTTCGACCTCGGGAGGATCATTAGATTTTTCAATTGTTTTAATTTCCTCTTTATGAAGTTCTTGAGGAGGGAGTGATGAAGGATCTTCATTGAGCATCTTCTCGATGAGAAGAATGTCCCCCTCGATGTCGATGGGAGCGTGATCAATTTCCCATGGAACAGAATCACTAGCTAAGTATGCTTCAATTTCTTCCAAAATAAAGTCACTTCCCTCAAACGGAGTGAGGGAAGGGGAAGAGAGAGCAACGATGGGATCAACCGAAGTGGGATTGCCACTCAAGAATCCAAGAATTTCTTGAGAATACTCCTCCGACACAATGTCAATGACATCAATTTTGTTGACGGAATTGTCTTCATAATTGGGGGAGTATTTCGTAACTTGATTGAGATTGAAAGTAACGGCTTCCTTTTTTACCCTCAAAGTAATTTCCCCTTCATCAACATCGATCAATGCACGACCCATTTTCAAGAAGCACCTCCCAAGGATGAGGGGTACTCGGGGATCGGCATCAAATTCGACAACAACAAAGTCGGTGGGGAAATGAAACTTGCCTACTTTCACAAATACATCCTCGGCTATACCTAGCGGACGAGAACTTGTACGGTCCGCAAGCTCGAGGATCATACATGTAGGTGTAAGCGGAGGTAATGAAAGCTTTTTCCACATGGAATGTGGCATCAAATTAATGCTAGCACCAAGATCGGCCAAGGCGGAGCATTGAACTATGCCTTGAAAATCACATGGAATGAGAAATTTTCCGGGGTCTCCTAGCTTTTCGGGAAGCTTTTTAAGGATAACCGCCGAACAATTCTCGTTCAAGGAAGTTTTAGCCATTTCGGAAATCTTTTCTTTGTTATTCAACAAATTTTTGATTGTTGGACCGAACTTTGGCATTAGAAGAAGAGCGTCCGCGAAACTAATCTCGAAGTGCAAATCTTGAAAGATTTGGATAAGCTTCTCCATTTGTTGACTAGTTTTATCACGGAGCTTTTGGTCATTAAGCCTTGAAGGATAAGGAAGTGAAGGCTTAGGAGTGGTCATCGGAACAACGGGTTCCGGAATTGGAGGTAAGACCACCGGAGGTTGGACTTGTGCGGTACTTCGTGGGCTTGAGATATGCACCTTGTCCTTTGATACCTCGGTTTCTCGTTCCACATCCCTCACCGGAGAAGGATTAGGCATCGAGGGTCCCTCATAAGACTTACCACTTCGGGTAGCAATAGCATTCAATTCACCTTTTGGGTTGGGAATGGTATTACTCGGAAGAGCTCCCGAAGTTGAAGCTTGATTCTTTTGACTCATGAGACTAGCAAACATGCTTTCAATCTTGCTATTAGATTGATCAATTTTGTTACTAGTAGCTCTAAGCTCGGAAGTGAAATCATTCTTCAAAGTGGTAATTTGATTTTGCATGGACACCATCTTAGCTTCATTGCTTTTGATGTAATTAGCAATGTCAATGGAAGCTTGAGGAGGTGGGGCATGCATGTTTTGTTGAGGAGCTTGGAATCGGTTTTGATTGAAATTTCCTTGATTTTGAAAACCTTGATTTTGATTTTGAAAATTCCGATTCTGACTCTGATTTTGATTGAACTGATTATTTCTATTTTGCACATTTTGATTGTTCTGATTTTGATTAAACCCGGGTGGTCCAAGGTAATTGTTAGAACGATAGCTTAGAAGGTTTCGGTCTCCTTGCGGTTGGTAGGAATTACCTCCCGTATTGTAGGAACCCGAAGCGGCATAAACGCTCTCTTGAGTGAAACCACCGGAGGCTGGACACTCAAAATAAGGGTGTGGACCACCACAAGTTTCACAACTTTTGTTTACGACATTCACTTGTTGATTGTTGTTATTTTGACTCATTTTAAGTACGGCAGTGGATATTTCTTCAATCTTTTTGGTGAGAGTCGTGTATTCCGAAGATGGAAGGGTGGTAGATCTCCTTGACTCACTCCTCTCGGCTGAGGAATCCCAATAATAGTGGTGGGCAGTCATGTTTTCAATGAGATCGTAGCACTCTTCGGTCGCTTTTCATAAAGGTACCACCGCAGCAAAGCATTGATTGTGTCACGATGTCTCAATGTTAACCCGTTATAGAATGTATCTATTTGGGTGACAAGCAACATGTTGTGGTTCGGACATCGATCAATCGAAAGTTTATAGCGTTCCCATGCCTCGAATAAGGACTCATCGGGATGCTGCCTAAAGTTGCTGATTTCATTCCTTAGTTTCGTCACCATCGACGGTGGAAAATATTTCGCCAAGAATTTGGAGATCATTTCATCGAAACTATGGATTGAGTTCTTGGGAAGACGATCAAACCATGCGGTGGCATGAAGCGTCAAGGAATATGGGAAGAGATATAAGCGAAGGGCGTCATCGGTGACCCCATTTTGCTTCATACTTTGGGTGACGGTGAGAAATTTGTCGAGATGCTTGTTGGCATCGTCACCCGGTGATCCGTGAAATTGGCAAAAACTTTGGACTTGTTGAATCATGTGATGCTTAAGTCCAAAATCCGTGGCCTCGATGTTGACCGGGGCAATTGGACCGACCCGTCCATCCATC
This sequence comes from Chrysanthemum makinoi, assembly GCA_910596185.1. Taxonomy (NCBI): domain Eukaryota; kingdom Viridiplantae; phylum Streptophyta; class Magnoliopsida; order Asterales; family Asteraceae; genus Chrysanthemum; species Chrysanthemum makinoi. The sequence continues at coordinate 80,706,872 of OU343221.1, read as the reverse complement.
GTGGGTTGGCAAAGCTCCTCCATCGTTCGGAGATCGGGAGCTGGATCTTGTGGACCAGGTACTGGGACTTGAGGTCCGTTCCCTTGGTTATGTGTCATTGTGATTTGTTCAACGGTACGTATCTCGGGTACGTTTGTTTGGTTACGGTTACGTCTACGAGCTTGCGAAGCGAGCGCATGCACTTCCAAAAACAACACTTTCAATTAAAACAAGACCGAGGCAAAACACAGTGAACTTAAACCAATAATCCCACGTGAAATGATCACTTCTATAAGTAAAACGCACAAAGGAGCGGAGAGACTTATTAGGTCAGCACGAAGCTTATTAAAAACCCGTCTCTTTTCAGCCGCAATTTAATGTCAGGCCGTCCTTATACCCCTCACATAGTTTGTTAAACCGATAGAAGTAAACCAAAACACGAGCGACACAAAGGCAAGTTTTAAATCTTTTGTTCGGGAACTTATAATGATAACACCTCAGTTGAGAATGTTATATTGATTGTGTCTTCTATATTATTTAAAACAACAAGGAAAATCTTTTTGTATTTTTAATCTTTTACATATATATACAAAGAAAAGAAAAATATTTTTGTATTTTTGTATTTTTATAAAAACAATAACTTCACGAAGAAGGTTCTTCAAGTCACTAATCGCAAAAATCACAATATTGTCGCAACACACCTCCCCGGCAGCGGCGCCAAAATTTGATTCGTTTGAAGTGAGTGGTGAAAAACACAATATCAACGTATATCAAATTAACCGTAAAATTCGACAAATTAACCCTTTAGGAAAAAGGTTAACGTACCAAACCTTACGGGTGTGATAAAAGTGATATCGGAAAAGTTCTTTCCGGGGTCGTGTCCCAACGAGGTGTGAATGGAAGGATTCGTTGAGTTTTGTGATTTAAACTTGAATTGGTTTTGATGATTTGTTTGATTTGAATTACGTTTTTCTACAAATTAATTAACGGGAAGGTAATTAAGGCAAGGGACCCCTAATAAACTACAAATTATCTATTACTAAGCCTAAGGAATGATAAAACGAAGCTACACTAAGTCCTAGGGTGCTAAAACGTAAAAACATAAAACGGAAACCGAGCCATAAACGTAAAATTTTGCAATTTAAGGGCTACGGGTGTGAAATCAATTTTCCTACGTTCTATTTGACTAAAAATAATTTTAGAAAAAGACCGGGTATTTTTTTGACTTTTAAATTAATTACTACGAATTAAAAACTATTTTAATCTAATTAATTAATTAAAAATACTAAACTATTTAAGAAAAATCTGAAAAATTCACAGAAAGTACTTTGATTAATTGTTGATCTAAGAAAATTAAGAAAACCGTAACTTGCTTTGGAAATAAGCTACAGAATAAGCTAGAAAGCTTAAAAGCTTCAACTACCTAAGAACTGTTATATATTTGATTGTGCAAAGAAATAATGAGACAAGTCCCAAGGGCAGTTGGTGATGGAGTGATGTTGTGAGGTGTTGGTGCGTGAGTGTGGAGACCCAGGTTCGAATCCTGGCTCCCACTTTTTGAAAACTTATTTTTTTTTCAATTTTGCTTTTCAAAACTTCAAGATGCAACCAAAATGAGCACTTTTACAAAAAACTTTTCTTATGAAAACTTTGGAATAAGTCAGTAAAACACTTATTTCCTTCATGTGTTGGACAGTTTACCACAACAAGTGGAAACAAGCAATTAATTTTTTGATAAACCGAAAAAGCTTGTGAGTTACTAAAAACTTTTGTTAAAACTTTACTTTTGAAAACCTTCAAATAAGCTGGAAACATTTTATGTCTTAACTGTTTTGGACAAGCTGTTTGGACAGATTTTAAACAAGCACCCCTTTACTAGTTTGTTAAGCAAAAATTGTACATGAAAAGGAGTCAATAAGCAAAACCATGGAGCCAAATAGCTGAAATATTAAGTCCACTAAATGAAATAAGCTAAAAAAATCAAAAAGCTAACTGAATGAAGGGGGAAAAAGCAGTTTAGGCTACCAACTAATCTAGGGGAATCCTAATGCTAAAACTTGGAAACATAAGCACACAAGGGGCTAAATAAGCACTATGGGGAACAAACTAAGCTAAATCCTCAAGAACCTAATTTATATTATCTAAAAAGCTCTTACAGTTCCTAAATAAGCCAACAACCTACTGATAAGCTATGATAAAAAGGATGTGACCTGAGCTGGTGACTTGCAGGCTTAAAAACAAGGTTCAACAGTGTCGCTTTGAGGCTTAATTTTAAGCCGAGATAAGGTCTTCCACAGCAAGCAAAAGCTACAACAACAAAGTTAGACCAGCATAGATTCAAGAAAAACAAAGTGGGACCCAAGGATAAGTTACATGTTGAAAATAAGCTGAGATCGATCTCAGCGACTGTTCAAGATGCGACGATATATTTTTTTTTTTTTTTCTTCAAAAGTGTGATTTCAAGAGCTAATCTAACTAGACTACATGATTCAAACTAACACACACTGAGTTGGGACTACAAAAAGTTAAGCAAAACATTCTTTGGAACCTTTAGAAGAGAAATAATATGTTTAGAAATTGCACAAATGGGCTGCTGTTGTAACTGCAAACAGAAACAGAAAACCTCTTTTTTTTAGTTCCAACCAAACTTTTCCAAAACAATTCAAGCTTGTTTAACTGTTTGTTATACTAAAAAAAGGTTTGACTTTAGGAGTCAAACGGGTTAAAAACCACTGTTTTGACCATTTAACAGTTAGACCCAAACACTACTTATGGTGAAAATTTCTTTCTTGACAGACTTAATTCAAGAACTTTGGAGAACTTCTTATGAAAGCTAGGATTTAACTAACAAGGATTGATAATAACAATTACTTCAACTCTAAAAAAAACAGTAACCAATATATAAAAATAACTTTTCATTAACTGGGAAATTTCATTACAAAAGAAAAATGACAATTAATTTTAAAACTAAGAAAAAAAGGGTGCCTCATATAAATGGCTACAAAGGAGCTTTTATACTACAATTATCTAGGGCTTCATGGTCTTCACTCTTCACTTTTTGTGTTTCTTCTGTGTGAGGTAAACAGCTAAGCAACCTTGTGCTTCTTTGAGCTTAATCCCACCGGCCCAACAAGTAGGTACAAGTGAGAGCATATCTGAGCCATCCATTGGGTCCTTTGTAGCCAAGGATTGCCACAGTGGCATCCTGGAAAGGAGGGAAACTTGTGAGTGGGTTTGGGAATTGGGGGATACTGGGTAAAAGGGATTAAGGTGGTTTTGGGTTTTGATGTAGCTGGGTAAAGGGATGCTTGAGGTTGAGTGTTTTGGGTTGAAGAGAAAGAAGCAGAAGATGGGGAAGAGGGAAAAGAGAGGGAAAATTATCTGGGAAGAAAAGGGGGTGGGTCGTTTTTATTACTGGTGAAGGGAGGGGGTTCAAATGGTAGTGGCAGGGGTTCAATGACCGGTTTGGGTGGACTTGGTAATAATAACAAGGACCATTTTTGTAATTCACCAACCTTGAGGGACCAAAACTGTAATTTTGCAAAGTTTATTATAAGGACCACTTTTGACAAGTTTGAATTACCAAAGGACCAAAAATATTAATTTTCCAATTTAAAGTGTCCGGGGTAAATTCTGTCAATCTTTGAAACTTCAGGGACTAAAGTTGCCATTTTGCAAAACTGAACTTTATAAGGGTAATTTTGACAACTTGAAAATCCCGAGGGCCTTTATGAGAAATTACATGTTTTGAATAACCAGGGACTAGATTTTGACAATTCTTGCATAAAATACAGTCTAAATATTTTTTTTGTCTTTTTGAGACTTTTCAAAGTGTTTTTGACTGTTTTTGCAGTGCAGATGGAATAAAAATGATGAGTATTTACACACTCATCAAGTACCTGCAAGGATTCGAACCAGGGACCTTCAGCACCATTCCCTCGCTTCACAACAGCAGACCATAACCAACTGTTCCAACTCTTTTCCCTTGTCATATTTCACACAAACAATTAACTTAAACACATTTTTCATTTTTAAGCTAATAACTGTTTGAGCTTATTGCATCTTGTTAAAAGCTTGTAATTCTGAGTTTAGATTTTTTACAGTTTAGTATTATAATAAAGTATTTCCAGAAAAAGTTTTGTAATTTTTCAAAAAGTTTTACTGTTTTTAAATAATTAATTTCTAGTTTTTAGATTTTAAATCATAATAAATAAATAAAAACTCAAAAAATTATTCCTCTTTTTCCTAAAATCTTATTTTCTCGTATCCTTCATAGGAGAAATAAATTTTCATTTCTAAGGTCAATTTTTTTAGTACTTTACGTTTTAGGCTCGGGTTTAACCCGAGCACGCCCGTTTTTACGTTTTCCTTACATATTAAGTTCTAAAAGTTTTTTTTGTCAAATTATGTTTCTCATTAGTTAAATTTAGTTTACTTTTCCTAAAATTAGCTTAAATCCCTTTAATTTAGTTTTAATTCGCGTTTTTACATTCCCATAGTTGCGTTTTTAGGATTAGATTGTATTTTAGGTTTAAAGTGCTTTATGTTATTGTTTTATATGCTTATTTAGATCGTTTTAGTTTATGTTTCATTATCATAGCTTAGAAACCTATAAAATCCCTTTTTACCCATTCAAATCCCGAATCACGCGACGTGAGTTATAAACTCCATTCATCCCTCGTTGGGAAAACGACCCGGGAAAATACATACCTTTGTATTTCTTCGGAAAATATCTGTGTACTAAAACTGACAAATCAAAAAATGGCGCCGCTGCCGGGGAGGGCATGTAGTGAGTTTTCGATTCCGTCTCGATTCGCGTGTATTTGAAGATCCTTCCTCGAGAAGTTATCGTCTTGTTTTTGTAAATATATCTTTTATAAAAACCCAAAAATATTTTCCTTTTCAAAATTTTTTTTCCTTTTATGTTTTCTGTTTTTAAAAAAACGCAAAAATAATCTTCGTTTTCCTCTTAATGTTTAATTCTTATCTCGTTACCCTCTAAATTGTTTAATTCTCCACAATGCTCGCTTTTTCACCCTTTGATCCCCATGATCCTCGGACCATGGAGGATTTCTATCGTCTATCACTTATCGGTCAAGGAGGACCGATCGTCACGGGAACCAAGTTTAGATTGAAAAATCATATGGTTCGTCTTCTTCGACAAAGATTGTCAATTTCATGGATATAACGACGAAGATGCTAATGAGCATTTGAACAAATTTTTATCTATTACTCAATCCATGAAGCAACGTGACGTTTCTCAAGATGATATCCGATTGAATCTCTTCCCCTTCTCTTTAACCCACGAAGCGGAATCTTGGTTTTACACTCTTGAAAAACATTCAATTCATACTTGGGAAGAGATGTTTCGCAAGTTTCTTTCAAAATACTTTCCATATTCGAAAACGATGCAGCTGAGAAAAGAAATTCTTAATTTCCAGCAATTACCCAAGGAATCTGTATTTGAAGCTTGGGAAAGATTCAAATCGTTATTGCAGAAATGTCCCGATCACCGAATTTTGCTTCTTGATCAAATCTTAACCTTTTATTTTGGTATCACTACGATTGATCGAGACAAAATCATGTTGGCAGCTGGTGGAAATCTCATGCGGAAGACTCCTCAAGAAGCGTATGATTTGATTGAGAATATGACACAACATCATTATCAGTGGGATGCTGAAGTACCTTACGATTCTACCACTATGTTGCGTGATCATTATCCCGAGAAAATTTTCGCTATGAGTACTCTAATTGACGTCTTTGGCAAGCAAGAAAGTTATATCAGTCAACAAAGACCGAGTCATCCACCCATTTTTTACTATTCCGACTCTGACGAGAGTAATGATGATGAACCGTTTGAAGAAGAGAATGTAAAGATCGATCCGCTTATTAACGAACCTTCGGATACCTTGTAAATGGGGGACAAGGAAGTCGAATGCACTCCTCTTGAGAATATTGATAACCTTGTTCCAATCCCAAGGGTATATGAGACACCTCTCGATTTGATTTCAGAAACTTTCAAAATGACCTTCACGAATCGTTTGTTTGAATTCGATTCTGAATATACTCTAAATTTTGATAATCATATCTTTGACGAGGAAAGTGATGAGTCCGACACGGAGACCATAATGGAAAAGGTGCAAATTCCTAGCTCACAAAGTACCGCACAAATCCCACCTCCGTTTATCTCGATTAAAGAAATTAAAGAAGTAGAGTCGTCCAAAGAAAATCCTTCAGAGCCCGAGCTCAAGGATTCGTCTCTTGATTTACTTCTCGAGGAGTTCGCCGATGAACTCGCTCGCATCGATCCTCTTCCACCGGGAAGTGAGGACGATGACTCGAATTTTGAAGCCGATTTAAGAGAGATTGAAAGTTTGTTGAATGAAGATCCGTTAAATAAGCCGCCGCAAAAGATTAATGATAATTATCTCGAGGAGTTCTCTGGTGAACTCTCTCATATCATTTCTCCTCTGGAGTATGATCCGTTCTATTTTGATCTTGAGAAAGATTTTAGTTTGGGGGAAGAGCAGCTCTCTCAAAAGAGTTTCATTATTGATGACATCACCCCACCTCTTCCACCTGATATTTTTGTTGAAAATCACCCTTTGAGCTTAAATGATCAAAATCAGATTAAAGATTGTATAAAATTTGCTTTTGAATATGAAGAATGGATCCTTATTGTTATAAAAATCTTTATTCCATTTCTCACTTATAATGTGATTTCTCCTCTTCTTCACTCTTGTGGGAGTGAGGATACAATCTTTGACCCCGGTATCACCGCTTCTACTTTTTAAGAACCGTGGGTATCTCATCGGAGTGGAACTTTCTTATGTTTCAATGTTTATCCAAACCTCTTGTTAGGAATTAGAAAATTCCATGTTAAAGTGTCGGTCACCCCAATTATAAGTCTAGCATATGTTAGCTCGTAGACGTGTCGTTTGTTACGTTATTAAGTAGTTTATTTGTTAGTATTGTAGCGTAGTATAGTTTAGAGCAACACCGTGGAGGAAGGACGGGTCTTTACCCACTGTATACCTGATCCACAGGCCGATAGGATGTCGTATTTCTTGTAACTATAAATACCCCTTCCATCCATGGAAGGGGTGGTGCTTTTCAATCTAACATTCCATACTTTTGAATACCAAGTCTCTAGCAAGAAAACACCCAACTCTCTAACTTTCTCTCTCTAATGGCAAACATGTATTTTGATCATCCAAGACCACCCGAATCATCAACACAATAATATTTGGATCCTAACAATTGGTATCAAGAGCCAAGGTTTATTGTGTTATAGTGATTTGTGTGGTTTCGTACCATGGTTGTTGTGGTTTTGATACTTGTTTACTGGTTTATGTTTTTGTGTGGTCGGATTATTTCTTTATGGGTAAACAGTTTTTTAACAGTTTTTTTATGTATCTGCTTTTGGTCAATGGTCCAAACTGGTTTTTTCACTTCACAACAGTCTTATGTCAATATCTTGGTCCAATCAAATAATGTATGCTATGTGGTCATTTGGTTATATTAAAGTAGTCTATATTGTCATAATATTCAATGTCTTAAACGGGTCAAAAATGAAGTCTTTTTGCAGCACTTTTCTGGGTTTATTTGTAGCTGTCCGGAAAAGTAGTCGAAAAAATCATCGAAAAACTCATATATTCATGCTAGCGAGTTGGGTCAATCTATCTAGCGACTTGTATTTACAAGTCGTTGTTTAGCGACTTGTGCATATTGTGGCGACTTGTTATTTAACAAGTGGCGATTTGTGATGATAAATGCAAAGTAGCGACTTATTCTTTAACTGTCTTAGAGACTTAAATCAATTTAGAGACTTGTTACTGAACAAGTCGTAGCAACTTGTGCTAGCGACTTGGGCTATACTATGGCTAGCGAGTTGTTTTGAAAACTTTGGTTAGCGACTTGCTTTTATAAAAAAAAAAAAAAAAAAACTTAGCGACTTGATTGACCTAAATGGTTTGAATGAAAAATGAAAGATGATGACCTTTTGACCACAAAAACCAGTTATACCACACATTCATCTTGACCTCAGTATTCCACATCATCAGTCCATGAAAGATATATACTGAAAACGAGAAACGGGAAAATACCAACAGATCCGAATCACGAATCTATCTCAACTCTTCAACATCCAATACATCTATCCTATCCCAACTCATCTCATTCAAAACCAAAACTCAAAACTAAAATAACATTATAGATCTCAGATCGATTCAATGTTTGTGAAATCTTTTATAGATTTTTTCTATCAAATCTTTTTCATCATAGATCATGTATGAAGACACAGCCTCAATTTATATTCGAATATATCAAAGAAAGACCAAGACCTATGTCTCAATCTTCTTTTTATTCGGTTTTCAATACATAACTTGCTCAAATTAAAACCTACCCGAGAACCCTTCGTTAGTTCTTGAAGACGGCTCCTTACTTCGTAACCATCCCTGTGGCTTAAGACGAATCTCGAACTCATAACCATCCCTGTGGTATTGACGTGCCTCTTGCCATCCCTGTGGCGAGGTATTTGTGAATGAGATTAAGTGATGATATTTGTTTAAGATGGTTGTGATTCGTACAAGTTTTTATTGTTGTTGTTCGGATATGTGAATGAGGATTAAGAGGAGGCTGATAACTTGTTGAGATGGAGTTTTTGGGTTACTGAATCTTAGGGTTAATATGGGTTTAAGTTGAGATTATGTTTGTGAAGAGTTCTTGAGATCTGTTTTTTTTGTTTTGTACCTTGGTGATATGCTGCGTTTGTGAAGTGAGAGAAGTGAAGGTGGCGTTTTTTTTATGAATGAGATTAGGTTATGATGTGAGATAATTTAGGGTATCATGGCTTTATATTAACCGTATGGGATAAACTGGATCGGGTATTTGATATCAAATGTTGGATTGGGCAGTGTTAGCTTTGGGCCAAATGAGATAATTTTGGGTATTTGATATCATATGTTGGATCGGGTATTTGATATTAAAGTGATAGTTATTTGATATCAAATGAGATTAGGTTATGCGTGTGTTAGCTTTGGGTCATGTGCTGTTCGTGTAGTAGTCTACATGGATGAGACATATTTTTTTAAGCTTCAATGTGTAGGCCGTGTGGACTTGACATACAAACGGTGGGAGTGTAAGTTGTGAGACTATTGAATGCGGAAATAATTTCATGGACCGGTAAGATTATTTTTAGCCGTTTACTGTGACCGGGTTTTGTATGAGTAATTACTTGTGCTTTGCCTATTGGTAAATGACGTATTTGGTCATTTGTGTAAATCGGATATTTTTAAATGTTGGATTTTGTGCGTTAACATGAATTGGTTAAGAATGTGTAATTGATTTTGGATATTGGATAATGATCTTTCTCACTCGTGGATCGGATATTAATGTCATGGGCTGAACTTGGAATTGATTCTAATATAGACTTAAGCTAGATCCAGTGTACGGTTTATATGTCGAAGTGATTGGATTGCTATGTGATTTGGATGTTGTGAGACTTGTTGTTGATGTGAGTTGATATTGAAATTTGTCGTGTTATGATAGTCGACATGTTGGTACATACATTTTCACAGAGATTTTCATGTCGCAGCTTGAAGTGCTTATTGGAAAATGTTGTCTACGGAGTTGTTGTACGGTATTTCTTATTTGGATTTGAAGTGAGGTTTTTCCGGGCATGTTTACTTATTTCTTCTTCCTTCTTTCTACCCTTCTGCGAAGATGACTTGTTTGAGCGTTTATTGAGTGTGATAAAGACTTGGCTATTTAGTTACGCTTGTGATTCTTTCTCGCTTAACCCACAACGTAGCTATCACTTCGGTGTCTCACGCAGTTGAGGATACGTCAAGAGGTTTTGTACATTTGGTACACCGTTTCTTTTTCACAAGGATTAGTACAAGCTTAAGTAACAAATATGTGGAATTTTACTTCATGATCAAGTTTGACATATTGGGTTTACTTCTCCATGTGGTCACAGCAACAGCCGACAGAATGCGTGAATGATGTGTTTACCAAAGTGTTGATTGGATGGTTGATGATGTTAATGATGTTGGATAATGGACCGTTTATGAACCGCTGCGTATTCCCCTAAAACAGATATTCACCGAAACCAAAGCTGTCATAACACATTCAAGCTGACATTGTTTACGGTTTTGTCTTGATTTTGTAAAATCCCGCAAAGAACCTATTTCTCGGTTTAAATCACAGACTTGTAAAATCCCGTGACAATGGAAACATCCTGATAATAGTAAAGTACATTTCCGGATCTATCTTACGGTTTATTCTTGGTTTTGTAAAATCCCGCGAAAGAACCTATTTCTCGGTTTAAACCATAGAGTTGTAAAATCCCGTAATGATGGAACCATCCTAGAGAAAGGAAAGTGTATTTCGGGATCTCTTTTGATGTTGGTGCTACGGTTTCTGCTTCAAAGAAGGGATAAAAGAGTGTACTTCATGAATTGGATGAGTGTTTGGATATTCGTCATGGCAGTTTAGTTACTACATGGTTTTACGGGGTTTTGTGCTTTTAACCATGGTCGGGATGAAAATCATTATCATTATTCACTTAAATGTCAAAGAATGCTAGATTTGAGCAGTTCAGAAGATGTGACAACGGCGTTAATTCAGTATTATTAATTTGAGGTTGAAGTGAATTATCACGGGCGAGTGTACTTAGTATCTGAAGGTATCGGGGATGGATGGATGAAGATTCTTCATGATCCTTGTTCGAGCTTATTATCAAAAACGAAGACTTGGAAATCTAGTTATTGTTGGGTGGCTTTTACTTTTTCTTTTACCACTTAGGGGAATTGGGCTCTTACCACCACAAAATAACTATCACTTAAAGGAGTTACGTTGTAGTGCTCAGTGTCACATTCAATTGTGGATTTTCAAGAGGTAATGTACGTCTATTACTTGATGGTTGGTTGGTTGAAGAGTATAGAGTACTTAGAGATTCAAATGGGCATGAATTCTCTGCACCGCTCTTTGTTACATATGTGCAAGTTTAAGTCACGAGTTCGGGTTAGTTTACTTCAGGGTCAAATTCATCATATTGGGTCTTCTCCATCAGTTGTCACAACAAAGAGCCTACTGAATGATAATGGTGATGATTACATGTTTTGCTAAGAGAGTTGAAAAAAGAGAGATTATGGACGTCTGTTCACATCGGTTGGCCTCAGTACTTCAACATTATGACGTATGAACACACAGTTCATGCCTCGTTACTCTAAAGAAATAATGCGTTTCGCGCATTATCTTCCAAAGAAGAGAAATCTTCTTATGACGTATGAACACAACAGTTCATGCCTCGTACTCTAAAGAAAGAAAAGTGTACGTTTCAGTGCGCTTTATCTTCCAAAGAAGAGAAATCTTCTTATGACGTACGAACACAACAGTTCAATGCCTCGTTACTCTAAAGAAAAGAAAGTGTACGTGTCAGTGCGCTTTATCTTCCGAAGAAGAGAAATCTTCTTATTAATGACCATTCTCATCAACATGCTTCATGCTTTTCCATGCGCTTCAGTCATCAAGTGAACCGGGCTATCACTGATTTTTTTCTCATTCCACGTGCTCATTATAATGAAGATGGCGACATCATGTGCTTATTTTGCGGGAGAGAAGTGTGAATAGAACATTCGGATGTTTTTCACTTATTTAGTCAAGAATGGCATCTCCGTATGCAATTATTGAGGGGGAGAAGAAGTGTGAATTTTTTGCATTGTTGATTGATATTTGAGAATATAAATGGTCATACGGCTCTAAACTCATGTAAGAACTGAGCTTCTTCTTATCGGGTCATCTTCACATGGAGTTTTTCTTTTCTAAGAGCCATTGGTTGACATCTTCACTCGGATTGATGAGTTTATCAACAAAGTGCTTCCGGTTAATGCTTCACGTATACATCAACATGATGATTCCGAACAATCTCTCTGTTCTTGTTTGATGTGATTGTTTGTTTGGTGTTACCATTTCAAGTGTTTGATGCGGCCTGATTGCTGATTTCCTTGATGAACATCTTTCTGTTCTTGTTTGATTGGGAGGGATTTTAGTTAAGGGATTTGCAAGATGTAAGTTAATTGGGATGCTTTTTGGTAGGAGTTGAAGATGTTAACTATCTATTCCCCAACTGAAAAATCTTGAAGAAGGTCGAGTCTACGATCGGTTCTACATTTTACTGCATGTTAGAAGACTAAAGACGAGTTGCATTTGATTATCCAAAGACTTCTTCTTAATCTGGGCATTTATCAAACAGATTGTCGGTTTAGGGGAGAGCACTAATTGGGAGAGAGTGATATGTCAAATTTAATCCCCAATTAGACTTGCTCATTATTCAGACATGTTGATTCTCACAGAGACTTCAAGTGTTCTTCTCATAAAGATTTCAAGTATTTGGGCTTAAGATGTTTGATTCGAAGTGTCAAAACCAAAGCAAGGGGAAGGAGACTCACATCTAAACACAAAGCGCGAGTAAACTTGATGAGCTTAATACTTCTAAGTAATTGAAGATATCTCGGGAAGACAAATGTTATTACCGCAGAGAAACTCAATGTTTGACTCATGGCGAGTAAACTTGATGAACTTAACTCTTCTAAGTGATTGAAGATATCCCAGGAAAACTAATGTCATGACCGCAGAGAAACTCAAGGTTTTACTCATCAAAGCGTTTTGTGTTCTTATTCCAACGTCGTGGGGGAAGTGATGTAAATGAAAGTTTCTGAAGATAAAGAGGTACACTGGTGTGTGATGATCTCGATGTTATCGCAATCATCAGGGGGGAGAGAATTGTGTACATTGGGGGCGCTCAGCTGCCACTTGAGGGCTTAATCGGTGATTCAGAGATATAATCACTTATTCCGGAGTTGACATCCGCAGAGATTGTCATCCGCAGAGATAATCGGTGATTCGGCCTGCTTCTTCAATGTTATCGGTTATTCTCTCTTTGGGGAATGTGTGTACTTCGGGTCCTTGAGCTTCATACACGATCATCGGGGAAGAAAGCCATTGTTTACCACAAACATTGGGGAGGTGTTTTCTCTCCGGGCATGATGTGTATTCCGGAGAGTTCTTGGATATTGGTGTACTTCGGGTTCTTGAGCTTCATACACGTTTATCAGGGAAGAAAAATGAGAACATGGGAAGGTGTTCTTCATTCCCCTCATGAAGTGTATTCGGGAGAGTTCTTGAGCATTATACTAAGAGACGGACTGCATCATTTCAACTACACGGGGGAAGTGTTCTCTTGACACCTTTTGGAATGGATTGCGTCAGACTTCAGTGGTTATGAAATTTGAGAAGAGTTATTTATGTGTGGGATGATACGTTGTTGTTCTTTTGGATGATATAACCTCGAACGAAGAATCACGGTGATTATTCTTAAAAGGAGCAGCAAGTTCGATGATAATGGTGTGCTTCTTTGTGCACCTGGCAAGCTTGAAAGAAAGCTTTGAATCTTCTCAGCTAAAGGATTTTCGGTTTGGGGGGAAGCTGCCAAAGTCTCACTTTCAGATGGTTCAATTTCTCTCTTCGATTCAAGAGTCTTGGAAGCTTTGGTGGTGAATGTTTAAGAGATGATGACTTCTATCTTCTACAACGGGGCTGCTTGATATCCTTATCTCGGTACTCGTATCATCATCTTCTTAAACTATATCATCTACTCTATCCTTGTATATATTTATCAGAAAAACCAAATACAAAAATATAAAACCAGCAAAACAAAATAGAAAAATATAAAACCAACAAAAACCCATAAAAATCAAAAAAATTTCAAAAATACCAAAAATATTGTTTCTCAAGACATGTCTTCTGGTATCGATAACATCTACGGTCTTAGAAATGTCATTCAATAATGGCACGGGACTTTAGATGAAGTTCGAGCAGGAGGTGTAAATATTCTTTTCTAAACATGTCTCAAAATTTATGGCTTGCAGTTACTTCAGACTGTAACCCGTGCTTAAAACTATGGCTTGCAGTTACATCAGACTGTAACCCGTGCTTAAACTATGGCTTGCTATTATTTCAGATAGCAACCCGCTCTTCAAGAAAGGAAAGTGATGCGCTAAACCAATTTTCAAATATTTCGTGCACTTATCCTAAAACAATTTGAGGAAAATATGTCGAAGGATCTGTTCCTACACAAATGTTTTTCCGTCTAAAATTCTTGAGAAAAATATTTGTTTTCAACTTAAATGGTGGTTAATGAGTTGCTTAAAATCAATGGTTTAGAGTTTTGTAAAATTGAAAACTCAATCAATGACTTCACTTTTTAAACTTTTCGATAAAATGAGTCATTGATTGAGGGGAGAATGTTTTCAAATCTATATCATCTAACGAGCTTTCTTAATTATCCTACGTGCTTAATTAAAAATGATATTTACCTATGTTGAAGGACTAGGAATTTAGGATATGATTGTTAGGTTTAGATGATTAGAGTTTGATGAACACATTTTTCCCATACATTTAAATGATCTGATTGATATGTTGAATTGACTTTTATTAGTCGATTCATTGTGTTATGGGTGATGTCGACCACCATATATTTGTATGTGTGTTCACTAACATATGCTGGTATATTGGTATATAAGAATGTTCCCGATCCGGATCCCACAAATGAACATGATTGGATGCCGAAAGGAAAGGGTAACTATATCTTGGGTTGACAAATGAAGAAAAGGAGCTTAATTGGACTTCTATGGAGAGTTGGCATAAATGCAACGTAAGAGGTCTCATCTGCATCAGCAGATGGTTTTCTTCTAAGTGATTGAAGAAACGGAGCTTAATTTGACCTTAGTTGGCATTCAAAATGCGCGTAAGAAGAAGTCTCACTGCATTCGACAGACGGTTTTTCTTCCAAGCCCTACACAACACAACAATTGAAGCTTCTCAACCACCTAACGTATCTTTGTGCATGATACCATTTTTAAACAATTTTGAATAATTTGATTAAATTGTTTTTGAAAATGGAAAATATTGTTTTGAAAATAAATTGGACTAAATTTGAAAATCACCGGACTTCATCTTTATCAAAACCTAAGTCACTCATTATCGACTTGGGTCATGGATTGAGGGGAGAGTGATTTAAAATAAAATATTTTCAAATGATATTTCTTCACAAAAAGTCCGTTTGTACAATATAAGTGGTGATCTAAAGATTTAATGTTATGTCATGGTATGATTTTTCTTTAGAATCAAGGTCTTTCAAAATGAAATTTTTCTGTTCTTGTTTGATTGTGAAATTGTTTTATTTTACCTAAAAGATCTCTTAAAACAATCATACTTGACACTAACAATCTTTAATGTCTTAAAATGGTCCTTATCTGTCATTTTTCAAAATTAAATCAACCACGTCTTTCCCCAAAATCTTTTAAATGATTTAAATCAATTGGGATCACAAATCTCAAAAGGTTTGAAATTTTTGATCGGGGTAGAGATCGTGAGTTAAATCTCTTATCTGTTTAAATGGAATTGGTTTTAGTCCTTTAAGGCACTCCTGCCTCCATGTGCCAAACGATTTCAAATACACAATGCACATGTTGAGGAGGAGGATTTATCCAAAACATGATGAGTATTTAAACTTGGCCACATATTCTCCCATGTTTTATAAACCTTATTAAATCACTTGGGATCCAAAATCTCAAAGGGTTTGATATTTTTGATCGGGGAGAATTTGTGATTTAATAATGAAATTTGATAAAAAGTGATCGTTTTGATTCAATTGTGCAGGCTGCTCTCTCATATGTGCTAAACGCTTTCGAATCTTGAAGCACATATTGAGGGGAGCATTTTAAAAGAAAATAAACTATCGAGGTACAGCTTTTAAAGTGTTTTAACATAATGTACCTTGATTGAGTTTTCAAATGGTTTTCTTAATGGCTTTTGTGATTCGTGGATGTGCTTCAAAAAAACTCTTGCCTCTATGTGTTAAAATGATTTCTCTTATCCTATGCACATATTGAGGGGAGAATTTTACCAAGAAATTCAAATGGCTTTTTCTAAGGAAAATGTGATCAAGAAATTATTTCAAAGAAATTATTTCAAAGAACTCTTGCCTCCATGTGTCAAACAATTTCAAAATCATATGCACATGTTGAAGGGGAGCTTTTCTAAATGATCAAAACTATTAAGGTACAAAATGCTTTGATCTCGTATCACAAGTACCTTGATTGTTTTCCAAATGATTTTTCAATTGGTTTTAAGGATGAATGAACTGTACCAAAAGACCGACCATTTCACTTTATGCATGGTGTTATAAGGATGGTTAGGTTAGGTATTCGTTCCCACGATCCCTTGAGCGGAGGGATCTACCAGGGACAATCCACTAGATAGTGTAGAGTCCTTAGGTATATTGAAAAAAGGAGAAAAGTGAGAAACGGGAAGAGTGCGGATGAGACGAGCTAATCTTTGGAATAAACCCAACAAGGTTCTAGTTATGAAGTCTCGGTAAGCACTGAAGGGGTTGAAGAATGAAAAAAATTGAATGTGAAAAGGGTGAAAAGAAATAGCCCTCCATTAATTCAACCTTAGGGCATTAACGGGTTCAATACATATGCTACTGGTGTTTACTAAGGTAACACTGGTATTGAAGACAAGACGTCATGGACCCAGTGACGCACTGCACTAAACTTCCCAAGCTACTCAAGTTCCTCTTAAAAGGGCTTGTTTCATTCTCACGGGGAACCAACATAATCTATCGACTTTCTTTTAGAGATAGTTGATATTGAAGAAGGAGACCCTCTCCCTAGTCTCCGGCATAGGAACCAAATGTGCACGATTGAGTCTAGAGCCAAGAGATCATCCACAATATCTCGTTAGGACACTAAATTCATGAAGACTTGCTGTTTCACACAATGTGGAAAGTAAGTATATATTAAGAGTCCTACGCATTATCCTTGTGGTATTGCCAGAACATCTGAGTGGTATATAAAAGTATTCACGATGAAGATGGAAATCCTTCTAGAGCCAACATCAAACAAGCTCTGGTAGGTCATGTGAGATCTATTCTAATAGATCAAACTGTGACAACTGGATAGAAACAATGGGGCGATTCACTCTTGAATCAACCTTGGTCCAGGATTGGAATTGACGGATACTTTTGGAAAAACCGTTCGATGTGCAAACCTTCTTTTCTCTAGCACGTCGAATGTGTATTCATTTCAAATTCAAAAAGTATCTCCGATTGAAAAATACTTTTAGAAAAACCGTTCGATGTGCGAATCTCTTCTTTTTTCTAGCACGTCGAATGTGTACTCTTTTCAAATACAAAAGTATTTTTGATTGAAAATTGATCTTTCTCATAAAACCTTCGTTGTATTGCAAAACTCTTTCTTCCAAGCAATACGCGATTGTTTTCAAATCAATTTTTCATCAATCGGTGAATCTCAATTATGGTTCACTCACTCCGTGTTGTCTTCTTTGAGAGCGTTCGGTTTGAGAACGGCTAGAACATTGCGAAACCCTGTCAAGGAGATTCTTAGGAATCCTACGATCCGAAGCGGTATTTATCGCGATCAGAACCGTGGGCGCGTGTACCTCAATTCAGCGAAAGTGATCAAAGACACTTTCGTGTGTTTTATTGCTAACTATTGTTTGCAGGTGCATTTGGACGGTTGCGGTGATCGGTGAGGAGTTAATCCAAAGCATGCTCCAGCATCCACACTTAATTTGAAGAAATCATGACTGGTGCATATCTACATAACCTGGCTCTGATATTTCATACTATGTTTATGCTTCGCTCTTTGCAAATATCATGAACCGTAAGGCTTCGCTACTCGATGGAAAGATGTCATGATTCAAAGTGTGAGCATGTCGGTCCGAAAGTCACAACATCACATGATGGCAACACAACTATGGATGATCCAGAGAGATTTTATGTGGGCGATGATATCAAATATGCTCGAAGATCATCAAGATGTGGATCAGTTCAAAGACCTCCACTTAAAGTACAAAACTATGCGGACTTTGAAGAATCGTTACTAAAGCACAAAGATTGAAAATGAAGAATTCATGTCTCGAGCTCAAGAACAAAGTCAAGAATAGAATGCTAGGATTTGAAATGTAAAACATGGGGTGACCTCCCTTAGGGGAGATTGTTAGGAATTAGAAAATTCCATAGTGAAGAGTCGGTCACCCCAAATGTTATCTAGCTTAAGTTAGCTCGTAGACTTGTCGTTATTTACGTTATTAAGTTGTTTATTAGTTAGTTTGTAGCGTAGTTTAGTTTAGAGCAACACCGTGGAGGAAGGGCGGGTCTTTACCCACTGTATCCACGATCCACGAGGCGATAGGAGGTCGTGTATTTGTAAGTATAAATACCCCTTCCATCCATGGAAGGGGTGGTGCTTCTCATAATCTAACATTCAACATTTTAGTAAACCTCTAGCAAGAACACCCTCTCTCTCTACTAACTCTCTAACTATGGCAATCATGTATTTCCATCATCCAAGACCACCCGAATCATCAACACAATAATATTATGATCCTACAGCTATAGTATACGTATCATATTAAATGACCAACTATAGGTGCTATGGTATACGTATCAAGTTAAACGACCAACTATAGGTGCTATGGTATACGTATCATGTTAAACGACCAACTAAAGGTGCTATGGTATACATATCATGTTAAACAACCAACTATAGGTGCTATGGTATATGTATCATGTTAACGACCAACTATAGGTGCTATGGTATACGTATCATGTTAAACGGCCGAGTATAGGTGCGTATCATGTTAAAAGACCAACTATAGGTGCTATGGTATACGTATCATGTTAAACGGCCGAGTATAGGTGCTATGGTATACGTATCATGTTAACGACCAACTATAGGTGCTATGGTATACGTATCATGTTAAACGACCAACTATAGGTGCTATGGTATACGTATCGTGTTAAACGACCAACTATAGGTGCTATGGTATACGTATCATGTTAACGACCAACTATGATATCGTATCATGGCGGCCGAGTATAGGTGCATATCATGTTAAACGACCAACTATAGGTGCTATGGTATACGTATCATGTTAAACGGACGAGTATAGGTGCTATGGTATACGTATCATGTTAACGACCAACTATAGGTGCTATGGTATACGTATCATGTTAACGACCAACTATAGGTGCTATGGTATACGTATCATGTTAAACGGCCGAGTATAGGTGCGTATCATGTTAAACGACCAACTATAGGTGCTATGGTATACGTATCATGTTAAACGGCCTAGTATAGGTGCTATGGTATACGTATCATGTTAACGACCAACTATAGGTGCTATGGTATACGTATCATGTTAAACGACCAACTATAGGTGCTATGGTATACGTATCATGTTAAACGACCAACTATAGGTGCTATGGTATACGTATCATGTTAAACGACCAACTAAAGGTGCTATGGTATACATATCATGTTAAACGACCAACTATAGGTGCTATGGTATACGTATCATGTTAAACGGCCGAGTATAGGTGCTATGGTATACGTATCATGTTAACGACCAACTATAGGTGCTATGGTATACGTATCATGTTAAACGACCAACTAAAGGTGCTATGGTATACATATCATGTTAAACGACCAACTATAGGTGCTATGGTATACGTATCATGTTAAACGGCCGAGTATAGGTGCTATGGTACACGTATCATGTTAACGACCAACTATAGGTGCTATGGTATACGTATCATGTTAAGGCAGTATAGGTGCTATGGTATACGTCATCGTTAACGACCAACTATAGGTGCTATGGTATACGTATCATGTTAAACGACAAACTAAAGGTGCTATGGTATACATATCATGTTAAACGACCAACTATAGGTGCTATGGTATACGTATCATGTTAAACGGCCGAGTATAGGTGCGTATTATGTTAAACGACCAACTATAGGTGCTATGGTAAACGTATCATGTTAAACGGCCGAGTATATGTGCTATGGTATACGTATCATGTTAAACGACCAACTATAGGTGTTATGGTATACATATCATGTTAAACGGCCGAGTATAGGTGCGTATCATGTTAAACGACCAACTAAAGGTGCTATCGTATACGTATCAAGATTTGTTACCCTATTCAAACAATGCTTCAAGATTTGTTACCATATTTCTGACCCATACGTATCAAGAACTCGAGTAAAGAGATATACCGACGATAAAACCAGTGACCACTCTTTTTCCGGCGTGTAATCAGCCATTATGTTGTTACGTGTGTTTTGTGAGAATTGACGATTGGGTTATTTATGTTTTTCCAAGCATCGGGGTTTAGTCATGTATTAATAGTTGCAATAAAGTGTATTTTAGTAAATATTTCTTTTGCCGGGGACATGTCGTCGGGAAAAGTTTTCGCGGGAATTTTCCTGCGCAAAATTACCACGCTTTGGACTTTGGTCAAATATTGGTAAACGCAAAATAAAGTTAAGGCGGGGACTAGTCCCCGGAGAAAGTTAACACTGAATTTTTGACTGGCTGGTCAAAGTTTGAAAAAATCAAACTGCTTTCACAGGGACATGTCCCCATGACTTGGTTGAATTTTCCATAACAGTCAGTATTTATGTGCCACGTCAGATTTTATTTTGTCGTTTAGTTGCTTTCGCCGGGGACATTGTGTCCCCGGCGAAAGTCTCCTCGCCCGTCCCTCCGATTGTTGTAGTGATTAGTAAAGGTATAAATCCTATCAACATGTACATGTATCTCAAATCCTAATGTCTGTTACGAAGCAAAAGACAAACAAAAAGTTCATATGTTATTCCATTGTTTAAGAGCCTTCCCCAAAAAAAGTACAAGTTACTGTAACAGTGTAATACATCATTACGTATATTGTCGATTGGTATTTTCTTAATTTATTGATTCTTTAATCCTGAGTACGTGTATATTCCTTTTAATTTCCAATATGGCTTTTCCATTATCATAAGCTAGAATTGTGCCAATGGTGAATACAAGAATTTAATTGCTCTAAAAGTTAAGAAAAAGGGTAAAAGTGTCATATAGTTTATGAGCAAAGAGTTAAATAAGTTTTTAAAAATAAAAATTAGATAAAATGTAATATAATGATGTTTTGGATTTATGTGAGTATTAACAAGTTTTAAAAGGATATTGATGTAATTATCAATTTAGCAAAGATATTGGTGTAATTGTTGAGTTTATCAAAGATATAGATGAAATTCCCTCTATATATTTTGATAAGGCCGGTAATAACATGAAAATGAGCTTAGAGGAGTCGAAACTAGCTCTAAGATCATTGTACCCCATATAACTCGATCAGTAAACTTTGAATAAGTATATGATCCAAAGCCTATGTTTGTTTATATATGTAGATAGATACATTAAAATTTTCGAGTAGTTAGATCATCAAAAGATTTATAAATTACTCTAAACTAGAATGTCCTAAAACAAAAGCTTACAAACTAATAAGGTTTATATAGTTCGAAATTACAAAAAAATAGTGTTTAATTTCGAATAGAAAAATCAATGTTTATTAACTTTTTAATAAATAGAAAGTGGGTGGCTCACGCCATACATACCTTTACAAAGTAACCTCAAGTTAATCCTTGAGGTTTACTTTACGTGAATAATTTATGTTAACAACTTTAAGTTAATAATTACACTAGAATTAGGTACCGATTGTTTATTTTCTTATTTTTTATTTGCCAAGTGATAGCGTATAGGTATTAATGGCTCAAGTCTATTAAGCACAAAGTTGGGACCATTATCACAACTTGGATGAGCCCAACCCAACATACAAACATTCCTAGGCTGCACATGTACATGTGAAGAACTCTCAGGCCGCGTTCAATGCAGTGGCGGACCCAGAAAAATCCGATGCGGGGGGCAATTTTTTTTTTTGACGATAGCAGCAAAATGCAAATGAAAAAATTTGATTTAAAATGATAAATCGAGTATTATTGCTTAGAGATTGAGGATTTATAAAGTTTTAAAGTGTTAAATGTTGTGTTTTAGTATGTTGGTGGGGGCAATTTGAGTTTTGAGTGGGGTGCACTTTCAAAAAAAGGTCAAAATTAAAAAAAAATTACACTAACATCGCAACTTTTTTGGCTAGCCATGGGGGGCGCCGCCACCCCGTACCTAATACATAGGTCCGCCCCTGGTTCAATGCACACATAGATTACAACCGTCACTTAAGAATTAGGATATGGTATCTAACACGTGACAGTAGAAAACACACGACCAAAACATGGAGCCGGCACGATCATTTACGAACCGTACCGAGCCAAGAAAAGAATTTCACCTGTCATTCTTGTCTTCCCATCAGATGATCAACACAAAAGTGAAGTTACGAGCAATCTTCAAGCCTCAAATCAACGGGAGCTTAACCAAACCGCAAAGTTATGCACAACACCTTTCTCTAAGCACTTGTGCATTAATTCTGGAAATGGGAAAATTCTAAGTCTTTTGGTAGTGAAATTTGAAAGGGATTTAGCCTAAGGATAAAACACATACTTAGAACTAGACCTAAGGCATTCATTTATACACCACAAAGCCTCCTTCTACTGGCAAAA
>OU343221.1:80608620-80684271 GCA_910596185.1 Chrysanthemum makinoi | reverse complement strand
CAAAGCTATCCACAGCCTTATCACATTTATGCTTCAAGCCCCTCAAGATATAAAAGCTTCAAAATGCAACTCTTAAACTTCTCACCAGCATACAAACTTAAACACACTAATCTGCAACAAAAAAGCATTATCAGATTACTTATTAAGCTCAAGGTTATAAATCTCAATAGTTTCGTTACATACACCTGCTATCAGTTGCTGTTTACAATGTACAAAAGCGTAAAGCCCATTTTCCTACTTTTCTTTAGCATCTAGGGGCTGTTGCTTGCAAAGGATTTACAACATTATCAGAAAAATGAGTAAATAAGTAGGTTGGTAGGAGCCAGAAAAGGTCAAAAGAGGCTTCCCTGCAAGACAAATTGAAGGAACATGAATCTGATTAAGATCCAGTTATAACCATTCTTAACTTTAGCTCTAAAAGATATCACATGAGCTTCAAAATTTTGGCAAGATGCTCTCGTTAAATTGACAAAACAACTTTCCCTCCTCCACAACAATGATGGTACCGAATTTTTCGATCCTAGAAATGATGTTTTAGGCGTTCCTCGTACTATTACAGTGCTCACACACTTGATCACAATTACCTCAAAGAATCATTTAAGTGAATATAAGAAGATGCTACACCTGTATATATTAGTTAATACATCAAAGAAAGAAAAACATAAATTAGCAACAAAGAATAAAAAGAGATATTAATAGCTTGTGTTTTTAAGTTTCACAGTTTTCTTTTGTGTTTAGTGATGTATGGGGCTGTTGCGATTATGGGGTATCTCATGTTTGGTGAGAGCACGTCATCCAAAATAACATTAAAGTTGCTTTGTCGGTAGTGGTAAGTGTCAATTTATTATATTTAAGCTACACAGTGAATACATATTAAGCCAACATCTAAGTCTTTTGCTTATTAAATCTGCTACAGGATTAATAAAGCTTTACAATTTGCAGGTCCTTAATCCATTCACCAAATATGCGCTGCTTATGAATCCATTGGCTAGTGCTATAAAGGAGCTGTATTTGTTCTTACATTCTTCTCAGGAAAACATAAAATCTTATATTCGAGAGATAAGCTGACATTCATAAATAAGGGTTTACTTTAGAGAGTTAAAACAACTCTCCTAATGATACTCAATTCATGTTCTCCATATTTCTTTTGAATATTGCAAAATAAAAATAGTTCTCCTTATCCATAGTTATATAAGTCCAACTGTCCAGTAATACTAAATTAAATGCAGTACTAATCATCTCAGTAAAGGCTGGCGTTTACAAAGAAAAACATGACCTAGCTTACTGTACTAATCATCTGTTATTAGTAAAACGCAAACTCTTTGTAAAACTACAAACTTTCCTTTCTATCGCCAATATTAATGCTAAACACAATAACATATATACCTGATCAAGTTTAGCTGCAGAACACTTTCTATACGTTTAATCTCTGGATACTATTGCATTAATACTCATGGGGTATTGTTCATCAATCAAATCTAACTTGCAACCAACCATAATCACCGTTACCTTCACCTTTTAAACAAAATGCTAATCAAGTCTCACAATCTCATATTCAAATGAGTAAATGCTTATAAAAATACTAAAGTTTTAGTGTATTACCTGTTTTTCCTGGTATTAACTTGTGTTTAAGATTACTTATTAAAACTGATTCAGTAACAACTTATTTAACTCGCAAATAAGCATCATTATCTATTCTCTCAAAAGCTCAAAAAGGCAGCGTTATCTACTATATTAAAACGCGATATTATATAATAAGGGACATACGGTAAACCTTAAAACAACTGTGGAAAACTAGAAGGGGGGTTGAATAGTTTTGCCAATTAAAACTTCCTTTTAATCTATTTAGATCGACTTATGTTAATCTATTTGGATGTGTGTGTTGGATGTTGATAAACAAACATATAAAGGTATGTAATGAAAAGATAAAAGTAAGAAGCACAAAACCACAACGCGAGTATTTATAGTGGTTCGGCTACAAGGACACCTTCCTTGCCCACTCCACTCCCCGAGTCACCTACTCGAGAGTTCGTAAACACTACACCAATCTCTTTATGGCGCCTTCACAACGTCGCCTACCCTTTTTCCGGTGCTAGGCTAACCACCGGGTTCTTTCACTCCACGGTGAACCACACCTATCACAACGTCGCCTACCCTTTATACGGTGCTAGGCTAACCACCGGGTTCTTTCACACCAAGGTGAACCACACCTACACAACGTCGCCTACCCTTTATTAGGTACTAGGCTAAGCACCTAGTTCTATTGCAATGGAGGAACTACTACCCAACACTACACCGACGACTAATCCCAAAGGAGATCTACTCATTTACAACATCATCAAGGATATCAATATCCTTGGATCTAATACTAATCTATCTTGTACATCGAAGCACACCATATCGAATGTACATCTAAGGCACCTTTCACTAATGCCTTTGACTAGAACTTCAAGACACCCTACTGTCTGTGTCTTGACTTATAAGCACCCTTCACTAATGCTATGTCTCTTCTAAGCACCTACCACAAGTGCTTATGATATGGACGATAGATACCCTTCACTAATATCTTCGTCTTGACACTTGAGACACCTTTCACTAATGTCTTCAACACTTCTTAGAAAAGAAAAACAATCATCAACAAGAAGACTTCAGTAGTCTTGATGATGAGGAAGCATGGCAACTCATGGACTTGAGCTTGCTCGACTTCAAAGGTGGTGATCTTGCCTTTAAGAGGAACCTAGAAGATCACACAAAAACAAAAATACAAACATAGATCTCTTGGATCTGAGGTTAGAGAGTTTTTAACTCTTGGGGAAAGTATGTTAGAAAGAGGTTAGAAACAATGAAGAAATGGCTCACTATTTATAGAGGAAAAATTCTACTGTTCCCCGGATCCCACGGATCCCTTCCACAAGGGATCCGTATAGCGTAAAGCTAGGGATCCGTGGGATGCTCCCTTTCCCCATGGGTATTTTGGTTATGGGTCATGGGTCATGGGTTGATCCATGGGTCTTTAGCTAGATACAATGTATCTCTTGAGTGCAATGCACCTAGTCACATGGGTATGGGTCAAAACCTTGGGTTATGGATATTATCCATATATGAGATAAGCATGATGTCATGCAATGGGTTATGGGTCAAGCTCCATGGGTCATGGGCTTTGGGTTGTACCCAACTACATTCAATGTATTTTCCCAATGGGTTATGATGCTTAAGTTTCTACCCATTTATATTACCCAATATACTACATACTAGTTATGTGTATATTTTACCCAAATATGTAAACACTAGTTGCTGTACATATGTAATATTAAATCATAAAATCACTTATACTTATTTTAGTGTTTTATGTGAAAATGTGAATATGTTAGAAACTATTAGTTCAAACCATTTACGTATCTTATTTGTTTTGTTAAAATGATTTTACGTTTGTTATCGACAAAACATTAGAAGATCGTAAAATATAAATAAAGGTTTTTACGGCTTATTTGTATTAACAATCTCCCCTTTTTGTTGATGACAAAACATAAAGTTATTTTAAGGAAAAGCTAAAATTCGTAAAAGTTTGAATTTGTAGTTTTACTTTTCTTCTCCCCTGTCGAAACAAAAAGAGCTTCGAAAGGAAACTAACACATTGTTTTTAGGAAAAACATGTGAAAGAAAAAAAATAGAGAGCAAGTAAAGGGAAAGGATCTCGTCTTTTACTCCCCCTTGACGAGTCCATCCCTATGTAAGGGCGTCAAGAAAGTAATACTAAGCTAGTTTGTTTGCAACAAAGATTGCAACAGATTTCGTCTAAGTGACGAATGTGCTCCCCCTTGATAATTGCAATTTTGCAAAGGGATGTCAAGAAATGTAATCCTAATATTGCAAGTAATTTGAAATGTATTGCTTTGACACAAAGCTCCCCCTAGCTTTAGGATGTCAAAGTCTTCATGTGGAAATTGAATAACTACAAAACAAGGATTAGAAAACAAGTATAATGCATAATTTCCTGCATATGTGATCCAAGTTAGTAGAAAAATAGTTATAACAAGTAATGTATATCACAAAAGAGATATGAATACAGAGTGGTACATGACTAAATATAGACCGATAGCATGCTAGTCTTCTAGCTCAAGTTTTGTTTAGGGTTAATCTCGTCGAAACGTTCGAGGAGATGATAGAACATGAAACGTTGGTCTTCTTGTACTTCATGTATCAAACTTTCAACATGTTGACAATGATAGCAATTTTTGTCATGGCTAGGTAGTGGTGGTGGAAGAAATGAAATGGCTTGATGCGAAGGATCAAGTGAAGCTGCTTGTGGAGCTTCAAACGGAGGAGGAATTGGTGGAAGGGCATTTGAGAATGGCTCGACCAAGAATGATGGTGGTGGTAGAGAAGTGTCAACTTCCATATGGTCGGGTGGTTGACTTTGATGATTTCTCATAATCCAAATGGAATTATATGATGGAAACGGCAAAAAGGAAGCCGGAGCTAGTGTTGACTCAACACCTTGATTTTGTACTATTATTCTTCCTAATGAGGAGAATGTTGTCGGCGGAGGAGGATGAGACGGCCTAGGAGGCAAATCCTCTAAATTGTAGAGGTGTGGTGATGATAGTGGAGATGTAAAAGAAATAGCTCTAGGAACCAATGGTGATGGTTTAGTGGAGATGATATTGTTTGGCCTAGGAGGTATGGTGGTGTTTAGCATAGGTAGTTTTGTGGGTACTATCCTTTTAGGAATTGGTTTGATTAGTTGAGAAGAGGTCCTTGCATTAGTTGGCTTGACCGGAGATGATTCGGTTGAAAAAATTTCGTGTATAACACAAGCAATTTTCTTGGGTGGTTCTTTGGTGGATAAGTTACTACTTGGAGTTTTCCTCATGATGAGATGATTTCAAGAAGTTTGTAAGGGTTTCTAAAATGCTGAAAATTGGGATGAAGGTGATGACTATGGAAGTCCTAACAATGTGGTTTATAAAGCAAGAGAATTGGCAAGTGCATTTAAGCCTTAAGCCATTAAAATTCATTGGAATGTGATGATTAACATGCACAAGAGTCAACTTCCGAGTTTGTACTGATCTAGGAACTCATTTAAGACGAGATGGAGTGTTTGAGTTAAAAAGATGAGTTGAAGTGATTGTTTTAGCAAGGTTTAACATAATCTGTCACCCGGATCCCACGGTTCCCTCCTCAAAGGGATCCGTCTAGGCTAATTCTAGGGATCCGGCTCTCAACAGCTATGAAAGAATAGAAATGATGTTTCTAAGGTCTAAGATCTATATCATCTTGAGTGTTTCAGTCCTCCTAAGTGTCTTAAATGAAGGGGTGCTTAAGTACTTGAAGGTAATGAGTGATGTAGCTAATGATTGTCTTTTATGGAAGAAATTAGAACTTTCATGAGTACCAATGAATGAACAAGAATGACACTAAAGATTTTGAGAGTGTCAAGTGAAGCTAAATGATCCTAGAGATCAGATAGTGACTTAGATTAATCCTTTGGAAAATATCCTAGGGACTTTAAGATGGAAAAACTAGGATTTGATCAATTTTGACCAATTTTGTCGCAAGGATGATTATGATCGATTTTGCTATAAGAGGTTTCCAGTGTTTAGACATGAGGGATCATGTGAAAAATGATGTGTGAGCTTAAGAGCGGAAGAGTAATGGATTAAAATGAAACGATAGATCTACAAGTGTCTTTAATTGTGATCTAGGTGAGTTATGTGTGAGTAGGAAGGATCTACTTAACTTGATAAGGACTTAATTTGCCTTAAGACACTATGTCTAGCTTAGTGTGAGGTGTTCTAAGGATATGTTTGAAATACAATGCTTGCAATTGCATTTTCTGTTTGTCGGATCCCACGGTTCCCTAAATGTAGGGATCTGTCTAGCACAAACTTTGGGATCCGTCCATCCTTTCAGCAGAACTACTAAAGGTATGCAATGATCTTGACAATGCATTATATCCCAAGGTTGGTTTAAAGGGGTTCTAACACTAAGATATCAAATGTAAGATGTTTTATTTCATGAAGGAAATAGGATTACATTGATAAAGCACGAGTACAAGAGGATTGATCCTATTTGAAATACTACTAGGTTCCTTGAGTGTTTTCGCTAGGAGGATCATTACGTTGTTGATGAGTGTTGGTGGAATCAAGAATGAAGAAAGTCTTCATGAGAGATGTTGGATCGATATACTTTAATGAAACTAACTTAACTAGCTTGTTAAGGTTTAATAACCTCGGATAAATCCTAAGTTATTAACAAAGAAACACTAAACAATCTTTATCAAGTCGTGATTTACTTAACAAAGCTAAGAAAAATAACTTTTATTATAAACTCTAAATCTGCTTATTATGCAGATACTCTAATACAACTCTAAGATAATCGAACTTTTCTCTAAAACTCTAAACAACTTGTGAATTCGTAAACTCTAAAACTCATAGACTCGTACATCTAATGCCAATCTAGGAGTCCTTTTATAGGCTCAAGGATATCCTAGTCGGTTTACAATTGATAACCTTGTACGACAAGTAATCTAAACATAGAATACAATACTTTCAATAAACGAATATAACAGTTCTTTTGTTCTTGCAGTACTTTGACTTCTAGGTGCAGTACTTTGACTTTGTCTTTAGCAGTACTTTGACTCTTTGACTTTGTTCAGTACTTTGCAGCTTACAGTACTTTCATATCTTCAGTACTTTCATATCTTCAGTACTTTCATATCCCAACAATCCTCCCCTAACTTGAATTCTACTTGCTTGACTTCAAGTTCCTTTTTGAATATATCTTTAACAGCTTCATCATGAAGAACAGATTGTTTCATAGTCTTTGGATTGTATCTCTGTAGTGTCTGTGCTTGTCAAAGTATCTCTTAGAATTGTTCTTTCTCAGCAGCATTCAGCAAGCTCCATCTTTTCAGCAACACAGCAACATATGACAATTTGTACATTAATTCAGTTTAAGTTGCATACTATTCTCATCAGTTCCAGGTGTGTTAACTCCTGTGAGAGGTGAATCATTGAAAATTTAATGGATTTACATCTCTTTACCAAAGCCATTAATCTCTGGAGTAGCCAAATGTTTTGGTGTGTAAGACCATGGTACATTGATAACCATATGATTTTTAGCAAATCATCAGCTATCAACAGATTTGATTTGTCTTTACCAAAAGCTGTACCCTTCTGGAGTAGTTAGTTCTTCTATCTAATGGTGAACTAATTACCAATAATGGATTTTCCACTGCCTTTACCACAAGCCATTTTCTTGTGGGCTAGCCAACTCTTCACATTAACTGATATGGTGAGTTGATTACCATACAACTTATTAGCAAGTTGTCAACTAAAAACGGATTTGATATATCTTTACCAGAGCCGTTTGCTCATGGATTAGTCAATCCTTTTGTAACCATGGTGGATTGATAACCTATTGATGTTGCCATCTCAAAATCCATTTATTGCACTTAACCTTTGTTTCAAAATATTTTATACTTAGCAAAAGGTTTCGTTCAAAAATCACTTAACTGGTTTAAAAGCTGCAAGCAGTACTTTGATGAAAGTACTGTTTGATCAGCAGTACTTTGAATAAAGTACTGATTTATCAAAAATAATTTATTCAATGAAA
This sequence comes from Chrysanthemum makinoi, assembly GCA_910596185.1. Lineage (NCBI taxonomy): Eukaryota > Viridiplantae > Streptophyta > Magnoliopsida > Asterales > Asteraceae > Chrysanthemum > Chrysanthemum makinoi. Next base: position 80,676,654 of record OU343221.1, on the reverse strand, counting down.
TTCATACCAGTTTACTCATTATCTTCAGCAATGATAGTCCAGTTGATAAACAAATTGATGAGCATGCAAGCAGTTTCATTATCCTCTTCTACTTCCAATCCATGCTCTAGCATTCTTCTCATGAGCTCAACTGTGAGAGGATATCTTCTGTTTACAAACATGTGTATCATTGTACCATTTTCCAGCTCTAAAACATGAACTCCAGACTCTTCAAAGAATCTCCAAATTTCCCATTTTCTTGATTCTTCCATATATCATCAGTGCTTTCCTCATCTGTTTCCCACATGGTTATGAGATCTCCAAGCAAAACTAGACCAATTCCTTCTGATGGATTATCTCCAAAATAAGCTTTCACCACATGATATAGATAGAATAGATCTACTCTATCTATAATGTGTAATAAATCCCATAGCCTATTGAAAACTTTGAAGCTTTCATCTTCTTTATGAAAAATCATATAATCTCCTTCTTTGGATTTCACAACTTCAAAAGCACTAATATGAGATCTGTTCATCTTCATGTCAGCATCTTCTTTTGAATAATCAAAATCTACCACTCTGAGATAATTTCTTAATGCATCTCTAGTCTCAGATCTTAATTCATCTCTTTCTTTCTTTGAGAATCTGTCATCTGCTTCAATTTTCCTTTTTCTTTTTAAGCTCTTCTTCCTTTCAGCTTCAGTCCAAGGAGCTTCTTCTCTAAAATCTTTGATGTCTGCAACACTCTTCTTATAAGCCTCTGTTTCAGCATCATAGAGTCTTTTCATGTCAACATAGTTCAGCTTCTGCAATCCTTTATACCCTCGACCTTTCAAATAAGCCATCATAGCATTCCTGTCTTTAGCTAAATTAGGTCTTCTAGGCATATATCTAACAGGGGTAGGTGACTGATAACGCTCAAATTGTGCATGTTTATAGTAGCGTTATCCGTGCTTTTATGTGTGTTATTTGGTTATAATCATATTATTTTGATGCTTAATCATTTTTAAAAAGTGCGTTTGCTAGTTCATTTGTAGCCGTACGGGAAAGTGGAGAAAAGAGACCTAAAAAGAAGTAAAATACGAAGATTTTCTCCATTTGAAGAGTTCTGACAAAGCAAGACTTACGGAGTATATTCGAGAAGATAAAGTCATCAAGTTAGTGGTCCAAAGACTCAAGATAAGTTCAAGAGAAAGAGCTTGAAGAAATGAAAGGCTAAAGCAGACATATTAGAAGACTCGGTTGTTCCGACTTACACCTTCACCATTTGGCCATAACTTTTGCATACGGACTCCGTTTGACCTCCGGTTCATGGCGGAAGATAAGAGAAGATCTACAACTTTGATGTTTATGACTTTTATGATTTGGCTCAACCGATGGTTCGAGACCCGGCGGATCGGTTGGAGAATGTCGAACCAACGAAACGGTTGGAGCTTAACGGATCCGGTTGGAGGGCCTGTTCAACCATTTCTTCATTTTTAAGACTCCAAACGTGTTCCAAATGATTCTAGTCCCTTCCTACATGGTTTCTAGTCCTTTCCAAGCTCCTTGGCCTCCAAGAAATGCATTGTTACCTAGGCCTTGGTAGTAGTATAAATAGAACCCATTTGGCACCTCATTTCATCATCCCTTCTCCATGTTTCTCATCCCTTTCATCCACCACTCCATCTCTAGGTGTGAAATTCAAGCCTCCACCCTTAAGGATGAATTTCCACCTAAAACAACATCCCTCTCTCAACTTACCTTTCCCAAAGGTGTGAAATTCAAGCCTCCACCCTTAAGGACGAATTTCCACCTAGAGAGCAAACCATAACTTGAGAGAACACAACCACTCTCAATATCTTCACCCCAAAGGTGTGAAACTCAAGCCTCCACCCTTAAGGACGAGTTTCCACCAACTATCTTATCCCAACTTGTGTGAAATTCAAGCCTCCACCCTTAAGGACGAATTTCCACCAATTACACCAACTTATCTTCCCCAAAAGACCACAAACCTCTGCCAAATTCGTGTAGTGTGCTCAAGGGTTGTTGAAGGCGTTTGGACATCATTTTCCGGCTTGGTAGAACTATTGTAGTTGATTGGAGGCTTGAAGGAGTGCTATAATCCTTCATCTATGCCTATTGTAATTCATACTTTGGGTAAACCTTGTTACTTTTCTATTTAAAGATGTTTGTTATTGATATGATTATTGAGATTTTGTGTTTGATTGAAATAATGATGAATGTCTTGATACTTGCTTGTTCTTATATTGCTTTTCTTGTTGGTTTGATCCGTGACAATCATAACCATCAACTTGTTACTTGTTCTTATAATGCTTTTCTTGTTGGTTTGATCCGTGACAATCATAACCATCAACTTGTTACTTGTTACTTGCTTAAACAAACAAACGACACTTGTAGTGCAACCAAGTCTCTTGGGACGACCTTGATTTACCATATACTATACTACAACTTGACTAGGGTATACTTGCCCGAATGTGTTCCTAGTTAACCGGTAATTCTTGCATACAAATTTAAAACATCGTGGAAGCACATCAGTGACTGTAATGGTTTATCAGCTTCAGCATTCAATTGCTCTTGCAACTTCCTAGCTGCTTCTCTACTTTGAGCTTCTTCAGCTTCTTGAGCTGCTTTATCTTTAGCATTTAACTCTTCTTGAATCTTTCTAGTAGTAGCTTCATTCCTAGCAACTTCAATTTCTCTAATTTCTGCCAAAGTAAGTTTTTTCTTCTTTACTTCTACTAGAACACCTTTCCTTTTATCCTTAGGATCAATTGCAGGTTGAGAAGTTCTTTGTTGTTCTTCTTCTTGCACTTCTCGAATAGTAACACCACCTCTAGGTTGTGATAAATCTTCTAAAATTGTAGCAATGAACTCTTAATCACTTGAAGAATGAATAGGTTTGAGTGTAGCTTCCTCCTCTTCTTGTATAACAGTTGTAGAAGGACCAGCTTCCTTTTCAAAATTCAATACTCTTGGAGTTATCACCTCTTGTCTGAAAGTACTTTGCAAAACAGTACTTTGTTGTTCAGTACCTTGATCATCAGTACCTTGAACTTGAACTTGTTCCTCTTGTTCCTCAGTATCTTGAATGATCTTTTCTTGTTCATCAGTACCTTCAGGTTCTTTCTCCTTCTCAACATCTTCTTTCAAATTTTCTTCTTCTAAATTCCTCCCCAATTGGACAGAAGATTGTTGATGAACCTTTGGGCGTTTGTGTTTCCTAGACTGCTTTTGCGCCTTTTTCTTTGATTTGACCCAGATACAAAATTCTTGAACTAATGGCCACACAAAAATCTTTAGCCTTCTATACTTCAGTTTTAATTGCTTGATCTGTTTGGCTTGAGCCTCAGTAGTCTTTTTCAACTTAACCAATTCCTTTGTTAAAACATAATTATCCAATGTGATGTCGTCAGGAGGTATGGTATGTGAATCCTCTCCTTGAATAGGTGAATGTTCCTCTGATAGAGAAACTGGAACAGACCCTTGTGGAGATGGAGAAGGTGAAACTGCAGCATCTTCTTGAAGTTCAGTACTTGGAGAAGCAGTACCTTGTGGAGATGCAGTACCTTCTTTTGATGCAGCTTGTGGAGAAGCAGTACTTGCAGATGCAGTACTTGCAGGTACTTCCACGTATGCAGTACTTTCCCAAGCAGTACTTTCCAAGCAGTACTTTCAGAAAAAACAGTACTTTTCCAAATTCTTCTGTATAAGCTAAGTACACATAAATTTTCTCCCCTCAAGCAGTACACAGGACTATACTAATACTAAATAGTCCTCCCCTTAAATGTAGCTTACTAACTAATATACTCCAGAACATCTGACAGAAACTCCTTGTCTCCTGTCATGCTAACAGAACAACCACCATCAACAATAAAAAGATCTTTAAGCTCCTCTCTTCTGGGTTGCCCTGTCTAATAAGATGAAAAAGTTAGTTGCTTTGAGGAACCCAAGCCATTACTGACTTGTGTTCCCCTTGTGGAGTGACATACTCACATTCTTTGAGTATATAATCTCCACTGTTTTCTAAAACATGATTCAGTATTATCTTGTTATTCAAAACATGTGGATTTTCAACAAAGCTTTCTGGTTTTTCAACACAACACTCTTTTATAAGTTCATTTGCTTTTTCTTGTATCACAAAAACACCAGATTCACTTTTGGTTGAAAGTACTGTTTGTCCCTCTGCAGTACTTTTCCTCTTAACCCATTCTGTTTTAACACTTGGTTCCTGTGATCTAAATCTCCTATGTGAATTGTAATACCTTCTAGGTTGATAGTGAGATATCCTAGGACTCCTATTCCAAATAGTGTGATCAGTACCTTGTTTTGGCTGAGCAGTACTTTGAGAAAGTACTGGTCCAGAATTAACAGTACTATGGAAAGTACTGGGAGATACTGAAAGTTTTGAAAAAGGTCTTCTTTGGTGTGGGTATCTATGATCTGGTGAGAAATTTCTGTGATTGACCCTATTTGAATTATTCCAAACTGGTTTGTGTTCTCTAGGTTTCTGGTTGGCAGACCTGTTCTTTGGAAATTTTCTAAGGTATTCTGAGTGATGTTCACAATCCTTGATTAGATGAGTAGGACTAAAACACACAAAACACAGTTTTTGACCCATACTTCCAAAATGACATCTTCTATGTCTATGCCCAAAATTATTTTGCCTTCTTGATGAGTGATTAAACCTGTTTTGACCAAAGTTATCCCAAAAAGGTTTAGCAGTACTGTTTTGAAAATGTTTTACAGAAGGTACTGCTTGTGGAGCAGTACTTTGATTTGAAGGTACTGCTTGATTTTAAACATTGTTTTCAACAGGTTCTTTGGGTTTTTCAGACCTAGATTGAGCTACAAGCTTTTTTCTAAACTAAAGACTGTCTACTCCAAAACGAGAAACATCAGGCCTAGGGGGTTGATGAATGCCAGTGGGAGGAGGAACAGCATGATAATCATTAGCTTTCTTATATTCAGGAGGTGAATCACTTATGGAACCCTCATTACTAGATGTATCTACATAATTAATGAGTTCTTCATCACTAGTAATTATATCCTCAAAATCACCTTCATCCTGATCACTAGATTGGTTTTCTTCTAATTTACTAAAATCCATTCCAAAACCTAATCCAGTTTTAAGATAGGCTCTTTGCTGTGTTTGAACATAAGAAACATGTGACAGACCAGACTCTCCCCATGCAGCAAACTTAGCTAACAAATTATCTCTTTCCTTAGTTAATTTCTCAATTTCAGCAATTTTACAGTTTAATTTCCATTCACTAAGTTTTAATTGGTAATCCTGTTGTTCATATTTTTCAGCCCAAGCTACTTCATTAGTTTTATGTGCTAAAATTTTGGCTTCCATAGATTCTAAGGTTATTTGATAACCAGCTACCTCAGACCTAGCCTTTATACAGTTATCTCTTTCGTAAACATAAGCATTAAGTACTTTTTGATAAAAATCATGACACTTAGAACATACCTCTGTGATAGGAGTTGATGCAGCTTCAGTCGACATCTTCAGGATTTGTTGAAATCGGTTTTCTTCTTAGTCAGAGTTTCCACACAAGCTCTGATACCACTTGTTGGATCGATATACTTTAATGAAACTAACTTAACTAGCTTGTTAAGGTTTAATAACCTCGGATAAATCCTAAGTTATTAACAAAGAAACACTGAGCAATCTTTATCAAGTACGCGGAATTTACTTAACAAAGCTAAGAAGAATAACTTTTATTATAAACTCTAAATCTGCTTATTATGCAGATACTCTAATACAACTCTAAGATAATCGAACTTTTCTCTAAAACTCTAAACAACTTGTGAATTCGTAAACTCTAAAACTCATAGACTCGTACATCTAATGCCAATCTAGGAGTCCTTTTGTAGGCTCAAGGATATCCTAGTCGGTTTACAATTGATAACCTTGTACGACAAGTAATCTAAACATAGAATACAATACTTTCCATAAATGAATATAACAGTTCTTTTGTTCTTGCAGTACTTTGACTTCTAGGTGCAGTACTTTGACTTTTTCTTTAGCAGTACTTTGACTCTTTGACTTTGTTCAGTACTTTGCAGCTTACAGTACTTTCATATCTTCAGTACTTTCATATCCCAACAAGAGATATGTTTAGCGGTTCCATCCTCTTGTTCACAAGTACGTACAACGGACATTGAAATTGAGGATGAAAGTGCATAACATTATGATAGAGGCGCGTCAAGAACATTACATAAGGGATGAGTTTATTCTTGGAGCCTTGAAGATTTACAATTCGCCTTGCGAAGAAGTAGGCGAGATTGTATGGTTGTTGTGTTAGCAAACAATACAATATGTGAGCACAACAAGCGGGAAGGATTTCTCGATTTCCTCTAAGGCTCCAAACATTTTCACGTAGGATGAGTGCAAGGGGCTTGTACTCTTCTCGGATGTCCCGTGTGAAGATAATGTTTGGATCAGAGTAATATGGTCGAGGTTTGCATATTATGCGATGTAAATCTTCCGGGGAGGGTATGTGTGAACAATATGGACGATTTTCTTCACGAAAGTTGAAGAGAAAATCAAGAGACCAATCTTCGGTGAAGGAACATTGTCCATGATTTGGAATTCGAAGGATGTGAGCAAAATGCCCAAGGGTTAAAGTAAACTTTTGGTTTTTGATATAAAACCAAAGAGATAGAGAGCGATCCTCGTTACGAACGAGTTCAACTTGACGGAAGAATTCCATTATGAACCTTGGACATATCTTCTCGTTGATTTCAAGAAGACATTCTAGTCCTATGGCTCGGAAGGAGGTATTGATACCTTCTTCAAATTGTAGAGAGGTGTCTACAATACGTCCTTCGTGGAAGTGATGGTTTTCGAGGTTATTGAACCCAAGGACATGAATGCCAGGTGTGTTGGGTTCAAGGGAGATGTTTGGAGTGTAGACGCTAGTGAGTGAAAAATCAAACTCATATTCATGCGTCATAGTTGAACCTATAGAAAACATGAGTTAATAGAAAGTGATGTTTGTGATCAACCTATGATTATCTAATGTTTTTACTAAATTTTTATTAACAATGGGTTTTTAACAACAATGACATTTAACTCACTTATGGTTTTGACATTCTAGTGGAGTATTACTTTTAGAAGAAAAGTGATTTTTAATTTGCATGAAAAACTGTTTTCCAGTAGGACGGATCCCACGGTTCCTTTTCAAAAGGGATCCGGCTAGTATGTCTTTCGGGATCCGTAGATCTGTAGTTACAGAACCAGATTTTATGATGAAAAGCATAGATTTTTTTTAGATCTCATAGTTTTATACCAAGATATGTGTTTTAGCCTACATTTTCTTTTAACATGCATACATGACTTCTAATTTACCACGAGAGAAAGAAATAAAACAAAGAGAAATGATAAACACATTATGATAATAACCTAGATAAACATAGATTATTAGTAATATTTCATTTCAATGCGAAGGATGATACAAAGGATTGGGTATATAACCCTAATGTAGATTAACAACACAAAGTAAATGTCTCCGTATGTGAACTTCATCATAGGGAACACAAGTGCGATGAGTGTTAAGGCGATGAGCACGAGGGCGATGTAAACCATGTTGAAGATGATCCTTCTTGGTTTCGGTTGAGACGAAATGGAGAGGAAGATGAAGTTTTGAATGAGAGAAAATTTTTTAAAATTGGAAGATTTGAAAAAGTGGGGATAGAGTGATTGACGGTGGGAGTATTTATGGGAAAGGTAGAATTTTTGAGATTCGTGTTTTTTTAGAGAGGTATGATTTTTGGATTTAAGTGAGGCAAAACACAAGTTTTATAAACCATGATTTTTAGACGAAAGAGTGACACGTATGCTAGAAAAAGAAAACTTCCTAATGAAGCTACATGTAAAATATGTGTAGACACGAAACCTACTCAAATAAATACCTAAGTGATCACACTTATTTATTAAGCTAATATCATTTAGAGATAAGTGGAAAGTCATACCTCAAATGCACTTAGGAATGTCTTTACAAATGACACAGCAAATGTCAGAAGACAATTCCAGCTCCTTTATGCTTAAGATACCTTCTTAGGAAAGGTAATCTTTATTATCAAGCAAATCCTATGGCTTGATAAATGTGAGCTTTGACTAATCAGCATGACAAAGAGGATTAGTGCAATTTAAATGAAAAAGTAAATAAGAAAAATGTTGTTTATCAAATCAACATCCAAACATATAGTTTTAAAAGAAATGGTGTTTGTTTTTATGAAAAACCTTCTTTGTAGTTTTCAATTAACCATGGATCTTATCAAGTTTTTAAAGTACAATATACTTCAAGAAACTTGGTAACGAAGCTCTGATGCCAATTGTGGAAAACTAGAAGGGGGGTTGAATAGTTTTGTCAATTAAAACTTCCTTTTAATTTATTTAGATCGACTTATGTCAATCTATTTGGATGTGTGTGTTGGATGTTGATAAACAAACATATAAAGGTATGTAATGAAAAGATAAGAGTAAGAAGCACAAAACCACAACGCGAGTATTTATAGTGGTTCGGCTACAAGGACACCTTCCTTGCCCTACTCCACTCCCCGAGTCACCTATTCGAGAGTTCGTAAACACTACACCAATCTCCTTATGGCGGAGAAGCCTTCACAACATCGCCTACCCTTTTTCCGGTTCTAGGCTAACCACCGGGTTCTTTCACTCCAATGTGAACCACACCTATCACAACGTCGCCTACCCTTTATACGGTGCTAGGCTAACCACCGGGTTCTTTCACACCAAGGTGAACCACACCTACACAACGTCGCCTACCCTTTATTAGGTACTAGGCTAAGCACCTAGTTCCATTGCAATGGAGGAACTACTACCCAACACTACACCAACGACTAATCCCAAAGGAGATCTACTCCTTTACAACATCATTAAGGATATCAATATCCTTGGATCTAATACTAATCGATCTTGTACATCGAAGCACACCATATCGAATGTACATCTAAGGCACCTTTCACTAATGCCTTTGACTAGAACTTCAAGACACCCTTTACTAATGTCTTGTGTCTTGACTTCTAAGCACCCTTCACTAATACTTCTAGTCTTGACTTCTAAGCACCTACCACAAGTGCTTATGATATGGACGATAGATACCCTTCACTAATATCTTCGTCTTGACACTTGAGACACCTTTCACTAATGTCTTCAACACTTTTTAGAAAAGAAAAACAATCATCAACAAGAAGACTTCAGTAGTCTTGATGATGAGGAAGCATGGAAACTCATGGACTTGAGCATGCTAGACTTCAAAAGTGGTGATCTTGCCTTTAAGAGGAACCTAAAAGATCACACAAAAATAAAACTACAAACATAGATCTCTTGGATATGAGGTTAGAGATTTTTTAACTCTTGGGGAAAGTATGTTAGAAAGGGGTTAGAAACAATGAAGAAATGGCTCACTATTTATAGAGGAAAAATTCTACTTTTCCCCGGATCTCACGGATCCCTTCCACAAGGGATCCGTCTAGCGTTAAGCTAGGGATCCGTAGGACCTCCCCTTACCCATGGGTATTTTGTTATGGGTCATGGGTCATGGGTTGATCCATGGGTCTTTAGCTAGATACAATGTATCTCTTGAGTGCAATGCACCTAGTCACATGAGTATGGGTCAAAACCATGTGTTATGGATATTATCCTTATATGATATAAGCATGATGTCATGCAATGGGTTATGGGTCAAGCTCCATGGGTCATGGGCTTTGGGTTGTACCCAACTACAGTAAATGTATTTGCCTAATGGGTTATGATACTTAAGTTTCTACCCATTTATATTACCCAATATACTACATACTAGTTATGTGTATATTTTACCCAAATATGTAAACACTAGTTGTTGTACATATGTAATATTAAATCATAAAATCACTTATACTTGTTTTAGTGTTTTATGTGAAAATGTGAATATGTTAGAAACTATTAGTTCAAACCATTTACGTATTTTATTTGTTTCGTTAAAATGATTTTACGTTTGTTATCGACAAAACATTAGAAGATCGTAAAATATAAATAAACGTTTTTACGGCTTATTTGTATTAACAACAACGAATTTCATGAATCCAGAAATTCTGAAGATGATCAAGAGTTTCAGGTTTATCACAAGCATAAGTTAACACAATCACATTAGCTTGCTTCAACTCTTCCTCTAACTTGGCTTTACCTTCCAAACTAACATTAACAACAACAACAACAAACAACGCCTTAGGAGGTATGGGGGAGGTAAATAGACAGATCACCTACAGGGTAAACCCTTGTGTAAGATGAGAGACCTCCGCAAGTGTATGTGAGCTAGTCGAAGGATAGATATAGCATCACAAACAATAGGCAAAAACATAGAAAAGAAAGCAAGCTAGAAATAAACAACAGATACATATAAAGAAAATACCCACAAGCACACAAAAGTAAATAACGAACCGAAATAAAACAAAACTTCCATACAAACTAACATTAACAACATACACATTTTAATCTGAATTGGTAAGATTGATATGCTTGTGTGGTGGAGACAAGTGTCATTTTTTTGACTGTGATGTTGTTTGGGCATTGTGTTTTACTTTATCCTTTTCAAGAGTAGACATGTTTGTTCCGTAACCCTATGTGTTTGCCTTTCCTAACAGTTATATATAGCCATGTAACCCTAGAGAATTGACATAAACACTTTAAACAGAAAAATCATTCATAATTAATACGAGATAGTTTCAAAACATGAATCATCAATCAAATGATTCAAGTGCCTGACATTCTGAAAAACAACGTACAAAAGTAAACATAGCAAATTAAGCTAAACAGGAGCTAGCCGAATGAAGGCTTTATAGCTCTTTATTCTTTTAAACATAACACTTCTGAGCAGTCAGGCGCTTGTTTCTGAAATGCTAATCATTTAGCTGAGCTTCCATCGACACACACCCATTGACCCACAAAGATCGATTCACAATTGATGTTGGGGTTAATTCCCAAAAATGATCCCAAACTAATCTGGAATCCCTGGCTGATGGTGGTACAATCATCACCAACTTCCACACCATAAACAGCATTACAGACAACTGAGTTTGCCTTTAGGAAGCCATCTATATGTTCAAGATTCCATCAATCCAAAAGAAAATTAAAGTTGGGTCAAATGTACACATGACAAGAAAAACTTATTAATTTACATGTACACAAAACCTTAAAAAGGGTAGCGACCTCAAAGGACTCACCTAGTTGGGTAACTCTGCTTTCTGCCAATGCCGTGAGAATTAGGAAAAGCGAGAGTGTAGTTGCAATTTTCACAAACATTGAAGTGTTCCTAGCCATGATCCCGAGTTTGTTGTTTCTTCTTGGTTAATAAAGATAATGATACTAATCGAGATACATAATATGGGTTCTTGACGTTCGTATTTATAGTGAATGATTCGGTTTATTTGTGATATAGTTCCTTAGATAAGCCAAATTCACATTGTAATACCATGATTTACAGCCGGCCATTGTTATAGCCACATTTGTTTTTACCTTTTGTTGCAAACTTAGAGACCGAAATTCCATCCTGAAAGCCGCTGTTGTTTGAGATTGAACATATGATGAAAGAAAAGTGGCGTTAGTGATTGTGTTGGGTAAAGGAAGAAAAGATTTTGTGTGTGAAAAATACCATATTATGTGTGCAAGTGCAAGACCCGTGATGTAGTTTAATACGGATATTAAATTTAGGGACCAAACGTTGTACAATTTTCAAAAACAGATAGGAGTACAACTATTTAACTTATTGTAGTTACTGATTTTCTAATATCAAACTTCAAAATCATTTTGAAATGAATAATTAATGAAACAAAGATGCATTAACTTTGTTATCATTTTAAATATTTAGTTTTGTATAGTTAATCTAACCTAATCATATATTTCAAGTAACCATCTTATTAATATCAACGAGGGTTGTGCCTGTTGGTTTTATGTGCTACAAACAATAGTATTACCACAGGTTTCTTTACATACACCTGCTATCAGTTGCTGTTTACAATGTACAAAAGCGTAAAGCCCATTTTCCTACTTTTCTTTAGCATCTAGGGGCTGTTGCTTGCAAAGGATTTACAGCATTATCAGAAAAACCAGTTAATCAGTAGGTTGGTATGAGTCAGAAAAGGTCAAAAGAGGCTTCCCTGCAAGACAAATTGAAGGAACATGAATCTGAGTAAGAGCCAGTGATAACCATTCTTGACTTTAGCTCTCAAAGATATCACATGCATGAGCTGCAAAATTTTGGCAAGATGCTCTCGTTAAATTGACAAAACAACTTTCCCTCCTCCACAACAACGATGGTAACGAATTTTTCGATCCTAGAAATGATGTTTTAGGCGTTCCTCGTACTATTACAGTGTTCACACACCTGATCACAATTACCTCAGCGAATCATTTAAGTGAAGATAAGCAGATGCTACACCTGTATATAGTAGTTAATACATCAAAGAAAGAAAAACATAAATTAGCAACAAAGAATAAAAAGAGATATTAATAGCTTGTGTTTTTAAGTTTCACAGTTTTCTCTTGTGTTTATTGATGTATGGGGCTGTTGCGATTATGGGGTATCTCATGTTTGGTGAGAGCATGTCATCCAAATAACATTAAACTTGCCAGATAATTCAATTGCTTCAAAAGTTGCTTTGTGGGTAGTGGTAAGTGTCAATTTATTATATTTAAGTTACACAGTGAATACATATTAAGCCAACATCTAAGTCTTTTGCTTATTAAATCTGATACAGGATTAATAAATGCTTTACAAATTGCAGGTCCTTAATCCATTCACCAAATATGCGCTGCTTATGAATCCATTGGCTAGTGCTATAGAGGAGCTGTATTTGGTCTTACATTCATCTAAGGACAGCAAAAAAGCTTATATTCGAGACATAAACTGACATTCCTAAATAATGGTTTACTTTCGAGAGTTAAACCAACTCTCCTAATGATACTCAATTCATATTCTCCTTATCCTTAGTTATATAAGTCCAACTGTCAGTACAAAAAAACCTTACCTTTGGGACGATATTCTCGTTCCAAAATTACAAACCATGTCGTCCCAAACAAAATAAGGCACGACATTTCGTTCCAAATTGGTAGTCTCTTTTTTGTTGACCCAAAAAATTTGGGTACGACATCCCTTTTTTACTTTGGGACGACAATAAGATGGGCCCCACGAGAAATTCAACGAGAAAAAAATGCTAATCAATCAAATCTAACTTGCAACCAACCATAAACTCCGGTACCTTCACCTTTCAAACAAAATGCTAATCAAGTCTCACAATCTCATATTCAAATGAGTAAATGCTTATAAAAATGCTAAAGTTTTAGTGTATTATCTGTTTTTCCTGGTATTAACTTGTGTTTAAGATTACTTATTAAAACTGATTCAATAACAACTTATTTTACTCGCAAATAAGCATCATTATCTACTCTCTCAAAAGCTCAAAAAGGCAACGTTATCTACTATATCAAACAGCGATATTATATAATAAGGGACAGACGGTAAACCTTCAAACAACGAATTTCATGAATCCAGAAATTCTGAAGATGATCAAGAGTTTCAGGTTTATCACAAGCATAAGTTAACACAATCACATCAGCTTGCTTCAAATCTTCCTCTAACTTGGCTTTACCTTCCAAACTAACATTAACAACATATACATTCTAATCTGAATTGGTAAGATTGATATGCTTGTGTGGTGTAGACGAATGTCATTTTTTGACTGTGATGTTGTTTGGGCATTGTGTTTTACATTACCCTTTTCAAGAGTAGACATGTTTGTTCAGTAACCCTATCTGTTTGCCTTTCCTAATGGTTATATATAGCCATGTAACCCTAGAGAATTGACATAAACACTTTAAACAGAAAAATCATTCATAATTAATACCAAATAGTTTCAAAACATGAATCATCAATCAAATGATTCAAGTGCCTGACATTCTGAAAAACAACGTACAAAAGTAAACATAGCAAATTAAGCTAAACAGGAGCTAGCTGAATGAAGGCTCTATAGTTCTTTATTCTTTTAAACTTAACACTTCTGAGCAGTCAGGCGCTGGTTTCTGAAATGCTAATCATTTAGCTGAGCTTCCATCGACACACACCCATTGACCCACAAAGATCGATTCACAATTGATGTTGGGGTTAATTCCCAAAAATGATCCCAAACTAATCTGGAATCCCTGGCTGATGGTGGTACAATCATCACCAACTTCCACACCATAAACAGCATTACAGACAACTGAGTTTGCCTTTAGGAAGCCATCTATATGTTCAAGATTCCATCAATCCAAAAGAAAATTAAAGTTGGGTCAAATGTACACATGACAAGAAAAACTTATTAATTTACATGTACACAAAACCTTAAAAAGGGTAGCGACCTCAAAGGACTCACCTAGTTGGGTAACTCTGCTTTCTGCCAATGCCGTGAGAATTAGGAAAAGCGAGAGTGTAGTGGCAATTTTCACAAACATTGAAGTGTTCCTAGCCATGATCCCGAGTTTGTTGTTTCTTCTTGGTTAATAAAGATAATGATACTAATCGAGATACATAATATGGGTTCTTGACGTTCGTATTTATAGTGAATGATTCGGTTTATTTAGAATATAGTTCCTTAGATAAGCCAAATTTACATTGTAATACCATGATTTACAGCCGGCCATTGTTATAGCCACATTTGTTTTTACCTTTTGTTGCAAACTTAGAGACCAAAATTCCATCCTGAAAGCCGCTGTTATTTGAGATTGAACATATGATGAAAGAAAAGTGGCGTTAGTAATTGTGTTGGGGTAAAGGAAGAAAATATTTTGTGTTTGAAAAAATACCACATTGTGTGTGCAAGTGCAAGACCATCTTGAAATGAATAATTAGTGAAACAAAGATGCATTAACTTCGTTTTCGTTTTAAATATTTAGTTTTGTTTATTTAATCTTACCTAATCATATATTTCAACCATTTAATTAGTGAAACAACCCATGTCTGATAATGAAACAAAATTTGGGTTCGTATCTAATAATTAAACAAAATTTGAAAGTTGGATGGGTACTGTGGTATTTTTGGGTTCAGATCGATAATGGCACAAATGAGAAAGTACGTTGCTATTACATGACATTAACCCTTTAATTTATATCAATTACGTAGATTGTAATACTCCAAACTAATTTACTTTTAAATCATTTTGACCTTTTATTGAAAGTTACAATGATACATGTTTTGTTGTATATTAATATTCCATAGGTTGAAGAATAGGTTTAAAATACCAAAGTATTACTCAAATAAGTCATTCTCAATCTATCAAGATGAGTGATTGAGGTCGTTGCCTATATGAATAATAACCTTAATCTCCTGTTATAGAATATGGTAAATAAAGGACCGTATCCACAAGTAGCTTATGATTAACACTATAATTACTACTCCGTATATTTGATTACAAGAAAACAATAACACAAAGTTTATTAGAAGAGATTGATTATAACTAATGCTTAAAACTATCAAAACTAGAGTGATAAAACTAAGAAAACGTAACTTAAAGCAAGAAATGAAATTCAGATCGTAAACTTATGATTTAAAAATACAATCACTTCCTGTTTCACGTTTGATCACAATTAACTAATGTATTTTTTTTAGTAACGATTTAGGTTTCTCAAGTTTTATAGATACAAACTAGTAATAATCCAATTATTATTTCTAGGCACGAAATATGTGTATTGACACTAATCGTCTTACACACTACTTTGAATGATTCGGCATGCTCGAGGCAACTACAATATTATACCCTTTTACAACTATCCTATAGTTTTAATCATGGACTCAAAATATGTTCAAAGTAGGCATGCTTTGCATGTTATTAGTTATAATACTCCGAATAATCATTAAAATACCTTCTTAACACATATTTTTATAGCTTTTGTAAACTAGTCAATTATGGTATAAAATGCTGGTAAATAGTTTTATTTCTTAATTCTATTTTTTTTGGGTAAAAGGGATTTTTCACCCTGGTAAAATTCATTACGCCAAAAAATATTGAAGTACAATTGACATGAGTGAATCCCATGCCCTCAGCCCGTTACATAGGCGAATTCTACTGCAAAATGCTGAACAACCACAGCTAAAAGCTGCTAACAATTACATTTAAAAAACAATCTAAATGTAATAGACCAAGGTTCTAAGAACCACGTCCCACGTGAGCTACTCAATCTTCAAGAATCTTCCATTGAAAACACACGAGAGCAGCATCAACTACCAATTCCAAACGCACTAAAGCACCACGGGATGCTAACAATGTAATTCAAACCCATTTGCAACTGCTATTATTATTACGCATGATGTCGAACAATAATAACCAAATAAGAATTTACTCCAAAGCAAGATGGATCGAAACCGAGAATAGGGATTATGAACCCTAACTTCCAATACATACAAAAGAAACCCAGAGCCAGTCGCCAAAAACAATCCGAGTGGAGCTCAAGAAGGAAACCGAGGATCAAACACCAAGAATAGGGTTCGGATCAAAAACCCTAACGTCCCAAATTATGAAGATGAATATACCCAAATCAAGAATGACGTTAATCTTCAACTTCAACTATCCACACGTATACATCAAACAGTCCCACATATGTTTAATATTTAAATCAGATCATCAACAATAAAACGTGGACCATGTACGTGTACCAACAATTAACCTCCAAACGCATCACATAGATCGATCAAAACCGACATAATAATCAAACCAAGAGTCAACTAAATCATCCATCATGTGCGTACAAGCATCAAACATGAACCCAATATCAGATAACCACGATGGCAGCAGCAATAAATCATTAGCAAACCATAAAGGATTACGCCATATGCGAAACCAAGAGTTATCGAAACCCTAACATAAAAATCGACCAAGCAATATGACCATCTCTCTCACAAACCCTCTTACACAACAAGAAGATTTCCGGTCAAATAATTAAGAAAAAAGCGTGGCCACCACCCTGAAAAGAATACCAAAACCTAGAACCCGTATTGCATACCCATAGAAGGTAGAGAGGACGGATCGGAATTGATATTTCTACTGGGAAAAGACCAAGAGTGGCGGCTGCCGGAAATCTCCACAAGGGAGAGAGAGAATTAGGGTTACCCATTTCTTAATTCTATTTAGTAGATATTAATTTTGAACTAGTTAATATATAATCGTAGATTATGCATGTTCATTTTTCTTATGTAAATTTTAGATTATAGAAAATGATAAAGTTTTACAAAAATAAATCGATAATTTGAATAAATGGCTCAACCGAGCCCGGCCTACATATATTTTGGACTCGATGATATTATTCACACATAAATTGTTTAGCCAGCTATCTACGTACTTAGCAATTTGTTGGTTATTTCGAATTTTGGCATATTCTTTCAATAAAAAAAAACTTAAGTCGAACAGGCCTAGCGTTACTTAATCCAAACCGAACCCGAACCTCTCAAATAACAGATAATGTTATCGGTCGGGTTAGGTTGAACCAAGCACTACTACACAAATGGCTATGCATAATCACCATAAGACAATGAGAGAAGAAGGTACTAACTACAACATAATGACATAGCTAGATCACATAGTTTAAGAGTTTAGGAAGCTAATTAGCATTATGAATACTCCGTCAAATAAGGTATATGACTAAATCACCGAATCATAGTTTATGACACGTGTAATGTCCATTTCAAATTTCATTTATTCAACTGTATACTATATATAGTGTGTGTGTATATACTTAAACCATATTAAGAATCCGCCTTTCAGCTTTTAAGGTAAAAACTCTGCGACGCTCCAATTTTGGCACTACCATATGGGAGCAATGATTTTGTGGTTTACTGCAATAAATCATACAAGGGTTTGGGTTCTGTGTTGATGCAGAGAGAGAAATTTATCGCCTATGCATCTCGACAACTAAAGGTCTACGAGAAGAACTATGCAACTCACGATCTGGAATTAGGAGTTGTGGTGTTCGCTCTTAAGATTTAGAGACATTACTTATACAGTACAAGATGTATAGTATTCACAGATCACAAGAGTCTTCAACATATTCTTGATAAGAAGGAGTTGAATATGAGGCAACATCGATAGATTGAGTTTCTCAATGATTACGATTATGACATTCGTTATCACCCGGGAAAAGCAAACATGGTAGCTGACGTCCTAAGCCGTAAGAAACATGTTAAGCCACTATGAGTTTGAGCGTTGGTTATGACTATCAATTCAAACCTACCCATACAGATTCTTGAGGCGCAAGCCAAAGCGCTTAAAGAGGGAACCTGGAGAAGGAGAAACTACGCAATATGGAGAAGAAGGAGTTTGAGAAACATTCAGTTGAAATATTGTGCTTCAAAGATAGAAGTTGGTTACCACTTTTTGGTGGATTACAAGACTTGATTATGCATGAGTCACATAAGTCAAAGTAATCAATTCACCCATGTTCTGATAAGATGTATCAGGATCTCAAGAAGCTTTATTGGTGGCCAAACATGAAGGCTGATATAGCCACTTATGTCAGCAAGTGTTTGACATGTTCGAAGGTTAAAGCTGAATGTCAGAAGCTGTCTGGCTTATTGATACAATCGGAGATACCCCAATGGAAGTGGGGGAGAATCACAGTTGACTTTATTACCAAGTTACCCAAAACAGCAAATAGTCATGATATGGTCTAGGTAATCGTTAATCGTCTTATCAAATCTGCTCACTTCATACCAATCAAAGAAACTGACAAGATGGACAAATTAACTCAAATCTGCATCAAAGAAATAGTTTCAAGACACGGAGTACCAGTCTTGATCATTTCAGACAGAGATAGCCAATTTACCTCAATATTTTGGCAGTCGCTTCAGGACGCTATGGGAACACGTTTAGGCATGAGCACAACTCATCAACCACAGACTAATGATCAAAGTGAGAGGACCATCCAGACACTAGAGGACATGTTGCGGGCATATGCGATTAAGTTTAGGAAAGCTTGGGATAGACATTTACCGTTATTAGTGTCACACCCCAAAAATGGCGCAGCGGAATGACATTTACGGGGCATGACTTCATAGTCAAGAACACAAGGCGTCCAAAATAGAGAAATACTAAATGCATATCACAACATAAGTCAAGTTACAATAATCCCAAGAGTCGGGTGTAGACAAGACTTGATACATAAGTTCACCAACATTATGAAACCTTAAATATAAGCTAAATTTATAATTCCTCGAAACGCAGTTCATGAGGGTCTTGTCTTACATCTGCTAAGCCGACCAATTCAAACTCTTAAGCTGCATCGCTAACAACACCTGAAAATGGATACTCGAAAACGTCAACATAATGTTGGTGAGCTCGTAGGTTTAAGAGTTAAACCACTAAGGTGTGAATAATATAGAGTAGGACAATAGTGAGCATGATATACAAATATAAGAACTAACTGAAACCACGATACATGCAGCAACTGAACCTCACAAATGTCACGTGTTACACGATTTCTCAACGTCCGCCGACACCTAGTGTCGGGGTTGGGGTAGCAACCCCGATAGTACTATCAATGCTTCGGCTTCAAACGGAGTTAAACAGTTGCGCACAAATGAACACACAACATAAGTCCACACAGAAAGCACATATTGCAATCAAACGCCCATAATTGTCCAAAAACACGAAAACAGTAAATCACATCATAAAAACAGTTTAAAAATATCATTTGAGTACCATTTTCCCCCAAGAAAAATATTATGAAAAAGGGGCTACGAGAACTCACCTTAGGCAAAGTATCACAAGTAGGAATAAATGTGCACGGAAATCGAGGCTCGGTGACTCTAACTGCAACCTAAATTAATAATATGTCTCAGGTTGTGCAATGGTATGTCATGTATACATTTTTATAAAATATTATATCACCCGCACATGTTTGCATAATTGTTTGGTAAATAAAATGTAGTTACGTCAATGTTTCTTACTAATAGTCATAATATATACTTTAAGTGACTTAACAAGTATATTTCGAAATTAAACTATAGTCGTCTCGTTAATAAGTAATTTGGAAAGTCTTCGACTCGACTAATAAGTATACATAAAATGCTACAACATTTATTTGGGTCGTTTTGGCTCGCTTGGACGTTAAGATGCTCAAAAATGCTCTTAAGGTTCAAAAATCTGCACATTATTAGTTAATATAAAAAGCATTCAAAATTTATATAGTGTATTTTCTGGCTTAATCTTTGACAGGTCATAACTCTTTCGTTATAGTTCCGCTTTTATTGTTCTACCTATCCCCACGAAGGTATTTATATATCCTATCATATTTTAAAGCCCCGGCTACCCAGTTTTGACATTTAAAGACCGGTTTTGTTTCTTAAAAACTGTTAACATCAAGCTTTTTCAGGAAAATTTATTTTGTTCCGTCGAACTTTTAAACTATCATAACTTATTCGTTTTAAATCCGTTTTTATCCATTCAAGCGACCACGTTTTCGTTATAAAGTCTATATTCTATTGTTTTTGCCCAATCATATAAAAGTTTAACCCATTTTTCTGTTTTAAGCTGTTTCGAACAGCTCTATATGTACATGTCTCAAAATCACATTTTCCTACTTTCCAATACTTAAATCACCTCAACCACAACTTCAAAACTACTCGAATCCCTTTCACCAATTCCTCAATAATTAAAAGATAGTGATTTAACAACTTGGTTAGCAACATGTAAAGTTTAATCCATCATAGTTATAAAATTTACGCAAACATGTACATGGTGATATCATAGTGTATGTAAATCATAGGTCATGGAATTTACCTAGTGCAAAGTGTGTAAAGTTTATAAAAAAGGTATAGTGACTTACTTGAGCATAGAAAGTGTGTGAAGACAAAGGACACTAGTTTACCCAATCCAAGCCTTCTAACCCCTTAATAGCTTAATTATAAGGGATTGAGTCGTAGAATAGTAACTTATTTTTCCAAGTGTCCCGTTCTGGTACGTGTAATTTTTTTAAGATGTAGAATAGCAATATAATTTCTATAAGTGTCTCGTTCTGGTACGTGTACTTTTTTTAAGTTGTAGAATAGCAATGTACTTTCCATAAGTGTTCCAATTTGGTACGTCCTACTTCCATAAGTGTTCCATTTTGGTACGTCATCCCACGTACTAAATTGGAACACTTATGGAAAGTACATTGCTATTCTACGACTTAAAAAAGTACACGTACTAGAACGTGACACTTATGGAAAGTACATTGCTATTCTACAGCTTAAAAAAAGTACACGTACCAGAACGGGACACTTGGAAAAGTACGTTGCTATTCTACGACTCAATCCCTAATTATAAACCCAAATGAAGTAAACATAAACACTTGAACTATAAAACCCAACTTTCTTTCTTCCTTTTTCTTGCCTAACCAAATATGTAGAGAGAAAAGTAGGAGTACAAGAGTTTTTCTTGTGTGAAAAATGTTACTTGCCCTCTCCTTTTATATCAAATATTAAGTATGGCATTTATAGTAAACAAAAATCTAGAGTAAGCTAAGTATTTAAAAAAAAATTGAAATGGTCTCATTGTTGGTGCTAGTTTCCAGACGAAAAAAAAAAGAAAAGAGAGTCAAGTGTCATGCTGCTTGTCTCCTTTTATTCAAAGTTCAAGTATGGTCAAATGATTTTAATAAGTGTACTACCCTACCTAAGTGAATAAAAAAAATATAAAAGAAGAGCCTACTTATGTATGTTCGGCTGATATATGGGAAAAGAGGGGACAAGATTTTTGGTCAAGCACACATTTGTATAGTCTTGGTCTAATGTTTGAAATTTAATACAAGCTTGGTAAGGAGAAAAAAAGTGTATGTTTAACTTTTATATAAAATGTATTTATTAAATATATTGGGTATTAAAAATAGGTATTGGGTATTGGTTTTGTGCTTAACGTTAAATGCGTATAATCGAGTGCTCTTAATAAAGAAATTACAAAAGGCATAAGAAAATATTATTGGCATTTTAGAAATAATTTTAGGGACTGTAAGTATGTATTAAAAGAAATTATTGGAGTGTCGGGTTCATTGGGTGTTCATTTAACTTGTGAAAAACTTTTATTAAATTAATACTTGCTAGTAAATAAAGATGTAATTGTTTTAGCAATTTAATTATGAATTAGAGTAGTGGAAATGTACTGTAGTGTTGTGGACTAAATATAATCTAAAGTCATAGTGCACAAGAGGGTGTTTCTTGTTTTACGTCATTTAATTAAATAGTATTAAGTAAAGGTAAATGTGTAAACTTCAAAAATAGAATAATTTTTTTTAGTTTAAGGTTGTGTAAGGACTTGAAAATGTACATTTGTTATAATTAGAGTTCTCATACAACAATAGTTACCACACCAGCATCAAGGTTGCACCTTTCGATGCACTTTATCGTTGAAAGTGTCGATCACCCATTTGTAGGGTCAAAGTCAGAGATTTCCAGCTTACTGGTTTAGAGATCATCCGGGAGACAACCGATAAGATCATACATATCAGAAAACAACTACAAACTGCAAGAGATCGACAGAAGAGTAACGATGATGTGAGGCGTAAACCTATGGAGTTTCAGGTTGGCGATAGATTTTTGTTGAAGGTATCTCATGGAAAGGTTTTGTTCGCTTTGGGAAGCGAGGAGAGCTTAACCCAAGGTACATAATACCATTAAAGATTCTTGCTAGAGTTGGTCCAGTTGCCTACAGACTTGAGCTCCCGCCAGAACTCAACAATGTACACAACACATTCCATGTTTCTAACTTTAAGAAGTGCTTATCAGATGAATCCCTAGTCATCCCGCTGGACGAGATACAGATTGAAGATAAATTGAACTTTATCAAGAAACCGATAGAGATCATGGACCGAGATATCAAACAGTTGAATCGAAGCCACATTCCCATCGTTAAGATTAGATAGAAATCTCAGAAAGGACCAGATTTTACATGGGAACATGAAGACCAATTTCGTGCTAAATACCCACATCTCTTCACCGGCACCACACCGACATCAAACACACACTGATTCTATGGACTAGATTATTTTAAGGGGGAAGGACTGAGAAAACTAGCATATTTTTAGGTTAATAGTTACCTAATAACTCGAGTTTATTCATTTTGAAAGCTTACGTGTACGTTTAACTCACAACCGGGAAGTTATCCCACATGCAACGTAAAACATCATTGAACACGTACCAACACTAGAATAGAGTTACATGAGTCATATATTTACTTATAAAATCAAAACTATTTAATTTGAAAGTCTACTTAGTTACTTTTACGTAAAACCGTTAACCTAAATCGCGTAAACCAGAAAACAAACTTTAACGTAAACGGGCATTATACAAAATCAAGTCTATGTAAATTATATGTCACATAAATATTTCAGTTAGGTTTTATAAGTTTATACTTTTTATTTTTCAAGTTTTACTTAAAACACTCACGTTACGCATTTAAGTTTCCACGCATGCATGTAAACTTCACCGCCCTTTCCTATGTATACTTATACATATATAGATAAGCGTTCAAATGAGAAGTCTAATTTTTGTGAGAACACGAGAAGAGATCTGGACCGTAGGATCAAGTAAATCTGATTTTGGGCGGAATGGCATTATTGTAAATATTGGACAAAATTTTTAGGGGTCTAAGTGAATTATCTTCATTTGCTTTCATGCCCCTAAAGTTTATCCCGGTTTTCTCTCTCTCTCTCTCTCCTTCTATCACACGTAAACACACACAAAAAAACACACGCAAACCAGATCTTGCTATTAACTCCATATCTGTCATCTTCTTCATCTCCATCGTCTCCGTCACCGCATCTCCATCATCTCCGTCACCTTATCTCCGACACCGCCGTCATCTCCATCATCTCGTTCTTTTTATATCCGGCGTTTATTCCGGTATTGGCTCTCTAATTTATATTTTTCTGTTTAAATCTGATTTAGTTTTTAACTGTTTAACAACTTTTTCTCCGGCGTTGACTATCTCACGAATATGTTACTTGATTTATTTGCTTTATTACACATCTATTTTTTGCACATGTGAAGATTTTTATTGGTTTATTAGATTCTGTTTGTTTACAGTTACTATCTAATGATGCGTTTGTGAGATAATAGTTTTACGGATTAGGTTTTTGATGTTTAGAGATGAATTAAATTGCATAAATCATAGTTTTTAGTTTTAATTTAGGTACATGTGAATAATGTTGAGATTAGCGATTATTTAAGTTTTTAAAATTTATCTTCACGAGGGAAGAATATCAGTAAACAATGGAATTTTGAGGTTATTATCGGATTTAAGTTTCGTTTAGAGTATCTTCGCATGTGAATAATGTTGAGATTAGCGATTATTTAAGTTTTTAAAATTTATCTTCACGAGTGAAGAATATCAGTAAGCAATGGAATTTTGAGGTTATTATCGGATTTAAGTTTCGTTTAGAGTATCTTCGCATGTGAATAATGTTGAGATTAGCGATTATTTAAGTTTTTAAAATTTATCTTCGCGAGTGAAGAATATCAGTAAGCAATGGAATTTTGAGGTTATTATCGGATTTAAGTTTCGTCTAGAGTATCTTCGCATGTGAATAATGTTGAGATTAGCGATTATTTAAGTTTTAAAAATTTATCTTCACGAGTGAAGAATATCAGTAAGCAATGGAATTTTGAGGTTATTATCGGATTTAAGTTTCGTTTAGAGTATCTTCGCATGTGAATAATGTTGAGATTAGCGATTATTTAAGTTTTTAAAATTTATCTTTCACGAGTGAAGAATATCAGTAAGCAATGTAATTTTGAGGTTATTATCGGATTTAAGTTTCGTTTAGAGTATCCTGTGATGTTATGTGTTTTGTGCATGATGGTGAAGCCTCGTTTTGTTTCACTTTGTCTGTTTTGTGATGTCATTGTTTTTACAGGCTGAGTTGGTGTATCAGTCTGATTGAGTTGGTGTATCGTTTTGTTGTTGTTTTAATGGTGTGTCATTCGGTATGTTCAGCTGATTCAGATGTCTTTTCAGTGGGATTTGGTCTTGAATTATGAGCTAAGTAATTTCTATTAGTATCAGTTGAGGCATACATTCTGCAACTTTTCTGAACTAAAAAAGTAATAATAGCATTTTTTTGTAATATAAGTACACCTAACTTTTTTAACTGATTCCTTATGTGTTCATTTTAAAGCTGATAGCTTATCTAGCTTAGTTTCAACTAGATAGGTTTTTTTGTTTATTTTTTGAGTTAGTGCTGTTTTTTTGAGATGGTTATAATAAAATAGCAAGCTTCACTGATATGGTTACTTTAAAGTGGTTTTATTGTTCCTACACGTAGGTACATTATTAGAAATCCTTTGTCAATGATCATTGAATTTCCACATTCTTGTTCAAGTTTTAGGCAACCTGTTTCAAAATTGAGTAGGTAACTTTTTTAAGTTTAAGAAAAAATATATTCACTTGTGAAGAAAATCATATTAGATTGAGTTTAGAGGCGACTATTTAAGTTTAAGAAAAAATATCTTCACTTGTGAAGAAAATCATATAAGATTGAGTTTAGAGGCGACTATTTAAGTTTAAGAAAAAATATCTTCACTTGTGAAGAAAATCATATAAGATTGAGTTTAGAGGCGAATATTTAAGTATAAGAAAAAAATCATATAAGATTGAATTTCCACTTCCTCTTTTCACTAGTTAGGCAACCTGTTGCAATTAGAGAAACTATCTTTTTTGCAATCGTTGAACTATTGTTAATTATATTCCTTGATGCATCACCTGAAATAGCATCACCCGAACTATTTTTTTGCAATCGTTGAACTATTTTTTACAGTGGTTAATGCAAATCTGCAATTGAAAACTTGGTTGTTCTAGGACATTACATCCTGGTGATCCTGAAGAACCAGTGGGCTGTTCCTTATCTCTTAGAAACATAATCTCAACTGGTATTCTAAATCAATCATATGGCTAATGATGGAAAAAAAAGTGTTCAAGTTGTGGAGAATATGTTAATCATGATTCAAGAAATTGTCCATTAAAAAAGTAAGTATTTTTTGAACTCTTGCATTTGGCTATTTTGTTTTCACCTGGATAAAAGATAAGCATGTCAGTTGCTTTTTTGGGAAATAGTTTGTGTATTTTTAAGTGACCTTATCAGCATAATGTACCATAATTCCATAAAGTAAATCCCTGTTTAGTTAAATCACATTTAAATGAATTTAATGATCTGCAACAATCTGTAGACTTAGTATATTTTCCTATTCATACACATGAGCTAATGCTAGAGTTAACATTAAATGCATATTTTTTGAGAAACTAACAGCAAGAACCAGTCTACGTTAACAGCAGGAACACTTAGTATTCGGCTATTTTTGTTTTCACCTGGGTAAAAGATAAGTTTGTCAGTTGCTTTTGTATCATAAACTAAATCCCTGTCTAGTTAAATCACATTTAAATGAATTTAATAATATGTAGACATAGTATATTTTGTCTATTTATACACATGTGCTAATGCCTGTTTATTCACATTCAGTAATAAACTTGATCCAATCAATTTTCGAGATCAGCAAGAAGAGTATGAATATGTCTTAAACAACTATTTGCATTTTGATGCAATCATAAATGAATTTGGAGATGAACCCATTGTTGAATATGGATCGTATAGACAATTGGACGAGTGGATGAAGACCAGGATTCTTAATTGGTTGCGGACAAAAGACTTTTACTGGGATGAGATTAATGTAGCTGATGAGGGAGATGAAGAAAATGGCGAGGAAGAGGAGGATGATCAGGTTGATGAGGTGGAGAATCAGTTGAATCAAGATGCTGAGCAGGAGGATCATGTTGAAGAGATGGGGGATGAGCAACTTGATGAGGAGGAGCGTCAAGCTGAGAAGGAGAACCCAGGTGGAAATAACTTCGGCTTAGCAAATGTTTATGCGTTGGAAAACAGGATTAGTCAACTTGAAGATATGTTTCAACAAATCAAGGTGAACCGGAAAATGCATAAGGGAGAGAGCAGTGGTTGTAGGAAGCAGGAGTGAAATGGTATTAATAAGTTTATGATGTTTGTCTATCTATGATTGTTTTAAGTTTTTTTTAAGCTTTTTTCATTATTTTAATGAAATATTTGTTTAAGAAATTCAAAGTATGTATGGTTATGTTTATTTTTTCATAAGTGAAAAGTAATTTTTATATGTTCCAGATTCATGCACCATTGTTCATATTTTTCTAAACAAAAAGCAAAGCCCAAATGTTACTCATACATCTACAGAAGTAACATTTTTAGCTTTGAAAGAATCATCCATCCAACCCTAAGGCTCGAACAAGTTATATTTAGCTTGGAAAATGGGAAGTTTACCAGCTAAGCTATATAACATCCATGACTAACAAACAACAATGGCAAAGACAAAAAGCATCATCAAATCAGCAATTGTTTCACACATCATCGTCATAACCCTAACACTAATATGGAGATCAATTCTTAGTCCGTACAACACATCAGCATCCATAAACCCCAACTGTCTTACAACAACCAACATAAAGATTGTACCAACAGTATAACAAAGTACTGAAATCTAAATACTACTAAGGAACAGGACCTAGGATAACACTGCATAAACATTGTGGCAAAATTATCAAATAACATATTTTGCTGCTGCATATTTTTCTTTTATTTCTTATACTGAACGCAATTAGAAGACCTGAAAAATGTTGCATTTCATTAAGAATTAATTTATTGTTTATGAATTAAACTTAAATTAACTTGTATGAACAAATAGAAAATAATATTTACCTGATCTGGTAATATAGTTCGTAATGCATTTGGAGAATCGTTAACCAGATTTTTTCTCGGTCTTCCTCTTTTTTTTTGTACTTCGCTTGTTTGAGCAGCATTCTGTTTTTGTTCTTGTTGATACAAAAGTTGGGTGTTCCTTGTTTGAGGCTCCGGCTCTCGTACTAATTGAGAATTATTGCTTGAGACCTGCGCACTAAGAGACAAAAGACACCGTTAGGCTTACCGTGGGATTGTTTCCCACGATTATCCTCCGGCGTGAGAGTAAGTAATCGGTTTTAGGGTTTAAGGAGAATTAGGGTTTGTAGATCGTACCTTAAACGAGGGATGAGATTCCCTTTATATACACACGGAATCCTTGTTGGTTTCGTGTTCCTCAACCTTCGGCGTATCCCGCCCAAATCGGTTGGGAATGATTATCTCCATATTTAGGAAATATCCGATATCTATTCCGTAAATAGATTTGGGTTTGGGCTTTCGTGAGCCCAAACATCTAATCAGCGTAGCCCAGTTCGTACCGGGCTAAGTTAGCGTTGGACTTTAGTCGGGTTCGTGACCCGGATATAGACTATACGTCATCATGTCCCCCCAGTCTAGTATGCGTAGTGACTAACTGTGGATGCTAGACTAATAACCGTAGTCATCAAAAAACTTCGAAGCATAGCCAAGAAGCCATAAAAATATACCAACCGGTACATTGTATCGAGACATTGGATTAAAAAATGGGCGCCTCGTAAGTCGGGGGAAAGTTATTGCACCCGTGTCCCATCAAGCAATCTCAACCACATAGGTAGGGTTGGTGGGATCCACGTGTCACTCATCGCGTGGATGAGGGAGGTTATATAACATATCGCTTTATTTTCACTGTATTTCTCACAGTAAAAAGAAAACTTGATCCGCCATTGTTCAAGAAAATTTGCAGTTGCATCCAGAAACCAACTTATTGCAGAGGTAGCCGCGCGTGCGTTTTGTAAAACAAACAATGGTTAAACAGTTGTCGGATTTCACCTCCAACCTCACCGAGAGTGATCTTCTAGAGTTCACCTCGGATTTCTTTATACCTCTGGATGTGCATCCGGTTGTTCCGGGTGCACGGGCCTCTATTGCAGACTTCCCCGAAGGGAAGGTGGGGGTATACACACGTTTTTTAGAATTCGCGAATCAACGGGTGCCTCTGTCCCAATTTCTGTGCGATATATTAAATTATTATAATCTGCACATATCCCAGTTGCACTGTATCGGTGCCGCTAAAATTATGAATTTTGAGGTGAACTGTCGTTTACTGGCGGTAAATCCAACCATCAACCTATTCCGCGCATTTTATCACACGACATGGTCACATGGGTGGGTATCCTTTGCTAAGCGCGCTGGTAGACTTCAATGTTATACAGAGAAACTAGACGCGCTTAGGAATTGGAGGGAATCCTTTTTCTGGGTAGACGACACTGTGTTTCCGTGGCCTTATAATTTTCATACCCGGGGTTCGTTGGAGAAGGATGAGTGCCCCCTGCCTGGGTCATATGTCGCTGAGGATGCGGAACTGATAAATGCTAACCGCATCCCCATTAGTTCCTATCCTGAGGAATTTCTGGTGTATATGGGCATCAGCCGAAATTATTTTGGTCCCGAAGATGAGATCCCAATCTTCTTAGGCGCCCATGGCCAGGGTGGGTACTCGTTCTTCCGCACCCCCTTTTGTAATTACTGTAAGAACTTTCTTCTGTTTTCCGCGCATTATATAACCTGTGTTATTTGTTGTCTTGTGTTGCGCAGAGATGGATTTGTTTACCGTCGTGCACCTAGCGAAGACAGTTAAGGTGAAGACAGGGACACGGCCATTGAAAGAAGGAGAGGAGCCTATACTGGCGGGTACTGCAGGGCGTACCATGGAGATGAATTTAGGGGAGACAGGGACCAGTTCTTCCGTTGCAGTAGAGGCGACGCCGTTGCAAAGCGTGCCAAGCCCTCAAGTGCCCTCCCCCATAGCGCAGCCACCACCCGTAGCAGTGGCGGAGCCTATGGACGAGGAGGTGGAGGAGCAAGCTATTGCGCAAAAGGTCGCGTGGAGAAGATGGCGCGAGCTCTTCTAGGAAGAAACGTTCTGTGGTCTTCGATCTGGAATCATCTGCAAGTGAGGCTGCGTCATCGCACCCATCGGCGAATGTCTCTAGCCCCCAGTAAGTAATCTTGACAATACTGTTTTCCCTCTATTTTTTGCTTTGTCAACTGTTCATAAGAGAAATTGACACTTCTATGTCTGTGCCTGCAGGTTTGAACAGGGTGCGGAGTCGCCATCCAAAGAAAGTACTGTTCCTTCTGAGTCTTCAGAACTAGAGATCCGTAGCGAGGTGCCGGTGGCAGCAGGGGATGTGCCAATGGGTCAACTGGTTGAGGATCTTGTTTCTCTGGCTGCGCAGTTAAAGGCAAAGTTTGTTGGAGAAAGTAGCCATGATAGTCAAAAGGATTAGCTTATTGCGTCACTGGAGGTGCAATTGGCCAGTGCCAAGGCTGAAATAAGGGTGGCCAATGCGTATTCAGAGAGGCTTGCAGGAGAAAAAATGTCATTACTATCCCAAATAAACCAGGAGCGTGCTGAAGCGGGAAAGTACAAGTTGTCATGTAACTGGGCCCTTAAGTATCTGGAACAGGGTAAGGGAGATTTGCTTACACAGTTAGGAGATCTTGGCGCTACTGTGAGTTGGGCATTGGAGGTGCAAGAGGTAAAACTGCGCAAGCTTAGCATTGAGTATGACGAGGAGTTGTATCCTCATCTCATGTCTACTATAGCTGGCCGAGATGGCTCATAGGCTATGGTCTTCGTCTTGCCGCACTCAGTACCCTAGAGTCGCCAGAAGTGGTTAATGCCTTCGGGGAGGTAGTTCAGTGCGCTCTGGAGCGTGGTAAGGCCGAGGCAGTTGAAAAGCTTCACGAGGCGCATCTGTTGAAGGTGCCTATTGAGAAGGTACCAAATTATGATGCTAAGTCTTATGATCACCTGGTCGCTGCTATGAAGAGGATGAAGGACTTAGAGCTCCCCATGATTGCTGAACTGGAGCGCGATCAGGATTATCCTATAAATGATATTATGGCGGGATTGACCTTAGCGCGTCATCGTGCCGAGGGTGCAGAAGCACAGCCGGACTACTTTTTGAAGCCCCATGAATCTCAGCTTCAAGTACCTGTCTTCGCTCGTCCCAGGGATATTCTGAATCCCTTTGCTTTAGAGAAAGAAGTACCTTTGAAGGAAGTGTTGGAAGCGCATGCGACCAGACTTGCTAAAAAGGAAGGTATTAAAGGTAAAGTGGTTTTGTGTGGGGTTGGTGCAGCTCATCAGCCAAGGTCTGACGGGGTGCCAGTGAGTGTTGCGACTGTGTCTCGTCAGGACTCAGACTTGTTGAAGAGGCTTAGCTAGGCTAAAGATACCGCAAACCGCGTGGGTAGCTCATCTACTGAGCGTTGTCATAGTTGGTAGGTTGTACTTTGTGAAGTAACCATCTTTTGTAATAACTCGTAGTTATTAATAAGAATCTTCTTTTACTAAGTGCATGTGAGTATTATTGTAACTTTGTGTTGTACATGTTTATCTGTTTGTCTTTGCGTAAAAGACGTATTCGTTGCCGAAGAAACAAATGTGTATGCCAGTGCGAACAATATAGGAAGTCCGTAATCATCATAGTGTACTTGAGAAATAATTTCTAAGTACTTTATCATAGTCGTGTATGTTATGATATTCAGCGTACTGTAAATATCACATTTAAGGAATCAAGTGTCTTGGTTCCTAAGTTGTTAAACGTGCACCATATGCGATGTGGCGCACCCATCGTGGGATGCGCACAAAACTTGTTCCAACGTCTTGAGAACAAGGTGTTTAACAAGGATACGTGATCCGGTGTTGATGGGTTTGCAACCCTCTTACTCAACAAGTTGTTTAGTAGGTTAACTTATCCTTTTACCATCGTGGGTTTATTATAGTGCATGCACGCCATGTAGGCAAGAGATAAGAAATTGTTAAGACATACAGTATATGGAAATAACAAATTAAAATGTGTCGCGGAGTTAGCTAGAAACCGCGACGTTTTATTGATACTTGCAAGTTTAAATAGGTAAGACATTATAATAAGAGAAACAAAAAAGTAAGTACATAGATGTTTATTGGGTACTTTAGTAAAGTGTCTGAGTGCTTCTATGCTGGGCCGTGGCCACTCCTATAGGTAGCACCTCTTGAGGTTGCAGATGTTCCATGTGCGCGGCAGTTCTCGACCATCCAAGCCTCGTAACTTGTACGCGCCTGTTCCTAGTGCTTCAGTAACCTCATAGGGTCCTTCCCACTTTGGTCCGAGCTTGCCCGTGTCTTCTGCGTGGCTCGCGTCATTGGCGTGGTAGACGAAGTCACCAGTGTCTGAATGAAACATTACGCACTTTAGTGTCGTAGTATCCTTTCATCCTTGACTTTGATTTTGCCTCACGTATAGCTGCGCGTTCGCGCCTTTCTTCTAGCAGGTCTAAGTCGATCCGTCTCTCGTCGTCATTGGATGCCGCATTGATTTCAGCGGTGCGGATAGTTGGCATGCCGATCTCGGCTGGTATGACGGCTTCTGTCCCGTAGACTAGAGAGAAGGGAGTGTCTCCCGTGCTAGCTTTGATTGAGGTTCGATGCGCCCATAAGACATGTGATAGCTCTTCCACCCACCTTCCTTTGTACGTTTCTAGGCGTGCCTTAATTCCTTCACCTAAGCTTCGATTCGCACGTTCGACTAAGCCGTTGGTTTGTGGGTGTTTAACTGACGCGAAGTGCTGTGTGATGTTCAACTTCTCGCACCAATCCTTGAAAGGATTTTCGCAGAATTGTTTCCCGTTGTCCGAGATGATCTCACCAGGCAAACCGAAGCGGCATACAATATTTTCCCAGACGAAGCGTTTCACCTGGTTTCCAGTGATTGTTACCACTGCTTTTGCTTCGATCCACTTAGTGAAGTAGTCTATGGCGACTATGAGGAATTTCAATCCTCCCACTGCGACTGGAAAAGGTCCTGCAATATCGATACCCCACTTGTAGAATGGCCATGGGGATGTGATTGGTGTTAGCTCGTGCTGTGGTTTGCGCGGGACGGGTCGGTGAACTTGGCAATCGTTGCACTTCCTTATTAAGTTCCGCGCATCGCGGTGCATGGTTGGCCAGTAGTACCCGATCTCATGGCGGCGTGCCACAACGGACCGTGGTCCTTAGTGCATGCTGCATGAACCTTCATGGATTTCTCGCAGCACGTAATTTGCTTGTAGTGGGCCCACACAGCGGAGCCATGGTTGAAGGAAGGAGCGTCGGTACAGTATGTTGTCTCGAAGTTCGAATCTTTGTGTTGTGCGCCGTATCCTGCGAGCTTCCTTCTGCTCCTGGGGTAACATTCCTTTGTCTAGGAATTTCGTTATCGGTGTCATCCACGTAGGACCTTCCTCCTCTATTACTGTGGAGACTTCCATCTCCGATATGGATTTGCTTTTCAGTGTTTCCACCAGCACTTGTTTTGACAGGTGTGCAAAGCTTGTCGAGGCGATCTTGCTTAGTGCATCTGCCTTGCGGTTTTCTCCTCTAGGAATTTGCTTGATGGTGAATCTATCAAAGCCTTTAATCAGTGTCTTGGTCTTGTCGAGATACTGAATCATATTTTCTTCTTTAGCCACATATTCGCCCAACACGTGGTTGGCTACTAGCCGGGAATCCACATTTGCTTCCAGGTTACGTACACCCATTCGAGCTGCAATGCATAATCCGGCGATTAGAGCTTCATATTCTGCCTCATTGTTTGTCGCTGTAAATTCAAAACGCAGTGCGTAAGTGAATTCCATTCCCTCTGGATTTGTGAGAATGAGGCCAGCTCCTGACCCGTCCACGCATGAGGATCCATCTATAAACAAGATCCATGGATCTTGTAGTTCCTTCTTACCTGGTGCGGGTACCTCGTCGGTGTCTGGCTTCTCAATGATGAAGTCTGCCAGAATCTGTCCTTTGATCGTGGTACGCGGTCTGTAAGAGATGTTGTGTTCACCTAGCAATACACTCCACTTCTGGAGTCGGCCTGACGCATCAGGTTTGGAGATGATCTGCTTGATCGGTTGGTCTGTGATTACTGCTATCGGGTGCGCTTGGAAGTACCTGCGTAGTCGCTTGGCAGCAAACACCAATGCCAGAACTAATTTTTCCATGGCGCTGTAGTTCATCTCCGTCTTCTTGAGCGCTTTGCTTACAAAATAGATAGGGGTTTGTACCGAATCCCTATCTGTTAGTAGCACTGCGCTCACTGCTCCATGAGTTGCTGATAAATACATGATCAGCTCTTCCCCTGGTCGGGGTGCGACAAGTGTTGGGAGCGTTGCTAGATGCTGTTTGAGCAGAGTGAAGGCTTCTTCCGCCTCCGTGGTCCACCGGAAATCACCCTTTTTTATACACTTCTTGAGTGTTTTGAAAAGGGGTAAGGATTTTTCTGCTGACTTGGATAGGAACCTATTTAGGCCGGCCAGCTTTCCGTTGAGAGATTGGACTTCCTTCAGCGTGCGCGGTGAAGGAAGTTCGGTGACCGCCTTTGTCTTTTCTGGACAAGGTTTTATGCCGTCAGGCTCTATCAGGTATCCTAGGAGCATGCCTTCAGTAGCGCCGAATGTGCACTTCTTCGGATTTAGCTTCATGTTAATCTCTCGTAGAGTTTTGAACGTTTCCTCTATGTCGCGCACAAGCTCATCTTTAGTGTGGCTCTTTATAACCAAGTCATCCACATAGACTTCCAGGTTGCGGCCCACCTGTTTTTTGAAAGCATGATCCACTAACCGCTGATAGGTAGCGCCCGCATTCTTCAAGCCAAAGGGCATTTTTGTATAACAGTAAACGCCTTGGCTTGTATGAAAGGCTGTTTTTTCCTCGTCGTCCTTAGCCATCTGTATTTGGTGATATCCCTTGTATGCGTCGAGGAAGCACTTTAAAGGATATCCGCACAAGGACTCTATTTTCCAGTCTATCTCTGGTAATGGATAGAAGTCTTGTGGGCATGCTTTATTAAGGTCGGTGAAGTCTACGCACATTCGCCAGCTATCGTCGCTCTTTTTGACCATTACTGGGTTAGAAAGCCAGTCATGGTAGTAGACTTCACGCATGATTCCCGCATCCACCAGTTTATGTATCTCTGCCAGAATTGCTTGCGCGCGCTCTGGGGCTTAGCCGCGCTTCTTCTGGCGTATTGGTGAGTACCCTTGTCGGATTCTCAGTTTATGCTCTGTGATTGAGCGCGGCACACGGCTGCTTTGCCGTTGTCCGACAATGACCCTCCGATGGCTATTTCTTGTTCCGGGTATTCTGGGTGAATCGCAACCTTCAGGTTTGGGACCTTGGTTGCGTTCTGTTCTGGGATCGGTGCCGTTTCGCATGTAACCGTGTTACATTCTCTATTTGGTACCGTGGCATTGTAAAGAGTAACAATGCCCCCTTTTACTGGGAATTTCAGCATCCCGTGCGCTGTTGATGGCACTGCGCGCATGGCTGATATCCCGGGTCTCCCGATAATGCCATTGTATGGCGAAGGGGATTTGATCACCATAAATTCCATCCAAGCTGTCGCAGAGTGTTCTGCATTGCCAATGCTGACTGGTAATCGTAGTTGCCCCATGGGCCATATCTTTTCACCCGTAAAACCAGTTAGCATCGTTCTGACTGGGCTTAACTGGCTGCGTATTTTAGGCCGCAGTCGTTTGAAGCAGTGCTCATACATGATGTCCGCTGATGCTCCCCCATCGACATACATGCGGTGGATGTCGTGACCCCCCGCACTGATCTCAATGGTGAGTGGTTCTACTACTGCGTTGTCCGCAGTTAGAGTAGGGAAAGAGATTTCGCTTCTTCGGGAAAACTCCTGGCTGACCTTCTGTCTAGTGATCCGCTGCCATGATTGTATCATGTAGATCGTGTCGGCCTTATCTTTGGGTGTCTCCTTCTTGTTTCCACTCTTTTGTTTATCCTTTCCCTCTTTAATGTTTTTGACCAAGTGGTCCAATCTACCTTCTTTAACCATCTTGTCGATGAGCTGGCGCAGTTGGACACATTCGTTAGTGGTATGGCCCTTCTGTGCATGGTAATCACAGTATCCGTTCCTAGTGCGCCGATCCTCGGAGTGCGCATCTGCGGCGGTCTTGGAAAATTTGCACCTTCCGTTGTGAGTATTTCCTTTGGAGTCTTGGTCAGCGGGGGGTGTATCTATCATTATCCCTCCCGCTCCCCTGCTGCGATAGCTCCTATTACGGTTACTACCCCGGTCGTTGGATTGTCTCCCAGGTTGTTCCTGTGACCGGTAGTTCGAGTAGTTCCTTTGCTATCCGCCGCGGCGGCTTCTCCCTGGACGAAGGACCGAGAGCGTTTCATGAGTTCATCAAAGGTTTCAGGAATCTTGTCGTTCAACCTCTTGATGAGTTCTGGATTATTAATCCCGTTCATGAAACCAGAAATTTTCAATACTTCCGGGCATGCTTTAACTTGCATGCATTCGTCTTTGAAGCGTTCCATGAATGCGCTTGTAGATTCTCCTTGGCGCTGCTTTACCCTGGCGAGTTCGACAGGATTTTTAGCGCACTTCTTCCTCTGAGTAAAGTTTAGGCGAAACGCCTTTCTCAATTCCTCAAAGCCGTTGATGCTTCTGCGTGGAAGCTTGTTGAACCAGTTCCGCACGTTTCCCACTAGTGTGGAGTTGAACATGTGGCACCACACAGACTGTGGCCAGTTTTCAATTGTCGCGGCTGATTCAAAAATTTTGAGGTGATCATCAGGGTCACCTGTTCCGTCATAGGTCTTTACGTTGGCAGGCATGCGCCTTCTTTTGATTTCTGAGAAGTCACTGATGCGCCGAGTAAACGCATCCACCTTTTGACGGCGCCAAGGGAGGGATATATCTTCATCCTCCTGGTCATTATATCTGTTTCTGGATTTCCAGTGTCCAGTTTTTCTATCCTCGTTGTCCGAGGAATTTTCAGAGGACAAATTTTTCCTCTTTCGGCGCTTGCGCCGACTGTCCTCTGAGTTTGTACTCGGAGGACTTTCACTTGGGGAATAGTGTCGTCCAAGCCTGTCTTGGATTCTGCGGCTACCAAGTCTGGTGTGGACATTGGTACGCTTTTCATCTTCATCACTCTCACTCAGATGATGCGAGTGAGATGTCTCCTCATCCTCGATTCTCCTCCCGATTCTGTTGAATACTGGGGGTCAGCGGCTGTCTCTCCCGTGCTTCTCTTTCTGACGGCGCAGTGGGGAAGTCTCGTATTCAGAATCGAAATTGAGTCGGGCTTTCAAGTTCCGACCTGATCTCTTCTTCTCTTCCTCTTGCATGAGGGCAGTTAATGTTTCGTAGTTTTGGGATACGAAATCTTCTGGTGCTAGCTCTGGTGCGACCCCCTCAAGAGCGAGTGTGTTTGTTTCTATCACTACACCCTTATTTCGGTCAGGTGCATCTGGTGCCTTTGTCAGGTCAGTTTCTAGCACCGGTTGAAAGGGAGTAGTAAAGACGGTGCGCAGTGGATCTACTCCACTCGTGGTGGTTGTAGTGGCTTGGGTTGTTCCCGAGCGCGGTTCCACCAGAGGGAAGACCAAGTCTTGGCCTGATCCCTTGTTTTTAGCAGCGTTGGTTGTCCCAGAAGTCTGCTTAGGAGTTAGTCCGCTTTGCGACTTCTTTCCCATAAGGTCTGACTGCGATCGCTGATTTCCATGCTTCGTCATTCTAGTCTTGGTTCTTAGTTTTGGGTCCCACGGATGGCGCCACTTGTTGATACAAAAGTTGGGCGTTCCTTGTTTGAGGCTCCGGCTCTCGTACCAATTGAGAATTATTGCTTGAGACCTGCGCACTAAGAGACAAAAGACACCGTTAGGCTTACCGTGGGATTGTTTCCCATGATTATCCTCCGGCGTGAGAGTAAGTAATCGGTTTTAGGGTTTAAGGAGAATTAGGGTTTTAGATCGTACCTTAAACGAGGGATGAGATTCCCTTTATATACACACGGAATCCTTGTTGGTTCCGTGTTCCTCAACCTTCGGCGTATCCCGCCCAAATCGGTTGGGAATGATTATCTCCATATTTAGGAAATATCCGATATCTATTCCGTAAATAGATTTGGGTTTGGGCTTTCGTGAGCCCAAACATCTAATCAGCGTAGCCCAGTTCGTACCGGGCTAAGTTAGCGTTGGACTTTAGTCGGGTTCGTGACCTGGATATAGACTATACGTCATCAGTTCTGTATCATCAAACACCAAAGAGACGATTCATTCAAAGAGAGGATATACTAGTATTTATCCAAACAACATTATCTTTAATAAAAGTTTCTATAATTGAATATAGAATGAATATACCTGAAGCAGCAGAATCTTTAGCATTATGATCTCTACCTCTTTTCTTCCCCCTAGCATTCTTTACCCTATCTACTTTTTGTCCTCCAGCATTGTTTGCTCCAACCAGTGTTTCACTCAAAGCATTCTTATCAATATGTGTTGGGTTCAGTAAATACCCAAACCACTTAATCTAGGATTTGAATATAAAATAGCCCAAGTGTCTAGTCCGTTAAACACTAACAGGTCACTGAGTGCATAGTCTCTCAGTGAGCCATCTTCAGGATACTCAGTACGAGACAACAAGATAGTCTCTCCACTCAGCAAGGCGGAACTTAAAGGGTGAAGACTGAGTCAAGAAGAAGATGGTGGATTCAGTGAGTGATGACAATAACTCACTGAATCCCTAAGACTCCTCTCCAACTACTTACACCGAAGACAAACTGAAGTAGAAGACTGAAGGATGTAAAGACTAAAGAATGAGCGGACAAGGCGGGATAAGTTTGAATCAGATAAGACGAAGTCCTTATCAACCAAAGTCAACTTTCCCTGAATAGCAAAAGATCAGGCTCAATGTCATCACTGACCTTAGGAAAGTAGTCTTGTCTCTTACCTAGAATAGCCTCTGTAAACAGAGACAAAATGAATCAGTATTTTGTCTTCTGTAAGATGTCGATTTGTCACTTAGGAAAGAGTTAAATCTCATACATGTATAAATAGCATAAGAGATGGAGTGAAAAGGTTAAGCTTGTGAATTGTAAAAACACACATACACGCAAGCCATCTTTTCACTCCTCCAAATATAACTTACTCCCTGAGATAGCTCAGTGGGTTCTAAGAGTTGTGCTCGACTTAGCTGAGCTTAGAGAGGAGTCACCAAACTTTGTTATTTCAATCCCAAGTACTGTTCCGCAAGTACTTGGGTAACGTATTCTTTTTGATTGATTTCTAATAAAGAATATGATGTTGAAAATTACTTTGTGTGTTTTATTTATGTTAATTTCAGTCATTGTTCACTATTAACTTGTTTTATATTCTTAAACTATTTTAAACGATAGTGAACGGGGAACAACAAGTGGTATCAGAGCCAGGTTAATTATAAAACATTTTTTTAAGCCGCTCTAAAAGTTTTTAAATTAGGATCCTAAATGGCTGAAATTGATGTACCCCAACTAGTCGATAAAAGGGTGGAACTTATTCAGCTGTTGCCCCTAGACTTGAAGTTGGAAAATTCAACAAATGGAAAAAGCGATTGCTTTGCTATTTGATTGGGATGGAATCTTATTATATCAAGTGTATAAATGAAGGTCCATTTGTCCCAAAGACTGCTGAAGGTTTGACTAAACCTGAAGCTCATGACCCGTGGATGAAAGGAGAGTGGTCAACCGGGACCAAAGACTCAAAAGTATCATAATATCTTGTCTTCCTGACGATATTATGGAGTCTTTTATAAGCTGTAGTACAGCTAAACAAACCTGGGATGACCTAGTTCATAGTCATGAAGGACCATCTGATACCAAGAAAAACAGGATAATGGACCTGAAACTTGAGCATAACACCTTCAGGGCTAAGGACTCATAAAATCTCTCTCAAACTTACACCAAGTACAAAACTCTTTTAAATGAACTGTCAAATGATGGTGTTAAGTTGTCCAAACATGAAATCAATGTTGGTTTTGTCAACAATCTCCCTGAGAAGTGGTTGAATTTCTCTCAGGGACTTAGGAATGCTAATCATATCTAGAATCTTGCGCTTCCTGAAATTTATGGGAAATTTGTCTATGAGGAAAACCTCATCAACAGACGATACCCTGACTTAAAGAAGTCTCAGGAAGTCAAGAAGTCCCTGAACACCACCTCATCACCAATATCAACTGCTTTCTATTCTAACAATGTTGTTCAAGATTTTTAGGAAAATTCTGATGATGAGCCTGATGAGAGATCAAGTGAGGAGTACCTAAATGACATGAACACTGAATTTCAGGAAAGGGCACTCCTTGCTAACTCTCGAAGGTTTATAAAAGAAACAAAGGTTTTTCAAATGCCAAAGCAAATGAGGACACTGAATGCTTTAAGTGTCACAAAAGAGGTCATTTTGCAAAAGACTGTTTTTCAAAAACAATTTCTGAACACTCTTATAAACCATCGTGGTCAAATCGGTCCTCGGCTTTAGCAAATTTCAACCAAAAATCTATCAGTCTCATCAAAACTTTCAAAACAAATATGATCAAAACAAAACTGTTGATTTTGAAGCTAAGTATAAGAAAGTCAAAGCTAAGCTTGCATTGCTCGAGGCCAGTCCCTCAGAAACAATAGAAAGTGTTCAATCTGTGCAGGGTAAAAACAAAGGCCTTGTTACTTAAACCTTTGACTGGGATGAAAAGCCAGTGTCATCAGATGATGAAATGGTGCATGTTAGTGCACTGATGGCCCTCTCAGAAGAGGACAAGCTGGCTGTTGGAAAGAATCATGCCAGGAATGGAGAATGGGTCAATATCACAATGAAGAAGGTAAATATTCTACTTTATATGGATGATGACTCGATTGGCATCTTACATGAATTATCTTAATGTTGACCTTAAGTTCGTAGAGGAGCAAAGACTAAATCTTTTTCAAAATACTGACAAGCTAAGTTTTGAATTAAACAAGTCTAGGGATGAACTGCTTTTTTTAAAACAAGCTAAGCTTGAGGCTGTCACTTTGCAAATTCAAAACACTGAACTAGTAAAAAGAAATCAGGCTCTTCAAGACGAACTCAAAAAGGTTCAAGATATTCTAGATAGTTGGACTGCTAAGAATCCCAGGGTCTTTGAGCCCCCAGTAGCAAGAAGAGAGTCTTAGGTGAAGATCATCTTCCTGATTCTCTCAAAAAAGACCAGGGTCCTAAGCCATTTGTGTCTGGTGGTATGATTACCAATATGTTGACTATTCCCAAACCGAGTGATTGGATTGAAAGGGTCAATCTTGAGAGTAAGCTTCCAAATTTCGATTCTGGAAGGATTCTAGAGCCTGAAAGCCAAGCTCTAAAAAGCATGCTTGGAATCCCTGATGTGCCTAGTAGTACTGAACACATCTCTGAGTTTGAAGCAGAATCTCAAGCACCGCTTCCACCACTGAAACCTCTTCGGTCTGCACCAAGCTCGAGCTTACTCCATTACAATTCAATCCTCACTCACCAAAAGAAAGGTCCGGACTTGGTAGAACCATCCTGAAAAGACCAACAAACCCAACTCAACAAGAGTCTACTCCTACTGAGACTTCAGCATCCTCTGTTCCCACTGAAGCTGACCAAATTCGACTGAGCTTGTGAGAAAGCTGACTGGAAAGATGGAATCCATCGAAAAAGCTCCTGATTCAATCAAGGAAACTAAGTCAGCCTCATCTAGCTCATCAAAGTCAAAATCCACCAACAAAACCAAGCAAAAGTGTGAGCTGTGTCATTACACCAGCCATACCATTGACAACTGCTATAAAATCCTTTTTTGCATGATCTGCAAAAAGGATGATCACAGAACTGCAGACCACCTACAGTATGTCAGTCAAGCAAACTATACCAAAGTTGGTCATCAGTATGCTTCATCCTCCAAAACTGCTCCCAAGAATAGAGCAAAACCTTTTACTCTTTGCCCTCACTGTGGGTTTAATGAGCATCATCAGGATGATTGTCTCATGAACAAATGCTATGATATATGCGGTAATCCAGCTCATGAGACTTCCTAACATGACAGTGTCATTCATGCAAGGAGAGGTTCAAAACAACTCAGAGTCACTGAGTCTTCCTCAGTCTCCAAATGCAAAACCTGTGGTAGCACAGTGCACTTAACCACTGACCATGAGTCAATTACCAAATTCAAAGAGACCTTGAGACCCAAGCCAACTAGTAAGTGGGTCACTAAGAGAAACTAATTTAGTTTACTACTTGTGCAGAGACACGCTAGGGATCCTATTTGGCATCTAGACAGTGGATGCTCAAGAAGCATGACTGGTGTAAAGGAGTATCTGCACAAGAATATTGAGGAACCAGGACCCAAGGTAGTGTTTGGTGATAACTCATCATATCCCACTGAAGGTTATGGTTCAGTAAACTACAATGGAATAGTTTTCTCTAGAATAGCTTATGTCAATGGTCTAAAATACAATCTCATCAGTGTCAGTCAACTGTGTGATGCTAAATACATTGTGCAATTCAATGACAAACAAGGTACCATATTCAATGCCAACAAGGATGTTATGTTGATAACTCCTACGAGAGATGATGTTTATGTGTTAGACATGTCAACACTCTCCCAAGATGGAACTTGTCTCTTTGCTAAAGCCACTGAAACTATCAATTGGTTGTGGCATAAGAGACTCTCACACTTAAACTTCAAAAACCTCAACAACTTGGCAAAACAAAACAAGGTCCTTGGCTTACCATCACTGGTTTTTGCAAAATATAAACCATGCTCTGCCTTGTTAAAAGGTAAACACCACAGAGCATCATTCAAAACCAAACAAAATTTCTCCATCAAAAGCTTCTTTCACCTCCTGCACATGGATCTCTTTGGACATGTCAGTCCCGATCTATCCGGCATGAGAAGTATACACTTGTCATTGTTGATGCATTCTCAAGATACACTTGGGTATACTTTCTTTCCAAAAGAGTCAGGCGGTGATACAATAATGTCATTCATCGGAAGATTGAAAACCGAATGACATTACTGTTAAACAAATCAACTGACAATGGTACTGAGTTCAAAATCAAGAGCTTGAGAGTTTCGTGATGAAAAGGAATTTCTCAAAATTTCTCATCTCCTTATACCCCTGAACAAAATGAGGTCGCTGAAAGGAAAAACATAACTCTCATTGAGGCTGCTAGAACCATGCTAAATGGCTCAGCCCTCTCAAAGCATTTCTGGACTGAAGCAGTCAAAATTGCCTGTTACACTCAAAACAGGTCAATCATTGTCAAAAGACATAATAAAACCCCATATGAGATCGTCAAAGGTAGACTTCCGACATCGCTATTTTCATGTGTTTGGATGTCCTGTGTTCATTCATAACCACAAGGATCATCTAGGCAAGTTTGATACAAAAGCTGATGATGGATATTTCTTTGGCTACTCACTGATCTCCAAAGCCTTCAGGGTTTTTAACACAAGGAGACAACAAGTTGAGGAAACCTTTCATATCACCTTTGATGAAAGGGCTGAAAGCATCAGGTTCACCAACACCCCAGTGGAGGAAATAGGAATTGATGACTTATCAAGATACCCTCCTGATGAGTACAACACTGAATTCAATTCCTCATATCAAGCGATCTGCGACATCTCATTTTATGTCTTACCTCACAACCTTCCCCAACCAACTATCAGTGAATTCATTGATAATCAATCAGTCCCTACTGGGATAAGTAATACTGAACCAAATGTTCAGGAACCTGTGAATCAAGAACCCCAACCTGAACAAGACATCTCAACAGATGTTCTTAATGATTCTGTGGCTCAAGCACCAGGACTCACTCCTGAGTCTCGAGTGACCTCTTCAAGCTCAGATCCTAGACCACAAAGTAAGTGGACAAAATCTTAGGACATTGAGCTTGTAAACATTATTGGTGAACCCACTGAGGGCATGCTCACTAGAAGCATGGCTGCTAAGTTAACTGCAGCTTCAGCCAATGAATGTCTATATGCTGATTACCTATCTGAAATAGAACCCAAAAGTGTCACTGAGGCTCTAAAGCACCCAAGCTGGGTTCAGGCTATGCAAGAAGAACTGCAACAGTTTGATAAAACAAGGTCATGACCTTGATCAAATGTCCTCAGGATGTCGTTGTCATAGGAA
Organism: Chrysanthemum makinoi; assembly: GCA_910596185.1. Taxonomy (NCBI): domain Eukaryota; kingdom Viridiplantae; phylum Streptophyta; class Magnoliopsida; order Asterales; family Asteraceae; genus Chrysanthemum; species Chrysanthemum makinoi. The sequence goes on along the minus strand of OU343221.1, from coordinate 80,632,722 downwards.
TGAAGTGGGTTTTCAGAAACAAAACTGATGAAAACGGCACTGTCATTAAAAACAAAGCCAGACTTGTAGCCAAAGGTTACAGTCAACAAGAAGGCATTGACTATGATGATACATTTGCTCCTGTTGCAAGAATGGAAGCAATCAGGATCTTCCTTGCATATGCAACATACATGAACTTCAGGGTCTACCAAATGGATGTTAAAAGTGCATTCTTAAATGGTGATCTCAAGGAAGATGTATATGTTCAGCAGCCTCCTGGCTTTGAGAGTAGTGAATTCCCTGACTATGTCTGCAAGATTGACAAAGGAAAGATAGACAACACACTGTTTGTCTATAGAACACAACAGGATATGATACTGGTCCAAGTGTATGTTGATGACATCATCTTTGGCTCAACAAACTACAAACTTTGCAAACACTTTGAAAAACTGATGACAAAGAAGTTTGAAATGAGCATGATGGGTGAACTCACATACTTCCTTGGACTACAAATCAGGCAAACTAACAAAGGTATATCCATCAATTAAGAGAAATACACCCGAAATCTCTTGAAGAAATATGAGATATCTGACTGTGCCTCAGTGAAGACACCAATGGTCCCTCCAAACAACCTTGGACCTGATCTCACTGGAAAATCAGTCAATCAAACTCATTTCAGAGGGATTGTAGGCTCACTGATGTATCTAACTGCTACTAGACCAGACATACAATTCTCAGTCTATCTAAAAGCAAGATATCAGTCCAATCCCAAAGAATCCCACCTCACTGCAGCCAAAAGAATACTCAGGTACCTGAAAGGAACCCCAAACCTTGGAATCTATTATCCAAAGTGCTCAGGGTTTGATCTCAAGGGTTACTCTGATTCTGATTATGCTAGCTGAAACATGGACAAAAAAAGTACCTCAGGGTCCTGTCAATTTCTTGGAGGAAAACAAGTTTGTTGGAGTGCTAAAAAGCAATAATCAGTGGCTATGTCTTCAGCTGAAGCTGAGTATGTGGCTGCTGCAGGATGCTGTGCTAATATTTTATGGATGAAAAGTCAACTCAGTGACTACGACATCCATTACAAAATGGTACCCATCTTCTGCAACAACACCAATGCAATTGCAATCTCTAACAACCCAGTCCTTCACCAAAGAACCAAACACATTGATATCAGATATCACTTCATCAGGGACCACATAATGAAAGGAGACATAGAACTCCATTTCATCCCTACTGAGTATCAACTGGCTGATATCTTCACCAAACCCTTGGATGAACCTACCTTCAGGAGACTGAAAGCTGAATTGGGAATGCTTGACATTGAAAGTCAGGCATCAGAAAACCAATCTCAGTAAGCTCTCTGAAATGGTTCCTCCTCCCTGAATGAAACCCACAATACAACCTCTCACTGAATTATTACTCATTTAGGGACCCTGACAGTTAATATTGAGCATTAAATGAGTAACTAAATGATCCAAGTATCAGTTACTTAAATGTCCTAGGTTGGTAACTATGCCAATTTAATATATGAATATATGTCTCTTTGTCTTACTGTCAACCATATCAAGGATCCCTCACAAACTTACCTAATCCCCACTTGGCATTAAATGCCCCCTCTCTCATGAAATATCTTATTGATATTTTATTACTGCAAAAGTGCACTTTTACTGTGCACTGCAACTGTTCCCTTGAAAAACGGGATTTTACTGCAGGTAGTGGAGTGGTGGCATTAAATGTGGAAATTCAAACGTTTTCTAAAACCGACTCTAAATACTCCCATTTGTGCAAAAACCACCCCTCTCACCACTCTATAAATACCCTCTTCAAAACCTCATAAACACACACAAAAGATTTCTGCTAACAAAACTCTGTCAAAATCTCTTTTAAAAAACCAGAAATATTTGTGTTCTTCAAAACCTTTTCTGAAAAATCTTCTTTGTAAACATTTACAAAAGTTTTTCATCACAAACTTGAGAGATCTTAAAACTCTTTGATTGTTCTTGTCCAACTGTTCTTATCAAAACCCTAAATTTTTGAAATGGCAAGTACACAATCTCTCCAGTTTGCTTCTCAGTGGGTAGGGGATCTTTCAAATATTGAATTTAAAACAAATAATGTCATAGGCAATTTTGAATATCCTCAAACTGTCCCAGCCTATAAGGACATTATGAAATTTTTATAAAACTGCCCACTTAAAACGGCCTTTGTTCAGTGTCCCTCAATACTGTACCAAAACCTCCTCAGGGAGTTTTGGACTACAGCCAAAGCCTTTGACCCGACACCCTCTACTGATGAGAACAACCTCAGACCTCTCAGGGAATATCTCATCAGATTCAGTCTTCACGGGGGGCAACAACAATTCACCCTGGATTATAAAACGTTTTGCACTTCAACAGGGTTGGATTATAACAAAGGAGTTTATGTCGCCCATCCTGAACCCTCCACAGTGAAGGATGGGTTAAAACAAATCGTTTTAGATCCAACATATTTGGACAGGACCCCAGTCACCAAAAGCTCATTTCTCGTGGCTTGGAGGATCCTATTCACTTTTGTGATTCAGGTCCTCGGCGGGAACCACTCATCCACTGAACAAGTTAACTCTATTCAGTTGATGATGGCATACTGCTTGATGAATGGGGTCACTGTCGACATAGGGAGATCATTTACAGTGATCTCGTAACCAAGCTACAGAGCAAAACCGGAGACGAAATACGTTTCGTATCCTAGGTTTGTCTCTTGTGCTTTGCAAGTGTTACTGGGTACAAACTATCCTCAGGAAGAACAATTTGGTGCTTTACCTGGCATCCTGAGCCAATCAAATTTTCAAAAGGACCCATCCCTTGTCACAAATATTGAATTGACGGCCCATATGGTTGCTGTAAACAACCAGAGGGAATCAGTGTCTCCTAACCCTGCTCCCATAAAGAGAAAGGGGAAGTCTCAGACTGGGACTAAGACCAAACCCAAGTCTCAGGGCCCTGAGGCTTCTGGAACACTAGCCAAAAGGCAAAAAAGGCCTAAGACTGATTTGACACCCACAGGAGGCCAATCATCATCTACCCCGGTGACAACGAAGGACACTGATAAATCACAGTCAGTGCCCTTGGTCCCAACTACTACTCCCCAAGATCCAGAGGGAAACATACAACCCGCTGGTAGGGGAGTGCCTTCCACAACATCCAAGGATGACATTAGCAAATCACAGCCTTTGTCTGAGGGCACACTGAATGATCCCAAAGACTCAGGGGGAAACAAACAACCCACTGATAGGGATACCACCTTCACTGACTCTGCTAAAGGCATTGGAAAACACCCGCCAGTGTCTCAGGGGTCTCAGGGGGACAAAGACTCGGAGGGACATAAACAACCCGCCGATATGGAACCCAAAACCAATCTTGACTCCAGAGAAGACACTGGGAAATGCCCACCGTGTCGAGGGGTCAAGCGGGGACAAAGACTCAGAGGGAAATATACCACCGCTGATATGGAACCCATCACCAACCCCTTGTTAACCGTTGCTGATGTTACTGGGATACTATTTTCCGAATATGAACTTGCTGACAATGATGATGAAATTTTATCGGGAAGAAGTGGTGTGAGGTTCAAGCTAAACAAGGACCTCAGCCGATCCACGGAGCATACTTGAATCACCATTCAAGCCTGACAATGATGACTTCTCTTCCTCCACTGATGAGTTCAAGAGATTTGATAATGTTCTTCCACTCACTGAGAGGCGACTTGTTTGATGGATCACCAAAGCTTCAAGAAGGTTTACTACTGGGGTCACTGAAACATTATGGGAACAACATACTGAGGCTGCTTTGCCATTATGGCTGATCCAAAGGCTGAGGTACAAGCCTTTGATGAAAATGTTCATGAGCACAGGGATCTGATGTATGACAATCTTCACAGATTGGACGAAAACTTGGCTAAATTTCTCGAGGCACCTTCGAGGTGTAGGTACAAAGATAGATGAAATCAGAGAATTTGTCAAAGAAGATCCATCAACTCTCAAGTCTGAAGGCTACTGAGGCTTACTTGAAACAATCCTCCAGCCTCGCTGAACTGGTCGAAATGCTCCAATCTGCAAATGTTCAGGGTCTTCAATCTTCAGTCCAGTCTCTTCAAGCTACATTGGGCTCTGTGAATACTCAGGTGGCTACTTTGGCTCAGGCATCTTCTTCCCTGGCCTAGAATCTCGGGCCCAGAATGACTGCTCTGGAAATTTCTCAGGCAAACTTGGAAGCAAAAGTCACTGGTATTCAAGCCGACACTTCAGATACCAAGGCTATGATCTCTAAAATTTATCAGGCCTTCAAGGGTCAAGCTGTTCAGTCCCCCTCAGCACCAACACCAACTCTTGCCCTCACTGACGCTCCGGCAACATTTGAGGGGGAGAAAGCTGAAGAAACTCCTCTTCACACTGAGGGGGAGACAACACCACCAGTATCTGCAGCTCCAATCTCATCATCACCACCAGTCTCAGCAAAACCTATCTCATCAATCCCACCACCAACATCAACAACAACAACAACAACAACACTGACAGTGATTACACCAATAATAACAACACCGCCCTTGGTAGCATCTTCTTCTTCAGGAAAGGACAAAGGAAAAGGCATAATGACAACACCTCCTGAGCCTGAGAAGATTCCCTTTAAGATCGGCGACACTGAATACCTGCTCACACCACAACAGCTAAGTGCCTATCTTGCAAAAGAAGAAAGGAAACAGAAACTTGCTGAGGAAGAAAGAAAAAGCAAAGAGGCACTGGTAAAGGTGGTCGCTGAAGAAGCTAAAAACATTGGAATAGATGCTAAGAAGCTTAAAAAGGGTCAGGCAGGACAAAATTTCAAGGAAGCTCAGGCTGCTCAAATGGCTGAAATGAGAAAACAGTTGGAAGAAAAGAAGAAGAAAACTGAAGCTCTCAGGCAAAGCAGAATTGAGCATTACAACTGGACAATGACAAGCCGAAGGCTAACTGAAAAGATCACAGATGTCAAAATCATCCCCAATACCAAACCACTGGCCATGAATGTGTATAGAGGGGATGATAAAAGACACTTCGAGGTTCATGATCCCCTAAAATTCACTAACTTTGGGATCACTGAACTCGATGAGCTTGGTCCAATTATTGAAAAGAAGAAGAAGAATGCGTGGTTAAGGCTGATGAAGATGCTCAGTAAAAGATATGAAAGACTGAGGGATGCACCAGCACAACTGAGGATTCAGCCTGCCTTAACTGCACCTCAAGGATCTCAACCACAATCATCCACTGGCAAAAGGAAGAGAGTTGAGTTCCAGCCTGAGATAAAAGTGCCTGGCTTTGAATGCAACAGGGAGCCGCCTGAAGGTGTTAAGTTTGTAAACTGTTTGGTGATTGAAAAGCCTGAAAGAGGGCTATTTTTCATTGATGAATATGGAAACCCAGCGTTCCAAAGGTGGAGCAATATTGATAAGGCTGGAGTGGCAACAATGCTGAGCTACATACCAGTGGCTTCTCAAATTCAGTCTCCTGCAAATATCAAGTTTTGTGCTGACTTAAATGCCAAGATAAGAGAGCATCCTGACAGGGAAACACTGATCACAAAGAAAGTCAAGCTTGAAGCACTGGGAATCCATCTAGACTGATCATTTTGATATATGTTTTTGTACTAGTGATAGGAGCCATGTAATTTGATCAATAAAAGATGTATGTTTTTGTTAAATTACTCAGTGTTCCTGATTGTATTCATTAGTACATTCAGTGTAAGAAGAAGCCATTTGCTCACTTACACTGATCAAACACTTAGGCTATTTGTATATCCAAATAGGGGGAGACTGTTGGGTTCAGTAAATACCCAAACCCCTTAATCTAGGATTTGAATAGAAAATAGCCCAAGTGTCTAGTCCATTAAACACTAATAGGTCACTGAGTGCATAGTCTCTCAGTGAGCCATCTTCAGGATACTCAGTACGAGGCAACAAGATAGTCTCTCCACTCAGCAAGGCGGAACTTAAAGGGTGAAGACTGAGTCAAGAAGAAGATGGTGGATTCAGTGAGTGATGACAATAACTCACTGAATCCCTAATACTCCTCTCCAACTACTTACACTGAAGACAAACTGAAGGATGTAAAGACTGAAGAATGAGCGGGACAAGGCGGGATAAGTTTGAATCAGATAAGATGAAGTCCTTATCAAACAAAGTCAACTTTCCTGAATAGAAAAGATCAGCTCAGTGTCATCACTGACCTTAGGAAAGTTGTCTTGTCTCTTACCTAGAATAGCCTTTGCAAACAGAGACAAAATGCATCAGTATTTTGTCTTCTGTAAGATGTCAGTTTGTCACTTAGGAAAGAGTTAAATCTCATACATGTATAAATAGCATAAGAGATGGAGTGAAAAGGTTAAGCTTGTGAATTGTAAAAACACACATACACGCAAGCCATCTTTTCATTCCTCCAAATACAACTTACTCCCTGAGATAGCTCAGTGGGTTCTAAGAGTTGTGCTCAGACTTAGCCTGAGCTTAGAGAGGAGTCACCAAACTTTGTTATTTCAATCCCAAGTACTGTTCTGCAAGTACTTGGGTAACGTATTCTTTTTTATTGATTTCTAATAAAGAATATGATGTTGAAAATTACTTTGTGTGTTTTACTTATGTTAATTTCAGTCATTGTTCACTATTAACTTGTTTTATATTCTTAAACTGTTTTAAACGATAGTGAACGGGGAACAACAATATGCACCGTTTCATCAACATCATTGTTTTCGTCATCGGCATCACTTGACGATTCAGGTTTATTATATAGTGCTATGCCTTTTTCTTTTCTAATTGATGATCGGCTCATTTTTTCTTTTCTTGGTGAAACAACTTAAGGAGTTGGAATTTCATTTTGAAACTTGTCAACATTTTCTTCATGAATAGCATCCCCATCAGTAGAATCAGGACCTTCATTAGGACCAGCAGTAATATCTTCATTCAAACCAGGAGGAACTTTTGTAGTACCAGCAACAGGAGCTTTGGCTAAGTTGATCAAAACATCCAAATCAACAATTTTATCACAACCAACTTCTGGATCAGATGTAATATGTAAAAAAATGATGTCCTATGCCTATGTTTTTGCACATGAAAAAACAGCACATACACTACTGTTTTTTTTGGGTTCGCTTTGCATATAGGTTTAAAGTATAAACATTAAAAAATTATAGGGCAAATTGGCATCCTAAAGCACTTGGTAGATTGGGAAAAATCCAAGTTCATATCCACGTAGGAGCATTCTAGTGTGTAGTTTTTGTTCAGGAGATTTTCCATGTTTTGAGAAGTGGATTTTCCAGGTTTGTGTGAACGGGACGGTTTGCATAACCTATGGATTAATCATGATCCATGTTGGCAATACTAAAGGAAGGAGACTGATGCATATGAGTCAAAGTGTATCAGCTGATCTACTCGTTGTGTAAGTTTAGAGTTCAATGAACGGAATGAAAATATACTTAATTATTAATTATTAATAACATTGTTATTTTCAGCATCTTCACCTGTTTCATTAAATCTTATAGATTAGCAACTACTTAATTAAGAATATACTAGAAGTAGTAGCATCTTTACCTGTATTGTTTCCCGTAGGTTCTTCAACAAACTCATCATTTGCATTGTTTTCCCCTGTTTCATTAAATCATGAGAATATTTTCAACTTTTAAAAAAGAAATATACTCGAGTTTTATAAATATCGAAAATCTTATATTTTACTAACCTTTGTCATTCATATCATTAAAAAAGATATCTAATCATTTAATTTTTTTACATGTGCAAGTATAGATTTTTTCACATGTGCAAGTATAGATTTTTTTTCAAAAAAGGATGTCCCATGTCTATCTTTTTGCTAATGTAAAAGAACAAATTGTTACAGAATCAATAATATCATAATTATATCAGTCAAAGTGAGGCAAGTGATCTAATCGCTGGGTAAACTTACAGAGTTCAATGGATCTGATAAAAATATATGATGTTTCTACTTAATTATGTATAAACTTGAAGTAGTAGAATCTTTACCTGTATCCGTTGCAACAACATTGTTATTTACAACATCTTCAACAAATTCATCATTTGGATTCTCTTCCCCGAAATGATCAACATTATTTCCAGCATCTTCACCTGTTTTTCATTAAATCATGAGAACATTTACAACTTTTAATAGAGAAATATACTCTAGTTTTATAAATATTGAAAACTCTATATATTTTTTCACATGTGCAAGTATAGATTTTTTTTTAAAAAAGGATGTCCCATGCCTATCTTTTGCAAATGTAAAAGAAAAAATTGTTACAGAATCAATAATATCATAATTATATCAGTCAAAGTGAGGCAAGTGATCTAATCGTTGGGTAAACTTACAGAGTTCAATGGATCTGATAAAAATATATAATGTTTCTACTTAATTATGTATAAACTTGAAGTAGTAGCATCTTTACCTGTATCAGTTGCACCAACATTGTTATTTATAGCATCTTCAACAAATTCATCATTTGGATTCTCTTCCCTGAAATTATCAACATTATTTCCAGCATCTTCACCTGTTTTCATTAAATCATGAGAACATTTACAACTTTTAATAGAGAAATATACTCTAGTTTTATAAATATTGAAAACTCTATATATTTTTTCACATGTGCAAGTACAGATTTTTTTTCAAAAAAGGATGTCCCATGCCTATCTTTTGCTAATGTAAGAAAAGTTACAGATCAATAATATCATAATTATATCGGTTCAAAGTGAGGCAATGATCTAATCGTGGGTAAACTTACATAGTTCAATGGATCTGATAAAAAATATATAATGTTTCTACTTATTATGTATAAACTTGAAGTAGTAGCATCTTACGTATCAGTTGCAACAACATTGTTATTTACAGCATCTTCAACAAATTCATCATTTGGATTCTCTTCCCCGAAATGATCAACATTATTTCCAGCATCTTCACCTGTTTTTCATTAAATCATGAGAACATTTACAACTTTTAATAGAGAAATATACTCTAGTTTTATAAATATTGAAAACTCTATATATTACTAAACTTTATCATTTATATCATTAGAAAAGACAACATCAAATTTCTTTTCAAATCATTTATCTTTTGATTCTCAGGAAATTTTTCTCATTGATTCATTTATCACCGCATTTAACTTTTCCTCTCATCATCCAGCATCAAAGATTTGATTCAATTTTTCTTCAGCATCTTTTAAGAAAAACAAGTAAATTAAAATTTATGGTAGCATATAATATTTAATGATTTTTCACTTGTGAAAAATTATACAAAATTTTAGAGAAAACAGTACCTTGATTCTAAGTCACTCCCAATAATACCTCTTGTTTTGGTAATAAACCAAAACCTTCCTTCCTCAAGTTCTATTTTGTTTCTCGTAAACTTCATGAAACTGACTTGTCCCTCTGTTATAGCCTGCCTAATTTGCTAGGATGAAACCCTCACTCTTGTGAGTCATAGATATAACAGCTACATGTTAACTTTTTATGGTCCTATATAAATTCATCAAATCATATAAGCAATATATGTTTTTGTTATAATGATGATACTTCAGTCATAAAAGTTGGATCATAACCAACAAGTGTTTGAAAGTTTGTAATTCCATTTTTTTTATGCTTGGTCCCCCTAAACAATCAATTACGAACTTGCTTCCAATTGACATTTTTCTGCTTTCCCCGGACTCATCATTTATTTTTGTCAAAACAGATAGCTACATGCTCCTGAAGATTCACACTCCCCATCGGGTTCGCCAAAGAGCATAAAAGTTCCTTTTAATAGATCCCAAAATCATTGTTTAAATTATAAATCCATTTATATCATTTGGTCGGATGTTATTTTTTTTTCCAGATTTTCTTCAAACTGTTGGAACCACTCTTTGATGAATGGATCATCTGCATTTCTTTCTTCCAAACACTCTATTGAAATTCCTCCAACAGGTATACCCAAAATTTGATGAACTTTATCTTCAGTAACATGAATAGAACCATTACTTAATGGTAAACTCATTTTTTCAATGTCAAACTTTGAAATAACATAATACCCTAAGGCACCTAGAATTTCATGTATCTTCATACCAATTAAACTTCCAAACCCCATTTTAATCAAACATTTTCTTCTCTCGGCATTTAAAACGTTCATAATGGAAAAAAGAGCCGTTGCTGCCGTCTTTGTTCTAATAGTGACTTTCTTTTTAACCTTAGTTTTTTTTTTGTCATTTTTCCGTTGTTTGTTTTTAACTTCTTAGAAGAAGTAGAAGCTTCAGTACTTTCCTTTGTCTTTCTTCCTTTTCTTTTACTTGTTCCTTCATCATCTTTTACTTTTTGGCTTCTTGTTGTTCTTTTTTCGGTAAGTTTCTTCTCAACAATTTGTCTTCTTGTTATTCTTTTTGGCTTCTTCATATTTTATTTCTGTTAAGATATACAAACAATTACATATGTAACTATTAGTTTCATTTCGGGATTTAAAAGGTTTAACAAACAGCTAAATCTTTTCACATGTGAAAATTTTAAACTTTTCTACTAAATTAGTGGGGTATTTTATCAAATAGCTTGTGTCCTAGTCCTAATATTCCAATCAATCACATTAGCACTAGTAATAAACAAAATAAGCAAGTTTACCGAAGTTTCTAATATTCCAATCAATCACATATTCCAATCAATCAACTAACTCTTGCCGCTACATGTCCTAAACAAGGCTCTCAGTATGCCCAACTAATACTCATGGTAAATGTTTATAGATATTGTAACTAATGAAACTGCAATTTTATATCAGGAATAAATGTAACTGCAATTTTCTGTCAGGCATTTCATCGAGCACCTTCCAAGCAACAAAATTAGGTCACAGTTAATCCAGATTTATATAACCTTTAATTTGGATTCGCTAAACCATTCAACTTATATAAGCAAAAAAATTAACAATAGATGATCACATATTCCAATTAATCAGCATATTTTAATAGATCTAAGCAATTAAATATGATTTTGAATTCTACCTTTTTAAAATCTGCTGATTATAATATGCTCGCCGTTTTTGATTGATTATCTCAAAAATCCAAGCCGATGAGTTTTTCTGTCTTTAACTGAGGTAGATAGGGAGTGTGTGGTTGAGTTTTTATGTCTTTAACTGAGGTAGATAGGCGTGTATATTTTTTGCTGTATTTTTATATTTGGATTAAGTTTGGGCCTAAAAAGGCTTTCAACCAATATAAATGCCCACAATCCAAGTCCACTAAACATCCTTTGTAACGTTTATAACCAAATTTTTTTTTTAATATTTAGAAAAGTTTAAGTATATATAGTGTACATTTTCTGTAGTTGTTAGCCATTAAAGTATATACCTCAATTATCCAATGCATTCTGATTTTCTTTCCAAGTGAAGAAAACTTAAATAAAAGATTAAATCGCCTAATTCAAGATACTACAAGTACACTTAATTCGCATTTATATACCTCAATTATCCAATGCATTCTTATTTTCTTCACAAGTGAAGAAAACTTAATAAAAGATTAAATCGCCTAATTCAAGATACAACTACACTTATTTCGCACTTATATACCTCAATTATCCAATGCATTATGATTTTCTTCACAAGTGAAAAAAACTTAATAAAAGATTAAATCGACTAATTCAAGATACTACAACTATGCGAAATAATTTCAGTAAAATAAATTACACTGACAATTCTGAACAATTATTTATAATAAATAATTAAAATTTTATTTTCAACTATTAAAAGTGTTTTTTCAAGGTGTACATTTTTCATAGCCAATAGTTTCTTTTATACTACAAGAAACCCTAAACAACATTTACTAGAAAAAGTGTAGAGAAGATATACATTATCACTTCCTAATATATCTCATGCATATCCCTTTCTCTAACAAACTTCTAAACATAAACTGGTTTGACTATTACTATAACCATATAAGTATTATACCAGCAAGAACCAGTCTGCATTCACATAGATGTCGGCTTCCAAAGCTTGTTGATTTATACATTATCTTTAGCAGCAACCATAAGACACTAGTAACAGACTTTAGCAGCAACAACAATAAGACTCCAGCAGCAACATAAGTAGTAACCAGCAGCAGGAGTAGATTTGATGAGCCTTTACCAAGTAGCTACTCACTCTTGGGCTAGCTAGTTCTTTGGTGGAATCATGCCATCACCCTGGTGAACTAATAACCAGTCCAACTCTTTGGAACGTGAATCATTGGTGAGTTGGAAAACCCTAATGATTTTGGGCAAATCACCACAGCCATCAACGGATTTGATATGTCTTTACCTGTAGAGTCTTTACTCGTGACTAGCCATGGTTTTCCACTGCCTTTACCACAAGCCATGAACTTGTGGGCTAGCCAATTCTTCATTTACACAGATATGGTGAGTTGAGCACCATACAATTTTTGGCAAATTGTCAGCCATCAACGGATTTGAGGTCTCTTTACCAGAGCCGTTTGCTCATGGAGTAGCCAATGTTTTGGTGTATCAGACCATGGTACATTGATAACCATCTTATTTTGATTAAGTCAGCAACTATCAATGGATTTCATAATCACACCATTTTGTTGTGTGGTGGTTAACCAACACTAAAAACCTGAAAACATAGCACTCCAGAAAAAGATTTATTATATGCAGGTTATTTTAAAAATAATTTTTTTTATTTTTATTTATTTATTTATTTATTAATTAATTAATTAATTAATTTATTTTTACCAAGAACCTGAGCATCAGCAAGTTGATTTTTAATGAACCTAACCAATTTCTCAGCAGTAGTTAAGTCATTACCAAAAACCATTTTTCCAATCTCCAACTTATGCTTAAGCATCCTTTCCATAATATTGGCCGTCAACGGATATGGCACATCCACAAACATATATAGCACTTCTCCAGTCATAGTTTCCAATATGTGAACATTGGAGAAGGCGTATAACCTCCAACTCCTCACTTGCCAAAACTGTCGGTTGGACCAAACTGAGTAAGCATCTCCACCTTCAAGGGAGTCCATCAATACCTTTAAATCATTCCAAAGCTTGAGACCAACCCCTGTAGCAGTGTAAGTTACATAATGATTATCCACCATTCCATAGAGAAAGATTAAGTCTAGCCTATTCACCATATGCAAAATTTCCTTAAGAAAGGTAAAGTACTTGGTGACACCATCAACCCTTATTATTGCATTGATTTATCCCAGAGGTGTAAACACTATTTCCCATGCAGGAATATCATTCTGAAGAAGAGGGGGATCGTCATCAGGTTCACTCTCAGAATCAAACTTAAGAAAAACCTCATCATCCAAGTCTTCAATTGGCTTAGGAGTAGGCTTCTTAACCAAAGTCTTCCTTCACTTCCTGGGAGAGGAACGTGAATAGATATTTGGAGTAGAAACAAAAGGTATCGGAGCTTTAGGTGTCTCCACAGAAGGAACAGCAGGAATGGAGGGTTTGTCACCAGAAGAAGCAGATGGTGCTTCTTGTGTGGAGAGACTACAAACAGATTGGTCTTCTGGTGAACGAGCAATAGAGATAGAAGGAGCAATAACCAACTCCTCAGAAGAAAAGGTAGCATCAGCAGTAGGTTGACTAGACCCATCATGTTGAGAAGAACCAGCAGCAACCTCAGCAAAAGAGTGACAAATATTAGAAGTCTTAAGCCTTTTGGGAGAAGGTTCATCTAACAGAGGTTTAGAGCTGGCCAAACTATTCCTACACTTTAAGATCTGAGCATTCTCAAGGGCCCGTCGAAGCCTCTCATATTTTTCCCTTAGATTTGCATCAGGTAAGCACTTGATTTGAGTCATGGTCCATCCAGAGCCAGAGAGAAAGCAACTCTGATTTTTCACAAAATTTCGCATATACTCTCTTTGCTGAGCTTGAGTCATTGGCCTGTCCCGTTTCTCCTTAGCCTTATGTTCAGCAATAGCCTGCTTCTTCTTTTTTATTAAGGCAACCATCCTAGCAGCATAGTCGTCGTCTGTCACATCATCCCCTAATAGTTCCTGTTTGAGAGAAGAGTTTGTTGCAACATTAGCGAAAATATCAGCCCAGTTAGCGTCACTATACATCATAGATTGAGCATCCAATTCTTTTTTTCTCTGGGTGGTTAGGGTGCTAGCCAGTTGTGCCTCTTTCTCAACTGGTATCCTCCTTGCCAATTTTGCATGTTCCTCAGCTTGAAGTTTTCTTGCAAATTCTTCATCTTTCTCAGTACTAGTATCACCCTCTCCAAGTTTTTCTTTTTCTAAATTTTTGAACAACTTTTCTTGATCAAAAGAAGTGTTATTATCCAGCATAGGTGCTTTCCTTTTGTTAATGAGGCCAGAAGAATTATTTGTCTCTACACCAGGAAGAGTATGTATATTTTGGATTACTCACAATCCATGATGGCAATACTAAAGGAAGGAGACAGAATCATATCAGTCAAAGTGAGTCAACTAATCTACTCGTTGTGTAAGCTTAGAATTCAATGGACGGAATGAAAATATACTTAATTATTAATATATTTGAAGTAGGATCATCTTTACCTGTATCAGTTGCAACAACATTGTTTTTTTCAGCATCTTCACCTGTTTCATTAAATATTAGAGATTAGCAACTACTTAATTATGAATATCATTAAAAAAGATATCTAATCATTTAAAATTTTCACATGTGCAAGTATAGATTTTTTTCACATGTGCAAGTATAGATTTTAAAAAAAAAGTAGGTCCCATCCCTAATTTTTGCATATGTAAAATAACAAATTTTCACAGAATCAATAATATCATAATCATATCAGTCAAAGTGAGGCAAGTGATAAAAATATATGAGGTTTTCTACTTAATTGTGTATTTATTTGAAGTAGCAGCATCTTTACCTATATCAGTTGCACCAACATTGTTATTTACAGCATCTTCAACAAACTCATCATTTGCATTCTCTCCCCCAAAATGATCATCATTATTTCCAGCATCTTCTCCTGTTTTCATTAAATCATGAGAACATTTACAACTTTTAATAGAGAAAACTGTATATATTACTAAACTTTATCATTCATATCATTAAAAAAGATATCTAATCATTTTTAAAATTTTCACATGTGCAAGTATAGATTTTTTTCACATGTGCAAGTATAGATTTTTTTCAAAAAAGGATGTCCCATCCCTAATTTTTGCACATGTAAAATAACAAGTTATCACAGAATCAATAATATCATAATCATATCAGTCAAAGTGAGGCAAGTGGCCACTTGTTGGTTAAACTTACAGAGTTCAATGGACCTGATAAAAATATATGAGGTTTTCTACTTAATTATGTATTTATTTGAAGTAGCAGCATCTTTACCTATATCAGTTGCACCAACATTGTTATATACAGCATCTTCAACAAACTCATCATTTGCATTCTCTCCCCCAAAATGATCATCATTATTTCCAGCATCTTCACCTGTTTTCATTAAATCATGAGAACATTTACAACTTTTAATAGAGAAATATACTCTAGTTTTATAAATATTGAAAACTGTATATATTACTAAACTTTATCATTCATGTCATTAAAAAAGATATCTAATCATTTTTAAAATTTTCACATGTGCAAGTATAGATTTTTTTCACATGTGCGAGTATAGATTTTTTTCAAAAAAGGATGTCCCATCACTATTTTTTGCACATGTAAAATAACAAATTTTCACAGAATCAATAATATCATAATCATATCAGTCAAACTGAGGCAAGTGATCCACTCGTTGGTTAAACTTACAGAGTTCAATGGACCTGAAAAAAATATATGAGGTTTTCTACTTAATTATGTATTTATTTGAAGTAGCAGCATCTTTACCTATATCAGTTGCACCAACATTGTTATTTACAGCATCTTCAACAAACTCATCATTTGCATTCTCTCCCCCAAAATGATCATCAGTATTTCCAGCATCTTCACCTGTTTTCATTAAATCATGAGAACATTTACAACTTTTAATAGAGAAATATACTATAGTTTTATAAATATTGAAAACTTTATATATTACTAAACTTTATCATTCATATCATTAAAAAAGATATCTAATCATTTTTAAAATTTTCACATGTGCAAGTATAGATTTTTTTCACATGTGCAAGTATAGATTTTTTTCAAAAAAGGATGTCCCATCCCTAATTTTTGCACATGTAAAATAACATATTTTCACAGAATCAATAATATGATAATCATATCGGTCAAAGTGATGCAAGTGATCCACTTGTTGGTTAAACTTACAGAGTTCAATGGACCTGATAAAAATATATGAGGTTTTCTACTTAATTATGTATTTATTTGAAGTAGCAGCATCTTTACCTATATCAGTTGCACCAACAATTTTATTTACAGCATCTTCAACAAACTCATCATTTGCATTCTCTCCCCCAAAATGATCATCATTATTTCCAGCATCTTCACCTGTTTTCATTAAATCATGAGAACATTTACAACTTTTAATAGAGAAAACTGTATATATTACTAAACTTTATCATTCATATCATTAAAAAAGATATCTAATCATTTTCAAAATTTTCACATGTGCAAGTATAGATTTTTTTCAAAAAAGGATGTCCCATCACTATTTTTTGCACATGTAAAATAACAAATTTTCATAGAATCAATAATATCATAATCATATCAGTCAAAGTGAGGCAAGTGATCCACTCGTTGGTTAAACTTACAGAGTTCAATGGACCTGATAAAAATATATGAGGTTTTCTACTTAATTATGTATTTATTTGAAGTAGCAGCATCTTTACCTATATCAATTGCACCAACATTGTTATTTACAGCATCTTCAACAAACTCATCATTTGCATTCTCTCCCCCAAAATTATCATCATTATTTCCAGCATCTTCACCTGTTTTTCATTAAATCATGAGAACATTTACAACTTTTAATAGAGGAAACTGTATATATTACTAAACTTTATCATTCATATCATTAAAAAAGATATCGAATCATTTTTAAAATTTTCACATGTGCAAGTATAGATTTTTTTCACATGTGCAAGTATAGATTTTTTTCAAAAGAGGATGTCCCATCACTATTTTTTGCACATGTAAAATAACAAATTTTCACAGAATCAATAATATCATAATCATATCAGTCAAAGTGAGGCAAGTGATCCACTCGTTGGTTAAACTTACAAAGTTCAATGGACCTGATAAAAATATATGAGGTTTTCTACTTAATTATGTATTTATTTGAAGTAGCAGCATCTTTACCTATATCAGTTGCACCAACATTGTTATATACAACATCTTCAACAAACTCATCATTTGCATTCTCTCCCCCAAAATGATCATCATTATTTCCAGCATCTTCACCTGTATTCATTAAATCATGAGAACATTTACAACTTTTAATAGAGAAATATACTCTATTTTTATAAATATTGGAAACTATACTTATTACTAAACTTTATCATTCATATCATTAAAAAAGATATCTAATCATTTTTAAAATTTTCACATGTGCAAGCATAGATTTTTTTTAAAAAAGGATATCCCATCCATATTTTTTTTTTCAAAGAAGGTATAACACCAGCAGAAGTACCAGCCGAACAAAGACCAGCAGAAGCAACACCAGCAAAAACAGCACAACAAGCAGCAGCAACGGAGGTCTGAGCAACAAAAACTTGAGAACTGAACCTCTCAAAAGCTGAGACATATGGTAACCTCTTTAGCCGTCTCAAAGCTCTGCGTCTGCTATAGGACATGTAAGATGTGTCTGAAACTGGAATCTCATCATTAAACTCAGCTTCCTGGAAAGTATAATTAAACTCCTTCGTTTGTTCAGGTTCTGCATCCTCTATATTGGCATCTGCTAGGGAGACACTTGCCAACTTGTGGAGAGCATCCATGTCAATATCATCCTTTGGTGCTTCGTTTTCATCCTCCGAGTCAGAAAGCACAGCATATCTCTTACGCCTCTTAAGTTGTCCCTCCAAATGATTGACTCTGGCAATCAAACTAAGAACTGCACAACCAAGATTTTTTCTGGTGTCCCTGAGTTTTGACTCCAAAGTATCAACCTTCTGCATGCACCTGTCAAGTAAAGATGACATAGACGTGAGAGTATCAAAATCCTCAGCTCCACCAGTATGTTTACCATGTGAGAGTGGAGCGTCATTAGACCTTGAAGGAGAAGCATTATAATTACCACCTGAAAATGTATCATCTTCAAAAGGCTGCCTAGTTGGACTATGAGTGGGTTGCCTTGTAGAGATGCCTGGGTAAACATGGGTGGTATGACTGGGAGGTGATGGTGGATTAGCACCAGCACCATCGTCTGCAGTAGGATCAGCAGACTCAAGCGTAGAAGGTGGTATGTTACCAGCAGTTGCAATTCTTTGCACAGCACCATCTATGCCAAGTGTGGGAAGTGGTAGATTACCACCAGCAACAACAGCTGCACCAGCACCATCATTATCAGGTGTGGGAGGTGGTATATTACCACCAGCATCAACAGTTTCATCAAGACCATCATTTCCAGGTGTGGGAAGTGGTATGTTACCACCAGCAGCAATAGCTGCACCATCACCATCATTGCCATTAGTCAACATAGCTGGCAACAGGGGCTTATGGATCCCATCAAACTTAGTCTTCATGGTGGCAAATAATTTAGAAGTAAGCCTAACCATGGCCATGGGTGTAGTATCAGTGGTCCGAATACCTAATATCATTTGGAGAAACCTAGGGTACATGAGAAATTTAGTTTTAGTATTAGCCCCTATGTTCCCAACCATCTCCATAAAAATATATCGAGAAAAGTTGTAGGTCCTCCCATCAGATAGGCAAATAATACCATAGGCAAGAGAGTTTGAAAATTGATCCTAACCTCCTGATTTAGGACTGAGGCACTGAAGTAGGGTGTGAACAAGAAATTTCCATTGTGGAGAAAATCGGTTCTTGTAAAAGGTAAATGTGCCGTCAGTTGGATAACCAAGGGTTGCCATACCCTCAAGAATCTGGGTCTGGGTAAAATCAAACAATCCCTCCCCATCATTCAAATGAAGATGAGTCCGAACAGATGATTCTGAAACCACACATTCACTACCATCAATGGTTGCTACAATCCCTTGGGGCCTACCCTCAAGAGTTCTTGTAGAGGCCGTGGCCCAGAATTGCCTGACTAACGAGTCATAGACAATGGGAGGGCAATGTGTCAAAGCATACCTGAGTGAAGAACGGTTTAAAAAGTCAAAGATTTGATGATAATCCTCACTTCGTTTTGATTTATCTAGATAGGCCACCTTGTTATGGTCTTCCTTGAATTTTAAAGTCGCCATTGAGTATAATTACCAGCAGATTGATGACAGAGAGAGAGGAATTGGGTATTAGAGAAAAGAGACGGTATGTTAATTGAATGGTTAAATAGGAAATTGGGGGTTTTGAAAAGTTACGCTATTTTGCAAATTAATTGCCAATTATCTCATATAAAAAGATTATTTGACCAATTTAAATGATTTAATCCCAAAATTACCCTTTTCCCTTGTTACTAGTAGAAACGCGAGTCAATCTTTGCTCATAATTTAAAAATTGTTTGACCATTAAACATGTTCTACCAGAAGAAACACTAAACCACCAGTAGAAACCAACATTTCCACAGTCAGCAGAAACCTTATTTAAACCTCTCTTCTCTAAAAGGATCAACATTGTTCAAAACCTTATTTAATCTTTTTGTTGAACTGTATTTGAAATTATTTTAATTGTTAATCTAAATCCCAACTATATAAGTTAAATCTCCACCATAATTGAATTGAACCGCATCGTGAACACATGTAGTTTAATTAAAATTTTCTAAAATTTTTAAAATTAGTAGAATTACATTATTTGCACAAGCAAACGCGATATGTAATTGTTTTATTAAAAATTAACTCCGACAACCATAGTTGTTAATTAGTCAAAACGACGGAAATTTAATTAACCTGAAATAACTTTATAAGAAAATAAAATGTTAAAACATAAAATAAAATCCAAAAAGAAATACATCATATTTAAATAAAGTTCATTTTTTTTTTGTGGCTACCATTTTTAAATGTTTTTATATTATTTGAATTTTTAGCCCAATATTTAACATCTTTGTGTCCAATATTAAAGCCCAACATAAAAGGGTTACCGTTATACACTAGAAATTTCAAAAGCTTCATTTACTTGCTCAAAACTTTCACACGTGAAGATATTCATACAAAACATAAATAATCATCTATAAAACATCAATATATGCTATTTTTTCAACTCTAGTATAAATAGAACGCGAGTAAGACGAAAGCATCAATCCTTGTTCAAATCTTTCACACCCGAAGAAATTCTTCTAACTCTATCAATTTTTCTTTCATTTGTGAAAAAAAAATCACATGCAACAAAGTTTAAAAAATTAACATATTCTCAAACAAATGTCAACAACAATACTAGTAAAATTGAAATTCAAAAAACATAAAAAGGAAAAAATATTATTACAAATATTATAAAATTAAAAAGAAAAATAAAAAAGTAAAAAATTAAAAATCTATAAAAACTTCACATGTGAAAAAAATTCATAACAATTGAGATAAATATAAGGTGATTGAATTGAAGAGATACCTTAAAGAGAGCAGACATAGATCTACACTTAAAGGTTTTTCTTCAATTATAGCCCAAGTGAGGCACAAAAGATTATTAACTGCTATCTAAACATACCACAATTTTTTGCTGTATGCAAATGTTACATATTTCTATAGCCCAATTGTAACTACCTTATAAAAGATTAGTACCTTGCCATACGTTGAGTCTGACTTTTACACAAAAGATTAGGAATGTTTCATCAGACATATCATATTCAAAAAAATATGATGCAAAACATATCCGTTTTTAACAATGCCAATTCAAACATTTACATTGTTAAGTTAACATTTAGTTTCCTTTCTTCTTTTCTGTGTTTTTGGTCCTCCTTTTTTCTGCAGTTGCATGCTCCATTGCCACTGCATAAACATAATAAAAGTAAGAACATTAGAAACAAAACATTTTTGAAGTATATGCAATTTGTTGAAAACTGTTTGAAGTAAATGGTTAGGCAAAAACTGTTTTCAATGTGTCTTCATAAATAGTAACTCTTATGAATATGTGTAAGTGGAAAAAGCAAATCTAGTGGCAATTTGTGCTGTTTTTAAAGTGGCTGGCACAAATAAAATTAATTGGCTATTTTCTGTTGTTTGATATTGAATGACAGTAAATGATCCATGCATTATTTTAGATCATTATTTGTGGTATCTATGCTTCTTTTTGTTTTTATCTGCCGCTTGTCTATTTTAGATCATTATTTGAATGACAGTAAATGATAAAGTTTTTTATTTAAATATGAATAAATTTAAAAGAAATCAAATCTACAAAACATTTATGTATCATGCAGATGCGCATCCTGGCGCGTGAATTGGAGCTCAATGCTCGTGACAATAACATTTTTGTTCAAAAACTTAGGGGTTTGATGGATTTCTGAGAGTGTGGTTTCTGTTGTTTGTTGTGTATGCAATTATGCATGTGCGTAGTTCTATCATCAGTGTTATTTGTAGTATTTTTGTGAAAGCCATCAAAGATGATTGTAACATATTTCATTCAATAAAACTGGCTTGTAAGTTTGTAAGACTTACCTTTCTGTTGTCTTGCATCTTCATGATCATCTTTGGAACAATTCCCTCTTTGCAGATTTTTAGTCACAAGCTTTATCTTTTTCGCTTTTTCATATCTTTGTTGGTCTGTCATTGTCATAGGTATCGGTGGTGTTTCTAGTTATTCACAAACAAAGAGTCAGTATTCAAACTTGCAAATGCTATCGTTGTTACATTTTTTATTTAATAAAATGGTATATTAAATTTGTAAGAGTTATCTTTTTTAAAGTAATAAGAGCTTATAAAAACGTTAATTCAAGAAACATAAAACAGCTTACCTACAATTTGAAGCTTTGAGATTGAAAAACAGCCAAAAACACCTAAATTTGATTGATTAACAATTATGACAAAAAATAAATAAATAAATAAAATAATCAAACCGTAACACTCTTAAAGCCATAGGTGAATTGAAACTCATCTACTCAGCCTGTCTTTATATTTCTAGTTCTCAGCGTCTGACTCTGATGCCTAGAGTTCCATTTGCTATTATATCAGAGGTAAAACGCCGAGAACTAGAAATAGAAACTGATATGGATGCCATAGAAGCCGCAAATAACCTGTAGAAGAAAAAGTCAACTCAATTGAAAATGCTAATTACACATCAATTAGACAACTCAAGTAAAATTACTGCATATCTGTTATAAGTTACTGCTAAAAGTGTTAAAAATGCTAATTACACATCAATTAGACAACACTTAACTGTTATAGTATTTAAAGCCATTTTTCGTTGCCATTTAAATGTCTGAACATACAAATTATAAATCACAAGTTCATCAAAAAACTTGGGTAAAATGTTTAAAAATTACTCAAGACATGTTCAAAAATTTAATACTTTTAATTATTTAATACTACTAAATACTTCTTTTCACATGTGAAAAAAAAATTAAAAAATTATATAAACTGCAGCACAATGCAAAGATAAGAAAAAAGGTAAGATTATTTGTGACAGAATTTAAAGATAAGATTCTTGTTACTGATTACATAATTTACTTTTTTGACATTATTCTCACTAAAGTACAGCAAAGTGTAAAAAGATAATTTATTTTATCTACTCTCTACTCCATATTGTACTACATAATTCTGCTATCTTATTATCACACACACTCACTTTCTTCTCTCTTATTCTCACTCAAGAACAATGGCAGCACCAAATGGAAACTTTCAAAATGATGAAGAAGAGTATGAGTTTGTCTTAAACAGCTATTTGCTTTTTGACGCAGTGTTAGATGCTTTTGGGGAAGAACCGATTTCAGAATATGGTTTGTATAGGCAAGTGAGTGTGTGGATGAGGACAAATATCCTTACTTGGCTGCGTCGCCAAGACTTCTGCTGGAATGAGATTTATGGACTTAATGGGGAAGAGGAGGAAGAAGATGAAGATGAGGAAGATCTAGAGAATGAGGAGGGGGCTGAAAGTGAGGTGGTGTAGCAAGGTGAAATGGTGCAGCAAGGTCAGATAGTGCAGCAAAATCAGGTGGAGGAAGAGTTTCAAAGTGAGGTGATGCAGCAAAGTGAGCTGGTGCAACAAACTGAGGAAGATGATAAAAACGAAGTGGAGCAACAAGTGAATAATGCTACAAGATTTGAAGATATCTATAATTTGGAAAATAGGATTAGTAGTCTTGAAAATTTGTTTCAACGACTCAAAGCAAATAAGAAAACCAAGGGAGAGAGCTCTGGAACTAAAAAGTAGTTTATGATGATAGTCTTTTTATGTTTTTTGTATCATATTAGTTTTTTAGTTGTCGAAAACTGTTTTAGTGTTTGTTTATGTACTATCTATGCAACATCAATATTTTCTATGTTTTCAACTCTAGTATAAATAGAACGTGAGTAAGATCAAAACATCAATCTTGTTGAAAATCTTCACACGCGAAGATATTCTTACAAATCATAAATAATCCGGTATAAAACATCAATTAATTACGTAGACCATCATATAACATCTTCACATGTGACAAGTTTTAACAATTACATTACATAAAAATGAGGTAGGTTCAACCGCCATAAGTTTCTCTTTCTTTATAATTAATATACAAGACCTTGAAGCTCAGGAGTTTTTATTACATGAACTAAGCTAATAATGGGCGCCAACTAAAAACATCAACTTATCTTCACATGTTAAGATAACTAGCATTTCAGCGAACACCTAGTGTGCGTTGATAAACAACGAGAGTTCAACTTTCTAATTACTAAACATATAGAAGATAAAAATATTTTATCTATAATCATGAATCAAAATCTTTAATCCACTTACTGATGATGATGATGATAAACAATGGAGGATGGTCCTGATTAATGATGATTGTGGTGGTGGACAATGGCAAACATATTGGTAGTTGTTGGTGTTGATGAAAATTTTATTTGAAAAATGATTTTGATGTGTTTGGAAGAAAGGGGAAAACCACTGAAAAACCCTAGCTTGAGAAGGAGGTGTTGTTGTGATTCTTTGT
>OU343221.1:80556791-80608520 GCA_910596185.1 Chrysanthemum makinoi | reverse complement strand
TCTTCTTGAACTCTACACACTAATTAATAGAATCAAACAAAGATGTGTGTTTGTGTGTTGTTGGTGCTCAACTGAAATTTAGAGTGAGGGGGAGGGAGGCACACAAAACTTCCGTGGTTACAAAAGTTATGTAACCCTAATTTTATCTCTTGTGTTTATATAATTCTTAAGAGATATCTTACATATTTAAATACATGATAAAATCTAAATATAAAAAAGTGATAATTATTAGGGAAAATTAGCCAAATAGACCGCGCGCCCTGATGCATATCACTTTATGGACCACGCCTTTTTGAAATTCGAAAATAGACAGGTTGCCCAGCGATTTCTTGGAGCCAACCACGGGTGCCACGGGTCCGACAAAGCTATGACACAAGTAACGATTTTGAAAGTATTTGTCATGTATTGTAAGGTATTGTTTTTTGGGCAACCTTATATATTTTGGGTAACTGTATTTATACACGAGGACATTTTAGTCATTTTACATTTGTACTTTGGCATGCTTATATATATATTTTTTGACAGCACTTATCTCAAATCCTATTCAAATCCACTCATATCCAAATCCACCACCACCGAAACTCAGATCTTATTCAAATGTACAACACAAACACACAACACAAACACTCAGATCCAAATCCACCACAACCGAAACCTGATTCGGCACCGCTTCACCTAACCGTCGTCGTTGAAATCGATTCCATCGATTTTAACCGGCGATCTTCAACCGGCGACGGTGATGTACATGTTTTCTATCTACTATTTGAGTTTGAAAACTTACAACAGTAAGGTATGCAATCTTTTTTTCTTTCTCTTTTTCATAATTCATTCAATCATAACTTATAAGTGTTGATGGGTTCAATCTGAGGAATAAGGTTTGTTTTTAAAAGCTCCAATACCACCATTCGTAATGATTCTAAGCTCGTTTCCATATTAAATCCTTGCTATCTTGGTTCTTATCTAACCTAACACTAGTAATTAAGTTTGTGATTTTAAGAGTTAGAGGATACTACCTATTTGAAAATAAGTATTGAATTTGAATTTATGTATCTAGAATTGTATGTATGTATATTGGGATCTAGTTGAAAGTGAAGGTTTTAATTCTCAAACTTTGTTGTAATATGTAATCCTTTACACATAGAAATTACTATGAACCTAGGAGTAACAATTAAATTGAGCTAAAGTTTGCCAAGCTTAATATATCAGATGGGTATAAATCTGATTTTCATCAATATTGTTGGCTTATAGCTTTATAAATGAACATGTACTTTCTACAGGTAAGTAAATAATGTAAATTTATGTTGACTAGTTGAAAATAGGTTTAGGTATTGTTATGGGTGCAGTAGAGCAAGATAACATTTAATGAAATATATGAGGTAGCCCATGCAAGTTACTTGGCAAGACAGAAGGTTATCTTGCCAAACATAAACTTAATGTCCAATACCTAAAACTGATATCTTATAACCCTCAATTTAGTTCCAGCACCTACTTTGGGGTAATCAGTTATTTCGTTATAGAAAACCAAGCCCTGTTAATCATTATCTTTACCATTCCTTTTAGGCTATAACCCTCAACCAAGCATGCCCTAAGACTCGACATAGTGTATCATGTTAATGTTACCTGTTCTTTATGAATTACTATGCCAATTGATACATGCTATGAGTGTGGATGTTGTGGCCCATAAAGTGAAATCATATATCATGTTAAATCCTCCGTTTTCGTAAAAGTACAAAATCGAGCATTCGAGCTAGTTCTTTGATAAATCTATCCTATGATTGTGTGTATCAGTTTTTCTTGAATAGTTGTATAGATATGATAAAACGACATGTTAGGCCTGTGAAATTTCACATTTTCATTATACTATTATTTCAACTTTTCTTTGTTTGGATGGTAATCTTGATTGTCTATTTTTCTACTGTTCACCTTGTTAATAGGAAAAAGGCTCATCAGAAATTGTGTTTAAAGCAATGGGCAGGCCGATAAACAAGACTGTGACCATTGTGGAACTCATAAAGGTACGTGATTGCTCTTATATTCTACCATTATATTGTTATTTACATTGATTAATTGTAAAGTTATTGTATCACAGAGGAGAATTGTTGGTCTTCATCAAATAACATCCGTTGGATCCACATACATAACTGATATTGGGAGCCACTAGAGGAAGGCTTACTTCCGTAAGATTAAATTTTCAGCTCCATCTGAAAATCACTTGTCTATGATGTTGTATGACGGTTATTAAAAAAATTCTCATCTTTTCTTGTTTTGTAATTTTGCAGTATAGAAACCTCGAGGCATGTTTCAATGATCAGTATAACTCTCTCTACAGTGAAATAGGGACCCATGAGTCTTCAATTACAGTGTAGCTAGGAAAAGTCTTCAATTGCCATGAGTAGATAACATTTAATGAAATATATGAGATAGCCGATGCAAGTTACTTGGCAAGATAACATTTAAGGAACAACACTTAAAGATTTGGGAGCTTTCAAAGGTATTGCATATCTTTTTCTTCCACCAATACATGGATAATTTCACATCCTATAAAAAATAGATATGTAAATTCCAATCGATTTACTTATAAATGTGTTTATTAGTTTGTATCTAAAATGGGCTATTGGTACCTACTCTTTAACATGTTTTGGTGTATGAATCTTAAAGGAGAGTGAAACTTAATGTCCAATACTCGATACAAATGCTAAAAGCTTAATGTGGCACCAGATCGAGTTCATAAGAAATATATAATTAGGACCATATTACCCTTAAGACTTGAGAAATAAGAGAAACCTTATCGTTTTTACTGAATGTATAATATTGCAGAACTATTGCTGATAAATATGATGCTTTTGTATTTATTATATTTATGCTTTTTAACCTCGTTGTTTTTGTATGTGCTGTATAGAAATGAAGGTTGCTGATTTTTCGTTCTTTTATACTTTTGGTGATGTCTTTAGATAAGTTTTGCATTAGAATATTTGATGCTATGTAGGTGATCTAGTCTTGTATATATAGTTTGGAATCAGTTCTGAATTCAAATTGCGCAAATATTAATTAATATAAACTATATTGATCATAAGCAAATCGAAAAGCAGCACATGGTATTTGATGGACCAATGGTCTGTTAACATACAAAGAGAATTACCACAATATGCTAGTGAATGCTTATAATAGAAGTGGATACGAGTGACATAGCAACTTATTTAGAAGAAGCTGGCATTATACAAGTTGGTTATCGCTTAGAATCCCCTCTTTCGTGCTCTGACTATCAGTACTACCGTATTACCCAGGATGGATTCTTTCGTTTATAACGCACTTGGAACGTATTGTGTCAAAATATAAGATGTCTAGCTAAGTTTTATGTCTATTGATAGTTAAATTTGATTCTGACTTTTGTATTGTCTTGTGTTCCTTTATTCTATAGCAGATGAAGATTGTCTTTGATACCCCCTGTTTTCGTGTAGGTATTTGACATTAGATGAAGCAGATAGATTTGTGGATCTTGGATTTGAAGATGACATCAGAGAAGTATTCGATCACTTCAAAGCAAAAAGACAAACTCTCTTGTTTTCTGCAACCATGCCTCAAAAAGATCCAAAATGTTTCCGGCGCGTCAAACCTGTCACGGTCAACGTGGGTCGAAAGCAGAGCAGAAATCTGGATGTTATCCAAGAAGTTGAATACGTGAAACAAGAAGTTTAACTCGTGTACCTCCACGAATGCCTACAAAAAACATCACCTCCAATTTTAGTGTTTTGTGAAAACAAAGCTGATGTGGACGATATTCACGAGTATCTTTTATTAAAAGGAGTGGAAGCAGTAGCCATCCATGGTGGGAAAGATCAGGAGGAACGTGAATATGCAATTTCGTCTTTTAAAGCTGGTAAAAAAGATGTCTTGGTAGCTACTGATGTTACGTCAAAGGGTTTGGATTTCCCTGATATCCAACACGTGATAAAGTACGACATGCCTGCAGAAATCGAAAACTATGTTCACAGGATCGGAAGAACCGGAAGATGTGGGAAAACAGGAATTGCCACTACTTTTATCAACAAGAATCAAAGTGAGACTACTCTTCTTGTTTTGAAACATTTGTTACAAGAAGCCAAACAAAGGATACCCCCTGTTCTGGCTGAATTGAATGATCCTATGGAAGATATTGAAGCGATTGAGAATGCTAGTGGTGTGAAGGGCTGGCGATTGTGGTGGACTTGGTCATCGATACGGATTGTCCTAAATTAGAGCACCGAAAAGTCAACAGATCCTTGCCAACGCCCAAATCCACAAAGTAGGTTTCCATCCCTATTTGGCAGCCCAACTAAGAAGCATTCTTGACAAGGTACTCTTTGCAAAGTCTGTTGGACCAACTACAATTACCCCGACCCTGAATACATAGAGTTCGTCAAAACCTTGTATATGCATAATAATTGAATCAACTAATAAAAAAATTTAAAAATGGCTGAAAACTTGGAATCATCCTTGAAGTATCATGTAACGAGGTGATAAATCTAAGCAGCATACCATTGCTTTCGCCATCATCAATCTCCAAAACGGATCCTTAAGAAGCTTCAGTCTGACTCGTGGCTTGCCAATGCACTTTTCAATGAAAGCTTTTAATTCTGGATCTTTTACTTTGCTAAGAGCTAGAGGCATCACACCCTTTGTAACTTTGTTGTATATTTGGGCAATACAGTTGCATTCCAACACATTTTATTTTTTCTCAATGACAATCAAAATACATAACCATGACAATGTAATATAAATACTTACGAATTACCAAAATGGCACTTGACTAATATTATCTTGTCAAGTACGCTTTCTTACCACCGCTAGTATATTTTGGTAACCACTGGTACGCTTTCTAAAACCACTTCTAGTTCGCTAGTTACCACTGCTAGTGTTAACTTTTACCACTGCTAGCTTTATTTGTTTCCACTGCTAGTCATCGTGTTACCACTGCTAGTTACATGGGTTACTACTCGCCGCTCAAATTTATGTTTACTACTGATTATGCTTGCATGATTGAATGGAGGCTAAACCTACGATCAACACCTATAATGGATAAAGTTATTTTAATTTAAAGTGCTCGTATGTAGTATGCTAAAGAGGGAAAATTTTGTGGTGAAGTTTTAGGAGTTACTTAGAGCTTATTTTAATATTTTTAATTATAACGAAATTCATCAACTACCTAAGCTAGGACACAAGACCATCAATTGCAATTTCCAGTATATTGCTCAACTAAATTGCAATTCAAGCTTCAATTAACGGCACTTTATTGAGTACTAAATTTACCAATAATGAAAGTCAAAACACGACGCTAGAAACTCAACAAAGTAATGAGCCAACATAGCAAATGATAACCCAATTTGAGTAACTAAATGTCTAAAATCATGAATGCTACAAGTCACCATTCCTATTGACCACATATAACAAAATCAACACCTAACTAGCATTCACTTAAGTCACAAAGATAAGTAATGAACGGGAAAAATTTACGTAAATTAATTTCTCACTAAAGCTACGTTTCTTAATGAAGGCGACATGACTTCCAAATTAAGATGGCAATAATGTATGACATTTGAACGATTTGAACTTAATCTCATTCATCATACTAAAATGCTGAAAGTAGGCAATCTTATCGGATAATACCCTTTTATTTCTTTTATGTGTGTCAAATACAACAATATGTAATATACAAACCGATGACACATTTAGCTATTTTTTTTGTTGCAACTACCGACAACAAGATTTCAATTCATTAACAATAACATGTCAAATATAGAACTCGAACCATAGCACAAGACCAGTATTTTTACAAACACTTGGAGTGCATCGAAGATAGCAAGCTCATATTTTTTTTGTGGTATATCCAAATTGACTACATAATGTTGAAACATTAGTTCACCATGACAATTAAGGAAGTATGAAAACCTAAAAAAAGAAAAGTTACCTGTTTGTGGAGATCAACGGGAGAAGACATCACACAACCTTTCAACTTCATAATTAACATAAGGGTCATAATTTACCCTTTATAAACCCTAAAATAGTAAAAACCAAAATTCACTAAATTCACTGCATAATACTAAAAACTAAGATATGGGTTTTCATCAGAAACATATTTCAATCATGTAAAAAGTTTTAATTTAATGTACCTGTTGAGAGTGAGTTAAATGAAATGCTGGATGATGAGGTTAAGGGTTTGAAGGATGATGACGTGGTATAAGGGCGTGAGGAGGGTGATGAGGAGAGTGAGAGTGTTTGGAAGCTGCAGGAGGCATTGAGCTGTTGCTGCTGCTGGAAGGAATTTAAGGCTCGAAAAATATTTGGGGTGAGAAAATTAGGGATAATGGGAGAAGGATTGATGTTTTAGATAGATAATTATATAAAAACATGTGTATGTAAAATGACAAAAAAACCTTTTAAAAAATACGTTGTTCCCAGCTTTTGGTTGCCCAAAAACAATACCTTACACATACCGGACACTTGTCACAATTTCGATTAGCCTAACGACAAATGGGTTGCCCTCTCTATTTTCAAATTAAAATAAAAGTGGTCCATAAAGTGATATGCATCAGTATGCCACGTCTATTTCTAATTTTCCTAATTATTATATATAAAAGATTTGATATTATCTTATAATATTCTTATCTTCTTAAATTAGTTATTGAACCAAGCTTAAGGCCGACGCACTGTTGGAATCACTCTTAAACTACTTCTTAAGTGTTAGTAATCAATATGTAATAGTTAGCTTAATTAAGGCTTTTATGTTTGTAATTAAGGCTAGGCTCATGTGTAGTGCCCATGAGCCAATGCAAAAGCCCAATAAAGAAAGGAAGAGACTAGACATGTTGACCTAGCTCTCTTCCCCTATAAATAGTCTTGTAACTCTCATTTGAGAGTTGGTTGTTCACTTTTATACAAAACCTACCCCTAAACCTTTTCTATTCATTCGTGTGTTTGTGTTTAAGTGTTCATCCGATCTCTCTTATCTCATTTCTTATATTGATACTTGTGTTACAAACATGGTGACCTAACAGTGGTATCATTCGCCATATAGTTGGTGAAACACTTTGTGTTTTTGAAGTTTTATAACTATACGCTGTGAGTTTTTGCGCTTAATCTTTTCAAACGCTCAAAAACTTAATTTTTTCACTTTAAAACTCAAGATTCTTGTACTTTAAAGGTTAATTGGTGATAAAGTTTAAGTTTTTGTTAAAAAGTTTGAAAATTGACGCGGTATTTCATTATTTTTGAGCTTGGTTTCATTCGTGTAGTCATTGCTACGCGTAAGGTGAATAAGTGTTTTGGATCATCAAGTTTCATACTTTTGTGTTATTTTGGTGATATTGAAGCATTTTCATCATAAAAATCTGGTTTAGAAACACTTTTGGGTCAAAAATTCAGTTTTGGCAAAGTTTGTTCATCCCACGATAGCTAAACCCTAGCTGTACGCCAAGCTTCTCAACGTCAAATCTTCGTGTTATTATTTTACTCCTGTTTTCTTGTTTGGATAAGCCTGAAAACACTTCAACTTTGGATATCTTTTACACTGGAATAAGTGTAAAGGATCTTTTGGGCAAAACCCTAGTTTTACGCATAAGCTAGTTCTTACGCCGAGAATTCTTTTACTTAAGCTTATTCTTACGCTTGCTTGTCTTCTAATCTTACGCATAAGTATTCTACTACTAAGCCTCTAGTTTTACGCTTAAGCTAAGTTTTTCCTCAACTATTACGCGTAAGCTGCTATTCTACGCGATAAGCTATTCTACGCGTAAGTTGGTGTTTTTACGCATAAGGTATTTTCTTTGCATAAGCCGGTTTTCTACGCATAAGGACACTTCATCAACAAAGTTTCGTTCGACTACAAAGATCCATCATCAACACAAGTTTCAAGATGTCTCAACCACCATACTCTAGCTACTTTCCTCATATGTATCCTCAACAACAACAACAACAAACAACCTGGTAATCACTCCTAAACCTTATTCAAGTGTTAGTGATTCATATGTAATAGTTAGCTTAATATGGCTTTTAAGTTAGTAATCAAGGCTAGGCTTATGTAGAAAGCCCATAAGCCTAGGCCAAGCCTAATAAGTAAAAGGATGGGAACTTGGAGTGTTGCCCTAGTTCCCTCCTGTAAATACTCTTGTAAACATTCTATTGAAGGTTGATTGTTCAATTCACATTTCACCTTTACGCATAATCTTTCATATATTGTATTCGTGTGTGTGTGTGTGTTGTTCATCCGATCTCTTCTCCATTTCTTATATTGATGCTTGTGTTACTAATATGGGAACCTAACAGTGGTATCAATCGCCAAATAGTTGGGTTAAAAAGGTTTTGTTTTTGAAGTTGTTTTAGTATTACGCGTAACTCACGGCTCTCAAACTTTGTCACTCTTAAAAACTCATTTTTTACACATTTCAATCCAAGATTCTTGTACTTTCAACGTTTTTAGGTGTTAAAATATCTGTTTTTGACAAAAAGTTTTGAACTTTACGTGTATTTCTTTGATTTTAAACTTGATTTTATACGTGGGTTCATCTCTACGCATAAGGTGTTTAGGAGTTTTGGTTCATCAAGTTTCACACTTTTGGGTTATTTTGGTGATATTGAAGCTGTTTCATCACAAAAATCTGGTTTAGAATCACTTTGGGCTACAAATCAGTTTTGGTAACTTTCTATGCTTAAGAAACCCTATTCTACGCTGCAGAAGCCATCCTTGGATCGATCTTCACAGAGTTTACTCAGGTTTTCTGCTTGGATAAGCCTGAAAACACTTCGACTTTTGATATCCTTTGACCGTGATAGTGTAAAAGATCTTTTGGGCAAAACCCTAATCTTAGGCATAAGCTCAAACTTATGCGTAGAACTCATTACGCATAAGATTACTCTACGCCTAAGCTCGCCTTACGCATAAGCTAATCCTACTTGTTTTCTACGCTTAACTTTCGCCACGATAACTTTAGTGTTTCTCAATTTTACGCGTAGCTACCCTACGCCAAATATCACTTTACGCTGAAGTTTGGTGTTTTTTACGCCTAAGTGTTGCTTTTCCTTAACGTGCTTTCTACGCCTAAGGATACATCATCAACAACGCTTCCTCGACTACAAAGATCAATTTAATAACACAAGTTTTCAACATGTCACAACCACCATACTCTAGCTATTTCTCTTACACTTATAATCAACAACAACAACTAAGTCCACAACATCAACAATTTAATCAACAACAACAAATTTATCAACAAAAATTTAATCAACAACATACCTACAAATGGTTCAACCACCTCCTAGTCTTCAAGTACAACCTTACACAAACTTCTACAATCAACATCCATCCAGAAGTACTATGAAGGAACCAACATGGTTTGGCAAGATGTGTGAAGCCCTAAGTAGCCAACAATCAATTCATGAAATAAGTGGCTTACTTGATAGACCTCCAATGCTCACTCCCGTAAATTATGATCAATGGGTGATAAGGTTCTTTAGGTTTTGTGATCTAAAGAAGCCACATGGAAAGTTCTTAAAGAAGGTCATTATGGAAGGTCCATTTCAGATGCCTACAAGTTGTCACACCCAGCATCCTAATGCCAATCCACCAAGAGATGCTGTCACCAACATTGCAACTATCTCAGACCTCATTGGTGATGAACTTCTACATTTTGAAGCCGATGAACTACCAATGCAATACATCCTTTTGGGATTACCTAATCCGATCCTTCGAAGTGTTGATGCTCAAAAGACAGCTAAAGCAATGTGGGAACATATTCATCTTCTAATGGAAGGCACAACACTCAATCGGGAAGACATGGAATCCAAAATCTACTTGGCTTATGAACACTTCATGATTGAACCAGAGAGACATTAGAGTCATATCATCACCGCTTTTCAGACATCATCAATGATTTGGACAAACACAATATCATCATGCCACGAATTGTTGTCAACACTAAGTTCCTAAGTAGTCTTGGTCCGGAATGGGAGAAGTATGTCATTTTTCTCCGTCAAGCTAAGAATCTTCATCATGCTACATACGGATTGTTGTACGACTATTTGAAGCCTCACCAAAAAGAAGTTGACAAAGAAAGGGCTATCCGTGGAATCCCGGCTCCACAGTTACTTCCGGACAATCAACAACTTGCTTTGTGGGCTCAAACTAGTGTTCCTCCTCAACCCGCTCCTCAACCAACTGCAACAATTACACCATATAATCCGTCACAGCAACAATCTCAAGAAACTCAATTGGTTCTATACAACAACAACACTGATCAAGCACTTTATAGTGAATCAAATGAGGATACTGAAGCTTTTGATGCCCTGCAGCAAGGATTTGTCATGATTGCTAGAGCCTTCAGCCGATATTCCAACAAATCCAACAATCGCATTCGTACCTCATCAAATAGAAGGAATCAGGCTGTGGTTAACAATGGATGAGTTGAAGTTCAGAATTGTGGTTATGGTCGTCAGATGGGAGGTGGTCAAGGGTTTAATGATATGGAAAGTAATAACATCGGTGCTCCGCAACAACTAAGGGCTCCAGTGGTTGAACAGGGGAATGCTCAGAATGGGGTTACTGGTCTTCGTTGTTATAACTGTAATGAGAAGGGTCATCTGGCTAATGCTTACCCTAAGCCGATGACAAGAGGAAGTGCTTATCACAAAGAGGCTTTGCTCTTGGTTCTCAAGGATGAAGCTGGTGGCACTCTTTCCAACAGGGAACAGAGCTTTATGGCAGATGCAGATTGTGATGATGATATGGAGGACTTGCAGGCAAATGCAGCAGTGATGTTGATGGCACAAATGCAAGATCTACACATGAGTGACACAGGCCCAAGGTATGACCGACG
The DNA here is from genome assembly GCA_910596185.1 of Chrysanthemum makinoi. Taxonomy (NCBI): domain Eukaryota; kingdom Viridiplantae; phylum Streptophyta; class Magnoliopsida; order Asterales; family Asteraceae; genus Chrysanthemum; species Chrysanthemum makinoi. The sequence goes on along the minus strand of OU343221.1, from coordinate 80,597,676 downwards.
GCTTGTCTCAGGTACCGGAACAAAATACACTCATTCATGATCTGATATCTCCGCCAATTTCTCAATCCGACAAGGATCAGAGTGTTCAACATGAGCCATCTCCATCTCATTATAATGATTATCAAATCGATCCCGTAGTTATATTTGACGATCAAGACAATCTTATGGTTAATATTGATAATCAAATTGACTCCGTGGTTATATTTGAGGATCTAAATAATGATCATGTTGCGACTCACGTTGAACAAGATGAGTTTGTGTCTAATAGAGAAATTGAGCTCCTGACCTTAATTAAAGACCAAGAATCTCGGTTGGTAATTTGCAAGCAATTAATGGATAAAAATGCAATGTTAACTAGAGATAACGAATGCTTAATCAGACAAATCAACGTTTTTAAAAATCTAGAAAAACGTGAAAAAAGTTTTGAAGTCGCTTTTGCTAAATCTCATCAAAACGAAAAATCATTAGAACGACAGATACGTGATCTAGCCGCATCCAAGAATGCTTTGTTGTCTCAAATAGAACAACTGAAACATGAACACTAAAAACAACTTAACGCTCTTACTTTGGAAACTCAAAAAGCCAAGGCTGAGTTGTTAACTTGTCAAAAACAGTTCACTGAGTACAAAAAGCATTCCACGAAACAAATAGATAACTATCTTGAAGAAATTGTCGACTTACAACACAAACTCAAAGAGTTTCGAAATGTTGTTTATAAACATGGTGAGTCAATCACAACTATTCAAAAGTTTACTTTTAAACCAAATCCAAATGGATATGGACCGATTCTTGCTGATTACAAACCTAAGTATTCAAACAGAGCATTCAAACCAAATCATGAAGTTTACAGTGCAGAACATATAATTGATGATTCAATTATGACTGTTGTTGAATATAATCGCATGGAGGAATTAGATGCTGATGACGAGAGTCGATCAAAAATGGAAAATTTCGTTTATAACAAACCATTTAACTATTCAAAAGCCATAACTTTTGTCACACAACAAGATACTTCTAACACACCTTTGGTTATCACACCAGTTTATGAAGTTAGTCCCCAACACAATGGTGCACAAATTAATGGTCCTTTACCTTCACTTAGTGAAGTTAAAACAAAGGCCGAAAGTTGTCACGTTATAAAATACTTTGACACTTTCTTATCTGACCTCAAAATTTTGGAACGTGAGATTGAATTTCATTCTGAAATAAAAGTTGAACATTTTCAATCGCCTCTGGCGAAAGCACAAAGAGATATTCTTCAGAAAAGAATTTTACCCCATGTCAAATTTGAAAACCTGTGCACAATATTGGGAAAGGGATTTTCACAAGGAACTTGGTCTAATGAAAATAGTTTTCGAGAAAACAGAAACATCGATTTCAAATACTAAACGTAAAAAGAAATTGTTGAGAAAAGATGTTGATAGACTCTTGAAAGATGTTATCTGTGCTGATATCCATAATGTTGTGTTGTTTCATTCTATTGCTAATGCATCTGATTATATCTCTGCCGATACTGTTGATTCTGTTGAAATTGTTGAGAATACTGATAATGTGCATCAGATCGAGTCTTTAAAAGTTGAAAATGAACGATTGATAAACGAGCTTTCAAATGCAAAACGTCGTCTTCAATGGTGTCAAAAAGATTGTCACAATCGTGAACTTGCTTTGCAAAACAAAATCAACCAGTTGCATTCCAAAACGTTTAATCCAAAAGTTGAGCAACTGGATGATTAAAATGCGTCTTTGAAATGTCAAATCTCAAAATATGAACAAGAACTTGCAACTGTTAAAAAGGAATATGGTGTCATATTTGATTTACTCAAACAGACTCGTGATGAATCATCAAACGAACTTGATCATTATCTTGCACACACTAAAGAAGTCATGAACTTTTCTGGAAATCTTCGTTCTGAAAATCAAGATTTGGTGCACACTATCATTAAGTTAAGGGAAATGTTTGGAAAGTATGAACAAGTTCAGCCTAGCATCATTAAGAAAATTGCACCGATAACACTTAGCAAACGTCAACCCAGAATGCCTACTGATAAACCACAAGATACTAATGTGCTTCCCTCTACTGAACAGAATAGTTGCCTCTTTTCCAAACGTCCGCGACTTCACGCCTAGGGCAATACAAGGAAGAATAGGAAGTTGCGACCTAAGAAAAGAACAATAAAGAATGCTCAAGTAGAAGAACACCCTAGGACTTTGAATAAGACTCCAGTTGCACCCACTTTAGATATTGCCTGGATAAAATGTAATGGAAAAAAGTGTTGTAACGAATGCTAAACCTTTAAGTACTTTTGATATTTAGTCTGATGCTTCTTGTGTTATTTGTCGTAAAAGTATGCTTTCTGATTGTCATGACAAATGTGTTGCTAGAGCTATCTTGTCTCGCTTAAGGAATCCTAAGAATCGGAATACCTCTAGGCCCACTAATGCTTCTAAGTCTGTTCTTGGTAAACCGCCCTCTTTAGATTCTAAGAAACGCATTGATGTCCCTGTAGCTCCAGTATCATCTCCAAGGAATGTAGTACCACCTTGTGCATTCACTAAGACTAAAGCTAAGACTAGTTGGAGATGGCAGAAATGGATACATAATACACTAGGATTTAAATGGATACCTAAAATCATTGATGTGTGTATTTCTAACATAACTGCTTCGGAATCCTCTAACTCTTCGGGTTCCACATCTACTTCTATTCCATCTGTGTCGTCTGTGTGTAATGCAGGTGATACAGATCATCCTTTGGATTGTTGATAGCGGATGTTCCCGACACATGACAAGCAATCTTAAACTGTTATCAAACTTTATTGCAAAGTTCATTGGCACTGTCAGATTCGGGAATGATCACTTCGTAGCTATCATGGGCTACGGATATTATATCAATGGCAATATCAAAATTAGCAGGGTTTATTATGTGGAAGGCCTCGGTCACAATCTCTTTTCAGTCGGTCAATTCTGTGATGGAGATTTGGAAGTTGCTTTTCGGGAGAAAACTTGTTTCATTCGTGATCTACAAGGAAACGATCTTATGTCTGGCTCTCGCAATTCTAGTCTGTACACAATCTCAATGCAAGACATGGTTGCTTCATCTCCCATCTGCCTACTCTCAAAGGCTACATCTACAAAATCTTGGCTATGACACCGTCGTCTCTCACATCTAAACTTTCAAACCATAACCAACCTTGCTCGACACAAACTTGTTGAAGGTCTCTCGAGATTTCGGTATTCTAAAGATCACTTATGCTCAGCTTGTGAACAAGGGAAACGCACTCGTGCTCAATTTCCTTCAAAGGTGGAACACAGCTCTCAACATGTGCTTCATCTTCTTCACATGGATTTGTGTGGCCCGATGCGCGTGCAGACGATTAATGGCAAACGCTACATATTGGTAATTGTTGATGACTACTCAAGATGGACTTGGGTTTATTTTCTTCGAAGTAAAGATCTAGCTCCATAGATGATCATCACCTTTCTCACAAAAATTCAAATTCATCTCCGGAACACCGTCAGACAAATTCGAACAAACAAAGGGACTGAATTTGTAAATCAAACTCTTCGGGAATTTTATGAGAAAGTGGGAATTGAGCATCAAACATCCATTGCACGTACCCCAGAACAAAACGGAGTTGTTGAAAGACGAAACCGTACGTTAGTGGAAGCTGCCAGAACGATGTTAATCAATGCTAAACTTCCAGATTACTTATGGGCAAGCCGTCTCAACCGCATGCTACACTCGTGAACCGTTCAATGATTACAAAACGCCATAACAAAACACCTTTTGAGCTTCTCTACAACAGAAAACCGAACCTCAAACACTTTCATGTATTTGGATCCCTTTGCTACCCAAATAATGATCGTGATAACTTTGGAAAGCTCAAAGCCAAAGTTGACATTGGAGTCTTTATTGGATATTGTGAGAACTCTAAAGGTTACCAGATCTGGAATCGTCGTACAAAGCAGGTTATGGAAACGATTCATGCTAATTTTGATGAGCTTACAGAGATGGCTTCTGAGCATAACAGCTTGGAACCCGGTAACAACCGTCTAAACTTCCTTCAAACCCCATCATCAGCTGAACCAAGCCCACAGCTTACTCGTCAACAAATGGAAAAGCTATTTGCTCTACTTTTCAGTGACGATATTGATGAACGTGCTCCAGGTGTATCCGATGTTTCCGCTGCACAACCTGATCATACTCCAATACCTGATACACCTGCTACAACAACTACGGTTGAAGAAGCACCACCAGTTCACTTTACAACAACAGTTGAACAAACCGCATCCAACGACGCTGAACCAGCTGATGATGTTCTTAATGAAGTACCCCCACCTTCAGATTTTGATCCAAATGCGTTCTTTAACCCGTTTGCCAATGAAACTGCTGCACCTGATGTCACAGAATCATCTACAAGTCATTTGAATCCTCAAAACTGCACAATGTATACCAACATAAACCCTCTACACATCGTTAGACAAAAGACCATCCTCTTGAAAATATTATTGGTAACCCGAATCAACCAGTCGTAACAAGACAACGTCTTCACACAGACGGTGAACATTGCATTTATGCTCTCACTGTCTGCCAATCTGAGCCTAAAAACATTAAAGACGCAATGAGAAAAGACAACTGGATTGAATCCATGCAAGAAGAACTCAACCAATTCAAACGTCTTGAAGTATGGGAACTGGTTGAAAGACCAACAGGGGTCTATGTCATTGGTCTCAAATGGATTTGGAAGAACAAATTGGATGCTGAAGGGAACGTAATCGGAAACAAGTCACGTCTGGTGGCTAAGGGTTATAGACAGGAAGAGGGTATTGACTTTGAAGAATCATTCGCTCCGGCTTGCTCGCCTTGAAGTCGTTCGGATCTTTCTCGCGTTCGCGACTCATATGAATATAACGGTCTTTCAGATGGACGCCAAAACTGCTTTTCTGAATGGTCAACTAAAGAAACGGTTTATGTCAGTCAGCCAGAAGGGTTCGTTGATCCTGAGTTCCCGAACCATGTCTACAAACTGAACAAAGCTCTCTATGGACTCAAACAAGCTCCTCGAGCGTGGTACGATAAGTTATCATCCTTCCTTATTGCCAATAATTTTACCAAAGGTTCGGTCGACCCAACTCTTTTCATACAATATCACGGGGCACATATCTTAATTGTTCAAATTTATGTGGATGACATCATTTTTGGGTCAACACATAAAAAGTATTCAATCGCTTTTGCAAAACTAATGAAGAAACATTTTGAAATGTCCATGATGGGTGAGCTTACGTTCGTTCTAGGATTACAAGTTCATCAATCACCCCGTGGTATTTTCTTGAGTTAGTCCAAATATGCCCTTGAAATTCTTAACAAATTTGGAATGCAAACTTGTGACACCTATGCCACACCAATGGCTCATACCAAGAAGCTAGACGCTGATTTATATGGGAAATTGGTGGACCCTACCAAGTACCGTAGTATCATTGGGTCTCTTATGTATTTAATAGCTAGCAGACCTGATATTGTTTTTGCCATATATCTCTGCTCCCGTTATCAATCGAGACCAACTGAAACCCACCTCTCTGAGGCTAAAAGAATCCTCTGATACATCAAGGGAACCATTCACTTGAGGATCCGGGTATCCGAAGGATTCCTGGTTTTGAACTAATAGCTTTTTCAGATGCGCTGATCACGCAGGAGTTTAGATTCAAAAAGCACTTCAGAGCATTACAATTTCTTGCTGATAAACTGGTGTCATGGCAATCGAAGAAACAGGATTGTACATCACTGTCCTCACCGTATAGAATATGTAGCCATGTCGGTGTGCGTTGTCTCAAGTCATTTGGATGAGAACACAACTCAAAGACTATGGTTATGTATTTGACAGTAATCCCGATGTACTGCGACAATCGGAGTGCTATTGCGATCTCGGCAACTCAGACAACATTCAAATCAAAGCACATCGATCTTCGATATCATTTCATCAAGGATCACGTGGACAGGTACCGTTGAATTATACTTTATGGTACACAATACCAATGGGTGTAGACCTTCACCAAAGCCTTAACTCCTGCTAGGTTTAATGAGTTGGTCCATCGGATTGGTATGCGGTGTTTGACTCAAGAGGAACTAGATGAACTCTTAAAACATTCTTAAAACAAGTCAAACACCAAAACCTCTTTTGTAAATATTTTTCAAAAACAAAATACAAAATTATAAAATCAGATAAAACAACAAAAATATTCTTCTATCTATATTTCTTTTAACATGGCAAGTACAATCTTCCGTCAACACTCAAATCTTTCAAAATTCAAGATTTTTCGATCAAGTGTGAGGGGAGAAAGCAATTTTTTTTTCAGTTTCATAAAACCTTGTACTTGCATGTTACTTTATCCCGGTTGTTTCTTTAAATGGTGGTCACTTTTCTGGTCTACTAACACTTCTCGGACTAAAATTTAGAAAATTTCATTATTTCTTAAGTCGAGGGGGAGTGTCGTCAAATTTCTTTCCAAATATCCTTCGTTTGGTAACCAAAATGGAAGTTATGGACATTGGATGTAAATGAAAAAGGTGGAGGGGCTAAAACTGTCTAAAGCTCAAAGTTATTTTAATAAAACATTCACCTAACTCATTTAATTCACTTACATTTAATTCCTGTTAGGAATTAGAAATTCCAGGTGTAAAGAGTCGGTCACCTCAAGTATATGTAATCGTTAGAGAGCTCGTAGTCATAGTTATTTTATGATTAAGTAGTATTTAGTTTTGTAACACCGTGAGACTGGGAATTTGACCCACTGTATGCCTGCTCCACAGCCCGTAGGTGGCGTTTGTTTGTAAGATACTATAAATACCCTCTACCTCCCAAGGTAGAGGGTTGGAGCTTCAATACCATTTTTCTTTGTTTCACATAGTTCCCAACTCTCTTCCTTTCTCTCACTAGAACTTTCTCTCTCTAAACACTTTTGTACGCCCATAGTGATTATGGTTTAGTGTGTTTGTGAAATCCTATATCTTACAATTGGTATCAAGAGCCATGTTTTGATCACTCATCTTTCATTCTTTTTGTTTTGGTGGATTTCATAAGGTTTTTGAGGTATTAAGGGTTTAGGAGAGTTTGATTCATTTGGACAAATTCTAGTGTTAAAGTTTGAATTTTGCTAGTACTTTTGTGTTTAGGATCATCATATGTGTTTATGTTTTGAATTGGAAGGCTTAAATCATTGTGGTTTGGTTGTTTTTGATTGATAAAGTGGTTATTTTGAAGTTTGTAAATGCGAGTCAGAGTCTCGATAGTTTTTCTTCAAAGCGAGTTGCTTTGTTATTGGATGCGAAGTTGGTACATGCTACTTGGTCAGTTTAGCGAGTTGATTTTTATGCGACTTGGGTTCTAAGCGAGTTGTTTCTTTAAGAGACTTGAGATCTAAAGCGACTTAGCTATTAAGCGAGTTGTAAAGCTAGCGAGTTAATTTAAGAGACTTGGTGTTCAAGCGAGTTGATTGTGTTATGAAGTTGATACTAAAGCGAGTTGGCTATTTAGCAACTTGATTCATTAAGCTGACAGACAGTTGTTGCGAGTTGATGCTAATGCGACTTGGCTATTTAGCGAGTTGATTCCTTGCGAGTTGTCTCCCTGGAGCGAGTTGGGTGTTTAGCGAGTTGATAACTAAGCAAAGTTGTGTGTTTTACTACTTGTCTAATTTTAGACTTGTCACTTCTTCGTGATACATTCTTACGTTGTTCTTTTGGTTTAGTAAAATCCCGTGAAAGAATCAATTTCCTGGTTTAATCAAAGAATTGTAAAATCCCGTAGAACTTGTAATCATGGCAAACATCGTTCCTACTATTGTTTCTTCCAGTCGAGGACGTTCAAGCAGCAGGTCGATACTCGTCCACCTATGCTTGACAGAACTGACTACGACTCTTGGGCTCAAAGAATAAGATTGTACTGTCTTGGAAAGGAAAATGGGGTCAACATTCTCAAATCGATTGATGAAGGACCATATAGAGTTGAGACTACTAGAGACATAATTGATACAACTGAAGATGGAACAATGATCTATGGAATAGACACACCAAAGACGTATGATGAGCTCAATGATAAGGAGAAGAAAGAGATTCGATGGATATCAGTGGCTTCTAACATCATATTGCAAGGTCTTCCAAAAGACATCTACAAGCTTATCAATCACAACACCAAGCAAAGGTTGTATGGGATAATGTCAAGATGCTTCCTTCTGGTTCTGAATTAACCATGGAAGACAGAGAATCACAACTTTATGATGAATTTGAGCACTTCAAGATGAAACCAGATGAGAGTGTCTATGAGTATTATGTTAGATTCCACAAGCTTGTTAATGACATGAGGAACATCAGAATGACTATGCCAAACATTCAGTTGAACTCAAAGTTTGTGAACAACATGAATCCCGAATGGCACAAGTTTGTCACCTCTGTGAAGCTAACCAAAGGATTGAAGAATACAAACTATGAGCAACTCTATGCCTTCCTTCTTCAAAATGAGAGACATGTTATGTTTGAAAAGAGGATTCTTGAACAATTCAAAACAAATCCAGGAGATACAAGCTCATCAAATAATTCAACTGCCTTCTACTCAAACATTGGGATTACCACTAAAGCTTCACAAGTTATACCCATGGGTGATGGAACTCACAAACTCATTCCCGATCCAATGTTCAAACAAGCTGATGCTGATGCACACGTGGGTAACTTCATTAATCAACTGGCTCTCCTGATTAGTCAAAACATGAACTCTCTCCCACACACCAACAATAACCTCGAATAGCATCTAATCCACACAATCAAGCCACCAGAGATGGGAAGGTTATAGTACAACCAGCCAAGAAAGGCGATGAACAAGGAAGAGGTGGAGTTGGTAGAGGCTATGTGACAAATCGGAATAGGGGAAGGAATGGAAATCAGGGACAAGTCAAGACAATCAAGTGTTACAACCTGTGGAGTGAGGGACACATTGCAAGGAACCGCACATCGCCAAAACGCCTCGAATGCTCAATACTTCAGTGGATAAGATGTTGCTAGTGCAAGCTCAGGATAATGGTGTAGCTTTGGATGAAGAAGAGTTGTTATTTCTTGGAAAAATGCCAAGACGTATGATGCATATGTGGATGAGCAGCCAATTCAGGAGATAGGCCATAATCATCATAATGCCTTTCAAGTAGCTGATTGTGATGCATACGACTCGATGTTGATGATGGACCTATGCGACAAACAATTTTCATGGCTAGCATTTCTCCAATGGTCTCCCCTAAGGTCTCTTCTTCACCACAAGCTGGACCATCCAAAGACAAAATCATCTCAGAGGTATTAAAATTATATGATGAAGTTGATGTGCAAAGATACATAATGAAATACAATCAACTGAAATCATTGAGTCGGATATTGAAAATATGGGTAATATCAATGTTGTTCCATATGATCAATATGTGAAACAAAGTGAAAGTGTGATTGTATCAAGTGATGTATCTCCTGCAGTCAATGATGATTATGTTTTGATGAATATAATCGCATGTGCCCCCGATGATTCTGTTATCTCTAAACTTAATGCCTATAAAGAACGAGTTGCTATTTATGAACAACGTGCTAAGTTTGAGCTAACTACTCGTGAGCAGGAGTTGGATAACCAAATGCGCATAAATTATTAGAAAAGGTAATTTTAGAGAAGAAGTGTTAAAACAAGAGTTAAATTCCTTACAAGAAAACTTTCAAAACTCGCTAAGCAAAAACAAAAACTTCAAGAAAATGTTAAAGTGCTTAAGCAAGAATTTCATGCCAAGGAATCAAAACTTTTGAATGATTTTTCTAATCTAAAAACTTTGAAGAACAAGCTTGAAAATAAGTTGTAATGCATAAGGGAATACCATTCAAGCTGCTCACATGGTCACTAAGCATAGAGTTTTAAGCGATAAGCATAGTGTTCCCATTATAGACAAACCCAACCTCCGAAAGTACGTAAGTTAGCTAAAACGGCTCAAAATGTAATTTATGATGGCAATGAGATTCTTAAACCTAGACAGAAACCTAGTTGCGCTGAGAGCTAAGGAAGATAGAATATTAGATGATGCATCTAAGGTGAAAATGAATAAGAAGCTAGAAGATCCTGAATGCAAAAAGAATAACATCACGATCAAACCCCATGATTACAAGAAGGAAAACTGGATCTCCTTAAACAAATTTAAGCCTCAAACGTTATTAACACCGAACAAGTTTTCTGAAAAGGATTTAGATAAGCTAAAAGCTGAAAATCTAGTTGAAACAAACCCTTCCCTTAGGAAAATGCCTGCGAACGATGTGTATCCTCCAAATACACCAATGCATTTAGTTCCTAGAACTATTGCCACTAAGCGCAAGACCTTAATCAGCCAATATGTTATTCTTCAACTATTTGTCGATTTTGAGAAAACTTGTAAGAAAAGGATCACACCCACCGGATAACTAAGGGAAAGGGGTTTTGAGCCAACAAAAGAATGCTATCTAACTGAGGTCATGCCTTTCTTTAAACTACTAAAAGATCATTTTGAGAGTCTTAAAAGGGGATAAATTCAGATATTAAAGGAATGGAAAAGGAATTTGATGCAATGATAGTTGAGGTTAGTGACTATGAGCGAGCATTAAAATATAATGAGATTGAGAGGAAGAACTTGCATACCTTGAATGAGAATCTTATTTTGAATGTATTGCTCAAGATGTGTTTTACACTGCTACTAATTGCTCCATTAATGCTTCTCAATTTCATGAATTATCTGTTGCTCTGAAAGTCTCCCATGATCGTGTCATTGAGCTTGAAAAGATTAATTCGAAACTTAATGAGAAAATTGATCAGATGATCACGATAATTAGGTAAAGCATCTTTCTAAACTAGAAGTTGAACATTTTGATTTACAACTAAAATATCAACATCTAAAAGAAAATGTTAAAACCTCAAATATCAAGACATCCTTGGATGTTCCGAATTTGATGCGTTTTTGAAATTAGCGAACGTGATGATCAGATTCGAGCTCATTGTAACACGATCAAAAAGTTGAAAGCCCAAATCTCTCAATTAAAGGGTGAAAAGAACAATGTGACCGGATCCCAAATGCCTCCTCCTTTAGATTCTCAGTACTCTCAAACTTTTCATCTTCAAAACTTAATTAATGCCTTACAAAAGGAAAACGAGAGTTTTCTAGAAGAAAATGAAAAGTTAAACGACACTTTAAAGAGTTATATGATTCAATGAAAGTCACCGTAACCAAAACAACGAAAAATAACGCCTTTACAAAAGGAAATTGAGAATCCGAGAAGTCGTGAAAATGGGAAACCGCCACTTGTTTTTAATAAGAATGTTGTTTCAAAGTCACCCTTAGACTGCAAATACAGTGTGACGGTTAAATATATTCCTCCTCATCTTAGGAATAATGAACCTGCGTTTCATGACTATAGTGCTCACCTTAAGGATAGTCTAGAATGTCTCCGTGAGATTGTTGAAGAGGATTTCATTAATAAACCTCTTGAGAGAAATTCGGTTTGCTTGCCTCCAGGCTAAACGATCTCGAGAGCTGCTTGAATGTGTAATTGCAACATGTCCAAAATCCTTAGGTGCAAAAGGCAAAGCTGTGATGCCTTGTTCTATGCCTAGTGCCAAGCATGAAATCCTTTCTATGCCCAATGTTATGAATGTCAACCCAGCTAGGTGACTTCAAGTAGTTCCGATTCCGATATGTTAGTGCTAAGAAAGTGAATTTTAGTGTGCCCGCAATAGCTCAAATCACGCCTTAAGAAAGTAAACACTAATGTGCCTTCTAGTAGTTCAGATCCCACATCAAGTTCAGAATGCAAAATTAGATCAACCAACTAATGTTCCCATTCCCTACAGAGTAATCAGGACATTAAAGCGAAAGCGGTCAAAGTCTCAAGAATATACAAGGAATGATAGGACCTTGCAAGCTAAGAATGTGCATTGGAAGAGAGTAGAAGACCAATCTAGGAACTTTAAGTTGGGTCAATAAAACGAATCGTGTTGATTCTAGTATTAGCCATAGGCGCATCAGTAATTAATTCAAATTGATACTATTTGCAAACCTTGTAATGATGTCTCCGCTTGAATTCTCGTTGCTAATCATGAATATGGTGTGAATGCTTTGTCTAATGCTGTCAAATGCCCAGTTAAAATTGTTAATGCTAATAATCGTACAAAGAAGGCTAAAAGGCAAAGACGAAAGATTGTTAGAAAACAGTGGAAACCCACCAGAAGAACATTTATAAAGATAGGTTATTATTGGATACCTTTTGGCCATAAGAATAATCAGCTTTGCCCTCAAACTGCTAAGACTATGCCCACTAGAAAATGGATGCCTCATCGGTAGAACTATTCCCTAAGAAGTGAACATACTTTGAATAGGTCAAATACGCACACCAAGATCTGCATCTATTCCCAATGATTCCATTGCTTCTACTTCTGATATGGATGTTTCTATTTCTCGATGGGTGTTCCAATTATCTGTACAACCAAGTGGAACCCATTCTTGCATGGGGATCCCAATTATCCGCTTATCCATTCTTGTCTCGGTTCAACCGCAGATCGCTTAAATCGCTCTGTGGTACCGGACTCAGTCGTTCCAAGCATATGACCGAGACCGTCGCGCTCATGAACTTCGTGAGCAAATTCATCGGGACAAGATTCGGGAATGATCATTTTGCAATTATGGGTTATGGAGATTATGTTGTTGGTAGTGTTATCTCTGTGGTATATTATGTGGAAGGTCTTGGTCATAACTCTCTCGTTGGTCAATTCTCGCGATTCTATCTAGAAGTAGCCTTCAGAAAACATACTTGTTTCGTTAGAGAACTTGATGGTAAGGAACTTTTAAGAGGTTCACGTGGTTCAAATCTATACACCATCTCTATCGAAGATATGATGAAGTCTTCTCCAATTTGCTTGTTGTCAAAGGCTTCAAAACCAAAGTCATGGTTATGGCATCGTCGTCTCAATCACTTGAACTTCAGCACCATCAATGATCTCTCCAGAAAGGACTTAGTTGTAGGTCTACCTAGACTTAAGTATGAAAAGGATCATCTTTGTTCAGCATGCCAATTGGGAAAAAGCAAGAAGTATGCCCATAAACCCAAACCTACAAACTCACTCTCAGAAGTTCTTCATACAATTCACATGGACTTATGTGGACCCATGAGAGTGTAGAATATCTTTGGGAAGAAATATGTGTTAGTTGTGGTTGATGATTTCTTTAGATTCACCTGGGTAAAGTTCTTAAAGACAAAGGATGAAACTCCAGATATCATCATCAAACTCATCAACAAATGTGTGTTCGCCTTAACAAAACAACAGAATCATCCAACAGACAATGGAACTAAGTTTGTTAACAAACAACTTGGTGAGTTTTATGAAAGTATTGGAATCAGCCATCAAAGAAGTGTTCCTCGAACTCCTCAACAGAACGGTGTAGTTGAAAGACTAAATCGAACTCTTGTGGAAGCCGCAAGGACTATGCTGATTTACTCAAAAGTTTCAATTTCTATGGTGAAGCCATCGCCAATGCATGCTACACCCAAAATCGATCCCCGATTCACACCGCCATGGAAAAACTCCATATGAACTTGTCCACAAAGAAAACCTAATCTTTCCTTCGTTTTGCGTTCTATGTTATCCAACTAATGATGGTCAAGATTTAGGAAAACTGAGAGCTAAAGTGACATTGGAGTTTTGTAGGCTATGCCAACAAGTAAAAGGTTACCGAATCTACAAACAAGAGAACCTAAAATATCATGGAAACAATTCACGCCACGCTTGATGAGTCGATCGGTCAAATGGCTCTCGGACAATCCAGCCAGACCCGACTTCAAAATGTTCCATTGGTTCATCCCTTGTACCAAACTTCTTCAAACAACTCCATATGTACCTCCATCTAAAGATGATTTAAAGAAATTGTTTGATCCTATGTTTGATGAACATTATGAGCCAAGTGCTATGAACTGCGATCCCTACAACAAAGGCCGCCATATCCCTCGTGAATGAAGTCAATCCTTCAGCCTCAATATCATTAAGTCAAGAAGCTTGTCACGATCACTCGCTCTCATCAACAAATCATCAATTGAATGTACATCATGGAACTGCTTTCTCGCATCAATGATGAAGTTAATCCCTTTGCTACCCTCAAGATGCTCCATTTGAAAACATATTTGTTCTCGAATCATCATCAACCATCTTCTTCGTGAGACATCGACTGCTACTTATTCCTCAACAACTACCACATGAACACCTCATAAAATGGACTCATGATCATCCATTAGACAACATCATTGGAAATCCCTCGCCCAAGATCACACACGGAAACAACTTGAAACCGATGCCTTATGGTGCTTTTTCAACTCCGTACTCTCAAAGATCGAACCAAAAGATGTTAAAACCGCCATGAATGAAGATAGCTGGTTCAATGCCATGCAAGAAGAAATTCATGAGTTTGATCGACTTGATGTATGGGAATTAGTACCGCTGATTGTGCTATGATTAATTGCTCTAAAATGGATCTTCAAAGTGAAACTTGATGAGCATGGTGATGTGTTAAAGAACAAGGCTCGATTGGTTGCTAAAGGATACCGCCAAGAGGAGGGTATTGACTTTGAAGAATCATTTGCTCCTCGTGGCTCAATCGAGGCAATCGAATATTCTTGGCTAATGTGCAAGTAAGAATATGTATATCGATGGATGTAAAGATGGCATCAACGGAGATCTTAAAGAAGTCGCTACGCCACCAACCCGGCTTTGTGAATCCGAGCATCCTACTCATGTTTATCGCTTGAAGAAGGTTCTGTATGGTTTAAAGCAAGCTCCAAGGGCATGGTATGATACGCTATCAAAGTTTCTTCTATCTACCGGCAGCAAAGGAGCTTGATCCAACATTGTTCACAAGGAAGTCAGGCAAACATTTAATTCATGTTCAAATTTATGTTGATGATATCATCTTGCCTCGACCACCCCAATGAGTGTGACCGTTTCTCAAATGAAATGGGTTCTAAATTTCAAATGTCAATGATGGGACAAATGTCATTTTTCTTGGGATTACAAATTTCACAAAGTCCCGAGGCATTTTCATAAATCAATCTAAATATGCAAATGAGATTTTAAAGAAATTTGGATTTGATTCTAGTGACCGCTGACACTCCATGATTGAGCGCACCAAACTAGATGAGGACCACTCAGGGATCATGGTAGACCTAACGAAATATCGTAGCATGATCGGATCCCCATGTACCTCACCGCACCGAGTATTCGATTTCTCTCATCGTATGCATGTGTGCTAGATATCAGGTTAAGCCTACCAAAAGCACCTTGAAGCGGTTAAACGGGTCTTTCGGTATCTCCAAGGAACCATCAACATGGGACTTTGGTACCAAGGACATCGGTATGTCACTAACAAAGATATGCGCATGCGATCATGCAGGTGTCAAGATACCGTCAAGTACGTCCGAGGTGCTCGAGTTGGTCGTCAAAGAAGCAAATGAGTACTTATTTTCTACAGAGGTGAATACATAGCCATGTCATCTTGTTGTGCTCAAATCCTATGGATGAGATCTCAATTAACTGACTATGGCTTTGTATTCAACAAAATCCCTCTGATCTGGATAATAAAAGTGCTATTGCTCTCTCATGCAACAACGCTCAACACTCAAGAGCAAAGCATATCGACATTCGACATCATTTCATCAGGGAACAAGTGGAAAAGGTGTGGTGGAACTCTATTTTGTGAGGACCTAATACCGTTAGCGTACATCTTCACCAAAGCTCTTCCAAGAGAACGTTTTGAGTTTATTCTTCCATGACTTGGCTTGAAAAGCCTTCAACCAGAAACACTCAAACGCCTTTAGAGGAAGACGAGGAGTGAAGGTCTTTCTTCATCTATCTCTTTGTATATATTTTTTTTTTCAAAATTCAAAATTACAAAACCTTCAAAAATCAAATAGAAAATTATAAAACTTTCAAAATCCATAAAAATGTGAAAAATCCTCAAAAATATTGTCATTTTGTCATGCTTTTCTCGATTCGATAACATCTACGCTTTAATGTCAGTTTTCAAAGAATGATACGAGACTTTAGATGTTGTTCGAATGTTAAAAAAAAAAATGAGGCGAAGAAAAATGGTGGTTTATTGTCATTTCAGCAAGAACCGTGTTAAAAAGAAAGAACAGAGCCATGCTTTATCTTGTTTTTCAAATCTCATGCTCTGATTCTATAAAGAATTTCACTATCCAATGAAAACTAATTGCTTTGAAAAATTAACTCGCTCAATTTTTGAAAATCATTTGTACTAAACGGTTGTTAAAACTATATATCTCTCAATCAACAACTTATGTCATTGATTGAGGGGGAGAATGATTTTAATTAAAAGTGTATTTTTTTAAAACAATGGTTTGTTTTCAAAAAGATATTCAAGCATGTTTAAATCTTTGGAGTCTAAAGTCTCAAAATTCGATCCTTATGCTTAAAACGCTTTCATAATCAAGTCACAATTCTCCTCAAAAGCTTTCAAAAACAATTTAAATCTATAGAGATCACAATTCTCAAATGATTTGATAATTGTGATCGGGGGAGAATTTGTGATTTAAATGGATTTAAACCGATAATTCGATAAAGGTTTTATAAGGATGTACAATATCCTCCCGCATGTGACAAACGATTTCAAATTTCTCATGCACATGTTGAGGGGAGACTACTTTAAACCTCAATTATTGAAACGTGATTGAATTGTCACTATGTGTAGTTCCTAATAGGTGCAAAACTCTTTCAAACTTCGAGGCACATATTGAGGGGGAGCAAAATTTTGAAAACCTCATCCTTCCTCAAAATAATGTATCTAATCAAATGGATTGGGAAGTGATGATGATATCTTTTAGAAATTGGTAATAAAAGAAGTTAATTCTTCCTTGCCTCGTGGTGCTAAACGATTTCAAATACATTATGCACATGTGAGGGGGGAGCTCTTTTTTTAAAAATATCAAAACAATTCAGGTACAAAATGCTTTGATAATATATCATAAGTATCGGGATTGATTTTCAAATGGTTTTCAATTGGTTCCAAAGGTAGATGAACAATACCAAATAGACCGACCAAATTTACTTTATGTATGGTGATATAAGGATGATAAGGTTAGGTATTTGTTCCCATGATCCGCCAGAACGGGAGGGATCTACCCAGGGACAATCCACTAGATAGTGTAGAGTCCTTAGGTATTCTGAAAAAAGGAGAAAAATGAGATATGGGAAGAGTGCGGACTGAGACTGAGCTAGTAATGGAATAAACCCAACAAGGTTCTAGTCATGAAGTCTCGTAAGCAATGAAGGGGTTGAAGAATGAAAAAGAATTGGAATGTGAAAAGGGTGAAAATAAATAGCCCTTACATAATTCAACCTTAGGGCGTAAACCGGTTCAATCATATGCTATCGTGGTTACTAAGGTAACATTATTGAAGACAAGACGCCATGGACCCACTGACGCACTGCACTAAACTTCCTAAGCTACTCAAGTTCCTCTTAAAAGGGCTTGTTTCATTCTCACGGGTAACCTATATAATCTATCGACTTTCTCTTAGAGATTGTTGATACTGAAGAAGGAGACCCTCTCCCTAGTCTCCGCACAGAAACTAAAAGAGCACAAATTGAGTCTAGAGCCACGAGATCATCAATTAATCTCTTTAACACACTTATTTCTTGAAGACTCACTATTTCACACAATGTGGAATGATTATATCATGAGTCCTATGCACTATCCTTGTGGTATTGCCAAGACTGTGTCATATGGACTCATCGATGGAGCGATTCAAAATTGAATCAATCCAGGTCCAAGTAAATGGATTGACGGATGCCTTTGAAAACCGGTTGTTGTGTTTAAAAACTCTTTTCTAAGCACATCGGTCTGGTACAATTATTTCAAATCAAAAGGTGTTTATGATTGATAAATGATTTTTCACTAAAACTTCTTTGTATTGCAAAAACAATTTCTATTGAGCGATACACGATTGTTTTTCAAATCTCTTTTCATCAATCGAATCTCATTCGTGGTTCACTCACCCGTTGTCTTTGAGACGCCCGTTTGAGAACGGTCACACCCCAAATTAATTGTTTTGCAAATGAATGGAATTTCCTCGGGGACCTGAATCGTGATGTCATCAATCACGTATTATATTGAACGACCTAAAGTGTCGCTTGGAAAATACATCGCTTGATTTAATAAAATAATCGAGTTACAACATAGGTCCCAAAAGTTTACAAAGTTTTATGGAAATATAAATATATTACAAGTCCAAACGATGGTTTTAAAAGAAAGCCATAATGTATAATGATGTAAGTCGACGCCGCGACTCAAAAGGTGGTTCCTTAACCATGCCATGATGATAATGCCTTAGATACCTGAGAATAAACATGCTAAAAAGGTCAACACAAAGGTTGAGTGAAATCCATAGGTTTAAGTAATTTGTTTAAACACAATCATCGTAGTGTGAGTTAAATTGTTTCACTCATCGCTGAAAACAAAATCGTATTTATTTCACTAAGTTCATGACACCAAAGCGTAACATCGCACCAATAAAATTTGGTAATCATCGTTTCATCGCCGCCCTAATAGGTAACTTGCCAAATTACTTATCGGTTCAATATAGTGTCGATTTCCTAACCTGGGTCAATAAGAGCGGAGTGTTAATTCCAATAGGCCTATTCACAATATTCGGCCACGCGCAAGTGACTAATGTTGCATGATGTAGGGACTTCGAACATGGCAAATACTTAGTGACAATAAAACATTCGATTATAGCATACAGTTCAAAGCATTTGTGTTCGATTAAAAATGTAGCATGTATCTCCCCCGTGTTTGTAAACATTAAAAGAGTAAAAGTGGGCTATGAACTCACCTTGTAATGATTACGATGACAAAAGTGGATACACCGAAATATAAATGAATCAAAATGACCTATGGATGATATGATATGTAATGAGTTGCAATGTAATGTTATGCATGCATTTCGAATGTTATTTATACCATTTGCGAGTTTTGAAAAATAATACTTTTCGTCGAAAAATACTTTTGACGCCTTGACCAATCTTAAATCACTTTACAAGTATTTACGTCAAAATGTCATCCTACAATAGTTTCGTGATGATTTATGGTGAAATTATCACTTTTTCGTCAGAAAACATTGTCGCCGGAAATTTCATGAAAGTGACAAAATGGCTCCGCAAAACTAGTCGTGAAATTGGCGACGTCGAACGTTAGGAAACGAACTTGACAGTTTTAGAAAGTTTGTATCAAAATCTAAAAGTTTCAGTCAGAGTTTTCGACATAAAGGTCTCGAACATAAAGATAATAAAGGTTAAAGATGGTGGTTTTGTCTAATTGTTGTGTAAAAAGTGAGTTTCGGCAAAGTTTAAACAACCGTAATTAATTTATTACAACTCCGCTATACAAACGGTTGATCGTTTTGAAAATATGTTTGGGATTTAATTTATTAGAAGACATCTCGCTAAAAAGTTCCACATCATTGATAAAAACACCTCAACATGGTCGTTTTAGTTACCGTAACACTTATCTCGTAAAAATAATATAGTTTTTCTAAAATAATAGTTACGGCAAGTTTATGAAAACGTATATTTTTTTGTCGCTATAAACCTTTCTACGAATATCTTAGCTTCAGAAGTATACTAATATATTTTTGATAAGTCGAAATAATTTGTAGCTTAGGACTCGTTGACTCAAATAAAGTAAAAATAGGTTGCTGAATTTCTGAAAAATATATATTTCGTCTGCCAAACTTTAAAAATTCATAACTTTCGTTATAACTCCGCTTTTTATCCTTTCGCTGCCACGGATTCGCTTTAAAGTATATTTTCTAAATATCAAGGCCAAAAATTCGTGCCTACTGTCGGATTTTCCAGAAAATCAAAACAAGGACAGAACACTTTTATACTTATCGAAAATAGTTTTTCTGCATCAAACCTATTCCAACTCTTCAAATCAACTCCAAAGCTAATCTAATCCTACCATACACCTCTTAGGTGTCATGGGTTCCTAAACATCATCAAGACCAAAGTATACAAAGGGGATAATTATAGGATGACCTTATATATATATATTTCTAAAAATCATGTAAAATGGTATAAACAACACAAATCATGCATGCTTGCTCCAAAAATGAAGAGATATTTATGAAATGAAAAGGAGATATGAAAAATATAAATGATATGCTTACAAGTTAATATGATGAGTAAGGAAAGGTTTAACTTAAATCTTTATTTTATTTCAAAACCTTATAAAGAGTATTATCTAGATTGTTAAAACACTTAGACTTGAGAAAAATTTTGATCCCTTCTAGCTTCTTGATGTGGCCGGTTTTGATAGAACCAAAAGAGAGAAAATGATTTTTTTTTTTTTTACTACTTGCTAACTATGTGAAAAATGAGATACATGAATGAGAATTATACAAGTGAGACTTTATGTATTGAGTAAACATTTAAACAATCAAGACCATGCATCATTTATTAACACCCTCCCCCTTGGTCGGCAAAGGGGGGAGGGACTTGTAGATATTTTGTTTTTTTTTTTTTTTTTAAAATGTATAAGTATATATTTGTATATAATTGGTGTAAGTAATTTTTGTAGGAAAATGTAACTTGTAAAGGTAAATGGAATTTTTTAGGTAAAAGTAATTGTTAATAGATCAAAATAGAATGTAATGAGATAATAAAAATTGTAAAATACATTCCTTGTGAAATTTGAGTGATAAAATAATTATCGAGTAATTTTTAAGAAAACGTCGTAATAATATAACTTTAACGATTTATGTACCAAATAAATTTAAAACACTAGAAAAACTCAAAATATAGTTTATATAACTAAATGTAAGTATAAAAATATGTCGGATCATTTTGAAAGTAACGATTAAATATTCAAAATAATAACTCACGATAACGCTTAAAAAATTACGCAAAATGTGAAATGAAATGTCATGAATGAACTAATGTGATGCAAATGATGCTAATGAAATGTAGACTAAACTTAGTCCATATGAAATGTTCGGGATGATATGATCATGAATTCGCCGCTAAACCATAAAGGTTACGCTGATTTGGAACACGTGAAACCTAGTTTACGACAAATGTTGAAATAGTAAGGCATAAATTGTTTCGAGAAATGACCTGAAATTATGAAGTTGTCACATTCGCCTACAAAAGGAATTCAACTCAATTCACTGTTGGTCATCAATTTTGAGTTTGTGATGAATAACGAGGAGAAAAGACATGGAGAAGTGTCGTTACGGTTATCGATGATTGAGAGCGTAGAAACATCGTAGTAAAGAAAATATCGGATGAATCTCTCATAGGTAACACTTGACTTTGAAATGTGAAGATTTTGCTTGCACTAAGATTTATAATTAACCCCAACATAACATGATCCCTCCGCACATTAGACATAGTTACTAGGCTATGTATAATTAAGGAACGATGATGTGACGCTCGGTTTAGTTGTTATAACTCTCGATGCTTACAAGGATTTAAACCGTGTCGTTAAAATGGTCGATAAAGTAAAAAGTAAAATTTCGAAGTAATAACAAATCGGAAAGAAAATAAGTACGATAGATGAGAATATTTTACAACGAGTGGTTTTAGCAAAATAGTACATCTTAGTTATAAAGATTCGGATACGATGGAAAACATAAACTTAAGTGCACATAGTACATAAGGAAAATTAAGACTGTTAGCTTCCAAACTTCTTCAGCCTTCTCCGCGTTGTACTCCATGACGAAGCCCTCCTCCTAACATGTATGCATTCCCATGAGCATCTTCAACTGGTTGACCTTGGTTTTGAGGACATTGATTCCGATAGTGTCCTTGTTCCCACATCCCAAGCATGTGACTACGCTTTACCTTTACAATCCCCTGGCTAGATGTCCCTGTTTGGCATTTGTGGCACTTGGTGGCAAGGACCCGAAAGTGATGAAAATTACATCGATTACATAGTGGGTGTGTTCCAAAGATACCCTCTACCTCTCATTGGTGCAA
Organism: Chrysanthemum makinoi; assembly: GCA_910596185.1. NCBI lineage: Eukaryota > Viridiplantae > Streptophyta > Magnoliopsida > Asterales > Asteraceae > Chrysanthemum > Chrysanthemum makinoi. The sequence goes on along the minus strand of OU343221.1, from coordinate 80,575,605 downwards.
AATACATAAACCATTCCCGCTTCGCTTTCTATTTTGTTGATGACGGTTAGTGTTATGGTTTTGATTGTTGTTGTTATAACCTCCTTGGTCGCTTTTCCATTTTGTTGTTGTTGATTTGTTATCTCGTTGTTGTTGTTTTGGTTATTGTTGCGCTGCGGTTGTTGGGGTTGTTGTTTTTTGGTGTTGGTGTACTTACCTCTCTCACCACTGGGCCATGAGCTTTTGAGACACTCAATAGATTCTCAATCGTTATGGATCAAAGGAAGTCACATCACCTTGAATAATCTTGGAAGTCCTTCAATGAAAGCCTCCAGCTTCTCATTATCCAACCATAGATGGGCATAACACGGCCAATTCTTGAAACCTTCGAATGTATGTATCAATGTCATACCCAATATTTACCAACTCATAGAATTCTCGTCTCCAACTTTTCACTTCCGCAGGACAAAATTCTTAGTTACCAAACCTTTGAATTGCTCCCAAGTGAGCTTGAAAGCATTTTCCATTCCCATCGGTCAGCATAAGAGTTCCACCACGACAATGCTCCATCAAGTAGTGTACTCAGAGCAAACTTGACCTTACTATCATCCGGGCAATTACATAGCAAAAATACGGACTCCAATTTCTCAAACCATCGAACCATGGCAGTGGCTCCTTCGGTACCTCTAAACGTGGATCTCCACTTTGAAATTTTATACTAACAGCCTTTAACTCCGACCTCCTCGTGATTTCACAGCAGAGTAAGCCTAGCGGCTTCGGCTTCCCTCGCAATTTAGCGGCTTGCAGAGCCGGGCCTCAAAGAGCAGCAGCAGCCCACCGCTTCCCTTTCAATCCTGAGCATCGGCTACACTATCTCTTACTAACTTTTGAATAGCCGCTGGGTCATTTCGGTTGCAGCCTTTACCATATCTTCAAAATAAGAGGAAAGGGACGATCAAAGTCCTATGTTAATAATAAGCTCTTAAAGAGATGTGATAAGAAATGATAAGTTTGAGGTTATTTTTCAAAATGATCGAATTTGCTTCCAAAGATGGGTGGGTGTTGTAAGTGCTTCAAATGTATAATGGTTTAGTGACTTAATGTGTGAATAAAGTGTAACTCGACATGTTAGTGGTGAAACAAAGGAGTGAGAGTGACTTGCCTATATAAAGGTTTATCTCTAAGATCACATATCGGTGATGAGTCAATTAATGTGAAAATTGTGATAGGGAATGACAAAGTATTCACCACATTAGAGTATGAGGAAATGATAATGGGATGGGAATTTAAAGGCACCCATGTGACAATCGATGTGAAATGAAAGTAAATAACTCAAAATGTAATGATAAATCGCTTGCAAAGTGAACATGCTCTTATGATGAAATGATGAGATGCTATGATGATGTAGTTATAGTCTAGGTCAATGATGCAACCTAGTTCTCTATAACCTGCTCGATACCAATCACACACCCCAAATTACTGTTTTGCGCGGAATGGAATTCCTGGGGACCTGACTGTCATAGCATCACAATCACAAGTATATTGAACCACCTAAAGTGTCGCTTGGAAAATACATCGCTTGATTTAATAAAATAATCGAAAGTTACAACATAGGTCCCAAAAGTTTACAAAGTTTGCGGAAATATAAATATATTACAAGTCCAAACGATGGTTTTAAAAGAAAGTGCCATAATGTACAATGATGTAAGTCGACGCCACACTCAAAAGGTGGTTCCTTAACCATGCCATGATGATAATGCCTTAGATACCTGAGAATAAACATGCTAAAAAGGTCAACACAAAGGTTGAGTGAAATCCATAGGTTTAAGTAATTTGTTTGAACACAATCATCGTAGTGTGAGTTAAATTGTTTCACACTCATCGTTGAAAACAAAATCGTATTTATTTCACTAAGTTCATGACACACCAAAGGTAACATCGCACCAATAAAATTGGTAATCATCGCTTCATCGCCACCTAATAGGTAACTTGCCAAATTACCCACTGGTTCAATATAGTGCTTCGATTTTAACCTGGGTCAATAAGAGCGAGTGTTAATTCCAATAGGCCTATTCACAATATTCGCTGGCCACCAAGTGACTAATGGTTCATGATGTAGGGACTTCGATCATGGCAAATACTTAGTGACAATAAAACATTCGATATAGCATAGCTTCAAAGCATTTGTGTTCGATTAAAATGTAGCATGTATCTCCCCAAGTGTTTGAAAACAGCTTAAAAGAGTAAAAGTTGGGCTATGAACTCACCTGTTGCAATGATTACGATGACAAAAGTGGATACACCGAAATATAGCTGAATCTTAAAATGACCTATTATGAATAATATGATATGTAATGAGTTGCAATGTAATGTTATGCATGCATTTCGTATGTTATTTATACCATTTATGAAGTTTTGAAAAATAATACCTTTCTCGAAAAATACTCTTTGACGCCTTGACCAATCTTAAATCACTTTAAGTATTTACGCCAAAATGTCATCCTACAATAGTTTTGTAATGATTTATGGTGAAATTATCACTTTTCGTCAGAAACATTGTCGCCGGAAATTTCATGAAAGTGACAAAATGGTTCGCAAAACTAGTCGTAAATGGCGCGACGCCGAACGTTAGAAACGAACTTGACAGTTTTAGAAAGTTTGTATCAAAATCAAAAGTTTCGCCTGTGAGTTTTCGACATAAAGGTCTCTCGAACATAAAAGATATTGGGTTAAAGATGGTGGTTTTGTCTAATTGTTGTAAAAAGTGAGTTTCGCAAAGTTTAAACAACCGTAATTAATTTATTACAACTCTATACAAACGGTTGATCGCTTGTAAAATATGCTTGGTGATCTTAATTTCATTAGAAGACATCTCGTTACAAAAAGTTCCACATCATTGATAAAAACAAATTACCAACATGGTCGTTTTTGTTACCGTAACACTTGTCTCGTAAAAATAATATAGTTTTTCTAAAAATATAGTTACGCAAGTTTATGAAAACGTGATATTTTTTGTCATATAACCGCTTTTCACGATAATACGTCCTTAGTCAGATCAAAGTATACTAATATATTTTGATAAGTCGAAATAATTTGTAAAGTTTAGGACTGCTTTTTGACTCAAATAAAGTAAAAATAGGTTGCTGAATTCTAAAATATATATTTCGTCATAAACTTTAAAAAATTCATAACTTCTTCGTTATAACTCCGCTTTTATCCGCTGCGGCCACGGATTCGTATTAAAGTATATTTTCTAAATATCAAGGCCAAAAATTCGTGCCTACTGTCGGATTTTCCAGAAAATCAAAACAAGGACAGAACACTTTTATACTTATCGAAAATAGTTTTCTCATTCAAACCTATTCCAATCCCTTCAAATCAACACCAAAGCTAATCTAATCCTACCATACACCTTCTTAGGGTGTCATGGGTTCCTAAACATCATCAAGACCAAAGTATACCAAGGAGATAATTATAGGATGACTTTATATATATATATTTCTAAAAATCATGTAAAATGGTATAAACAACACAAATCATGCATGCTTGCTCCAAAAATGAAGAGATACTTATGAAATGAAAAGGAGATATGAAAAATATAAATGATATGCTTACAAGTTAATATGATGAGGTGCAAGGAACAAGGTTTAACTTAAATACTCTTGGTTTTTATTTCAAAACCTTATAAAGAGTATTATCTAGATTGTTAAAACACTTAGACATGAGAAAAATTTTGATCCCTTCTAGCTTCTGATGTACCGGTTTTGATAGAACCAAAAGAGAGAAAATGATTTTTTTACTACTTGCTAACTATGTGAAAAATGAGATACATGAATGAGAATTATACAAGTGAGACTTTATGTATTGAGTAAACATTTAAACAATCAAGACCATGCATCATTTATAATCTCCCCTTGGTGGCCAAGGTGGAGGGACTTGTAGATATTTTGTTTTTTTTTTTTTTTTAAATGTATAAGTATATATTTGTATATAATTGGTGTAAGTAATTTTTGTAGGAAAATGTAACTTGTAAAGGTAAATGGAAATTTTTAGGTAAAAGTAATTGTTAATAGATCAAAATAGAATGTAATGAGATATAATAAAATTGTAAAATACATTCCCTTAGAAATTTGAGTGATAAAATAATTATCGAGTAATTTTTAAGAAAACGCCGTAATAATTTAACTTTAACGATTTATGTACCAAATAAATTTAAAACACTAGGAAAACTTAAAATATAGTTTATATAACTAAATGTAAGTATAAAAATATGTCGGGATCATTTTGAAAGTAACGGATTAAATATTCAAAATAATAACTCACGCGATAACGTTTAAAAAAATTACGCGTTAAATGTGAAATGAAATGTCATGAATGAACTAACGTGATGCAAATGATGCTAATGAAATGTAGACTAAACTTAGTCCATATGAAATGTTCGTGATGATATGATCATGAATTCGCTAAACCATATGGTTACTATTTGGAACACGTAAACCTAGTTTACGTATAAATGTTGAAATAGTGAGGCATAAATTGTTTCGAAATGACCAAATCATGTTGAAACACAGAACGAGCAAATGCTGAAACCCTTTCAGGCCGGATTATATCATCATTGTGCATTACTTAACGGTAATCGCGGCCGCAACCTCGATTCAACGAAAGTGATCAAAGACACTGCGTGCTTATTGCTAACTGTTGTTCTATCGCCATAAATGATCGAATGGAGCGTCAATCTGTCAAGATGTCACTAATAACATTTATTTCTAAAGAAATCATGATAGTGCATCAGATTCTCGATATCTTCATAAGCCAGCATTGCGCCAATATCATGAATCAACAAAGCCGCTATTGATAAGAAGATATCATGATCAAGAATGTGAGCATGTCGGTCCAAATGTCACAAAATCACATATTATCAACACCACAGGAAGAGTCGAGATTTAATGTGGCTTATGATCTCAAAGCCGGCTCAAACTCATTATCACATGGATCTAAAAGACCTCACTGGTTTAACCAAACATGTGAAGAATCAATGACCGAGCTTCAGAGAGCTAAGTAATTCATCAAGAGTGCAAGCATTTATAATGTAATATCATTGTACTCAATGTAAGTTTAATGTGTGTTTGAGGTGACCTCCTTAGGGGGGAGATTGTTAGGATTTAGAAATTACAGGTATTAAAGAGTCGGTCACCTCAAGTATATGTAATCGTTAGAGAGCTCAGAGTATAGTTATTTTATGATTAAGTAGTATTTAGTTTTGTAACTCGTGGAGGGACGGACGGGTCTTTACCCAATCAGTATGCCCTGATCCACGTAGGGTGGCTTTGTTTGTAAGATACTATAAATACCCTCTACCTCCCAAGGCAGAGGGTTGGAGCTTCAATACCATTTTTCTTTGTTTCACATAGTTCCCAACTCTCTTTCTCTCTCTAGAACTTTCTCTCTCTAAACACTTTTGTACGCCCTATAGTGATTATGGTTTAGTGTGTTTGTGAAATCCTATATCTTACAATTCCCATCTACCCAAATCCTACGCCTAATATTCAACCCTCTAATCCGTGTTTTTGATCATCAAACTGTAAGTGTTTTCACGCTTCTAACATGATTATAAACAAAGGTTTTTAATATCATAAACATCCAACGGTTAAATCTCGTGTTTCAGAGAGATTTGGGTTCTACGCGTAACATAAGAACACAAATTCTTCATTTGAGTGTTATTGGTTAGAATGGTAGTGTCAAAACGTTTATCTAATCATATTGAAACCATCTCTATCTTTAAAACTCACCCAGAAATACGAATTGTTTGATTTTGAAAACTAGGGTTCATGCGTTGAATTAGGTATTTTCTTGTGTGAGTGTTTCTGGTTAATTAGTTGCTTGTAAGATGTTGTTTATATGATGAATTGATGATATTCATGCTTAGAACTCTCAAAGAACATCAAAAGTGAAAGAATTGAATTGTAGGGTTTTAGTTCATACAAATTGGGTATTTTTTATTCATGTTGAGTTTGATGTTAAAACTTGATAAAACAAATTAGGCATCCTAGACTTCCTTAATCATTTTGGTGCATTTCTATGGCTAATTATCTTAGCGTAATTTTGAACCTTAGGGTTTAGGTTTTAACGATAAGCATTTTACGCTGAATCGTTTGAATGAAAAATCATGATGTGATCCAAACCAATTGAATGTATGTTAATATTGGTGCTATGATGAACTTATTTCAGTCTTCTACGCTTGAAAATTCGTAATCAAGGTTACTAGCACCCAACGATAAGGATCACCTTACGCTGTAAAGTATGTTATCCGTAGAGAAATCTTACGCAACATTTTACGCTGTGGTTCTACATTGGGACCACGTATCCCCGTGAAGGATATGTAAACAAGGACCTCCTACCATAAGGTTGACTCTTACGAGTAAGCCTTACGTGTAAGGTTCCATATAAGCTTACGCGTAAGCTTTACGCATAAGGCCCCCTTTTCCTATGCGTAATATTTCTTACGCGTAAGTCAAGAACCTACGCATAAGCTTATGCTTATGCGTATAACACTCCTGTTTGCGCATGTAGGATATTGGTTTATACCAAACACGAGGTAGCCGACGTTAGGTTAAGGGTTTAGAGAGAGAAAGTGGGAGAGAATGGGAACCCTAGAGAGATAAAGAAAAATGTATTATGAAGCTCTAACCCTTTGACTTGGAGGGCAAAGGGTATTTATAGGGTACAAGCATAGCACGCCAACTTTAGGCTGGATCGGCATACAATGGATAAAGACCCATCCTCCTCCACGTGTTACAAAGTAAACTAAATACTATCATACTACGACTAACGAAGCTTAACGAAAGCATACATACATACTTGAGGTGACCGACACTTTAAGAACTGGATTTACTAAATCCCAACAATCTCCCACTAAGGGAGGTCACCTCAACTTACAATGATTACAAACTGATATAACATTTCGTTGTTCTTGGTTTCTTTGATTAAGCGCTTTTGTTCTTTAGCTCGTAGTCTTTGAATCGTCATGTACTGCATGTTTTGAGATTTCGAGTGGAGGTCTTAAACTGATCCACGTGATGTTTGAGTTTTTGAACCAGCTTTGAGATTATCAACAACCATAAATCTTTGACTCTTCCATTGTGGTGTTGATAGTATGTGATGTTGTGACTTAAGGACCCATGCTCACATTCGATCATGATATCTTCTTATCGTAGCGTAAGCTTTAATTGATTCATGATATTGGCAGCCAGAAGCGTAAGCATGGAGTGATAATATCGAAGTCTTTGATGCTTTTATCATGATTTCTTTAGAAATGAATGTGTTGTGTGAGAATGCGGCTATGGATTGACCGCTCCATTCTTATCACCAAACGCCGGGTGTTCTGCAAAACAAGTAGCCAAAGCCGCAAAGTTGTCTTTGATCACTTTCATTGAATTGAGGTACACGGCCCACGGTTCCCCGCTGATCAGTACAAGCACTCGTGTGATCGTATAATTCAAGAATCTCCTTGACAGGGTTTCGCAGTCTCTAGCCTTTCTCAAACCGGAGCGCCTCAAAGAAGACAACACGGAGTGAGTAACCAATAGAGATTCACCTGATTGATGGAAATGATTTGAAAGCAATCGTGTATTTAGTATAAAGTGTTTTGAAATACAACGGAGGATTTATGGAAAATCAATTTATCAATCATAAATATCTTTTGACTTTGAAATCACAAGACGTAATGACGGGTCAAGAAAAGAATTTTGAGCACACCGATCGGTTTTTCAAAGATATCCGTCAATCCATTTTCTCGACAAGGAATCTTCACTAATGAACCGATCCATTGATGAAGTCCAGATGACACAACAAGTCTTAGCAATACCACAAGGATAGTGCGTAGGACTCTCAAAAATATATTCTCACATTCCACATTGTGTGAAATGAGTCTTCAGAATTAAGTGTCCTAATGAGATTTATGATGATCTCGCTCTAGACTCAATTAGTGCTCTTTGGTTTCCTGTCGAGACTAGTAGGGTCTCTTCTTCAATATCAACAATCTCTAAGAGAAAGTCGATAGATTATGTAGGTTCCCGTGAGAATGAAACAAGCCCTTTTAAGAGGAACTTGAGTGGCTTGGGAAGTTTAGTGCAGCGTCACCGGGTCCATGACGTCTTGTCTTCAATACCGGTGTTACCTTGGTAACCACCAGTAGCAAATGAATTGAACCCGGCCTAAGGTTGACTAAATGGAGGGCTATTTGTTTTCACCCTTTTCACGTCAATTTCTTTTTTTCTTCAACCCTTCAGTGCTTACCGAGACTTCATAGCTAGAACCTTGTTGGGTTTATTCCAGTACTAGCTCAGTCTCACCGACTCTTCCCATATCTCATTTTTCTCCATTTATCATCATACCTAAGAACTCTACACTAACTAGTGGATAGTCCCCGGTAGATCCTCCGTTCTCGCGGATCATGGGAACAAATACCTAACCTTATCATCCTTATATCACCGTACATAAAGTAAAATTGGTTGGTCAATTTGGTATTGTTCATCTGCCATTGGAACCAATTGAAAACCATTTAAAAATCAACTGCATACTTAAGATATATAATCAAAGCATTTTGTACCTGAATTGTTTTTGATATTTTTAGAACAAGAGCTCCCCTCACATGCATCAAGTATTTTGAAATCGCTTTGCACACGGAGTTAAGAGACAGAAATAACTTCTTTGATTATCATTTTCTAAAAGATATCAACATCACTTCCCTAATTAAATCAAGTAGATAAAGCATTTTCGAGAAGGATGAGGTTTTCATAAGCTTGCTCCCTCATGTGCCTTAAGGTTTGAAAGAGTTTTGCACATACTAGAGGGAACCTGCATATTGATCATGATTCAAATCGTTGTGGTTTAAGATAAATTCCTCAACATGTTCATGGAAAAATTGAAATCGTTTGGCACATGTGGGAAGGAGAACTTGTACATCCTTATAAAACCATTTACCGATTTATCGCTTTAACCAATTTAAATCACAAATTTCCCCTATCACAATTATCAAATCATATGAGATTTGTGGATCTCTCAGAGATTTAAATTGATTTTGAAAGCTTTTAAAGAGAATTGTGACTTGATTATGAAAGCGCTTTAACCGATAATGGACGATTTTAAGACTTTAAACTTCATTGAATAAACATGCATGATTATCTTTTGAAAACAATTGAATGACAAATAACTTTTTGATTTAATTGAATTCATTCTCCCCCTCAATCAATGACATAAGTTGTTGATTGAGAGATAGATATTTTGACAAATAAGTCCAGATGATTACCAAAAATAGAGTCCGAGTTATTTTACAAAGCACTTAGATTTCATTAGATAGTAGATAAATGTTTATAGAATCGAGCATGATTTGAAAACATGATAAAGTATGGCTCGTTTTTATTTGAAAAGCGGGTTACTGTCTGAAATGACAATAAACCAACATTTTTCTCCATCTCGTGTTTTCTTTTTTTTTTTTTTTTTTTTTAAAGATTCGAACTTCATCTAGACCTGCCATTCTTTGAGTGGCAACACAAAGTCCGTAGATGTTATCAATCGACAAGGAAAAACATGATAAATAAACAATATTTTTTGAAGATTTTCAAGATTTTCATTTTTATGGATTTTGAAAAGTTTTATATTTTCTATTTTCGCTTGAAAAGATATATACAAAGAATAGATAGAGTCAAACACCTTTACTCCTCGACGCCTTCCTCAAGACGCTTGATGCTGGGTTGAAGGCTTTTTAAGCCTAGACGTGGAAGAATAAACTCAAAGCGCTCTCGAAAGAGCTTTGGTGAAGATATCCGCTAGTTGATATTCACCCTACGTGGTATAGTTCAACCATGCCATTTTCAACTTGTTCCTTGATGAAGTGATGTCGAATGTCGATGTGCTTTGCTCTAGAGTGTTGAACATTGTTGCAGCAGAGAGCAATGACACTTTTGTTATCACAATACATAGGAACTTTGTTGAATACAAAGCCATAGTCAGATAATTGGGATCTCATCCATAAGATTTGAGCACAACAAGATGACATGGCTATGTATTCGCCTCAGAGATGATATGGAAGTGCTCATCTGTTTCTTTGAAGACCAACTGACAAGCTTATCACCTAAAAATTGAGCACCACCCGACGCATTTCGACGCGGTATCTTGACATCCCGCATGGTCGCGATCCGCATAGCCGTTAGTGACATACCGAGTCCTTCTGATACCAAAGACCCATGTGAATAGTTCCGAGATACCAAAGACCCGTTTAACCGCTTCAAGGTGCTTTTTAGTAGGCTTAGCCTGGTATCTAGCACACATGCATACAAATAACAATGTCCGGTCGCTGGCAGAGGTACATCGTGGATCCAATCATACTACTTATATTTGATCTACTATGATCCCTGAGTGGTCCTCATCCAGTGTTGTACGCTCCACCATAGGAGTGTCAACAGGGTCACTGGAGGTAAATCCAAATTTCTTTAAGATTTCATTAGCGTATTTTGATTGATTTATAAAAATGCCTCCTGGACTTTGTGAAATTTGTAATCCCAAGAAAAATGACATTTGTCCCATCATTGACATTTGAAATTTGGAGCCCATCTCCATAGAAAACGGTCACATTCATTGGGGTCAGTCGAGGCCAAAATAATATCATCAACATAAATTTGAACGTGAATTAAGTGTTTGCCTGACTTCTGGTGAACAATGTTGGATCAACTGCTCCTTTGCTGAAGCCGGTAGATAGAAGAAACTTGATAGCGTGATCATACCATGCCCGAGCTTGCTTCAAGCCATATAGAGCCTTCTTTAAGCGATAGACATGTAGCATTTTCTCGATTCACAAAACCTTCCGGTTATCGACGATACCACTTCTTTAAGATCTCCGCGAGAAAAGCAGCCTTTACATCCATCCAAAGACAATCATATTCTTACTTGCAGCATTAGCCAAGAAGATTCTCATTGCTTCGAGCACGGCAAAGGAGCAAAAGATTCCTCAAAGTCGATACCTTCTTCCCGACGATAACCTTTTGCCACTAATCGTGCCTTATTTTTCGTAACATCACCGCGCTCATCAAGCTTCACTTTGAAGATCCACTTGAGAGCAATGATCATTGCACAATCGTGAGCAGTACTAATTCCCATACATCTAGAAGATCAAACTCATGAATTTCTTCTTGCATTGCATTAAACCAAATGCCCTCGACATTGCAGTTTTAACATCTTTTGGTTCAATCTTAGAGAGTACTAAGTTGAAGAAGCACCATAAGGCATCGTGATAATTGTTTTCGAGTGATACCGGACGAGAAGGATTCCCAATGATGTTTTCCAATGGATGGTCATGTGTCCATTTTCCAAATGTCGTTGTTGTTGAAGGACCGATGTAGCAGAGTTTAGTTCCCCGATGAAGATGATTCAGAGATGGTTCAGGGCAAAGATGTTTTCAAATGGAGCATCTTCAGGAGTAGCAAAGGGATTAACTTCATCATTGGTGCCAGAGACAATTCCATGATGTACATTCGATGATTGATGATTTGTTGATGAGACAGATGTTGTTGGAACTGACAGATCAGTGGCACTTGGCTCATAATGTTCATCAAACATTGGATCAAATAAGTCAAATCATCTTCGATGGAGGTACATATGGAGTTGCTGGAGAGGAGTTTGGTACAAAGGGATGACCCAATGGGACTGATTTGAAGGGTCCGAATCGATTGTTTGGAGAGCCATGCCCGACACTCATCGAACGTAACGTGAGTAGTTTCCATGATATCTCAAGTTCTTTTGTTGTAGATTCGGTAACCCTTCTTGTTTGGTGCATAACCTACAAAAACTCCAATGTCCGCTTTAGCTCTTAATTTACCTAAATCTTGACCGTCATTTGTTGGATAGCACAAAGCACCAAACAAACGTAAGATGATAAATCGTTTTCATTTATGGACAAGTTCATATGGAGTTTTGTCATGAGAGGTGTGAATGAGGGAACGATTTTGGGTGTAGCAAGCAGTGGCAATGGCTTCAGCCCAGAAAAACATTGGAACCTTTGAGTAAATTAGCATTGTTCTTGCAGCTTCCACAAGAGTTCGATTTCTCTTCAACTACACCGTTATGTTGAGGAGTTCGTGGAACACTTCTTTGATGACTGATTCCAATACTTTCATAAAATTGACTTAAGTCTCGGTTAACTAACTCTGTGCCATTGTCGGCTCGAACAATTCTAACCGTGTTGTTAAGATCTAACCTGGTTGCTTGATAAGTTTGATGATGACACCGGAGTTTCATCCTTAGTCCTCAAAAACTTTACCTAAGTAAATCTAGAGTAGTCATCAACAACGACTAAAATATATTTCTTCCCATTAATCGATTGCACTCTCATTGGTCCCAAGACAGATCCATATGAAGGGTATGAAGAACTTCCATTACAGAGTTTGTGGGTTTTGGTTTGTGGGGCATATTTTGTGCTTTTTCCCAATTGACAAGCGAGCAAAGATGATCTTCTCATATTTTAATCTGTAAGCCTCCTGACAAGATCCTTTCTGGTAAGGTTATTAATGGTGCCAAAGTTCAAGTGATTGAGACGACGATGCCATAACCATGACTTTGTTTTCAAGGCCTTTGACAACAAGCAGATTGGAGAGGACTTCATCATGTCTTCGATAGGGATGGTGTATAGATTTGAACCACGAAGTTCTTAATAATTCCACACCATTAAGTTCTCTAACAAAACAAGTATGTTTTCTAAAAGCCACTTCAAGATCGGAATCACAGAATTGACCAACAGAAAACAAATTATGACCAAGTCCTTCCACATAATATACCCGGGAAATTACACTATCTCCGACCACATAATCACCATATCCCATAATAGCTCCAAAATGGTCATTTCCAAATCTAACAGTTCCAATAAATTTACTCACGAAGTTCATGAGCCGCGACCGTCACCACAATATATGCTTTGAACAAATTGAGTCCAAATACACCAAAGGACGATTTGTACGACCTGCATTTGAACACATACAAGAATGGATAACTGGATAATTTGGAACCCCATGAACGATTGGGTTCCGTTTGGTTAGTACACATTATTGGAGCACCCACATAAGTAATATAGAGATATGACCTCATTAGTATTGGTTGCAACACTAGTAGTGACAGTGGACCCGTGGAGGTGTGTCACTTCTTAAAGGTATAATTCTACCAGTGGGCTTCCATTTCTTAGAAGGCATGGATCTAGACAACTTAGGGCAAGATTCATTCAATTTGAATTTTCTCGCCAGAGTTTCCATTGATAACCCAAATTGCTAAATTTTCTTCCTGTAGGCTTCCAACAGTTGCTAAACTTTTTTCTTTTAGGCTTCCAGATCTCCTTAACATGTCTAGCATTTTTATATTCTTGATCGGAGTATTATCAACATTAATCACCTCATTCTCGTAACATTTATGATTAAGACCGAAATCAAACATTCATTACATGTTTTGCAAAAGGCGAGAATTCGAATTAATTATCGACGCTTATAGCTAATACTAGAATCAACACGATTCGCTTTATTCACTCAAACTTATTCTTCCTAAGGTGTTCTTCTACTAGCTTTTCTTCAACACTTTTGGCTGGCAAGATCCTATTTCTCATTGTATTGCTCAAGGCTTTGACCCGCTAACCTTAGTATTTCCGACACTCTCTGTAGAAGGAACAACAAGAATATTAGTTGGTGAAACTACACTGTGCCTTGGTGGTCTAGAAGTGCTGGGTTCTGAAGTTTTGTGAGGCACATTAAAGGTCACATTCTTATCCTTAGGCATAGAACTGGGTGCTACTATTCTATCTCGCCTATTGCTAAATTTCGGACATGTGACAATTATGTACTCTAATAGTTCTTGAGATCGTTTGGCATCCATGCAAGCATAGGCAATGGTACTATCAAGAGGTTTTTCTAATCTTTCATCTTCAACAATCTCACGAAGACCCTTAAACTTTCCTAAGAGATGAGAGATATGTTTTATGTGCAAGTTCATTATTCCTAATGGGCGGGGGAATATATAACATATCAATAGCATACTTATCTAACGAGACTTTAGGAACAGAGTACAATTGGGATTGGCAACTTCCTTTCACCCTCACGCTTAAGATCCTCAATATCATTAAGTAAAGAAGTTATCTTTTCAATTTTTTTATCATGTGTAACTTTAAATGAATCACATAACTCTTTGTTTTGATCATTAACCTTTGAAATTTCAGCTTTAAAACAAGCATTTTCCTTTTGTAAGTTATAAATGATGTTTTGAAGTTGGAAATTGAGAATCTAAAGGAGGCATATGGGAACCAGCACATCCCTCTTTTCACCTTTCATTTGAAATTTGAGCTTTCAACCTTTTGATCGTGTTATAATGAGCTCAATTTGTTCATCACGCTTTGTTGATTTCAAAAATGCATCAAACTCGAGCATCGACATGTCTTGATATTTGAAGTTTTAACATTTTCTTTGAGATGTTGATATTTTAATTGCAAAGCAAAATGTTCAACTTCTAATTTTGAAAGATGTTTAACGAGATTATCATGATCATCCTGTTCAATTTTCTCATGCAATTTTGAATTCGTTTTTCCAAGCTCAATGACACGATCATGGGAAACTTTCAAAGCAATAGATAATTCATGAAATTGAGATGCAGTAATAGAAGAATTCGTAGCAACATAGAACACATCTTGAGCAACACATTGAGAGATCAAGTTCTCATTTAGTATATGCAAATTCTTCCTTTCAATTTCATTGTATTTTAGTTCCTGTTCATAATCATTGACTTCAACTATCATTGCATCAATTCTTTCCATTTCTTTAATATCGTTGTTTATTCCAATTTTAAGACTCTCAAATTGACCTTTAACTTAAAGAAAGGCATGACCTCGGTTAAATAACATTCTTTGGTTTGCTCAAAGCCCTTTCCCCGCTATCCCCTGTAGGTGTGATTCTCTTCTACACGCTTCTCAAAATCAACAAACAAATGATAAACAAACATATAGTCGAAAGGTCCCGCTATTGGCAATAGATCTAGGAACTAGGTGCATTGGTGTATTAGGAGGATACACAGTTGCTTTTGACAATCTCCTACAAGGGGAATTCGTTTCAACAAGATTTTCAGCTTTTTGCATATCCATATCCTTTTTCCAGAACACTTGTTCAGTGTTAGAAGTGTCTGAAGCTTAAAATTGTTTAAGGAGATCCAGTTTTCCTTAGTGTAATCATGAGGTTTGAATGTTATGTTATTCTTTTTACACTCAGGATTTTCTAGCTTCTTGTTCAATTTCTCCCTAGTAACTTCATCTAATTTCTTATCTTCCTCAAGGTACTCAACGCAACTAGGTTTCTGCCTAGGCTTAAGGATTTCATTACCATCATAAAGTACCTTATGAGCAGCTCTAGCCTTTTTAATAACCTCTGACTTGGTTTCTCAACAAGGGGAACGATATGCTTATCGCTTAAGACTCTATGCTTAGTGATCATGTGAGCAAATCAATGGTATTCCCTTGTACATACAACTTATTCTCAAGTTTGTTTTTCAAAGTTTTTAGATTGGAAAATCATTCAAAAGTTTTGATTCCTTAGCATTGAATTCTTGCTTAAGCATTTTACATTTTCTTGAAGTTCTTGTTTTTGCTTAGCAGTTTTAGAAAGTTTTTCTTGTAAGGAGTTTAACTCTTGTTTTAATACTTCTTCTCTAAAATTACTTTTTCTAATAATTGTACGCATTTGGTTATCCATATCCCCGCTCACGGGTAGTTAACTCAAACTTATCGCTCATAAATAGCAACTTGTTCCTTATATGTATTGAGCTCAGTGGTCAAGGAATCATCGTGCACAAATACAGGTATTCATCGCATGCATTCATTGTTAATTGCGAAGATTCATCACTAGGTACAACAAGATCAATATCTTGTTTCACATATTGTTCATATGGGATAACATTGTTATTACCCATATTATCAATATTCACTCAATGACTTTAGTAGATTGTACTTCATGGTGAATCTTTTGCTCATCAACCACATCATATAGTTTGAGTACCTCTTTAATGATAGATTCCTTGGATGAACTGGCTTGTTGAGATGAAGAGGTTATTGGAGAAATATTAGCCATGAAGATTGTTTGTGCACATGGTTCATCATCAACGCCTGAGTCAAATGCATCACACTGAAACTTGAAAGGCGTTGGGATTGTTCTGAGCAGATGCAATCGGGTTCGTTCCACATCTCCATCATATGTTCTAGCATTCCCATCACCAAGAACAAAAGCTCCTCTTCATTCAACATTACACCATTATCTTGTGCTTGAACCAACAACATCTTGTCTCAAGTAATCTGCTTTGAGGGCGTTTTGGTTGAGTACAGTTCCTAGCAATGTGCCCTTCTACACCACAGTTGTAGCACTTGATTGGTTTTAGTTGACCCTGAACTACATTCCTTCCACGATTCTGATTTCCAACATATCCACCACCAACACACAGATTCCCATAACCTACATTACCTTGTTCATTGTGTAGAGGATAAGCATTCTGTCTTCCTTGCACATTTTCCACCACAATCTTCTGTCTCACAAAGTATGATTTTGATGATTGGATGCGCCTGAGATAGTTGTTAGTGAGGGGTAGATTCAGGTTTTGCTTGACCATAAGAGCCACTGAAAGTGCTCTATGACTTCATCGTAACTAGGTTGCTTATATCCCGAATCAGGAACGGGCTTATGATAATCATTTCCAGTGGGTGTGACATGTGATGCTTTGGTGAAGAATGAAGTTGTATCATTCGATGAGCTTGTTTCTCCTGGTTGAGATTTGAACTGTTCAAGAATCCTTTTTTCAAACATAGCATGTTTCTCATTCTAAAGAAGGAAGGCATACAATTGCTCATAGTTGGTGTTCTTAAGTCCTTTTGTAAGCTTCACAGAAGTGACAAACTTGTGCCATTCGGGATTCATATTGTTTACGAATTTTGAGTTCAGCTGAATGTTTGGCATAGTCATCTTGATATTCCTCATATCATTCACCAGCTTGTGGAATCTCAACGTATATTCATAAACACCTTCTTCAGGTTTCATCTTAAAGTGCTCAAATTCATCATACCAGTGATTCTCTCTGTCTTCGATATTCAATTCAGAACCCGAGAGAAGCATCTTGACATTATCCCAAACTGCCTTGGCTTCTGTGTTGTGATTGATAAGCTTGTATATATCTTTTGGAAGACCTTGAAGAATAATATTTGAAGCCCTGATATCAGCATCGAATCTCTTTTTCTCCTTATCAGTGAGTTCATCATACATCTTAGGTCTATCCATTCCATAAACTATTGTTCCATCCGCAAGTATCAATCATGTCTCCAGTAGTCTCAACCTGATACGGTCCTTCATCAATAGACTTAAGGATGTTAACCCCATTCTCCTTTCCTAAGCATACCATTCTTTGTGACCAAGACTCATAGTCGGTCATCAAGCATGGGAGGACGAGTATCAACCTCG
The DNA here is from genome assembly GCA_910596185.1 of Chrysanthemum makinoi. NCBI lineage: Eukaryota > Viridiplantae > Streptophyta > Magnoliopsida > Asterales > Asteraceae > Chrysanthemum > Chrysanthemum makinoi. The sequence goes on along the minus strand of OU343221.1, from coordinate 80,558,113 downwards.
CAGCTTGCATCATCGAACGGAAGACATGTTTAAATTCTACGGGATTTTACAAATCTTTGACTTAACCGGAAATAGATTTTCACGGGATTTTACAAAATAAAGAGATAAACCGTGAAACTTATGCACTTATGCGTGACAGAGTTATGCGTAGAAACTTAAGCGTAGAAGCTTATGCGTAGATGAAGGGCTTATGCGTAGGCAAATTTAGCGTAACAACAAACTTACTAGTAGACACAAGCTTACGCGTAGATGAGTTTACGCGTAGACTAGAGCTTACGCAGAGAGTTTTTAGGGTAAAAGGCTTAAGTTTATGCGTAAACCAAAACTTAGGCATAAGAACCTTATGCGTAAGTTTCCCTTAGGCGTAAGACAAGCTTATGCGTAAGAAAAGCTTATGCGAGGAATTGTTACGCGTAAGTTTATGCTTATGCGTAGAATTAGGGTTTTATCCACAAAAATCTCTTACACTTCACAGTGCACGAGATATCCAAAGTCGAAGGTTTTTTCGCTTATCCAAGCAAGAATAACACCGAGTAATCACCGTAAACAAGATCAAGTGAAAAACATTCCACGCGTAGGATTAGGGTTTTGATTCAGAAAGTACAAATTTTGCCAAACACGCTTATGATCAAAACCTTTTACCAAACTTGATTATTATGATGAAACAACCTTAAAAACACCAAAATAACAAAGCTTGAGGATCAAAACCACCTTTCTCTCTTACGCCTAGGTTTGTACACACGTATCCAAACACTCTTAAAACCAAGAAAACTCAAAGTTCAAAACTTTTTGCAAGAAACTGAAAGTTTAACACTCAATAAACCTTAACCCACAAGAATCTTGGATTAAAAAGTGAAAAATTTAAAGCTTTAATGATTCAAAAGTATCGTGTACGAGACAACCTTTTACGCAGATAAACCAAACCTTAACCCCAAGAATAACAATCAAACCAAGAACATGAGAGATGGATGATCAAACCATGGCTCTTGATACCATTTGTAGGATCTTGGTTTATACCAAACAGGTAGCCGGGCGTTAGGTTAAGGGTTTAGAGAGAAAGTGGAGAGAATGGGAACCCTAGAAAGATAAAGAAAAATGTATTATGCTCCAACCCTTTGCCTGGAGGGCGGTATTTATAGGGTACAAGCATAACGCCTACTTTAGGGTCAGTGGATCAGTGCATACAGCCAGTAAAGACCATCTCACTCCACGGTTACAAAGTAAACTAAATAATATCATAGACTTACTAACGACTACGAGCTTAACGAGCATACATACTTGAGGACCGAATTTTTAAGAACTCCGGATTTTAAATCCCAACA
>OU343221.1:80434820-80556691 GCA_910596185.1 Chrysanthemum makinoi | reverse complement strand
TTCAGGCCCATATAAGTAATCTGGAAGTTTAGCATTGATTAACATCGTTGGCGGCTTCCACTAGCGTACGGTTTAGATGCTTTCAACAACTCCGTTTTGTTAAAGTGCGTGCAATGGATGTTTGATGCTCAATTCCCACTTTCTCATAAAATTCCTGAAGAGTTTGATTTACAAATTCCCTTTGTTTGTTGAATTTGTCGGCGGTGTTCCGGAGATGAATTTGAATTTTTGTGAGAAAGGTGATGATCATCTATGGAGCTAGATCTTTACTTCGAAGAAAATAAACCCAAGTCCATCTTGAGTAGTCATCAACAATTACCAATATGTAGGGTTTGCCATTAATCGATCGCACGCGCCGGGCCACACAAATCCATGTGAAGAAGATGAAGCACATGTTGAGTGTGTTCCACCTTTGAGAGAAATTGAGACGCAGTGCGTTTCCCTTGTTCCAAGTGAGCATAAGTGATCTTTAGAATACCGAAATCTCGAGAGACCTTCAACAAGTTTGTGTCGAGCAAGGTTGGTTATGGTTTGAAAGGGTTTAGATGTGAGAGGCGGCGGTGTCATAGCCAAGATTTTGTAGATGTAGCCTTTGAGAGTAGGCAGATGGGAGATGAAGCAATCATGTCTTGCATTGAGATTCGAGGACTAGAATTGCGAGAGCGGACATAAGATCGTTTCGCTTGTAGATCACGAATGAAACAAGTTTTCTCGAAAAGCAACTTCCAAATCTCCATCCAGAATTGACCGGTGAAAGAGATTGTGACGAGGCCTTCCACATAATAAACCACGCTAATTTTGATATTGCCATTGATATAATATCCGTAGCCCATGATAGCTTCGAAGTGATCATTCGAACGAAAGTGCCAATGAACTTTGCAATAAAGTTTGATAACATTTAAGATTGCTTGTCATGTGGGGAACATCGCTATCAACAATCCAAAGGATGATCGTATCACTGCATTACACCAGAGGCGACAGATGGAATAGAAGTAGATGTGGAACCCGAAGAGTTAGAGGATTCGAAGGTTATGTTAGAATACACACATCAATGATTTTAGGTATCCATTTAAATCCTAGTGTATTATGTAATTTCATCTCCAACTAGTCTTAGCTTTATTCTTAGTGAATGCACTAGGTGGTACTACATTCCTTGGAGATGATCTGGAGCTCTGAGGGACATCAATGCGTTTCTTAGAATCTAAAGAGGCGGTTTACCAAGCACGGACTTAGAAGCATTAGTGGGCCTAGAGGTATTCCGATTCTTAGGATTCCTTAAACGAGACCAGATAGCTCTAGCAACACATTTGTCATGACAATCGAGAAAGCATACTTTCGACAAATAACACAAAACATCAGACTAAATATCAAAAGTACTTAAAGGTTTAGCATTCGTTACAACACTTTTTCCATTACATTTATCAACATAATATCTAAAGTGGGTGCAACGTGAGTCTTATTCAAAGTCCTAGGGTGTTCTTCTACTTCGGCATTCTTTATTGTTCTTTTCTTTGGTGCAACTTCCTATTCTTCCTTGTATTGCCCCAGAGTACGTGAAGTCGCGGGCGTTTGGAAAAGAGGCAACTATTCTGTTTGGTGAGGGAAGCACATTAGTATCTTGTGGTTTATCGGTAGGCATTACGGGTTGGCGTTTGCTAAGTGTTATCGGTGCAATTTTCTTAATGATGCTAAATGAACTTGTTCATACTTTCCAAACATTTCCCTTAACTTAATGATAGTGTGCACCAAATCTTGATTTTCAGAGCGAAGATTTCGAAAAAGTTCATGACTTCTTTAGTGTGTGCAAGATAATGATCAAGTTAGTTTGATGATTCATCATTTGTTTGAGTAAATCAAATATGACACCATATTCCTTTTTAGGTTGCAAGTTCTTGTTCATATTTTGAGATTTGACATTTCAAAGCGCATTTTAATCATCCGGTTGCTCAACTTTTGGATTAAGCGTTTTGGAATGCAAGCTGGTTGATTTTGTTTTGCAAAACAAGTTCCGATTGTGACAATCTTTTGACACCATTGAAGGCGGCGTTTTGCATTTGAAAGCTCGTTTAACAATGGTTCATTTCAACTTTTAAAGACTCGATATGATGCACATTATCGGTATTCTCAACAATTTCAAAGCGAATCAACGATATCGGCAGAGATATAATCGAATGCATTAGCAATAGAATGAAACAACACAACATTATGGATATCAGCACAGATAACATCTTTCAAGAGTCTATCAACATCTTTTCTCAACAATTTCTTTTTACGTTTAGTATTTGAAATCGATGTTTCTGTTTTCTCGAAAACTATTTTCATAAGACCAAGTTCCTTGTGAAATCCCTTTCCAATATTGTTGCACAGGTTTTCAAATTTGACATGGGGTAAAATTCTTTTACGAAGAATATCTCTTTGTGCTTTCGCAAATGAGAGCGATTGAAATGTTCAACTTTTATTTCCGAATGAAATTCAATCTCACGTTCCAAAATTTTGAGGTCAGATAAGAAAGTGTCAAAGTATTTTATAACGTGACAACTTTCGGCCTTTGTTTTAACTTCACTAAGTGAAGGTAAAGGACCATTAATTTGCGCACCATTGTGTTGGGGACTAACTTATAACCGGTGTGATAACCAAAGGTGTGTTAGAAGTATCTTGTTGTGTGACAAAAGTTATGGCTTTTGAATAGTTAAATGGTTTGTTATAAGCGAATTTTCCATTTTTGATCGACTCTCGTCATCAGCATCTAATTCCTCCATGCGATTATATTCAACAACGGTCATAATTGAATCATCAATTATATGTTACGCACTTGTAAACTTCATGATTTGGTTTGAATGCTCTGTTTGAATACTTAGGTTTTGTAATCACAAGAATCGGTCCATATCCATTTGGATTTGGTTTAAAAGTAAACTTTTGAATAGTTGTGATTGACTCACCATGTTTATAAACAACATTTGAAACTCTTTGATTTTGTGTTGTAAGTCGACAATTTCTTCAAGATAGTTATCTATTTGTTTAGGTGGAATGCTTTTTGTACTTTCGATGACTGTTTTTGACAAGTTAACTCAAACTTCGGCCTTGGCTTTTTGAGTTTCAAAGTAAGGCGTTAAGTTGTTTTTATGTTCATGTTTTAGTTGTTCTATTTGAGACAACAAAGCATTCTTGGATCGGCTAGAATCGCGTATGCTGTCGTTCTAATGATTTTCGTTTTGATGAGATTTAGCAAAAGCGACTTCAAAACTTTTTCGTTTTCTAGATTTTTAAAAGCGTTGATTTGTCTCGATTAAGCATTAGATTATCTCTAGTTAACATTGCATTTTTATCCATTAATTGCTTGCAAATTACCAACCGAGATTCTTGGTCTTTAATTAAGGTCAGGAGCTCAATTTCTCTATTAGACACAAACTCATCTTGTTCAACGTGAGTCGCAACATGATCATTATTTAGATCCTCAAATATAACCACGGAGTCAATTTGATTATCAATATTAACCATAAGATTGTCTTGATCGTCAAATATAACTACGGGATCGATTTGATAATCATTATAATGAGATGGAGATGGCTCATGTTGAACACTCTCAATCCTTGTCGGATTGAGAATTGGCGGAGATATCAGATCATGAATGAGTGTATTTTGTTCGGTACGAGACAAGCCGTCAGTGTCATACACTGGGCCTGTGTCACTCATGCGTAGAGCTTGCATTTGTGCCATCAACATCACTGCTGCATTTGCCTGCAAGTCCTCCATATCATCATCAAGTCAATGCATCGCCATAAAGCTCTGTTCCCTGTTGGTAAGAGTGCCACCAGCTTCATCCTTGAGAACCAAGAGCAAAGCCTCTTTGTGATAAGCACTTCCTCTTGTCATCGGCTTAGGGTAAGCATTAGCGGATGACCCTTCTCATTACAGTTATAACAACGAAGACCGGTAACCCCATTACAGGCATTCCCTGTTCAACCACTGGAGCCCTTAGTTGTTGCGGAGCACCGATGTTATTCCTTTCCATAGCATTAAACCCTTGACCACCTCCCATCGGCGACCATAACCACAATTCTGAACTTCAACTCATCCATTGTTAACCACAGCCTGATTCCTTCTATTTGATGAGGTACGAATGCGATTGTTGGATTTGTTGGAATATCGGCCGAAGGCTCTAGCAATCATGACAAATCCTTGCTGCAGGGCATCAAAAGCTTCAGTATCCTCATTTGATTCACTATAAAGTGCTTGATCAGTGTTGTTGTTGTATAGAACCAATTGAGTTTCTTGAGATTGTTGCTGTGACGGATTATATGGTGTAATTTTTGCAGTTGGTTGAGGAGCGGGTTGAGGAGGAACACTAGTTTGAGCCCACAAAGCAAGTTGTTGATTGTCCGGAAGTAACTGTGGAGCCGGGATTCCACGGATAGCCCTTTCTTTGTCAACTTCTTTTTGGTGAGGCTTCAAATAGTCGTACAACAATCCGTATGTAGCATAATGAAGATTCTTAGCAGCTTGAGGAGAAAAATGACATACTTCTCCCATTCCGGACCAAGACTACTTAGGAACTTAGTGGTGACAGCAATTCGTGGCATGATGATATTGTGTTTGTCCAAATCATTGATGATGTCTGAAAAGCGGTGATGATATGACTCTAATGTCTCTCTGGTTCAATCATGAAGTGTTCATAAGCCAAGTAGATTTTGGATTCCATGTCTTCCCGATTGAGTGTTGTGCCTTCCATTAGAAGATGAATATGTTCCCACATTGCTTTAGCTGTCTTTTGAGCATCAACACTTCGAAGGATCGGATTAGGTAATCCCAAAAGGATGTATTGCATTGGTAGTTCATCGGCTTCAAAGTGTAGAAGTTCATCACCTGTGAGGTCTAAGATAGTTGCAATGTTGGTGTGACATCTCTTGGTGGATTGGCATTAGGATCTGCAGGTGTGACAACAGTAGGCATCTGAAATGGACCTTCCATAATGACCTTCTTTAAGAACTTTCCATGTGGCTTCTTTAGATCACAAAACCTAAAGAACCTTATCACCCATTGATCATAATTTCTGGGAGTGAGCATTGGAGCTCTATCAAGTAAGCCAGCTTCATGAATTGATTGTTGGCTTCTTAGGGCTTCACACATCTTGCCAAACCATGTTGGTTCCTTCATAGTACTCCTGGATGGATGTTGATTGTAGAAGTTTGTGTAAGGTTGTACTCGAAGACTATGTGGTGGTTGAACCATTTGTGGAGTATGTTGTTGATTAAATTTTTGTTGATAAATTTGTTGTTGTTGATTAAATTGTTGATGTTGTGGACTTAGTTGTTGTTGTTGTTGATGATTATAAGTGTAAGGAAAATAGCTAGAGTATGGTGGTTGTGACATGTTGAAAACTTGTGTTGTTAAATGGATCTTTGTAGTCGAGTGAAACGTTGTTGATGATGTATCCTTAGGCGTAGAAAGCACGTTAAGGAAAAGCAACACTTAGGCGTAAAAACACCAAACTTACGCGTAAAAGTGATATTTACGCGTAGGAGTAGCTTACGCGTAAGAATTGAAAAACACTAAAGTTATCGCGTAAAACTGAAAGTTAAGCGTAGAAAACAAGTAGGATTAGCTTATCGCGTAAGACGAGCTTAGGCGTAAGAGTAATCTTATGCGTAATGAGTTCTACGCATAAGTTTGAGCTTATGCCTAAGATTAGGGTTTTGCCCAAAAGATCTTTTACACTATCACAGTGCAAAGGATATCAAAAGTCGAAGTGTTTTCAGGCTTATCCAAGCAAGAAAACACTGAGTAAACTCCTGGCGAAGATCGATCCAAGGATGGCTTACGCGTAAGAATAGGGTTTTCTTAAGCATAGAAAGTTACCAAAACTGATTTGTAGCCCAAAGTGATTCTAAACCAGATTTGTGTGATGAAACAGCTTCAATATCACCAAAATAACCCAAAAGTGTGAAACTTGATGAACCAAAACTCCTAAACACCTTATGCGTAGAGATGAACCCACGTATAAAATCAAGTTTAAAATCAAAGAAATACACGTAAAGTTCAAAACTTTTTGTCAAAAACAGATAATTTAACACCTAAAAACGTTGAAAGTACAAGAATCTTGGATTGAAAGGTGTAAAAAATGAGTTTTTAAGAGTGACAAAGTTTGAGAGCCGTGAGTTACGCGTAATACTAAAACAACTTCAAAAACAAAACCTTTTTAACCCAACTATTTGGCGATTGATACCACTGTTAGGTTCCCATATTAGTAACACAAGCATCAATATAAGAAATGGAGAAGAAGAGATCGGATGAACAACACACACACACACACGAATACAATATATGAAAGATTATGTGTAAAGGTGAAATGTGAATTGAACAACCAACCTTCAATAGAAGGTTTACAAGAGTATTTACAGGAGGGAACTAGGGCAACACTCCAAGTTCCCATCCTTTTACTTATTAGGCTTGGCCTAGGCTTATGGGCTTTCTACATAAGCCTAGCCTTGATTACTAACATAAAAGCCATATTAAGCTAACTATTACATATGAATCACTAACACTTGAAATATGGTTTAGGAGTGATTGCAACAGTTGTTGTTGTTGTTGTTGTTGAGGATACATATGAGGAAAGTAGCTAGAGTATGGTGGTTGAGACATCTTGAAACTTGTGTTGATGATGGATCTTTGTAGTCGAACGAAACTTTGTTGATGAAGTGTCCTTATGCGTAGAAAACCAGCTTATGCAAAGAAAATACCTTATGCGTAAAAACACCAACTTACGCGTAAGAATAGCTTATGCGTAGGAATAACTACGCGTAATAGTTGAGGAAAAACTTAGCTTAAGCGTAAAACTAGAGGCTTAGTAGTAGAATACTTATGCGTAAGATTAGCTTATGTGTAAGACAAGCTTAGTAGAAGAATAAGCTTAGAGTAAAGAATTCTACGCGTAAGAACTAGCTTATGCGTAAAAACTAGGGTTTTGCCCAAAGATCCTTTACACTTATTCCAGTGTAAAAGATATCAAAGTCAGAAAGTGTTTTCGGGTATCCAAACAAGAAAACACGAGTAAAACCAATAACACTGAAGATTTGACGTTGAGAAGCTTACGCGTAACAGCTAGGGTTTAGCTATGCGTAGGATGAACCAAACTTTGCCAAAACTGAATTTTCAGCCCAAAAGTGTTTCTAAACCAGATTTTTATGATGAAAATGCTTCAATATCACCAAAATAACACAAAAGTATGAAACTTGATGATCCAAAACACTTATTCACCTTACGCGTAGCAATGACTACACGAATGAAACCAAGCTCAAAAATAATGAAATACACGTCAATTTTCAAACTTTTTAACAAAAACTTAAACTTTATCACCAATTAACCTTTAAAGTACAAGAATCTTGAGTTTTAAAGTGAAAAAATTAAGTTTTTTGAACGTTTGAAAAAGATTAAGCGCAAAAACTCACGCGTATAGTTATAAAACTTCAAAAACACAAAGTGTTTCACCCAACTATATGGCGAATGATACCACTGTTAGGTCACCATGTTTGTAACACAAGTATCAATATAAGAAATGAGATAAGAGAGATCGGATGAACACTTAAACACAAACACACGAATGAATAGAAAAGGTTTAGGCGTAGGTTTTGTATAAAAGTGAACAACCAACTCTCAAATGAGAGTTACAAGACTATTTATAGGGGAAGAGAGCTAGGTCAACATGTCTAGTCTCTTCCTTTCTTTATTGGGCTTTTGCATTGGCTCATGGGCTTTCTACATGAGCCTAGCCTTAATTACTAACATAAAAGCCTTAATTAAGCTAACTATTACATATTGATTACTAACACTTAAGAAGTAGTTTAAGAGTGATTCCAACAGTGCGTCGGCCTTAAGCTTGGTTCAATAACTAATTTAAGAAGATAAGAATATTATAAGATAATATCAAATCTTTTATATATAATAATTAGGGAAAATTAGCCAAATAGACCGCGCGCCCTGATGCATATCACTTTATGGACCACTTTTATTTTTAATTTGAAAATAGACCGAGGGCAACCGCTGTCATTGGGCAACTCATCGAAATTGTGACAAGTGTCCCGTATGTGTAAGGTATTGTTTTTTGGGCAACCAAAAAGCGCTGGGCAACCGTATTTTTTAAAAAGGGTTTTTTGGTCATTTTACATACACATGTTTTTATATAATTATCTATCTAAAACATCAATCCTTCTCAAATTATCCCCAATTTTCTCACCCAAATATTTTTCGAGCCTTAAATTCCTTCCAGCAGCAGCAACAGCTCAATGCCTCCTGCAGCTTCCAAACACTCTCACCCTCCTCATCACCCTCCTCACGCCCTTATACCACGTCATCATCCTTCAAACCCTTAACCTCATCATCCAACATTTCATTTAACTCACTCTCAACAGGTACATTAAATTAAAACTTTTTACATGATTGAAATATGTTTCTGATGAAAACCCATATCTTAGTTTTTAGTATAATGCAGTGAATTTAGTGGGTTTTACTATTGGGTTTTATAAAGGTAAATTATGACCCTTATGTTAATTATGAAGTTGAAAGGTTGTGTGATGTCTTCTCCCGTTGATCTCCACAAACAGGTAACTTTTCTTTTTTTAGGTTTTCATACTTCCTTAATTGTCATGGTGAACTAATGTTTCAACATTATGTAGTCAATTTGGATATACCACAAAAAAAATATGAGCTTGCTATCTTCGATGCACTCCAAGTGTTTGTAAAAATGCTGGTCTTGTGCTATGGTTCGAGTTCTATATTTGACATGTTATTGTTAATGAATTGAAAGCTTGTTGTCGGTAGTTGCGACAAAAAAAAACAGCTAAATGTGTCATCGGTTTGTATATTACATATTGTTGTATTTGACACACATAAAAGAAATAAAAGGGTATTATCCGATAAGATTGCCTACTTTCAGCATTTTAGTATGATGAATGAGATTAAGTTCAAATCGTTCAAATGTCATACATTATTGCCATCTTAATTTGGAAGTCATGTCGCCTTCATTAAGAAACGTAGCTTTAGTGAGAAATTAATTTACGTAAATTTTTCCCGTTCATTACTTATCTTTGTGACTTAAGTGAATGCTAGTTCGTGTTGATTTTGTTATATGTGGTCAATAGGAATGGTGACTTGTAGCATTCATGATTTTAGACATTTAGTTACTCAAATTGGGTTATCATTTGCTATGTTGGCTCATTACTTTGTTGAGTTTCTAACGTACGTGTTTTGACTTTCATTATTGGTAAATTTAGTACTCAATAAAGTGCCGTTAATTGAAGCTTGAATTGCAATTTAGTTGAGCAATATACTGGAAATTGCAATTGATGGTCTTGTGTCCTAGCTTAGGTAGTTGATGAATTTCGTTATAATTAAAAATATTAAAATAAGCTCTAAGTAACTCCTAAAACTTCACCACAAAATTTTCCCTCTTTAGCATACTACATACGAGCACTTTAAATTAAAATAACTTTATCCATTATCAGTGTTGATCGTAGGTTTAGCCTCCATTCAATCATGCAAGCATAATCAGCAGTAGCCAAACATAAATTTGAGCGAGCAGTAGTAACCCATGTAACTAGCAGTGGTAACACGATGACTAGCAGTGGAAACAAATAAAGCTAGCAGTGGTAAAAGTTAACACTAGCAGTGGTAACTAGCGAACTAGAAGTGGTTTCGAGAAACGTACCAGTGGTTACCAAAATATACTAGCAGTGGTAAGAAAACGCTAAACGTTGACAAGATAATATTAGTCAAGTGCCCAGTTTTGGTAATTCACGTAAGTATTTATATTCTGTTGTCATGGTTATGTATTTTGATTGTCATTCAGAAAAAAATAAAATGTGTTTCGGAATGCAACTGTATTGCCCAAATATACAACAAAGTTACAAAGGGTGTGATGCCTCTAGCTCTTAGCAAAGTAAAAGATCCAGAATTAAAAGCTTTCATTGAAAAGTGCATTAGCAAGCCACGAGTCAGACCTGCTGAGCTTCTTAAGGATCCGTTTTTGGAGATTGATGATGACGAAAGCAATGGTACTGCTTAGATTTATCACCTCGTTACATGATACTTCAAGGATGATTCCAAGTTTTCAGCCATTTTTAAATTTTTTTATTAGTTGATTCAATTATTATGCATATACAAGGTTTTGACGAACTCTATGTATTCAGGGTCCCAGGGTAATTGTAGTTGGTCCAACAGACTTTGCAAAGAGTACCTTGTCAAGAATGCTTCTTAGTTGGGCTGCCAAATAGGGATGGAAACCTACTTTCGTGGATTTGGACGTTGGCCAAGGATCTGTTGACTTTTCTGGTGCTCTAATTTAGGACAATCCGTAATACGATGACCAAGTCCACCACAATACGCACAGCCCTTCACACCACTAGCATTCTCAATCGCTTCAATATCTTCCATAGGATCATTCAATTCAGCCAGAACAGGGGGTATCCTTTGTTTGGCTTCTTGTAACAAATGTTTCAAAACAAGAAGAGTAGTCTCACTTTGATTCTTGTTGATAAAAGTAGTGGCAATTCCTGTTTTCCCACATCTTCCGGTTCTTCCGATCCTGTGAACATAGTTTTCGATTTCTGCAGGCATGTCGTACTTTATCACGTGTTGGATATCAGGGAAATCCAAACCCTTTGACGTAACATCAGTAGCTACCAAGACATCTTTTTTACCAGCTTTAAAAGACGAAATTGCATATTCACGTTCCTCCTGATCTTTCCCACCATGGATGGCTACTGCTTCCACTCCTTTTAATAAAAGATACTCGTGAATATCGTCCACATCAGCTTTGTTTTCACAAAACACTAAAATTGGAGGTGATGTTTTTTGTAGGCATTCGTGGAGGTACACGAGTTAAACTTCTTGTTTCACGTATTCAACTTCTTGGATAACATCCAGATTTTGCTCTGCTCGACCCGTTGACCGTGACAGGTTTGACCAAAGCGCTTCGGGAAACATTTTGGATCTTTGCAGGCATGGTTGCAGAAAACAAGAGAGTTTGTCTTTTTGCTTTGAAGTGATCGAATACTTCTCTGATGTCATCTTCAAATCCAAGATCCACAAATCTATCTGCTTCATCTAATGTCAAATACCTACACGAAAACAGGGGGTATCAAAGACAATCTTCATCTGCTATAGAATAAAGGAACACAAGACAATACAAAAGTCAGAATCAAATTTAACTATCAATAGACATAAAACTTAGCTAGACATCTTATATTTTGACACAATACGTTCCAAGTGCGTTATTAACGAAAGAATCCATCCTGGGTAATACGGTAGTACTGATAGTCAGAGCACGAAAGAGGGGATTCTAAGCGATAACCAACTTGTATAATGCCAGCTTCTTCTAAATAAGTTGCTATGTCACTCGTATCCACTTCTATTATAAGCATTCACTAGCATATTGTGGTAATTCTCTTTGTATGTTAACAGACCATTGGTCCATCAAATACCATGTGCTGCTTTTCGATTTGCTTATGATCAATATAGTTTATATTAATTAATATTTGCGCAATTTGAATTCAGAACTGATTCCAAACTATATATACAAGACTAGATCACCTACATAGCATCAAATATTCTAATGCAAAACTTATCTAAAGACATCAGCAAAAAGTATAAAAAGAACCGAAAAATCAGCAATCTTCATTTCTATACAGCACATACAAAAACAACGAGGTTAAAAAGCATAAATATAATAAATACAAAAGCATCATATTTATCAGCAATAGTTCTGCAATATTATACATTCAGTAAAAACGATAAGGTTTCTCTTATTTCTCAAGTCTTAAGGGTAATATGGTCCTAATTATATATTTCTTATGAACTCGATCTGGTGCCACATTAAGCTTTTAGCATTTGTATCGAGTATTGGACATTAAGTTTCACTCTCCTTTAAGATTCATACACCAAAACATGTTAAAGAGTAGGTACCAATAGCCCATTTTAGATACAAACTAATAAACACATTTATAAGTAAATCGATTGGAATTTACATATCTATTTTTTATAGGATGTGAAATTATCCATGTATTGGTGGAAGAAAAAGATATGCAATACCTTTGAAAGCTCCCAAATCTTTAAGTGTTGTTCCTTAAATGTTATCTTGCCAAGTAACTTGCATCGGCTATCTCATATATTTCATTAAATGTTATCTACTCATGGCAATTGAAGACTTTTCCTAGCTACACTGTAATTGAAGACTCATGGGTCCCTATTTCCTGTGTAGAGAGAGTTATACTGATCATTGAAACATGCCTCGTGGTTTCTATACTGCAAAATTACAAAACAAGAAAAGATGAGAATTTTTTTAATAACCGTCATACAACATCATAGACAAGTGATTTTCAGATGGAGCTGAAAATTTAATCTTACGGAAGTAAGCCTTCCTCTAGTGGCTCCCATGTATCAGTTATGTATGTGGATCCAATGGATGTTATTTGATGAAGACCAACAATTCTCCTCTGTGATACAATAGCTTTACAATTAATCAATGTAAATAACAATATAATGGTAGAATATAAGAGCAATCACGTACCTTTATGAGTTCCACAATGGTCACAGTCTTGTTTATCGGCCTGCCCATTGCTTTAAACACAATTTCTGATGAGCCTTTTTCCTATTAACAAGGTGAACAGTAGAAAAATAGACAATCAAGATTACCATCCAAAACAAGAAAAGAAGTTGAAATAATAGTATAATGAAAATGTGAAATTTCACAGGCCTAACATGTCGTTTTATCATATCTATACAACTATTCAAGAAAAACTGATACACACAATCATAGGATAGATTTATCAAAGAACTAGCTCGAATGCTCGATTTTGTACTTTTACGAAAACGGAGGATTTAACATGATATATGATTTCACTTTATGGGCCACAACATCCACACTCATAGCATGTATCAATTGGCATAGTAATTCATAAAGAACAGGTAACATTAACATGATACACTATGTCGAGTCTTAGGGCATGCTTGGTTGAGGGTTATAGCCTAAAAGGAATGGTAAAGATAATGATTAACAGGGCTTGGTTTTCTATAACGCAATAACTGATTACCCAAAAGTAGGTGCTGGAACTAAATTGAGGGTTATAAGATATCAGTTTTAGGTATTGGACATTAAGTTTATGTTTGGCAAGATAACCTTCTGTCTTGCCAAGTAACTTGCATGGGCTACCTCATATATTTCATTAAATGTTATCTTGCCGCTACTGCACCCATAACAATACCTAAACCTATTTTCAACTAGTCAACATAAATTTACATTATTTACTTACCTGTAGAAAGTACATGTTCATTTATAAAGCTATAAGCCAACAATATTGATGAAAATCAGATTTATACCCATCTGATATATTAAGCTTGGCAAACTTTAGCTCAATTTAATTGTTACTCCTAGGTTCATAGTAATTTCTATGTGTAAAGGATTACATATTACAACAAAGTTTGAGAATTAAAACCTTCACTTTCAACTAGATCCCAATATACATACATACAATTCTAGATACATAAATTCAAATTCAATACTTATTTTCAAATAGGTAGTATCCTCTAACTCTTAAAATCACAAACTTAATTACTAGTGTTAGGTCAGATAAGAACCAAGATAGCAAGGATTTAATATGAAAACGAGCTTAGAATCATTACGAATGGTGGTATTGGAGCTTTTAAAAACAAACCTTATTCCTCAGATTGAACCCATCAACACTTATAAGTTATGATTGAATGAATTATGAAAAAGAGAAAGAAAAAAAGATTGCATACCTTACTGTTGTAAGTTTTCAAACTCAAATAGTAGATAGAAAACATGTACATCGCCGTCGCCGGTTGAAGATCGCCGGTTAAAATCGATGGAATTGATTTCAACGACGACGGTTAGGGTGAAGACGGTGCCGGAATCAGGTTTCGGTTGTGGTGGATTTGGATCTGAGTGTTTGTGTTGTGTGTTTGTGTTGTACATTTGAATAAGATCTGAGTTTCGGTGGTGGTGGATTTGGATATGAGTGGATTTGAATAGGATTTGAGATAAGTGCTGTCAAAAAATATATATATAAGCATGCCAAAGTACAAATGTAAAATGACTAAAATGTCCTCGTGTATAAATACAGTTACCCAAAATATATAAGGTTGCCCAAAAAACAATACCTTACAATACATGACAAATACTTTCAAAATACGTACTTGTGTCATAGCTTTGTCGGACACGTGGCACCCCATGGTTGGCTCCAAGAAAATCGCTGGGCAACCTGTCTATTTTCGAATTTCAAAAAGGCGTGGTCCATAAAGTGATATGCATCAGGGCGCGCGGTCTATTTGGCTAATTTTCCCTAATAATTATCACTTTTTTATATTTAGATTTTATCATGTATTTAAATATGTAAGATATCTCTTAAGAATTATATAAACACAAGAGATAAAATTAGGGTTACATAACTTTTGTAACCCTGGAAGTTTTGTGTGCCTCCTTCCCCCTCACTCTAAATTTCAGTTGAGCACCAACAACACACAAACACACATCTGTGTTTGATTCTATTAATTAGCGTGTGGAGTTCAAGAAGATCAAGCACTAGCATCCTGCTGAAGTTGCTTGAACCTTAGTGTGTATAACTGTGAGAAGATCTTGCCTCTTTGTGTCCGTGTTGATCTCCTACCTAAGCAAGGTACACAATTGTTTTTATTGTTTATTTTGATTAGCCATAATGCATGCATATGTATCACTGGTATGGAAAAGCTTTTAAATGCTTTTAGTCTTCCGTTGTTACATGATTGTTTGTTTAATTGTCAAAATAAAATTATACCCTATGTTTTCCATCAATATGTTGGCTCGACTTTCGCTAATTATCTACATTGCTTATAATGTATTTGATTTGTTTATAAATGTTGGGTCCATTCATTACCCAAGTGTCCTAAAACTAGGATTTGGATAGAAAATACCCTAAGTGTTATATAACCGCAAACGTCATTCAAGTCACTGAGTTAACAGTCACTTTCGTGTCATCTTCAGGAAGCTCGGTCTAGAAGAAATCCTTTCCATTCAGTGAGGCAGGACTCAGTGAATGATACATGGGCCAAAGAAGAAGTTGATGGTTCAGGGAGTGATGACAATAACTCACTGAACCCCAAGTCTCCTCAACAATAAAGAAGACTGAAGACTTAAACACTAAAGAAGACTGAAGGAATGGAGGTGTTAATACAAATAAACCGTAAAAACGTTTATTAATATTTTGCGATCTCTTTGTGTTTTGTTGATAACAAATGTAATGTTATCTTAAGTAAAATTATAAGGATACATGTTATTTTTGTAAAGCATTTACATATAGCCATTTAAATACAAAAATGTAATAATTAAGCATTTGTTGTAATAGTTTATTAGGATGGGTAAAAACCATAACCCATGGACCATAACCCATGGATCTTAAACCCATACCAAAGAAGACTTGATACAATGTATACTTAGATACATTGAATCTAGAGAAAACCCATAACCCATGACCCATAACCAAAAAACCCATGGGCAAAGAGGAGCGTACCACGGATCCCTAGGATTACACTAGATGGATCCCAAGTGGAAGGGATCCGTGGGATCCGTGGAGCAGAGGAGAAATTTGCCTATAAATAGAGAGCCATTTCTTCATTCTAACTTACCCTCTTCTTACTAAATCTCTCATACACTCTCATTCTCTTCTAACATATAGATCACTTGATCTAGAGAGTTGTTCTTCTTTCTTTCTATTTGTGATCCTCATATAGGTCCTTCTCTAAGGCGAGATCACGAGCATTCTACAAGTCATCCAAGCAAGGGGCCCTTTATTGATTTGTCACTCAAGATTTCAGCGAAGATCTTGTATTTCATATTTCACATATTTGTTGTGTAATATTTGTGTTGGTTTGGTCCACCGTGCTACGGACTCGGTATCTAGCTTTGTACTGAAAAAAGTGTAAGCAAGCGTGAAGGCTTCTCCGCCAAGTGAAGGAGTTTGTTGACATAGTGCTTGAACTCTCGAGTAGGTGACTCGGGGAGTGGAGTAGGGCAAGGAAGGTGACCTTGTAGCCGAACCACTATAAATCGGTTGTGTCATTTCTATCCCTTAACTTTATCTATTTGCTTGCATTATCATTAGATCTATACGTTCTCAACATCCATACGATTTCACATAATATCGAATCTAAAAGTTTTTGAAATCAACTTAAAATCGGCAAAACTATTCAACCCCCCTTCTAGTTTTCCACAATTGGCATCAAGAGCTAAGTTTATAAAAGTTTTAAAATAAAATTGTATTTTAAAAACTTTTCGATCACTATGGGTTCTGAAAATTATAAGGAAGGGCAATCTATGCAACGACCACCACTACTTGAAACTAATGGTTTTATATATTGGAAAAATAGATTTGAAACATATGTGAAGTCTAAAGATATTGATCTTTGGTACATTATTGTTGAAGGTGATTTTGAGGCTACCTCAAATGATGATAAAGGAAATTTAGTTCACATACCTCATGATAAACTAAATGATGAAATGAAGAAAAAGCTTTCTAGAAATAGTGAAGCAAAAATGGTTTTATATAATGCTTTACCGAAAAAGGAATTTGAAAGAATTTCTATGCTTAAAACCTCTAAAGAAATGTGGAATTCTTTAGTTGTAACTCATCAAGGCAATCAACAAGTTAAAAATAATAAAATTGATTTATTTGTTCAACAATATGAACAATTTTCAATATCGGATGAGGAAACTATAGATCATTCATTTGCTAACTTTAATACTATTATTACATCTTTACAAGCACTTGATGAATCTTTTCTAGCCGTAACCATGTTAGGAGATATCTAAGGGCACTTCCATTCAAGTGGAGATCCAAGGTGACGGCAATCGAAGAGTCAAAAGATTTGACAATCCTCACCCTCGATGAACTCATAGGCAACCTAAAAGTCTACGAGCTTGTCCTTGCTAAAGATTTCGAAGCCTCAAAGGTGAAAGAGAAACACAAATCTCTTGCCCTTAAAGCCAAAAGGCTTCGAGCGATGAGGAGAACTCATCTTCGAGTAGTGACGACAAAGATGTGCTATGGCGGTAGGGACTTTAAAAGTTCTTTAGAAGAAAGGGTAGATACGTCAAACAACCCATATGATGATAAGAAAGGCTTTTCGGAAAAGCAAAGAGGGCGAAGCCAAAGGATGATCGTACTTTGCTTTAATGTGGAGACCCAAACCACTTTATTAGTAAGTGTCCTAAACGGGATGATCAAAAGTATGCTCTTGAAACGTGGGAATGAGCGACGAGGAGGATGAAGAAATTTGTCTTATGGCAAATGACGAGGTGTGCTTAAAGGTCGACCTAGACCCCGATGAATGGATCAAGGATAGCGGGTGCACAAGGCACATGACCGAGAATAGGGATCTATTCTCCACATATGAATCCATTAATGGAGGTAATGTGGTGTTTGGTAATAGCAAAAGTAGAATCATCGGTAAAGGTACGATTTCTAACAAATCTCTAACCATTAACGATGTGTGTCACGGAGAAAACCTAAACTTTAATCTCTTAAGTATAGGACAAATATGTGATAAAAAGTGCAATGTACTTTTACCGAAACCGGTAGTAAGATACTTAAAATGGCATAACCATAGGAAGAGGAATTAGGAAACATGGAGTCTATGTCATTAAAATCGGTAATGAACCTAAAGACAAATTATGTCTTACCTCTATGGATGATACTTCGACCTTATGGCATCGAAGATTGGGTCACGCCAACATGCGACTTCTTCAATCGCTATTATCCAAAGATCTAGTAAGAGATCTACCTAAGTTAAAATATGAACATCATTTTTGTGATGCTTGTAATATAGGAAAACAAGCTAATTCGAGTCATAAAGCTAAAAACATGGTGTCCACAACTAGGTGTCTAGAATTACTACATATGGATTTATTTGGTCCATCCGCTATCCAAAGTTATGGAGGAAACTACTACACTTTGGTAATAGTGGATGACTACTCTAGGTATACATGGACAAAATTTTTAAAGAACAAAATGGAAACCTTTAACTATTTTGAAATATTAAGCAAAAAGATCCAAAGACAACTAGGAAGTCCCATAGTGTCTATTAGGACGGATCATGGTAGGGAATTCGATAATGAAGTGCAATTCGGAGCTTTTTGTGACGCTAATGGTATTACTCATAACTTCTCGCTCCACGCACTCCACAATCGAATGGGGTAGTAGAAAGAAAGAATAGAACTCTACAAGAAATGAGTCGAACCATGCTTAATGAACAATCCATACCTCAAAAAATTTGGTGTAATGCCGTTGATACTTCAACGTATATACTCAATCGAGTCTTGATTAGACCAATCTTAGGAAAAACTCCATATGAGTTACTTCGAGGCAAAAAGCCTACGTTAAATCATTTTAGAGTCTTTGGTAGTAAATGTTTTATTCTTAACACTAAAGATTACCTTACAAAATTTGATCCTAAATCAACCGAAGGTATCTTTTTAGGTTATTCGCCTAATAGAAAAGCTTACATCATATTAAACAATGAAGGTAGAAGAGTCATTAAATATAAAATTTGATGAAAGTCCACCCAAACCCTCTTCACCTCTTGTCGATGACGAGATTATAGAAAGTGAAGCCATAGTAATAAAGAAAAAGATAAGTGAAGAAGAAGAACCTCTAAGTGATAAAATAGTAAACATTAAAGAGTCCAAAGATCACCCCGTAGATAAAGTCATAGGAAAACTAAACGAACGAACATTAAGATCTCAAGTTCAAAACCAAAGTAGCTTGTTTTGTTTCGTTTCAACCATAGAACCTAAGAATACACAAGAAGCCATAAAAGACGAAAGTTGGGTAATGGCTATGCAAGAAGAACTAAATCAATTTGTTTCTAATGATGTTTGGACACTTGTCCCTCCACCTAGTAATCAAACCATAATAGGAACCAAATGGGTTTATAAAACAAATTAGATGCAAACGGAATAGTGTCTAGGAACAAGGCTAGACTCGTTGCTCAAGGGTATAACCAACAAGAGGAATAGACTTTGATGAGACCTACGTCCCCGTGGCTAGATTAGAGTCTATAAGAATACTTCTTGCATATGCTTGTGCTAATGATCTAAAGCTTTATCAAATGGATGTCAAAAGCGCTTTTCTAAATGGTGTCATAAATGAAGAAGTATATGTAGCTCAACCTTTGGGCTTCATTTATTTTGAAAACCCCAAACATGTGTATAAATTAAAGAAAGCCCTTTACGGTCTTAAATAAGCTCCAAAAGCTTGGTATGATAGACTCAAGTCATTTCTAGTTAAACACAACTACACCATGGGGTTAGTTGACAACACACTTTTTACTAAGAAAGAGAGTCACATATAATCATAGTACAAATATATGTAGATGATATTATATTCCGATCCACTTGTCAAGACATGTGTGATGATTTCTCTAAAATCATGCATGACGAGTTCGAGATGAGTATGATGGGAGAACTTAGTTTCTTTCTTGATCTACAAATAAAACAAGTAGAAGATGGTATCTTCTTTAATCAATCTAAGTACATCAAGGAGATGTTAAAGAAATTCGGTCTAGAAGAGTCAAAACCAATTAGGACTCCAATGTCATCCGACACCAAACTCACAAAAGACGAGGACGGAGAATCCGTAGATAATACTAAATATCGTGGCATGATAGGTAGCCTTCTCTACCTCACGGCAAGTAGGCCGGATATCATGTTTAGTGTTTGCTTATGTGCTAGGTTTCAAGAAGACCCCAAAATATCACACCTAGAAGCCGTAAAAAGGATATTTAGATATATTAAAGGTACAACACAATTAGGATTATGGTATCCTAAGGGCACGGGAGTAGAAACAATTGTATATGCAGATTCTGACCATGCAGGTGATTTAATTGACTCTACAAGGTATGTAAACACTAGCCTTCTTCTTTCTGAGTCTAGGATTTCTATTTCACGCACAACTCACAAACAATACGGGAATTTTCAAAACCCAAGATGAGTTTTTACACTTATAGTTTTCTTATTTTTTAAGCCTATTTTCACAATGTTTTCTAAAAGGATGATACCTTCCCGTACCAATTTCACAAAAGCAATTTCTCACGTCTAGGACAAATCGCCTTTTCATTATTAATACAGAGTAAAAACCCGTTTTCATTGCATCTCATGTCTTTTGAATGCTAAAGGGGACACATAACTAATATGTGTTTTCGGGTACATTCATTTAAGCAACAATGAATTAGGAGCATTGATAACACAAAATTACGTACTCATGTACTAAATATGTGTTTTCGGGTTATCTCAATAGGATGCTTTTACACTTCTAGTTTATTTTTCTATTCCTTTTTAGGGTCGAGATAACCGAAACTCCAAATAGTTTGCATATAGGCACACACTAGGCAAAAATGTTTCCAAAAGGAAAATTTTGTGCTACCTGAAACACCAGACCCACGGATCCAGCCTTTATCTTTGGACGGATCCCTCAAGGGAAGGATCCGTGGGATCCGCGTAACGTAAGCTGTTTTCAACTTCTATTTTTCACTTTGGATGAAAAATCCACATTTGCTTCATTTTTGGGAGTATGATCTTTAATGCTTGTGTTCTCATGATCACATGCCTTGAATTCATATCTAATCATTAGATTTTAATCCACATTTTGGGTCAAGCATTCATTACAATGCTTTGTTTTTCTATATATATAACTCCCAAAATGCTTGCATACTCCATCTCCTTCTCACAAACACACTTCATCATGTCATCCAAAAACCCTTTAGGAGAATCATCTAGTACAAACAATCATGATATTCAAACCTTTGTACTTCCACCATCCAAAATACCACAATCAAATGCTAGGATATCCGCACGGATTAGTATCCGATCTTGTTGTTTAGCAAAACTAACCTCAAATGGTTTATCCTCATCAAATAACTCACCACAAGATGCTTCCATTATAGCACCACCCTCATCACCAACAAGTACACCAACTTCATCACCACCTAAAATAACTCTTTTGGAACTCCTTAAGACTCCAACAAGATCTAACCAACCTAAAGAAAAAGAATTAGTCTTTTCAACACCCCCCACATCTCCAAATACTATCTTTCAAGATCTTGAAACATCACCACCATTAGCTCCCATCACATTACAAGAACATCTAGGTTCTTTTCCACCACCATTTATTAACATTCCGGATATTGATCCATATTTTCCTATTTTTCCACCACAACTTCCGAAACACTCAAATCAAAACAACCCGGAAAACTTCCGCACTCATTACCCACATCATTTACATTGTGAACATTGCCAATCCACTAGGGAAATTGCAATAGAAGTTAGGGAAGAAATGCGTTTCATACTCAACCTCATCCTTGATCGCATCAATACCATTACTCATCAAAATCTCCATCCATAACCTTATGCAAGCATGGAAGGAATCACTACTACTACTTTTCTACTTTTAGTATTATTTTTCTTTTGAAGTCATTTTCAAGAACAAGTCTTGTTCTTATTTTTACATGCTTGTAAGTGGCATACATACCACTACAATTTGTTTTATTACAAGGCCTTATTTACATACCTTGGCTCCTAATCTTGATTCTCGACAACCACAAGATTATATAAGCATGTTACTAACCTTTATTTTTTATAGGAATTTTTATTTTTTTCTTCACTTGACGCCCCAAACAAGGGGGAGCTACCGTCAAGGGAGAGTTAGGAGCTTGTTTATTTCTTCCAAGGGTTAACTTTTTGTTTCGACAAAAAAGGGGAGAAGAAGTAAAACTTAGAGGCTTTCAAAACTTACATCTATTTTTAAGTTTTACTCATCATAACATTATGTTTTGTCATCAACAAAAAGGGGAGATTGTTAATACAAATAAACCGTAAAACGTTTATTAATATTTTGCGATCTCTTTGTGTTTTGTTGATAACAAATGTAATGTTATCTTAAGTAAAATTATAAGGATACATGTTATTTTTGTAAAGCATTTACATATAGCCATTTAAATACAAAATGTAATAATTAAGCATTTGTTGTAATAGTTTATTAGGATGGGTAAAAACCATAACCCATGGACCATAACCCATGGATCTTAAACCCATACCAAAGAAGACATGATACAATGTAAACTTAGATACATTGAATCTAGAGAAAACCCATGGACCAACCCATAACCCATGACCCATAACCAAAAAACCCATGGGCAAAGAGGAGCGTACCACGAATCCCTAGGATTACACTAGCTGGATCCCAAGTGGAAGGGATCCGTGGGATCCGTGGAACAGAGGAGAAATTTGCCTATAAATAGAGAACCATTTGTTCATTCTAACTTACCCCTCTTCTTACTAAATCTCTCATACACTCTCATTCTCTTCTAACATATAGATCACTTGATCTAGAGAGTTGTTCTTCTTTCTTTCTATTTGTGATCCTCATATAGGTCCTTCTCTAAGGCGAGATCACGAGCATTCTACAAGTCATCCAAGCAAGGGATCTTTGATTGATTTGTCACCAAGCAAGATTTCATGGCGAAGATCTTGTATTTGATATTTCACATATTTGTTGTATAATAGTTGTGTTGGTTTGGTCCACCGTGCTACGGACTCGGTATCTAGCTTTGTACCGGAAAAAGTGTAAGCAACGTTGTGAAGGCTTCTCCGCCAAGTGAAGGAGTTTGTTGACATAGTGCTTGAAACTCGAGTAGGTGACTCGGGGAGTGGAGTAGGGCAAGGAAGGTGACCTTGTAAGCGAACCACTATAAATCGGTTGTGTCATTTCTATCCCTTAACTTTATCTATTTGCTTGCATTATCATTAGATCTATACGTTCTCAACATCCATACGATTTCACATAATATCGAATCTAAAAGTTTTTGAAATCAACTTAAAATCGGCAAAACTATTCAACCCCCCCTTCTAGTTTTCCACAGGAGGGACAAGGCAAGATAAGTTTGAAACATATAAGGGAGAGTCCTAATCAAGCAAAGGTCAAACTTACCCTAAATGGCTAAGATCATAGCAGTGTCATCGATGCTATTCAAAAAGCAATGTTGTCCTATACTTAAAGTAGAATATTATAACAGAGACAAAATATGCAGGTATTTTGTCCAAACTAGCAAATGTCATCTTTGTCTTCATTATAACTTGTCCAAATACTTGTGTATAAATTGGATCATAAGGTGGAGTAAAAGGTTGACAAGTTTGTGTACTAAATGCTTAGACATTCACAAACACTTTTACTCCTCCAAAGACAACTAAAGTCCCTGATGTTAGCTTAGTTGCTTAGCATAGTTGTACTTAAGCTTAGCTTAAGTTTAGAGAAGAGACTACACCATACTTGTCATTCAATCCCAAGTGTTATTTCACAAACACTTGGGTATAAATTCTTTGAATTAATTCAAATAAGGATTTAAAAGTTGAAAAACTTGTGTTATTAGCTTTCTTTACATTTTAAACAAGTTTTTCATTACATCACTGAAACATAGAACACCAATAAATTAAATATGTTGTTAAGCTAGTCGTGTAAAAGGGACAACAATTAAGATACGACTCCAACCCATCGAAACCCACAAAACACAATAACACTAAAGGCAAACACTTGGTAGAAAATATGGTGGGTTGAAAATCAACCACGTCCACAACTCTCACATTGGTTGAAAATTATTCTAATGCATGTATATACAAGTAAGAAATATATAGCCCTTATTAGAAAGAGGCAGATGTGATGTCACCGTACGCACACCCCAACCTTCCCTAGCTTTGGCTCATGTTATGCTAGTAGATTTTCCATTATGCAAACATTAATATTTTTTTTGTTCGGCCAACATAATCCCCTAATAGAACTTATTAATTGCGTAAGTCACGCTAATATTTCCTTTGATGATTAGAAATCACAGTCCCGCATCCTCATGCCTGTCAACTATCATATCCGATCGTCAATTACATCAAAAAGAAATTCCAACCTTCGATCATTATTGTTAGAAAGTGACTTAGACTCTAAGGGTAGTTTGGTAACTTTGGTAATTTGTTTGATGTGTTCATCATGTTTTGGTATTTGAGTTTGTTTATAATTAGGAAACTATTTTAGCTTTTAGTTTATTATAAATAAGGACCATTACTATTAGAAGTTTTGTATGCGTTGAAATTGAATTTGATACCTTTGTATCATTTGAATTTGTTTGGAAATTTGAATAAAGTTTCTTCTTCGTTTATAGATTTTGTTTATCTGTGTCATCTTTTCATTACAGAAGTTGTCCGAGAGCAATGTCCGTTTAACCATGAAAAAGAATAAACTTTGTTTTGCTTGATGTTATGTTTCCTTTTGTTGATTGATCGATTATTTCATTTGGAATAATTAATCAATGTTTTGGAGTGAACTACTCATAATATAATCGACCGTGTATTTGGATTTGTTAGTTGGACAATATAACATAATGCTAATTTGATATTGGGCTTTTAGTTTGATTTGGGCCAAAATTTGGAATTTTGACTATGTTAGTTTTGTGTCAATGTTCTTTGGGTTGTTTGGTATTTGTGACATGTAGACATTGAATTTTGAGTTCCACAGGTTTGTTAGTTATTTGGATTTTATATCCATTTGACTTTGACCTGTTTGTTAGTCTCGGTTTAAAGGATCATTTTATTTGTTTGAATTTGATCCATAATCCGTATCATATAATTGGGTTGTTAGCAAGGTTGTCAAGATCGGGATCCTACCCAGGATTGTTTTCGTCTTTGCAAGATCGTGATCGTAAGATCGGATCGGGATCTTAAGATCCTACTTTAATGTTATTTCTTAATACTTTATGTAATTTTATAGAAATCTACAAATTCTAATACATTATAACCATAAAATACTATGAGTGTTTCATATAAATGTTGTCCTAAATTATGACTATAAAATGTTAAAAAATATTAACATGTTATTTTTTGAATTCTACAAACAAACAACCCATAAATTTGTAGTTTTTTAGTTTGTAATCCGAGAAAAGTAAGATCGGATCGGATTAGATCGTAAGATCGTATAGTCAAGATCGGGATCCTATAAGATCTTAAGCTTGCAAAGATCCTATGTAGGATCCGGATCGTTTTTGCTTTGCAGTATCGTAAAATCGTAAGATCCTAAGATCAGGATCGGGATCCTGAAAACCATGGTTGTTAGGATTATCCATATCATATTTGGGGTGTTTAGATTATATGGCCCATTCGTCAAGTTATTTATTAATTTAACTTTGTTTGATACTTGGATAATAAGTTTAACGTTGGACCGCAAAACTTATCAAATAAGCGGATCATTATAATTTGAATTTGATATTTGGAATTTGTAAATCGATTTCGTGTTTGAAGACTTGGTTACAATTAGGTCGTTTGGATTTTTTTCGTTGTTGGAAATTTTTTAGTTTGGAAAAATTTGGACCTTCTATTTTCCGGCCTTTAAAGTTGGTTGCGCGAGTTTGATTGTTTTTGTTGAAGATCGTTTGGGTGGATTTGTTTTGTTGGCTAGCCTTTTTGAATTTGTCGGTTAACGTTTAATTTTTCGTTTTGAAGTCATCGACGTTTGTCTTGGATCGATTTTGTTAGGATATTTTTTAGGAATCAATTGTTTGTTTGAATTACGCTAGTATTTCTAATGTTTGGAATTTGATTCTGAACATATAGGAGAGTTCAGGTCATAATAAAGATTGTTATAAAGTGACTTAAACTATAAGGATTATTTAGTAACTTTAATAATTTGTTGGACGTGTCCTAGACACTTTGGTATTTGAGTTTGTTTAGAATAAAGAAACTATATTAGGGTTGCTTTCTTATAAATAAGGATTATTATCATTAAAAGTTTTTGTACTTTAGAATTAGAATATGATACATTTGTATCATTTGAATTTGTTAAACAATTTGAGTAAAGTTTTGTTTCATTTATTGATTTTGTTTATTTATGTCGTCTTTTGATTAGTAACCATTACTATTGTCAATATGTTCTACCTATCAAATGTCAATAAAGATTCCATCATCTTTACGCATCATGGACTATGAGAAGGATACAATAAACGAAAAACTAAAATGAGAAGAATAAAAATGATTTCTAGTCACACATTTCAAATAAGAGAGATTTTTAAGGTGAGTTGCATCTATTTTTATATGTGCATCTGAAATGTGTGGTTGTGGTTTCTTCTCACTATTTTCATTTTAATTTTTCTTCTCATTTGATCTTAACTCAATGAACCATATGTAATTTTCATGCATTTTGGTTTCAGATACTAAGTTTTTATGATTATTCCAAACACAAAATAAACTAGTTTGTCTTAAGAACCAATCGCCTTGGGAACCATTTGTTCATGGGTAGTTAATTGAATTCTAGTTCAGTGTGTAAATAGTAAATCTCGATTACTTTTTTAATAACCCCTATTTTAAAATATATTTATTTACAAGTTCAAACTCTACGAAAGGTAATTTTGGGGCCAGCCTTCGGGTGCCTGTTCTCCTAACACAAATATTCTTGTGGGGTCGGAAAATGAAGACTTTTGAAAGAAATAGGTCATGGGTTTAATCCCAACTCTCTCGTTTTGTAGGAAACAAATGAACATTGTTTCAGGTTGTTCCTTTTAGAATTATCTGTGATACTAAAAGGTGCACGGAGTTGCGTTTTCTCTGACAATTTAAACTTTAACATAAAATAAGTTGGTAATAATCTTACTTCTTTATAAAAAGTACATAAAAATGTCTTAAAAAATTAAGAGGTACTACCTCAGATGCACATAATACAAGTTAATCTCAACAATTCTTGATAATAAATGTAAATCCTTTGCTAAGAAAAATGTAAATCAAATATTGGTGAAATGTAATTAAATCTTTTAAAATTATTATTGTAACCGATAACTATTAATAGAAAATTTAAAAAACATAAAGTTAATAGTAGGTTTAGTTTACGAAACATGTAAAGAAAGATAGTTTTGGTGGTTGACCATAGAGTTTTTCTTTTTTTTTAACTATGCTTTTTGATCTTTTGGCCGATTAATGGGGTTGGAACTCACCGTAAATACTCAAACAGGTAAAGTCTATTAGACGTAGATGGCCCCGGTTGTGGGCTTTGGGTCCGTTAGTGTTTTTAGGGTTTCTAGTAGGTTCTATGTAATTGTATTATAAATACCGTATCAATAATAGAATATCTCTTACCAAGTTTTAATTTTCTAATATGGTATCAGAGCGGGTCTGATCCTCAGACCTAGGTGGCTAAGTTGAGTCGCCTCCTCTATATCACCTCGTCAAACCCTAGCCACCATCATTTATCCCGTTTACAAAAAATAATAATAATAAATAAAATATCTATGCTTTGATTTTATTTTGGTTTCTTTGCTTTTGTTGCTTCTGCAGATGAAGATTTGTCTCCACTTGCTACTATCGGATGTCTTCATCAAGAAATATGAACGTATGGTGAACTTTGAAAACCAAAATTAATGCTACCGTTCCATTCAGGGACGGAGCCAGGAACAAGTATGACCGGGTGCACAAATTTTTTTTAACTATAATATAATAGAGTTTAGGATGCTAACTAAATAAGACTAAAAATATTTTTTGATGAACCGGGGTCATTTAAGATACATTTGAGAAAAATCGATGTTTTTTTTTTAAATTAACATTATATCAAAAAAATACATAGGTGTTCCGGGTACCCACGAGACCCCGCCTGGCTCCATCCGTGGTTCCATTCCTTGTATTCAATTGTTAGTAACGTCGCTAAGTGACAATAAGTTACAAATATTTGGTAAACTAATATGTGATGAGTTATTTGCATATAAATACACATGAAAGGGTATTATGGTTTTTTTTTCTTATCAAAAGGGAGTTAGTAAATTACTACGTATAAATTATGTTTAAAGTTTTCGGTTTAATTTCATGATAAGCTTTAAAAATGTAACCAAGACATGTCTAGTTATTTAAGAGTATGATTTTTAGTAGGATCGGTCATTTCACAGGGTTTGCATCAACTTAAAATCGGCAAAACTATTCAACCCCCCTTCTAGTTTTCCACAGGAGGGACAAGGCAAGATAAGTTTGAAACATATAAGGGAGAGTCCTAATCAAGCAAAGGTCAAACTTACCCTAAATGGCTAAGATCATAGCAGTGTCATCGATGCTATTCAGAAAGCAATGTTGTCCTATACTTAAAGTAGAATATTATAACAGAGACAAAATATGCAGGTATTTTGTCCAAACTAGCAAATGTCATCTTTGTCTTCATTATAACGGCTGTCCAAATACTTGTGTATAAATTGGATCATAAGGTGGAGTAAAAGGTTGACAAGTTTGTGTACTAAATGCTTAGACATTCACAAACATTTTTACTCCTCCAAAGACAACTAAAGTCCCTGATGTTAGCTTAGTTGCTTAGCATAGTTGTACTTAAGCTTAGCTTAAGTTTAGAGAAGAGACTACACCATACTTGTCATTCAATCCCAAGTGTTATTTCACAAACACTTGGGTATAAATTCTTTGAATTAATTCAAATAAGGATTTAAAAGTTGAAAAACTTGTGTTATTAGCTTTCTTTACATTTTAAACAAGTTTTTCATTACATCACTGAAACATAGAACACCAATAAATTAAATATGTTGTTAAGCTAGTCGTGTAAAAGGGACAACAATTAAGATACGACTCCAACCCATCGAAACCCACAAAACACAATAACACTAAAGGCAAACACTTGGTAGAAAATATGGTGGGTTGAAAATCAACCACGTCCACAAC
The DNA here is from genome assembly GCA_910596185.1 of Chrysanthemum makinoi. Lineage (NCBI taxonomy): Eukaryota > Viridiplantae > Streptophyta > Magnoliopsida > Asterales > Asteraceae > Chrysanthemum > Chrysanthemum makinoi. Next base: position 80,527,923 of record OU343221.1, on the reverse strand, counting down.
TCTCACATTGGTTGAAAATTATTCTAATGCATGTATATACAAGTAAGAAATATATAGCCCTTATTAGAAAGAGGCAGATGTGATGTCACCGTACGCACACCCCAACCTTCCCTAGCTTTGGCTCATGTTATGCTAGTAGATTTTCCATTATGCAAACATTAATATTTTTTTGTTCGCCAACATAATCCCTAATAGAACTTATTAATTGCGTAAGTCACGCTAATATTTCCTTTGATGATTACAAATCACAGTCCCGCATCCTCATGCCTGTCAACTATCATATCCGATTGTCAATTACATCAAAAAGAAATTCCAACCTTCGATCATTATTGTTAGAAAGTGACTTAGACTCTAAGGGTAGTTTGGTAACTTTGGTAATTTGTTTGATGTGTTCATCATGTTTTGGTATTTGAGTTTGTTTATAATTAGGAAACTATTTTAGCTTTTAGTTTATTATAAATAAGGACCATTACTATTAGAAGTTTTTGTACGTTGAAATTCGAATTTGATACCTTTGTATCATTTGAATTTGTTTGGAAATTTGAATAAAGTTTCTTCTTCGTTTATAGATTTTGTTTATCTGTGTCATCTTTTCATTACCAGCAAGTTGTCTGAGAGCAATGTCCGTTTAACCATGAAAAAGAATAAACTTTGTTTTGCTTGATGTTATGTTTCCTTTTGTTGATTGATCGATTATTTCATTTGGAATAATTAATCAATGTTTTGGAGTGAACTACTCATAATATAATCGACCGTGTATTTGGATTTGTTAGTTGGACAATATAACATAATGCTAATTTGATATTGGGCTTTTAGTTTGATTTGGGCCAAAATTTGGAATTTTGACTGTGTTAGTTTTGTGTCAATGTTCTTTGGGTTGTTTGGTATTTGTGACATGTAGACATTGAATTTTGAGTTACACAGGTTTGTTAGTTATTTGGATTTTATATCCATTTGACTTTGACCTGTTTGTTAGTCTCGGTTTAAAGGATCATTTTATTTGTTTGAATTTGATCCATAATCCGTATCATATAATTGGGTTGTTAGCAAGGTTGTCAAGATCGAGATCCTACCCAGGATTGTTTTCGTCTTTGCAAGATCGTGATCGTAAGATCGGATCGGGATCTTAAGATCCTACTTTAATGTTATTTCTTAATACTTTATGTAATTTTATAGAAATCTACAAATTCTAATACATTATAACCATAAAATACTATGAGTGTTTCATATAAATGTTGTCCTAAATTATGACTATAAAATGTTAAAAAATATTAACATGTTATTTTTTGAATTCTACAAACAAACAACCCATAAATTTGTAGTTTTTTAGTTTGTAATCCGAGAAAAGTAAGATCGGATCGGATTAGATCGTAAGATCGTATAGTCAAGATCGGGATCCTATAAGATCTTAAGCTTGCAAAGATCCTATGTAGGATCCGGATCGTTTTTGCTTTGCAGTATCGTAAAATCGTAAGATCCTAAGATCAGGATCGGGATCCTGACAACCATGGTTGTTAGGATTATCCATATCATATTTGGGGTGTTTAGATTATATGGCCCATTCGTCAAGTTATTTATTAATTTAACTTTGTTTGATACTTGGATAATAAGTTTAACGTTGGACCGCAAAACTTATCAAATAAGCGGATCATTATAATTTGAATTTGATATTTGGAATTTGTAAATCGATTTCGTGTTTGAAGACTTGGTTACAATTAGGTCGTTTGGATTTTTTTCGTTGTTGGAAATTTTTTAGTTTGGAAAAATTTGGACCTTCTATTTTCCGGCCTTTAAAGTTGGTTGCGCGAGTTTGATTGTTTTTGTTGAAGATCGTTTGGGTGGATTTGTTTTGTTGGCTAGCCTTTTTGAATTTGTCGGTTAACGTTTAATTTTTCGTTTTGAAGTCATCGACGTTTGTCTTGGATCGATTTTGTTAGGATATTTTTTAGGAATCAATTGTTTGTTTGAATTATGCTAGTATTTCTAATGTTTGGAATTTGATTCTGAACATATAGGAGAGTTCAGGTCATAATAAAGATTGTTATAAAGTGACTTAAACTATAAGGATTATTTAGTAACTTTAATAATTTGTTGGACGTGTCCTAGACACTTTGGTATTTGAGTTTGTTTAGAATAAAGAAACTATATTAGGGTTGCTTTCTTATAAATAAGGATTATTATCATTAAAAGTTTTTGTACTTTAGAATTAGAATATGATACATTTGTATCATTTGAATTTGTTCGGCAATTTGAGTAAAGTTTTTGTTTCATTTATTGATTTTGTTTATTTATGTCGTCTTTTGATTAGTAACCATTACTATTGTCAATATGTTCTACCTATCAAATGTCAATAAAGATTCCATCATCTTTACGCATCATGGACTATGAGAAGGGATACAATAAACAGAAAAATTAAAATGAGAAGAATAAAAATGATTTCTAGTCACACATTTCAAATAAGAGAGATTTTTAAGGTGAGCTGCATCTATTTTTATATGTGCATCTGAAATGTGTAGTTGTGGTTTCTTCTCACTATTTTCATTTTAATTTTTCTTCTCATTTGATCTTAACTCAATGAACCATATGTAATTTTCATGCATTTTGGTTTCAGATACTAAGTTTTTATGATTATTCCAAACACAAAATAAACTAGTTTGTCTTAAGAACCAATCGCCTTGGGAACCATTTGTTCATGGGTAGTTAATTGAATTCTAGTTCAGTGTGTAAATAGTAAATCTCGATTACTTTTTTAATAACCCCTATTTTAAAATATATTTATTTACAAGTTCAAACTCTACGAAAGGTAATTTTGGGGCCAACCTTTCTGTTCTCTCTAACACAAATATTCTTGTGGGGTCGGAAAATGAAGACTTTTGAAAGAAATAGGTCATGGGTTTAATCCCAACTCTCTCGTTTTGTAGGAAACAAATGAACATTGTTTCAGGTTGTTCCTTTTAGAATTGTCTGTGATACTAAAAGGTGCACGGAGTTACGTTTTCTCTGACAATTTAAACTTTAACATAAAATAAGTTAGTAATAATCTTACTTCTTTATAAAAAGTACATAAAAATGTCTTAAAAAATTAAGAGGTACTACCTCAGATGCACATAATACAAGTTAATCTCAACAATTCTTGATAATAAAAGTAAATCCTTTGCTAAGAAAAATGTAAATCAAATATTGGTGAAATGTAATTAAATCTTTTAAAATTATTATTGTAACCGATAACTATTAATAGAAAATTTAAAAAACATAAAGTTAATAGTAGGTTTAGTTTACGAAACATGTAAAGAAAGATAGTTTTGGTGGTTGACCATAGAGTTTTTTCTTTTTTTTAACTATGCTTTTTGATCTTTTGGCCGATTAATCCACAGGGTTGGAACTCACCGCCGTAAATACTCAAACCAGGTAAAGTCTATTAGACGTAGATGGCCCGAGCCCGGTTGTGGGCTTTGGGTCCGTTAGTGTTTTTAGGGTTTCTAGTAGGTTCTATGTAATTGTATTATAAATACCGTATCAATAATAGAATATCTCTTACCAAGTTTTAATTTTCTAATATGGTATCAGAGCGGGTCTGATCCTCAGACCTAGGTGGCTAAGTTGAGTCGCCTCCTCTATATCACCTCGTCAAACCCTAGCCACCATCATTTATCCCGTTTACAAAAAATAATAATAATAAATAAAATATCTATGCTTTGATTTTATTTTGGTTTCTTTGCTTTTGTTGCTTCTGCAGATGAAGATTTGTCTCCACTTGCTACTATCGGATGTCTTCATCAAGAAATATGAACGTATGGTGAACTTTGAAAACCAAAATTAATGCTACCGTTCCATTCAGGGACGGAGCCAGGAACAAGTATGACCGGGTGCACAAATTTTTTTTAACTATAATATAATAGAGTTTAGGATGCTAACTAAATAAGACTAAAAATATTTTTTGATGAACCGGGGTCATTTAAGATACATTTGAGAAAAATCGATGTTTTTTTTTTAAATTAACATTATATCAAAAAAATACATAGGTGTTCCGGGTACCCACGAGACCCCGCCTGGCTCCATCCGTGGTTCCATTCCTTGTATTCAATTGTTAGTAACGTCGCTAAGTGACAATAAGTTACAAATATTTGGTAAACTAATATGTGATGAGTTATTTGCATATAAATACACATGAAAGGGTATTATGGTTTTTTTTTCTGGGATAATTCCATATTTACCCAACTTAAACCTCATAATTTCATATTTCCCCAAAACACAAGTTTTTAGTGCATATGTACAATGCTTTTAAAGCATGTGTTGGGGAAATATGGAATTATGAGGTTTAAGTTGGGTATATATGGAATTGCCCTTTTTTTCTTATCAAAAGGGAGTTAGTAAATTACTACGTATAAATTATGTTTAAAGTTTTCGGTTTAATTTCATGATAAGCTTTAAAAATGTAACCAAGACATGTCTAGTTATTTAAGAGTATGATTTTTAGTAGGATCGGTCATTTCACAGGGTTTGCATCAAAAGCCCACACGGTATCCTTGATCTCGTAATTGTTACTCTCGATCGTAGTAAGTTAGTACTGGGTCGCTGCATGCAAACAAAAAGGCAGAAAGCATTATTGTATAGGGGATTTCTGTTTTCTATACGAATTAGTTTTTGAATCCTATTATTCTTTCAGCATTCCCCTCTCGATACCAGTTCACGTTCTGCAAATTTAATATAATGCTTCGTTTGCAAATTTAATATAGTATAATGCTTCGTTTGCTTACAAATGAGACACCTGCCAGTTCCACTTAAAAATGTTGTGTTATGATTGAAACCAACATAAAACTTATTTATGAATATTCGATTATAGAGTCATTTTTAAGTGGTGGAACATTGTAAGAAACCTTTTTATTTTTTATTTTTAATTACTGAAACCTATCTTTTTTACTTTGAGCTATGAACCTCTCATGATGTGCACTATCTGTGGCGTGTGATTAGTCAACAACGTCTCTTTCTGTATGGTTAGAGAGCATTGGCCTATTATATGATTCAGGAGGCATATGGATCAATGCTAGCTTTGTCGGATATGGTAGGGTGGATGGTTGTGTGGTGCCCCATGCTCCACCGCACATTTCTAGCGTAAATTCAATTCGAATCTGCAGTCTGATTATGCAAACGTATGCATGTGTAGGAGCTCATGATAACATACGTTTTTCTACTATATGAAAAGTTGAGTGATTCATATGGATATATTTTAGTCTTAAATACAATGATTTTTGCATAATATGTTTGATAAACTCCATGACTTTATAAGCTGTTGGATTTGGATTGCGCTTTAAGTTGGAAAACTTCTTGAGTTATATGTATTAATTGTTTATGTAATCCATGCACTCCGTAGTTTTTCTTTTTCTTCTCTAGGGAAGGATGTCAAGGGTTCATGCGATATGTGATGCTATTGGGCATATTGGACATAGGTGTTACTCGATCAACTTATTTTAGTTCAATTGGTTTTGTTGCCTTGTTGGAACATATACGAATGAATCGTTGATTTTAATTTAATTTATTTATTTATTTATTTGTTTTGGTAAAGGGATTATACCCGGTGAAATATGAATCATTGATTTATGTTAGTACTTATGGGTTTAGTGGATTTGTCCAAAGATAATTATTAGGGTACTGGCAATGCACGCGGCATGGTCTTCGGTTTGATGAATGCCGATCGGCATGAGTGGTGCCTCGCAATCGGCATGAGGCGGCATGAGAAGAGAGACATCACAAACGAAAAGTATGCCGATTCTACATGGGAAAAAAAGAGCCGTTAAGGTGCATTGAAAGTCAAAAAGAGCCGTTTAGGTGCATTAAAAAACAAAAAATCACTTTTTTTTCTCCGTATTTAAACACAATAACATTTCTATTTTTTTCTCAAACAATATCATTTCTATTTCACAAACAAAATGTATTCATCTTCATCTTCTTCATCCGAGGACGAGTTAGATTTTTTATCCGACTCTTCCGAGGACATATTTTCCACCGGTTCTACCATAGAAACCTATTTAGCCGCATGCGATAGCATTGAAGACACGGCTAGCTCTACCCGAAGACATGTTACCCGTTATCGTGAAAAAGCGCTAGAAACTCTAATGAAAAAGCGCTAGAAACGCCAGTTTATGACCCGAATGTACTACCGGAGTTACAAAATGAAAATATCCATCACCGTCTCCGTTATGATCTTACAGAGTATGTGGACGCTCAAGACTTACCATACCTTGATGATTAGTGTTTTTTTTAATAAGTATTATGTAATTTTCTTTTAAGTATTATGTAATTTTCTTTTAAGTATTAATAAAATATTATGTTTTTATTAAATTGTTTAATAATATATATATATATATATATATATATATATATATATATATATATATATATATATATATGAGTTAGGCATGGTTGCCACTAAAAATCTATTGTTAGGTATGAGATTGGTAAGAGATGAGATGGAAAGATATTATTGGTGGGTGATTATGCATGAAAAAATGTCTTAGGCATGGTTGCCACCACCCTTAGAGATTTAATGCTCACATTTAGAATAAATAGTTGGCTTTGATTTATTGGTGGCATTTTATAGTAGTTTCAAAATTGGGGTATTACAATTTTGAACCTTATAATGTGATGTTATAGTTTAGCTGGTTTCTATTTGCATTTGTAGTTAAATGTCGAGTGATACAGTCTTTGGAGCACAGGTTTGCTGTTCTATTCATGCTGTGGTGGTAGGTGATCATGGTACGGGTAAATCAAGCTTAATCGCCGTAGCTGCTTCAGAGAATTTTCCTGAAAGTGTTTCTCCTGTGCTTCCGCCTACTCGTCTTCCGGCAGATTATTATCCGGAGGGCGTTCCAGTTATTATTATCGATACTGCTTCTAGGTTTATAATTTTAAATTTTAGAGAAAATTACCAAAAGGGGACTTTTTTCCAAGTGTGATCCATTTTTAAGACTTTTTTCTCATCTCTTTCACAAAAGAGCCTGCTCAACTGCTCAACTCTATTATTTTGATGACACGTGTCATGTGGTAGGTGAAGATATTTTTTACCTTTTAACTTAAATGACTAATTTACCCTCAAACATATATATAAAAGACACCACATATTTCATTTTTTTTAATTTTTTTCTCTCTCTCTTCAACCTCAATCCAAGATCCGGCCATATCTCCGGCCATGAGAAAAGATCCGGCCGTATCTCCACCACCACCACCACCACCACCACCACCACCACCACCACCATTTGCTCAACTGCTCGACCACCACTGCCAATGCTCGACCACCACCGCTCACCACCTTAGCGGTCCATAACCACCACCACCACCGCCAATCAGACTACCACCGCTCAATGTCGACCACCACGCTCACCACCTTAGCGGTCCATAACCACCACCACCACCGCTCAACTGGTCGACTACCATCTGCCACCACCTTAGCGGTCCATAACCACCACTGCTCAACCACAAAAATTATCTATACTTACAAAATTACTTATTTCATTACTAGATCCACCCATTCAATAAATCCATCTCCAACATAACTTTACTTAATTAACCACAATTTTATTTAAAAAAACATCTGACATGTATCAACTGTAAAAGATATATATCAATTCTTGACTTTTTGGTGTTTTAATCTCTTGTTCGTGGTTATGTTCGAAAAAGAAAACTACCATCTGACATGTTTCTCCTCATCCCAAGACACCATTATTTTCATCTATTAACAAATGTTTTATATTGTTGTATCGCCGGAATCTGCTGCTATTGCCGGAATCTGCTGCTATCGCCGGAATCTTTAAAACACAAGAACATCAAGCAGCCTCGTCATTATTCGCACCCCTTTTATGTTCCTTAAATGGCAGCGGTGGTGGTGGTTTGATTACCGGTCCATAACCTTACCAGCGGGAACATATTTCCGGATCTTGCCGGTAATCACCTGTCGGATCTTGCCGGATCTTGCCACACACAAACACTGTAAACAAAAAAAAAAGGTATATCATGTACAAAAAAAAAAATAAAAAATGGGTGTAGATATGAATTTCTTTCACGTAAAAAAGAATGGGTGTAGATATGAATTTCTTTCACAAAAAAAGGTATATCATCTTGCAGGATCTTTCTGCAAATGGGTGCCGGATCAATAGTGCCTATCTGACATCAACAAAAACAAACAAATAAAATATAGAGTAAATTGCAAAAATCGTCCCTGTGGTTTGCCCAGATTGCAAAAATCGTCCCTAGGGTTCGCTAATTGCAGGCGGCCTCCCTGTGGGGAAACTTTTTCATCATTTTGGTCCCCGGCGTTAACTAGATTCCGTTAAGTGTTACACTTTAGCCCCTTTTGGCTAACGACCGTTGCAACGTTAATCCTTTAAACCACAGGGACGATTTTTGCAATTACACCGTTAGTCCTCAATACAAAAACAATTGCACCGTTAGTCCTTAATACACAATTTCAGTTAAAAAAAAGTCAAAAAAAATTTGTAAAAAAAATCTTCAAAACAAATTTTTTTTGATATTTTTTTCTAAAATCTTTAATATTTTCGAAATAATTTTTTTTTCAAAAGAAAAAAATCGAAATATTTTATTCCAAATTTTTTATTTTCGAAATTATTTTTCCAAATTTCTAAAAATTATTTTGGAAAAAGAATTTAGAAAAAAATTCGGAAAAATATCGGACAGAAAAAATGCGACATATTGCAATTTTTGAAAAAAAAAATCATTTTTTTTGAATTTTTTTAGGCTGCATTATTGCTAGCATGCGAGAGGGGTGTTTACAATTCGGGTAATATCCACAAGAACCGTAAACTGAAATCGAACCGAACAAAAAAAATCCAACTGAATTTTTTAGAACCGAACCGAATTAAATATACGGTTTTCGTTGGATATTTAGCAAAATTCAAACCGAACCGAATGTTTATGTATATAAATATATATGTACGTATATATTTATATACCTAAAAAGACCATTAAACATTTTCATAGGAGAAATTAAAACACTTTTTTAGTGTGAAATATATTTTTTGCTAAATATATATAAAATTAAATTAAAAAAAAAATTTATGTAGTTCGGGGTTAAATCGAAAACCGAATCAAGTTTACCTATCTTCATTCAATCATTCGTATGACGCGCGCGATAATTTTATGAAAAAATAACGGTTTTAACTTTTAACTACAAAATTAGCAAAACAAATTCAAGTTATTAACTACAAAAATCAAGATATGTTACGTGTATTTAAAATTACTCACATAATACGTAAATATGAAATTTGCTTCTAATATTATACTTCGCCGAGTCTCTTTTAGCGTTAACTCCCTATGTCTTAAAACGATAATTTCAACCCAGCGTTGCGACGGAATGTTTGTAATATTCTTTTTCTAAATTAAGAGTTTAATATTTTGGATATTACCCGAATTGGAAAAATAAATTTCTAAGAAAAAAATTAAAAAAAAAATGATTTTTTTTTCAAAAATTGCAATATGTCGCATTTTTTTTGTCCGATACTTTTTCCAGATTTTTTTTTCTAAATTCTTTTTCCAAAAATAATTTTTTAGAAATTTAGAAAAATAATTTCGAAAAAAAAAATTTTGGAATAAAAATATTTCAATTTTTTTCTTTTGAAAAAAAATTATTTCGAAAATATTAAAGATTTTAGAAAAAAATATCAAAAGTTTTTTTTTTTTGAATTTTTTAACTGAAATTGTGTATTAAGGACTAACGGTCCAATTGTTTTTGTATTGAGAACTAACGGTGTAATTGCAAAAATCGTCCCTGTGGTTTAAAGGATTAACGTTGCAACGGTCGTTAGCCAAAAGGGGCTAAAGTGTAACACTTAACGGAATCTAGTTAACGCCGGTTAAAGCCAGGGACCAAAATGATGAAAAAGTTTCCCCACAGGGAGGCCGCCTGCAATTAGCGAACCCTAGGGACGATTTTTGCAATCTGGGCAAACCACAAGGACGATTTTTGCAATTTACTCTAAAATATATAAAGATGAAAGACGAACAAATAATAGAAGATAATTATTTTGAACTACTACCATATTGTATTTTTATCATGAAGCTTCTTTTGCAATTATTATCAAGGATCAAAACCACCACCTATATCATTTGCAGAAAGAACAAAAAGGATAATATTGTAACTGTAAGTTGGGTTATATTAATTTCTTGTCAGAATCGTAAGTTGGTTTATATTAATCTGCTGCACGTAATGATGTGAATATGAATTTCTTTCCATCTTGCCGGATCCAAAGAAAATTAGGTGGGGAAGAGATGAAATAATTGAAGAGAGAGGGTGGGTATTTATATAGGGCATAAATGTCATTTAACTGAAAAGTAAAAAAGCTATCTACCTAACCTTTGTACCACACTTGTCACAAAAATAATGAAGTTGAGCAGTTGAGGAGCAGTTGAGCAGGCTTTTTTGGGAAAGAGATGAGAAAAAAGTTTTAAAAATGGACCACACTTGAAAAAAAATCCCATTTTAGTAATTTTCTCTAAATTTTATTTATTTGTTTATTTCATTTGTTAGGTTATGTGGTTGTTTGTTAGGTTTACACTTATACAAGACGTGTACCCGCGCAAAGCGACGGTGTATAGCGATAAATAATTTTACTTGCGAAATCATGATTTTGGTTCGACTTTTGATGCAAATCGTGTGTATTTTGAATTACATAAAATGTGTTTTTTAAAACTAATATAGTGTTTGTTTTGAAAAGCTGTCAAATTTAGAATTGATTAAGAAAATATATAATTTAAGTTGCCAAGTTTAAGAGGTACTTCGGGGTAATTTGGGCAAACGACATTAATTTATGTTTCAAGATTTCAAGATTCAAGTTTTCAAGAAAAGAGATACACTCTTTATAAGTAGTAAAGATATGTTTTTTTGTTAATTGTTATTGCTAGTTTGGAAGGTAAATCTAAGTTAAAGGAAGAATTAAAGGGAGCCGATGTGATCGTGTTAACTTATGCTTGTGATAAACCTGAAACGTTTGATCATCTTCAAAGTTTATGGATGCAGGAAGTTCGTCATTTGAAGGTTTAGCAATTTTCCTTATTTTACAATATCGCGTTTTGATAAGTAGATAATGCTTCCCTTTTATTGAGCTTTTGATATAGCATATATATAACGGTGCTTACTTAATTATTTGCGAATGAAATAAGTTGTCATTAAATTGGTTTAACAAGTAATCCCAAACACAACTAATTTGTGAATGCAATTATTAGTTTAAATAGTTGATTGTGAGACTTGATTTGTGTTTTGTTTTGGTATCTATGTACATATCTATAGGTGAAGGTACCCGTGATTGTGGTTGGTTGCAAGTTAGATTTGAGAGAGGATCATAATCCCTTGAGTTTCGAACACGTGGTGGCTCCAATGATGCAACAGTATAAGGAGATTGAAACTTGTATCGAGTGGTCTGCAGCTAATCTTGCTCAGGTATATATGTTTATTGTGTTTAACCAGTAATTTTTTGTAGTTTTATGAAGATTTCAAGTTAATGGTGATCCTAACTAGATTAGCAAGGTCATGGTTTTCTATGCTATGGCTGGCTGCCTTACTAAGATAGTAAGATGTGAATTTTTACTACGTAAATGTTGGTTACTAATTCATGAAAAATCTCAATTACCCATTGTCCGATTATGAAGATCTTCCAAATAAAAGTATATATTGATCACAATTATGACAGTAGGGCATCGTGATGCCTTATACTGTATGCATATACTTGAGCTTGTTGTATGAGCCGCATCATATTAAGACTTATCATCATAGAAATGACTAGTTACATGGTTAGGTAACCAGCTCATATTATTTATTTTGCAGGTATATGAGGTGTTTTACTGTGCTCAAAAAGCAGTGCTTCATCCAATAGCTCCCTTGTTTGATCAAGAATCTCAAAGTTTGTCACTTCAATGCATAAGAGCATTGGAAAGGATATTTATTCTTTGTGATCAAGATATGGACGGTGCCCTAAATGATCGCGAGTTAAATGAATTTCAGGTAATTTCTCTCCTAAATATCATTGCATAATAAGAAAGTTCTAAGTGATGAGGTCTAATGATTGAAAAAGGCCACACTCCTAGGTAAGGGTGAGCATATGACCCGAACGGACCGGACCGACCGAAGGACCGACCGGACCGAGACCGGACCGACCACATTCGGTCCGGTCCGCGGTCTCGGCTTTTGGGCTAATTAGGTCCTCGGTCCGGTCCGGTCCGGACCAAAACCGACGAATTTGGCCTTGTTGGACCGGACCGACCACATTCGGTCCGGTCTCGGTCTTGGGTTTATGCCGAAATCGATTTTCGGTCCGGTCCGGTCTTGGCCGGTCCGGTCCGGTTTTTGGACCATGCACACCCTTACTCCTAGGGCATGGACGGTCTTGCATAAGTTTGGTTACAATAATAACATTGAACTCTGCAAGGAGAATATTAATGTTACATCTAAAAAGGATCTTGACCAGGTTATCCTCCTATTAACTAGAAGTAAATTCTTTATTTACTATTTACATTTGTTTTTTGGGCTAATAATAAAAAAAGTACTATACTTGTCACCCTTTCTTCTTCAGGGTAGCGAACAAAATTTTTTGCTTCTGTGGGTATTATACTTTCAAATTCATCCTCTTTAGGGTATTTTGCAAAAAAATCGGACATTTTTGCCCCTCTTACCCACAAGAGCAAATGATGGCAAATATAATATATATATATATATTTTTTTTATCATTTGTCATAGTTTTTATTATGTTAAATTTTAGATATGTATTAAGATTATTTATTTAATGATTTATAATTGTGTTAAATATATGATAAAAATGTTTTGTTTTATCATTTGCCCTAATTCACTTCAAGTTGTTTAACGCTTCAAGCGTTAAACCGAATTAGGTTTAACGCTTCCGCTAAATTAGGAGGAATTATATCACAACCTGAAGTACTTGCATATAAATTTATGTTCGTCACTTGTTGAAGCATAGACTAGAGAGTATACTATGACTAGATTAAGGGTGTGTTTGTTTGATTAAGATGTTACACATCTGAATCTTACTACTGCATTTGAATCTGACTACCACATCTTACTATTAAGAGGTAGCTATAATGTCCGAATCTGAATGAAAAAGTGTTGTTTGTTTTTATAATTGTCCGAATGATTTTAATTTTCCCTTTTTAAGTATATATTAAATTATTACAAATACGATTAATAAGTAAATAGCGTAAACTTAAAACAAAACATTTTTATCATAGATTTAACACAATTATAAATCATTAAATAAATTATCTTAATACATATCCAAAATTTAACATAATAAAAACTAGGGCAAATGATTAAAAAAAAATGTATTATACTTGCCATCATTTGCTCTTGTGGGTAAGAGGGGCAAAAATGTCCGACTTTTTTGCAAAATACCCTAAAGAGGATGAATTTGAAAGTATAATACCCGCAGAAGCAAAAAATTTTGTTCGCTACCCTGAAGAAGAAAGGGTGGCAAGTATAGTACTTTTTTTTATTATTAGCCCTTGTTTTTTTTACTTCTTTTGACTTTCCTTTGTCGCTAATTGGGTTGTTATGGATTTACACCATAGGCACGATTTAGACCAAGTTAAGTGACCTATTAAAGTGGGCATATATAGTTTCAGACTCGGATACATGCAATCGAACCAACACAAAACATTTTCAGTGATCGCATGCACAACATGCATGACCTTATCCCTTGGGCCGATCATGTTGCTCTTCCTGTTGCTATTAAACCATGTTTTGATGATGTTATTTGGACAGTGTTCTCAATCATTTCACTACTAAACAACCGACCTTCACCTAGGGAAAATTGCCTAGGAAATCCGTAGGTAACGGTTTTTAGTGACGAATTTACAACGGAAAAAATCCCTAACGAAACCCATGCGCGGAAATCACTAGGAAAGCGGTCGCTAATAATTTTGCTCATAATCCGTAGGAACTTTTACGGAAATTGGTTGGTAATTTCATACGGAAGAATCCGTTGCTACTGGCCAGATTTCTTGTAGTGTTTTGGCGGTATAGAAATATAGGTCACTACTACAAAAAGTATTATTTAGAACGCATTTTTTGGAACGATTTTTACTTGAAGCGTTCCATAAATTCAAAAAGTATCCCCCGAATCAAAAGGATTTTTTGAAACGCATCTTTTAGAACGGTTATAGGTGAAGTGTTCCAAAAATTCAAAAAGTGGGCCCAACATATTTTTATGGATAGGTTGTTTGAGAATGAGAAAAAAAGCAATATTAAGCTGAGTTGGTTCCATATTTTATGGATCGGTTCACCAATACCGATACAAGAGAGAACCATTTTTATGTTACTTGTTAAATAGTGCGTAAAAAAAGTGTCAAATACATGTCATACTGGAGCATCGTGTCATTCGTGAGCTAAACGTTTTGAGCAAATGCAACGGCTCACGCTATTTGCATTCTTGTGTGTGTGTGTGTGTGTGTTTTTTTTTTTTTTTTTTTTTATTATTATTATTATTATTTATTGTGAGTGGGTGGATATTTTTAGTGAGGTATTTTGTTGGACCAATAACATGTTAGTGCTGTGTTATGAGAGATGTTGTTTTAGTTATTCGTGTTTTATTAAAAGGTGTATGATGTGTCGCTGAGGTGGCATACAAATAATGTATTATTGGTAGCTTTCATACATTGTGCTCTTATCAAAATTTGTTATAGTTTAAACGAGCGGGTTAACCCGTGCGTTGCCGCGGGAGTGCGTTGGCCTCTATTATTTTATGTACCGGAGTATTTGTCAAAGGTGTATTTTTTTATTTTTATTTTTTAGGACTAAATTTGCAAAAGAGCGATAACGGGGGACTAACGGTGTGATTTACAGCTAACGCGAGGGACCATTTTTGTAAATTTCTTAGCTACAGTACACACACTATTCCCAACTGTTTGGCACTGTAGCAACTACTGTTACGCACTGTTTTGCACTGTAGCAGTGGTATTTTCGGTTTTAGTCCCTGAAAGTATCGGTTTGTTGCAAGTTTAGTCCTTAAGGACTAACGGTGAAAATAAAACTTAACCATAGGGGCTGTTTTTTCTGAATATTTTAACAGAAACAGTCCCTCAAATTATTGTTTTGTTGCAATTTTAAGTCACGTACTGTAGCTACAGTGTCCCGGATGATTTTTAGTATATATTATAATATGGCCATTTATAAAAAGTACTAGATAAAATTATCGTTGTATATTTGATTAAATAGTCTGTAAAAAAAATGAGTGCGGTGGAAGTGAACTTCATTAAAAACATCTATTAATCATACCAACCTTTAATCCTTTTGCTCTGATTGAAAAAAAATATTCATTTCCTATTGCTTGGTCGAAACGGCGACTTTTCAAGAATAAAGACCTTAACCAATTAAGCTACAATGGATCCTTGCCTAGTTCTACGAAAGAAAATACGTAAAAAAAGGAAGGGATTTTGACGTGATGATTGAGTGTGGAAGGGTAAGGACACGATTTGACGGAAAATATGCGCTTTCCTGAGTTCAAAATGTAAACACCGTGTTTGGTAAATAAAAAAATAGTAAAATCCCAAAGGGAAAGTGGAAAAAATCAACATTTTGGCACTTACCTTATTTGGAGTTTTTAGAAGTCCGACATTGCCTAGATGTTATGCATATCGAAAAAACGTGTGTGATAGCTTGATAGGCTTATTATTAAACATTCTTGGGAAAAAATATGGGGTTAATCTCGAAAAGACATGGTTGAAATGGGTATTTGATTACAACTTGCGACCGAAGAAGGGCAAATGGGCACATATCTTCCACTTGCGTGTTATACTATGTTGAAAGCCGAAAAAACTCAATTTTGTTAATGCTTACATGGTATTAAGGTTCCGCGATGTGGATAATTGTAAACACAAAAAGTTTTACAAACTTTCTAGGTAGAGTATCTAACCATTTTAGTGTAGTATAGGCAAGACACAAAGGATTGATCGTTCTCTAAAGGAATAGTAAGGTAGGCTCGAAGTGTATAAAGATTTAAGTCTAAGGGTTGAGGGGTGATTATTTTTGGTCTTTTATATTTTATTAGAAAGCATCTAAAAATCTCGGGATTTGAAGAGTTTGATTTTATAACTAATAATTAAACTACTATTAAACTAAAAGAAATAAAAGTAAATTAGGTTCTATAAGGGAAGTGAATCGTATTCACCTAGGATGTATTACTCATTGCTAGCTAGCCAATGGTACCTAGTGAATTGTCATGTCCTTGTTTAACTAGCGTGTTGTATTCCTTAATATCAATTGAGGGTTGGTCATCAAATTGTAGATTTTGTCTTCCTCTTCAAGTGGCATTTTCAAGCACCTAAATCTGAGTTCGTATGAAGATTTTATGGCCAAAATATGATCGGGTACTTCGCACGCAAGTTGTGATAGTCTTGATCAGCTTGTGACGACGTCACTTGTAAGTTATGACGCCATCATCCTTGGTAATCGTGGTCATGACGCCGTCAGATCTGGGCGGTCTCCACATCCTGAACTGTCACTTGGAAATTCTGAAACTTGATCATCTTCGTAAAATTCAAGTGAAGCCACCACCTTGTGTTTGTGACATCGTCCCAGGCCCTTTTTATGGTGTTTTTCACATTGTCGTTTTCTTCGTTTTCTTGGGTAATCGAGCCCGAAACGTGTCATTTTCCATCACTTGCTTCTAAGTACCTAAAACTTAGAAACGATTTAGGATAATAAATGATCAAATAAGTATGGATTTAGAGGTTAAATGACCCCATAAAAATGTATAAAATTAGACTTCATGATTCCGTCAAGCTATTTTGCGAACATTAAGAAGTTGGTGTCAGTTCAAGATTGTAAACTGGTTGGTATGAAGTCACACGATTGTCAAGTGTTCATGACACATATCATTCCTATTGCTATTCACGGATTATTGCCAAACAACGTCCGACATATAATCACAAAACTTTGCTTGTTTTTTTAACATGATTCATTCAAAAGTGATTGATTCTGAAGTGCTAGACTCATGTCAAATCGATATTATCCTCGCGTTGTGTGAACTAGAGATGTATTTTCCGCCTTCCGTCTTTGATGTCATGGTTCACATCGTATCTCATATTTTAGGAGAAATTAAGGTTTGTGGTCGAGTACTCCTACGTTATATGTACTATTTTGAGAGATATATGGGTGTAATTAAAAGGGTATGTAAGGAACCGAGTGCGAAAAGAGGGTAGTATTGTAATCGGATACCTTGCTGAGGAGTTAATTGAATCGGTAATGACTTTGTAAAAGGTTTCGGGAATATTGGCATTCCACATTCTCGTCACGAGGGTAGACTTTCAGGGGTTGGGACAATTGGATTGAAAATGATCGACCCAGACCGTGATGCTTTACATGTTGCCCATTCTCTAGTCCTTCAACACATGACATGTCTTACTCCATACATTGAGCAACACATACAAACTTTACGCACGACATATCGCGGGAGAACCAAAAAATGTTATCAAACTAAGCATAACGAAGAGTTTACATATTGGCTTAAAGACATCGCGGTGGAAAATTTTACGGTGTTATACAAGAAATATGGGAGTTGGATTATAATACTTCCACTATACCCCACTTCAAATGTAAGTGGGTGGCTAACAATGCACGAAGTGGTATGGTAGACAAAAAAGTATTCACACTTGTAGACCTTTCAACAGACGACTATACATCTGACCCCTTCATTCTCACAAAATTAGCCACTCGAGTGTTCTATGTTAAGGACCCGAGTAAATCAAGATGGCACATCGTCTTGCATGGTAAAAGACGTGTACTCGATGTTGATAATGTGGTCGATGAGGAAGAATATGATCAATTTGACGAGTTACCATTTTTTCTGATGATGTTCCTATGTTCGATGATGATACTATAAAACTATTTATCTATATGTATATCTATACTACTATACTAGATTATAATGCATGAATAATCAACCTTAACTCCAAGCCTAATTTTTAACCATCAAAAATTAAGATAATGAGCTCCAATCATGAGATGTCATGTGTCACTTCTCAACTAAAAATTCACATTTATTTTCAAATTGAAATATCTTTTTATCTATTTATTTTTTTATTATTTAATTTCATCATATTTTCTAAAATTTTGTGCTCTTTAATTCAACATTCATTTGATATATTTTTATAAATTTTTAGTTTTATGATTTTTAGCATGTTTATTTTATTTTGATTTAAATTTTTAAAACTTTAACTTTTATTTCAATCAATATAATATTGATTCGTCAAAATAATATACTCTTGGGGGGAGTGTTTGACGGGTAAGAGATTACGAGGGTATTTCTGTATGCGGGAATAATGATGTCACGGGAAAGCTACGTGAAACCTAAGCAAACACATACAACTAACACATATACATTCGGAATGTTGTGAAACGAATTCACTAAACGGGTAGAGAATTTCGGGGAGAGTTGGAGTAGCAATTCATTTACTATTTTTATAATATAACTATATTTATCTCTAATATAACTATATTTATCGCCGTCGCTGTACGCGGGTATCCGACTAGTATACATTATATGATTAGTTAAAATAATTAGTGTTAACCGGTTCATGAAAATAAGATTCATTGCGGTAAAATTGGCGGGTTAATCACCCACTTCTCCTCTCCTTCACATCGAAGAAACCACCCACTGCACAATCCTACCTACATCTTCGCATCAAAGGTTTAACCACTACATGCATCCTCCATATTTAAACAACTTCTTCAACGCCTAAATTCCAAAAACACAAAATCAAGTTAGATCTTTCATTCTTTTTGTCAAATTCGTACTTTTAGGGGTAGAATTAGTTTAAGGTTTGAAGCTTTACACTCAATCTTGTGAGGTAAAATATGCTATACTTTTTATTTTATTAAACGTAATTAGTGATATTTGTCAATTAGTGATTAGCTAATTTTTTATGTCGAATGATGAGGTTAATGTCAAGTGTTAGTGGTCTAATCTTTGATTATTGGACATTTGTGTTGTATGTTTGTACTTATTTTTGTTTAGTTTAACAAGATTGTTGCATTAAAAGAAAGGAATTGAAAAAGTGATGTTTTGTAGTATGTGGATTATTTTATTTTGTCCATTGTATATGTTATCATAAAAAAGCCTATATGTTTGAATGTCAGTGGCGAAAAATAGATAGTTTTATAACCAAATGATAGTTTTATAACAAGAGAGTAGTAGTAAATAGTACTTTGGCTGATATGTTAGCATCAAGTTCAATATTACAATATACTGGTACCCTATTATGTTGTCAAAATTTAGGTAACACTATGTTACGAAGAGGCAAGCGAGGTAGAGCCAAGGGTAAGAAAATATATTCGCATGAGTCGTTCTATATCGATTTCAATGAGGATGGACTAGCTATTGGACCCACAGCCACTAGATCTACTTCATGGTTCTCACTCGAGCTGAAATCACGTACTCCTTATCATTTGGAATGGTGCTATATATATATATAGCGGGACAAGATCCACTTACAGGCTGGGGTGCTGGGACCAGACCACCCGGGTTGAACCAGGGCAAATTCATCTATTGTTGGAACAAAGAAGGGATCAGGAAATGGGGGTGTGAGGAAGTGTAAGGTAGTAGTTAAAAATTTTGATGCCCCAGTGAAGAAAGTAACAGAGAATGTGTTGGCCGCCATACCCACATTACAACCAGACTCTGGGACATGTCGGCTAGTCCAATCTACTTGTGCTTCAGGTGGATCATTTGATGAATTTAATGAAATCGAGGTAACTTTATACATGTAAATATTTTGTTTGCTGCAAAACACTCTGATATCTGTTTTTAGTTTTAGTTTGCTGCATTGTTTTCCTTAAAACTACATCAGATTGTTTATAGATATGCAAGCATCGAAGTTTCATCAACTTGCAACCATACTATTCCTATCTAAAATCATAACTAATGATACAAATGAATAGTTTTTTATGTAGATTGATTAACCTATGCCATCACAAGCACCATTGATTGGACATGGTCACCATCAGATGGTAGTTTTGGATTAATCCTTAACTAATTAAACTTTATATCTATATAAGTTACTATATAAGTTAGCGTATATAGTACTGAAACTAATTGATATTATAAAATGGTTTGTTAATGTAGATTAAAGAGACATTGCCATAAAAAACAATCAAAAGAGCTATGGCGATGTTACCGAAGGGGCCACAAAAGACTCAAGCCTTAGCTAATCGTTTCATAAACCGCAATGATCGAAACAGACAGATCATTGTTGTCATTGTTGCATCTCCTGATGGAATGTATGAGAAAACCTTTTACGAGTCTGTTGAATACGTGGCTTTGTTAGGTTGGATGACAAATGGGTGGCTTGATGATACCATACTACATTGGTGGTGCATGTAAGTTTGTTAATGTTTTAATAATTATGATAACACAAATTATTTATAATGAATTATAATAATTATTATATTTTTGATTTAGGCACATTTATGAGATGGTAAGTAAGGAGGAGTTTAACACTTGTGCATTTTTCAACCCGACAATCATCAGAGGGCGTATGTGCGATTAAGAGAGTAGTTTTGCTATCAAACATAGTCTAAGTACTTTTGAAGCACATAAAGAAAAAGACATGTTCCTTGCACCTTATTTGCAAGAGTACGCCCAAATCTTTGCTTGTTATAATAGTTTTAATTAACATGCATTGTTTATACTAAGATGTTTAAACTTTCCGTGTAGTTCTCATTGGGTGTTATTTTTAATCCGCCCTAAGACAAGAATGGGATACATATTCGATTCATACAATCGAGATAAGTAAAAGAATTACTATGCATTGTCACAAAAGAATTACTACAGGACAAAATATCGGCATTCCTCGTTCAGAATTTTGACCAGATTTTTTTGAGACAACATTTGTGTTAGCGACAACTGTGTTGTCACTACAGAAATACTAATCTTTGACTTTGACTTATTTTTGTTGTGACAACATAGTTGTCGCTATAGATTCTGTGACGAAAATTTTTTGTGAGGGAAAAATACCGTCAAAACTGTTGTGACTACATTTGTTGTTGCTATAAATTTTGTGACAAAGAATTCCAGTCAAAGTGAACAAAAAGATTTGATGGTTGGAGGGAAATTTCCCGCCATACTTTTAGGGACAACATGTTGTCACTAAAAGTGTTGTCACTAAAGAATTAGACATTTAAAAAATAATTAAATTGATTATAAATTCTTTTAAAATTTTATAAATTAATTTTTATAAACAATTTAAAAATGATTGAAATTTATATAAATTCATTTAAAATTTTACAAATTAATACATTAAAATAGAATAACGTGTAAATCGAAATAACATGCATGTTATTATTTATTATGTACATCAATAAAAGGACGTGTTATTAAGTTTTGTTACGGTCACAACAAGAAAAAGATGTTAAGCAACATCTCTTCCTCTTCAATAAAATGAAGCGGTGGGCATAATAATGAAGAGCTATAGATAAAAATTTAACATACAAATTACATTACAAAGAAGTACATTACAAACACTACACCAAACTGGCCTAATCCAACCGTCCATGTACTAATAAGTAACTTTATCGTTTATTTGATTCATTTCACCAGTTTGACTCATTTTGACCCATTTCACCCGTTTTGTGACTTTACAGAATTGGATGCTAGAGATTAGAGAGGGCCAACATGGTCAAGAAGAGCAACTCAGTGATGAGCAGATTGTAGCACGAGTCTTGGGAACTCAACGAGGGTTTAACCCGGGACGAGGTAGGGTATCGACGGGTAGTTCTTCGTCGTCTTCTTCTGTACGCTCCAACCCCGCTCCCGCACCACTAAGACTCAATCTCAAATAGCTGCTTTGGCGAGATACGTGACAGATACTCGAGAGCATGTTATGAGCCTACATAATCAATTAGCGGACCATAACATCATTGATTTGCCACCGCCCCCTGTGCTTGACCCCTCATTGTTTACGGATGTTGATGAAGAAGAGGATGCGACCGAGCCCGCAAGTTAGTAGGTTGTTTATTTGAACTTGTTTAGTTTGGTGTGTTGAACAACTTCTCGTTTTGGACAATATATGTTTATGATGTTGAACAATTTACATTTATGTTGTCGAAATAAGTCGTCAAACCATGTAGTCTTTGAACAATTTATGAAATGTAGTTTGCTTTAGTTATTGGTTGTGTTGATTTGAAAATCTGGAAAATTTGGTTACGAAAAAATCTGGAAAACAGGGTCGGAAAACCTGGGGAAATCGACAAAACAGCCTAGCTGTTTTGTACCTGATGCCACTTTTAGTGACAACATGTTGTCACTAAAAGTTGTCGCTATAGATTTGGTCAGAAAGTCAAACCTGCTAGTGGCTAAAATGTTCGTCGCTAAAAGGTTGTCACAAGAAACTTGGTCAATATAGTCAAACTTCTAGTGACAACAATTGTCACAACAACGTCATCACTATATAAATCGGTCAATGAAAGTACAATCTTTTAGTGAC
Source organism: Chrysanthemum makinoi (assembly GCA_910596185.1). Lineage (NCBI taxonomy): Eukaryota > Viridiplantae > Streptophyta > Magnoliopsida > Asterales > Asteraceae > Chrysanthemum > Chrysanthemum makinoi. Next base: position 80,505,429 of record OU343221.1, on the reverse strand, counting down.
AACAGTCGCCACAATAACTGTTGTCACAAAAAAATATGAGTCAACAAGCCAACCTTTTGGTCAAACCTGTTGTCGCGAGAGGTAACAAATGTTGTCACAATAACTTGTAGCGACGCGTTTTTAGAGACAATGCGTGTTGTGACAACATGTTGCCACAAATATACTTATAGTGACAACTTTCGGACTTTTAGCGACAATAACCCGTTCTCACTACGTTCGCTGAAAGAAAGAAAGACTAAATTGTTTTTTTCTTATCTTAAGAGGACAATGAAAACTTGTTACTTAAAGATGGTATATGTTTCATTGGTGTGTAGACTTTATGTATATCCGAAATTTATAGAGTTTTAATTTGAAAGCGCGCAATACTTTGAGGTCCAAAATATATATTTTGAGGCCATCAAAATTTTAAGGTCTGGTTGCACACCCTCGATCATATACGTCTCTACTTATAGGTTATTTAAGAACCGTAGATTTGCATACTAACGTACAACACGTTCTTGTTTCTGCCTCTTGTATCTGTTTTGTCAAGTACTAAACACACATGATGCGTGGGTTCGGGGTCGAGAAAACCTTCTTTTCTACGAGCAAGTTTTTCAACCTTTTAGGCAGTGAACCTAATCGTTGTAGTGTAGTATGTGATAAGCCCAAGGGATTGATTTCGTTCTCTAGGGGAATAAGAATTCTAGAAAGAGATATATGACAAGAAGATGGGGTTGAGGAATATTCTTTTTAGTCTTTTTATGGTTTTTTAGAAAGCAAAGGTAAATATCTCGCGGTATAAGATTGGGGGTAGTACTTCTACCGATTTTACCACTTTAACTAATTATCTAACTATCTAATTAACTACGGATAGATTATGCTAATTGAGGTGTGCTCTTATGATGGTTAAAAGTGTGTTCACTTAGATGCTATTACTCCGTAGTTATCTCTTATTGGTCGGTTGAATTGTCACTTCCTTTATCTTAATTAATGCATTGTATTCCGTTTGGTCGTAGGGTGGTGCCTAATTCCCTAGTTCTATGAATTACAATTCTCCTCTAGAATAACTGGGATCGGCAAGTACAATGGTATCTCCCCCGAATACTCTACTATCCTAAAGCTACAATTCACGCAATAAACACAATGAATGGCCTAATGTGCACTCAAAGGCTTTTGTGCTATTTAGGACGTTCAAGCTCGCAACAATGAAAGAAGAAGCCAGTTTTCCTTAATCTAGCATCTACCAATTAAGACAAGAGACAACCTAGCAATAATTAATAACTAGGTTTCATAGATCTAAGCAAACACAAGTGTTAATACAAATAAACCGTAAAAACGTTTATTTATATTTTACGATCTTCTATTTTTCTGTCGATAACAAACGTAAAATCATTTTAACGAAACAAATAAAATATATAAATGGTTTGAGCCAATAGTTTACTAACATACTTACATTTTCATATAAAAATACTAAACAAGTAATTGTGTTTACATTTTATATAAATACATATGTATAACAACTATTGTTTACATAATATAGAAATGTGCATACTTATATTGTACTGGGTAATGTAATGGGTAAAATTTTTGTTGTGACAACATAGTTGTCGCTATAGATTCCATGACGAAATTTTTTTGGGAGGGAAAAATACCGCCAAAACTGTTGCGACTACATTTGTTGTCGCTATAAATTTTGTGACAAAGAATTCTAGTCAAAGTCAACAAAAAGATTTGATGGTTGGAGGGAAATTTCCCGCCATACTTTTAGGGACAACATGTTGTCACTAAAAGTGTTGTCACTAAAGAATTAGACATTTAAAAAATAATTAAATTAATTATAAATTCTTTTAAAATTTTATAAATTAATTTTTATAAACAATTTAAAAATGATTGAAATTTATATAAATTCATTTAAAATTTTACAAATTAATAAATTAAAATAGAATAACGTGTAAATCAAAATAACATGCATGTTATTATTTATTATGTACATCAATAAAAGGACGTGTTATTAAGTTTTGTTACGGTCACAACAAGAAAAAGATGTTTAGCAACATCTCGTCCTCTTCAACAAAATGAAGCGGTAGGCATAATAATGAACAACTATAGATAAAAATTTAACATACAAATTACATTACAAAGAAGTACATTACAAACACTACACCAAACTGGCCTAATCCAACCGTCCGTGTACTAATAAGTAACTTTATCGTTTATTTGATTCATTTCGCCAGTTTGACTCATTTTGACCCATTTCACCCGTTTTGTGACTTTACAGAATTGGATGCTAGAGATTAGAGAGGGCCAACATGGTCAAGAAGAGCAACTCAGTGATGAGCAGATTGTAGCACGAGTCTTGGGAACTAAACGAGGGTTTAACCCGAGACGAGGTAGGGTATCGGCGGGTAGTTCTTCGTCGTCTTCTTCTTTACGCTCCAACCCCGCTACCGCACCACAAAGACTCAATCTCAAATAGCTGCTTTGGTGAGGTACGTGACAGATACTCGACAGCATGTTATGAGCCTACATAATCATTGATTTGCCACCGCCCCCTATGCTTGACCCCTCATTTTTATGGATGTTGATGAAGAAGAGGATGCGGCCGAGCCCGCAAGTTAGTAGGTTGTTTATTTGAACTTGTTTAGTTTGGTGTGTTGAACAACTTCTCGTTTTGGACAATATATGTTTATGATGTTGAACAATTTACATTTATGTTGTCGAAATAAGTCGTCAAACCATGTAGTCTTTGAACAATTTATGAAATGTAGTTTGCTTTAGTTATTGGTTGTGTTGATTTGAAAATCTGGAAAAAATTTGGTTACGGAAAAATCTGGAAAACAGGGTCGGAAAACCTGGGGAAATCGACAAAACAGCCTAGCTGTTTTGTACCAGATGCCACTTTTAGTGACAACATGTTGTCACTAAAAGTTGTCGCTATTGATTTGGTCAGAAAGTCAAACCTTCTAGTGGCTAAAATGTTCGTCGCTAAAAGGTTGTCATAAGAAACTTGGTCAATATAGTCAAACTTCTAGTGACAACAATTGTCACAACAAAGTCGTCACTATATAAATCGGTCAATGAAAGTACAATCTTTTAGTAACAACAGTTGCTACAATAACTGTTGTCACAAAAAAATATGAGTCAACAAGTCAACGTTTTGGTCAAACCTGTTGTCGCGAGAGGTAAAAAATGTTGTCACAATAACTTGTAGCGACGCGTTTTAGAGACAATGCTTGTTGTGACAACATGTTGTCACAAGTATACTTATAGTGACAACTTTCGCACTTTTAGCGACAACAACCCGTTGTCGCTACATTCGCTGAATGGTGTAGTGAATTAGAAAGAAAGACTAAATTGTTTTTTTCCTTAAGATAATGAAAACTTGTTACTTAAAGATGGTATATGTTTCATTGGTGTGTAGACTTTATGTATATATGAAATTTATAGAGTTTTAATTTGAACACGCGCAATACTTTGAGGTCCAAAATATTCATTTTGAGGCCATCAAAATTTTAAGGTCTGGTTGCACACCCTCGATCATATACGTCTCTACTTGTAGGTTATTTAAGAACCGTAGATTTGCATACTAACGTACAAAACCTTCTAGGCAGTGAACCTAATCGTTGTAGTGTAGTATGTGATAAGCCCAAGGGATAGATTTCGTTCTCTAGGGGAATAGGAATGCTAGAAAGAGATATATGACAAGAAGATGGGGTTGAGGAATGTTAGGAATTAGAAATTCCATAGTGAAGAGTCGGTCACCCCAAATATAATCTAGCATAAGTTAGCTCGTAGACATTACGTTATTTACTAGTTATTTAGTTTGTTACTTAGTTTAGTGTAACACCGTGGAGGACGGACGGGTCTTTACCCACTGTATGCCTGATCCACAGTCCGAAGGAGGACGTTAAGTATGTAACTATAAATACCCTCTACCTCCCAAGGTAGAGGGTTGGACCTTTCAATCTAACCTTTTCTCTTTTGTTTACTTTCTCTCTCTAGAAAGGCTCCCATCTTCTACTTTATCTCTCTAAACCTTCAAACCATACGCCCCTAATTTATATGTTATGATGTGTTTATGAAATCCAATATCTAACAATTGGTATGTGATAAGCCCAAGGGATTGATTTCGTTTTCTAGGGGAATAGGAATGCTAGAAAGAGATATATGACAAGAAGATGGGGTTGAGGAATGTTAGGAATTAGAAATTCCATAGTGAAGAGTCGGTCACCCCAAATATAATCTAGCATAAGTTAGCTCGTAGACATTACATTATTTACTAGTTATTTAGTTTGTTACTTAGTTTAGTGTAACACCGTGGAGGACGGACGGGTCTTTACCCACTGTATGCCTGATCCACAGTCCGAAGGAGGACGTTAAGTATGTAACTATAAATACCCTCTACCTCCCAAGGTAGAGGGTTGGACCATTCAATCTAACCTTTTCTCTTTTGTTTACTTTCTCTCTCTAGAAAGGCTCCCATCTTCTACTTTCTCTCTCTAAACCTTCAAACCATACGCCCCTAATTTATATGTTATTATTGTGACAACATGTTGTCACAAAAGAATTACTACAGGACAAAATATCGGCATTCCTCGTTCAGAATTTTGACCAGATTTTTTTGTGACAACATTTGTGTTAGCGACAACTGTGTTGTCACTACAGAAATACTAATCTTTGACTTTGACTTATTTTTGTTGTGACAACATAGTTGTCGCTATAGATTCTGTGACGAAAATTTTTTGTGAGGGAAAAATACCGTCAAAACTGTTGCGACTACATTTGTTGTTGCTATAAATTTTGTGACAAAGAATTCCAGTCAAAGTCAACAAAAAGATTTGATGGTTGGAGGGAAATTTCCCGCCATACTTTTAGGGACAACATGTTGTCACTAAAAGTGTTGTCACTAAAGAATTAGACATTTAAAAAATAATTAAATTGATTGTAAATTCTTTTAAAATTTTATAAATTAATTTTTATAAACAATTTAAAAATGATTGAAATTTATATAAATTCATTTAAAATTTTACAAATTAATACATTAAAATAGAATAACGTGTAAATCGAAATAACATGCATGTTATTATTTATTATGCACATCAATAAAAGGACGTGTTATTAAGTTTTGTTACGGTCACAACAAGAAAAAGATGTTTAGCAACATCTCTTCCTCTTCAATAAAATGAAGCGGTGGGCATAATAATGAAGAGCTATAGATAAAAATTTAACAAACAAATTACATTACAAAGAAGTACATTACAAACACTACACCAAACTGGCCTAATCCAACCGTCCATGTACTAATAAGTAACTTTATCGTTTATTTGATTCATTTCACCAGTTTGACTCATTTTGACCCATTTCACCCGTTTTGTGACTTTACAGAATTGGATGCTAGAGATTAGAGAGGGCCAACATGGTCAAGAAGAGCAACTCAGTGATGAGTAGATTGTAGCACGAGTCTTGGGAACTAAACGAGGGTTTAACCCGGGACTAGGTAGGGTATCGACGGGTAGTTCTTCGTCGTCTTCTTCTGTACGCTCCAACCCCGCTCCCGCACCACTAAGACTCAATCTCAAATAGCTGCTTTGGCGAGATACGTGACAGATACTCGAGAGCATGTTATGAGCCTACATAATCAATTAGTGGACCATAACATCATTGATTTTCCACCGCCCCCTGTGCTTGACCCCTCATTGTTTACGGATGTTGATGAAGAAGAGGATGCGAACGAGCCCGCAAGTTAGTAGGTTGTTTATTTGAACTTGTTTAGTTTGGTGTGTTGAACAACTTCTCGTTTTGGACAATATATGTTTATGATGTTGAACAATTTACATTTATTTTGTCGAAATAAGTCGTCAAACCATATAGTCTTTGAACAATTTATGAAATGTAGTTTGCTTTAGTTATTGGTTGTGTTGATTTGAAAATCTGGAAAATTTGGTTACGGAAAAATCTGGAAAACAGGGTCGGAAAACCTGGGGAAATCGACAAAACAGCCTAGCTGTTTTGTACCTGATGCCACTTTTAGTGACAACATGTTGTCACTAAAAGTTGTCGCTATAGATTTGGTCAGAAAGTCAAACCTGCTAGTGGCTAAAATGTTCGTCGCTAAAAGGTTGTCACAAGAAACTTGGTCAATATAGTCAAACTTCTAGTGACAACAATTGTCACAACAACGTCATCACTATATAAATCGGTCAATGAAAGTACAATCTTTTAGTGACAACAGTCGCCACAATAACTGTAGTCACAAAAAAATATGAGTCAACAAACCAACCTTTTGGTCAAACCTGTTGTCGCGAGAGGTAATAAATGTTGTCACAATAACTTGTAGCGACGCGTTTTTAGAGACAACGCTTGTTGTGACAACATGTTGCCACAAATATACTTATAGTGACAACTTTCGGACTTTTAGCGACAACAACCCGTTCTCGCTACATTCGCTGAAAGAAAGAAAGACTAAATTATTTTTTTCTTATCTTAAGAGGACAATGAAAACTTGTTACTTAAAGATGGTATATGTTTCATTGGTGTGTAGACTTTATGTATATCCGAAATTTATAGAGTTTTAATTTGAAAGCGCGCAATACTTTGAGGTCCAAAATATATATTTTGAGGCCATCAAAATTTTAAGGTCTGGTTGCACACCCTCGATCATATACGTCTCTACTTATAGGTTATTTAAGAACCGTAGATTTGCATACTAACGTACAACACGTTCTTGTTTCTGCCTCTTGTATCTGTTTTGTCAAGTACTAAACACATATGATGCGTGGGTTCGGGGTCGAGAAAACCTTCTTTTCTACGAGCAAGTTTTTCAACCTTTTAGGCAGTGAACCTAATCGTTGTAGTGTAGTATGTGATAAGCCCAAGGGATTGATTTCGTTCTCCAGGGGAATAAGAATGCTAGAAAGAGATATATGACAAGAAGATGGGGTTGAGGAATATTCTTTTTAGTCTTTTTATGGTTTTTTAGAAAGCAAAGGTAAATATCTCGGGGTATAAAATTGGGGGTAGTACTTCTACCGATTTTACCACTTTAACTAATTATCTAACTATCTAATTAACTACGGATAGATTATGCTAATTGAGGTGTGCTCGTATGATGGTTAAAAGTGTGTTCCCTTAGATGCTATTACTCCGTAGTTATCTCTTATTGGTCGGTTGAATTGTCACTTCCTTTATCTTTATTAATGCATTGTATTCCGTTTGGTCGTAGGGTGGTGCCTAATTCCCTAGTTCTATGAATTGCAATTCTCCTCTAGAATAATTGGGATCGGCAAGTACAATGGTATCTCCCCCGAATACTCTACTATCCTAAAGCTACAATTCACGCAATAAACACAATGAATGGCCTAATGTGCACTCAAAGGCTTTTGTGCTATTTAGGACGTTCAAGCTCGCAACAATGAAAGAAGAAGCCAATTTTTCTTAATCTAGCATCTACCAATTAAGACAAGAGACAACCTAACAATAATTAATAACTAGGTTTCATAGATCTAAGCAAACACAAGTGTTAATACAAATAAGCCGTAAAAACGTTTATTTATATTTTACGATCTTCTATTTTTCTGTCGATAACAAACGTAAAATCATTTTAAAGAAACAAATAAAATACGTAAATGGTTTGAGCCAATAGTTTACTAACATACTTACATTTTCATATAAAAATACTAAACAAGTAATTGTGTTTACATTTTATAGAAATACATATGTATAACAACTATTGTTTACATAATATAGAAATGTGCATACTTATATTGTACTGGGTAATGTAATGGGTAAAATTTTTGTTGTGAAAACATAGTTGTCGCTATAGATTCCGTGACGAAATTTTTTTGGGAGGGAAAAATACCGCCAAAACTGTTGCGACTACATTTGTTGTCGCTATAAATTTTGTGACAAAGAATTCCAGTCAAAGTCAACAAAAAGATTTGATGGTTGGAGGGAAATTTCCCGCCATACTTTTAGGGACAGCATGTTGTCACTAAAAGTGTTGTCACTAAAGAATTAGACATTTAAAAAATAATTAAATTAATTATAAATTCTTTTAAAATTTTATAAATTAATTTTTATAAACAATTTAAAAATGATTGAAATTTATATAAATTCATTTAAAATTTTACAAATTAATAAATTAAAATAGAATAACGTGTAAATCAAAATAACATGCATGTTATTATTTATTATGTACATCAATAAAAGGACGTGTTATTAAGTTTTGTTACGGTCACAACAAGAAAAAGATGTTTAGCAACATCTCGTCCTCTTCAATAAAATGAAGCGGTAGGCATAATAATGAACATCTATAGATAAAAATTAACATACAAATTACATTACAAAGAAGTACATTACAAACACTACAACCAAACTGGCCTAATCCAACCGTCCATGTACTAATAAATAACTTTGTCGTTTATTTGATTCATTTCACCAGTTTGACCCATTTCACCCGTTTTGTGACTTTACAGAATTGGATGCTAGAGATTAGAGAGGGCCAACATGGTCAAGAAGAGCAACTCAGTGATGAGCAGATTGTAGCCCGAGTCTTGGGAACTAAACGAGGGTTTAACCAGAGACGAGGTAGGGTATCGGCGGGTAGTTCTTCGTCGTCTTCTTCTTTACGCTCCAACCCCGCTACCGCACCACAAAGACTCAATCTCAAATAGCTGCTTTGGTGAGGTACGTGACAGATACTCGACAGCATGTTATGAGCCTAAATAATCAATTAGCAGACCATAACATCATTGATTTGCCACCGCCCCCTATGCTTGACCCCTCATTTTTATGGATGTTGATGAAGAAGAGGATGCGGCCGAGCCCGCAAGTTAGTAGGTTGTTTATTTGAACTTGTTTAGTTTGGTGTGTTGAACAACTTCTCGTTTTGGACAATATATGTTTATGATGTTGAACAATTTACATTTATGTTGTCGAAATAAGTCGTCAAACCATGTAGTCTTTGAACAATTTATGAAATGTAGTTTGCTTTAGTTATTGGTTGTGTTGATTTGAAAATCTGGAAAAAATTTGGTTACGGAAAAATCTGGAAAACAGGGTCGGAAAACACGGGAAATCGACAAACACCTAGCTGTTTTGTACCAGATGCCACTTTTAGTGACAACATGTTGTCACTAAAAGTTGTCACTATTGATTTGGTCAGAAAGTCAAACCTTCTAGTGGCTAAAATGTTCGTCGCTAAAAGGTTGTCATAAGAAACTTGGTCAATATAGTCAAACTTCTAGTGACAACAATTGTCACAAAAAAGTCGTCACTATATAAATCGGTCAATGAAAGTACAATCTTTTAGTAACAACAGTTGCTACAATTACTGTTGTCACAAAAAATATGAGTCAACAAGTCAACGTTTTGGTCAAACCTGTTGTCGCGAGAGGTAAAAAATGTTGTCACAATAACTTGTAGCGACGCGTTTTAGAGACAATGCTTGTTGTGACAACATGTTGTCACAAGTATACTTATAGTGACAACTTTCGCACTTTTAGCGACAACAACCCGTTGTCGCTACATTCGCTGAATGGTGTAGTGAATTAGAAAGAAAGACTAAATTGTTTTTTTCCTTAAGATAATGAAAACTTGTTACTTAAAGATGGTATATGTTTCATTGGTGTGTAGACTTTATGTATATATGAAATTTATAGAGTTTTAATTTGAACACGCGCAATACTTTGAGGTCCAAAATATTCATTTTGAGGCCATCAAAATTTTAAGGTCTGGTTGCACACCCTCGATCATATACGTCTCTACTTGTAGGTTATTTAAGAACCGTAGATTTGCATACTAACGTACAAAACCTTCTAGGCAGTGAACCTAATCGTTGTAGTGTAGTATGTGATAAGCCCAAGGGATTGATTTCGTTCTCTAGGGGAATAGGAATGCTAGAAAGAGATATATGACAAGAAGATGGGGTTGAGGAATGTTAGGAATTAGAAATTCCATAGTGAAGAGTCGGTCACCCCAAATATAATCTAGCATAAGTTAGCTCGTAGACATTACGTTTTTTACTAGTTATTTAGTTTGTTACTTAGTTTAGTGTAACACCGTGGAGGACGGACGGGTCTTTACCCACTGTATGCCTGATCCACAGTCCGAAGGAGGACGTTAAGTATGTAACTATAAATACCCTCTACCTCCCAAGGTAGAGGGTTGGACCTTTCAATCTAACCTTTTCTCTTTTGTTTACTTTCTCTCTCTAGAAAGGCTCCCATCTTCTACTTTCTTTCTCTAAACCTTCAAACCATACGCCCCTAATTTATATGTTATGATGTGTTTATGAAATCCAATATCTAACAATTGGTATCAAGAGCCATGGTTTGATCATCTCTCTTACATATCCTTGGATTTCTAGTGGTTTTAGGTGGTTTTTGAGTTTGAAAAAGTTTAGTGGTTTTTGCATCATTTGGATCATTTCTAGTGTTAAAGTTTGAATTTTGAGTGTACTTTTGTGTTTAGAATCATTGTAAGTGCTTGGGTATTGATTTGGAAAGCTTGAATCACTGTGGTTGAGCTTGTTTTGGATTGAAAAGTGTGTTTTTGAAGTTTTTCTTGCTAGCGACTTGGTTCTCGTAGTGTTTTTCATCGTAGCGACTTGCTTCAGTAAAAGGTAGCGAGTTGTAGTGTTAATTGTTAGCGATTTGGTCCTAGCGACTTGTCTATTGAGACAAGCCGACAAACAGTACAACTTAGTGGATTCTCCACTACGGCTAGCAACTTGGTGAAGTTAGCGACTTGTTTTCAATTTTGTTAGCGACTTGACTGTGTAGCGACTTGGTGCTATAGCGACTTGTGTCCAGCGACTTGGGTCTTAATGACTTAGACTTATCGACTTGGTTCATAGCGACTTATGTTTAGCGACTTGGTGACTTAGCGACTTGTCTTCATAGCGTTTTGTTGACTTTTCCCGATAAAACTTCAAACGGCCATAACTTTTGAACCGTAACTCCGTTTTCAGCGTTCTACCCATCAAAAAGACCTTGAGAATGAGGAGAATTGGTTCATTTGGGTCAACCTTCGAGGCCTAAATCCGCTCCGAACAGAAGTTATTGAGGTTTTTATGTTTTTAGACCTAAATTTCTCCGTAAAAACGGGCATTAACCAATCCAAATCTCAACCAAACAACATCTCTGCTAATCCTACAAACAATTATATGTCCTTACACACAATTGTCTATCATTGTGTCTATCCATCAGTCATCTTAACACATTCCATTGGTCATTGCTTAACGATTTGGTCTTGATTTTAGTAAAATCCCGCGAAAGATTCTATTTCTCGGTTTAAATCATAGACTTGTAAAATCCCGTGGATACTACAACATCATGTCTTACACTACTGACCCAGTAATTTCAGAAGTACTTAAATTGTATGATGTTGTAGAAAATCATGAGAATATTTGCTACACTGAATGGTTAAAGATGATTGAATCAGTCAATGAGGATGTGATATCTCCGGGTTCAGACTCTGAAAATACAGAAATGCACCAGTCAATGTTACAGAATGCTTGTGCAAAGGATAAGGAAAGTTGCATTGAATCTTATCGACAACTTCATTCACACCTCACATTGCTTCTATCTATGGGAAGTAAACGAACAGTTATTGCACTTTTCCGTCAAGAATTATCAACGTTCAAGAGCACATTATTCTTAAACTTAGAACAATTGGAACAACAACTTGATAGAAATGGTTCAAAAGGATAGTTCCAGTGCTGCACTTCAAGTGATCTACAACCAATTTTAGTCATTCATCAGTGGGGAATTTACATCAGATTATGATCAAGACATGACTGAAATGTCTTTCAAGAAACACACTGGAATGGAAATTAGCGTGTTCAGAGAGACACTTATCCATCTCATGGATAATGTGGATAAGTATATTGAGGAAATTACTCAGAAAGATGAAATAATAGATGAGAGTCTGGTGCTGTTGACAGAATGTTGTGATGAGTTGGGTAATGTATCAGTTGAAGAATCGGGTGTTGCTTAATGCAGAATAACAGAGACAACAAAGAATGATGCAACAAATTGTTCAGTAACTCATGTTACACATGATGTGGATGCAGATATCAGACAGATAAATGAACAGGTGTCATGTGATGAGGTACCCTTAACTGTTCAACATAGTGCATCTTCTAATGTACCTAAACATACTGATCTTAATGCTGAACATGATTCTGATAAATGTTCCTTGGTTGAGGCTGAGTCTAATAGTTTCAAAACAAATGATATGGTTGATAAAAAGGCTTTTGATAAACTTTCAAACAAATTCTCAAAACTTGAAAAACATTGCATTTCACTTGAAATTGCGATACAGAGTAAAGAAGAAAGTCTTCAACTTAACAAACCATGTAAAGATCCGAAACTTCCTGAATTCCGTGAACTTTTTGAAATTAACACTTTGAAAGCTCAGCTTCAAGACAAAGAGTCAACTATCAAAAATTTGAAGAAACATATTTCTCATATGCATGTGAAAAGTAATTTGGTTACAAGTAATTCTGATGTTAATGCTATTGATGACATTCAAATGAGAAATGATGAATTAGCAGTTTGTATGGCCAAATTACTAAAGAAAAATGAGGCATTGAGTATGCATCACATAGAACTAAGTGACTCTGTCAGAGAAGCTAGAATTAAGTCATTAGAACAAACAAACTCTTTGATTGCCAATATTGATGAACTCAAAGCTCAACTTCAGGATAAGAGTTTCACAATAGTTGCCTTAAAGAATGAGCTCAGAAAAACAAAAGGGAATAGTGTGAACACTAAGTTTGCAAAACCATCAATCTTGGGGAAACCAGTTATTAGACAACCGAATGCGTTTAGATCCAAACGACCAAAATTTTCAAAAACGCGGTTTGCCTCCCAAGTTGATGCGAAACAAGTTTTGTCAAAACCAGTCACTTCACCTGAGTTACCTAAGAATAAGGATTCTAGCTCTGTTAACCCTCAACACGTTGCCTCTTCTACTCCCAGCACCTCTAGGATTAGTTCAAAAGCCGTGTCAAAACCAAGCATTAAAACCCAGAATTCATATGATATGAATGACTTGTGGAAGAACTATTATCTAGAAAAAGCTAGGAAAAAGGCACAGATTCAAAAAGACGGAATTTTAGGTGCAAGACCTAGGGTGAGGAATTCTACGAGATTTCAAGGCACTGCTAGTAGTTGTAAACCACTACCTAGGAACACTCAAAAGACTAGGGATTGGCGTGCATCTAAGAGTAGTTATGTGCATATGAATGCTAAGCATGTAGAAAACAAAACTAGAAATTCTGAGTCTTTTCCACATAAGAAAAATTTTCCTAATTCACATGCCAAGGTACAATCCACTAAGACCACCTACATGGCTAAGGTTCAACATGTTATGATGCAAAACAAACCTAAAACTTCGTCTAGATGGATCCAAAATGCTAAATATTTGGAGTCTAGGAATAACGTTAAGTCTTCCACTTTGCATAAGAATATCAACAATCATAGACCTTGCCATAAGTGGATACCGTCTGGTAGAATTTTTAAGGATGCTGGACTTAGGTGGATACCTACAGGAAAGATGTTTACCAATGGCAATCTCAAAGTTGACCGTGAAACCCCAAAGGGTTTGGATACTGATGTCACTAACCAAAATATATGCAATCAAGTTTGTAATATTAGTGCAGGTAGTCCTTACTCAGTTGCAGATACTTCGATCCTTCAATACATGGACTGGCTTAAAGTATGGATAACAAAAGGATTGATATCTCATAACTCACTGGTTCAAGTTACTTAACATCGATATTCAATCGGCTATGACGTAGGAACTCAACAGTTCATGCCTCGTACTCTAAAGCAAAGAAAAGTGTACGTCTCAGTGCGCTTTATCTTAAAAAGAAGAGAAATCTTCTTATGACGTTTGAACACAACAGCTCAAGCCTCGTTCTCTAAAGAAAAGAGAAGTGTACGCTTCAGTGCGCTTTATCTTCTGAAGAAGAGAAATCTTCTCATTTATGACCATTCTCATCAACATGCTTCATACTTTTTCCATGCACTTCAGTCATCAAGTGAACCGGGCTACTGTTGATTGTTTTCTTATTCCACTTGCTCAACTATAATTACGATGGCGACATCATGTGCTAATTTTGTGGGGGAGAAGTGTGAATAGACTACATTTGGATGATATTCACTTACTTAATCAAGAATGGCATCTCCGTATGCAATTCTTGAGGGGGAGAAGAAGTGTGAATTTTTTGCATGGTTGATTGATATTAGAGAATAAATGGTCAAATGGCTCCTAACTCATGTAAGAACCGAGCTTCTTCTTATCGGGTCATCGTTACATGGAGTTTCTTCTAAGAGCCGTTGGTTGACATCTTCACACGGGCTGATGAGTTTAAAGACAAGTGCTTCCGGTTAATGCTTCACGTGCACATCAACATGATGATTCCAAAAAACCTTTTGTTCTTGTTTGATGTGATTGTTTGCTTGGTATTACCATTTCGTATGTTCGTTGCGGGCTGATTGCTAATTTTCTTGATGAACATCTTTCTGTTCTTGTTTGATTAGGAGGGATGTTAGTTAAGGGGAATTGCAAGATGTAAGTTAATTGGGATGCTTTCTTGGTGAGATGGAAATGTTAACTATCTATTCCCCAATTGGACAATCTTGAAGAAGGTCGAGTCTACAGTCTGTTCTACATTTTCTGCTACATGTTAGAAGGCTAAAGACGAATTGCATTTGATGATCTAAAGATTTCTTCTTAATCCGGGCTGAGAAGAACACTTGAAAATCTTCGTTAGTTTAGGGGAGAGCACTAATTGGGGATGATTGAAAAGCCAAAGTTAATTCCCAATTAGACTTGCTCACATTTTACTTCTGCAAGTTGATTCCCACATGATTACATGTGTTCTTCTCAAAAGATTTCAAGTATACGGGCTTACAAAGAGTTGTTGATTTTGAACTATCAAAACCAGAAAGGGGGAAGGAGACACGTATCTAAACGCGAGTAAACTTGATGAACTTAATTCTTCTAAGTGATTGAAGATATCCCGGGAAGACAAATGTTATTACCGCAGAGAAACTCAAGGTTTGACTCATGACGAGTAAACTTGATGAACTTAATACTTCTAAGTGATTGAAGATATCCCGGGAAGACAAATGTCATTACCGCGGAGAAACTCAAGGTTTGACTCATGGCGTTTAGTGTTTATTCCAACTATGTAGGGAAAGATGATGGATCTTGGACACTCTCCTTGTGTCAATGATATTTTGTATAATATTATCAAGCAAGCGGAATTTACTTAAGTAATACTTAGAAGACGAATTATATGATATATGAGAATAAACACAAGTTAACACAAAACTCAAGCTTCAATATTATTAATGAATAATACGAGTGATCTTAACTTATCACTAGGGTTACACCTTGAAGCTTTCATAGGTAATATTGCAATATGATATGTACCTAAGACAATGACCTATGATCTCCTTTTATACAACAAGGAGTCCTTTACAAGATAATTATAAAGCTAACATAATAGAATATACACAAGATCTATCCTATACTTATCAAGACACGTTTATCCTTATCATAAACTGATAGCAGTGGTAATGAAGAACTTGCAGTGGGAATACGTTTCCACTGCTAGTGTTAAACCAAGCAGTGTAAACCACTACTATCCGTGGTAATGGATTATTCCCAACAATCCTCCCCTAAACTTATGATTTCTCTGCAAATCAATAAGTTTCTCCAATATTCATTAACTTCAAGGATTTGGGAATTCAATCAAACACTTCACTTCTTTTCTCTTAACTTTTGTATAGCTCTTGAACACTGATCTTGAAGCCTTTGTAACAATGTTCTGACCTTCTCATTGTCTTCATTGACTCTTATGTGTAAGCTTAACATTACTGTAAGAGCTCCAGCTCTAAGTGGATATTCTTTCTCAGCAAGCATGAAAAAGTCTTCTCCATTAGCTGTAGAGACATGATGAACTTCACATGAATCATAATAAAACCATTTAGTACCAATACATGTGAATAAGGTTTTCCAGTAGTCATCATCAGCATTTGGTTCAAAAAGCCGTCTAAGATTTACCCATAACTGCATCTCCTTTGCATCTTTGAGATCTTGAGCATTAAACCTTTCTTGAACTAATTTCCATAGTGTATTAAGGTCATCTCTGTCAAAAGCTTTAATAAGATCTTCAAATGTCATAAATGATGAAGTTTCACCTCCCAGCCTTGTAATCTTCCATGTTGAAGCAAAATTGCTAGCAGTGTAAACTTCCCAATCAATGATAGGATGTCGAATTTGTAGTGGTTCTGGATAAAACTCTCTGTCTTCAATCACAATCATTTCAGTCATTTGATATTTAGTGAACTTCTCAGTAGGAATCTCCTTCTCAGTAGACTTTGTATAATCTTCATCAACCTTAGTCTTCTTAATAGTTTGAGAATCACTTACTTTAGCCTTTTTCTTCAATCTAGGAATCTCTCTTTCTTCTTCTTCTGAACCCATTGGAATAAAAGATTTATCTTGTTTCACAGTTCTGTAGTAAGCCTTTTCAACTTGATCATCAGACATTCCTTTAAATTGATGCTTTTTCCATTTACCAACATGACAACAATAAGACTTCATGTATGCAAGTATTTGAGCCTTGGTTGGTTGTCTTGGTTTCTTCTGACCCTTTTTGACTGAATTAATCACATTTTCAAGTGCTTGATTGTTCTTCATTTTAATAAAATCCTTTAACTGAGCAGTTCTTTGTTCCTCAGTTAAGGATGCATCAGCAACAAGGTCAATTGCCTTTTTCTTGATTTCTGAATTATTAGCCACCAGAAACTGAATATCTTCTTCAGTAGGAACATAGCTAAACTCTGGAGCTTTTTCTTTCATAATTGTAGGTTGAATAGTGGAAATTGAATCTTCAGTATCTTCCATTCTATCCAATCTTTTAGCTTCCAAAAAGCTTACAACTTCCAGTTCTTTCAATCTTTTCTTCTCAGCAATTTGATCTTCTGCTATCTTCTTAGCAAGTTCTCTATCAAGATCAATCTGAACTTTTCTTTTCTTTGAAATCTTACCTTCAGGTTGCTGTACATCTTCCATAACTGCTTTACCCTTGTCTGTCTTCAATTTATCAAATTCTTCACTTGCAGTGGCAATATTTGGCTCTGCAGTGGAAATAAAATCAGTGGTAAAATCAGTTGCAGTTTGGAAAATGTCTTGATGCTCTCCATGAGTTTCAGCTTCCTTTGCTCCTTTACTTGTATCTCCTTCATCTTCAAAATCAATTTTCCTCCCCTCAGTGTCAGAACCTGTTTTCCTCCCCTGTTTGGAAGAATTTCCCAAATCTTGATCAGCTGAATCACCATCAGAAGGTGAGAATGAAGATGAAATCACCATCTATGCAGTCTGCTTGTGCTTTTTCAACCTCTGCATCTCTCCCTTTAAAGTCTGAATCTCTGTCTGTAATTGTTGAACATCCTTGGCATGCTGCTTCTTAACAATAACCAAGTCCTTTTGTAGAGACTCAATTTGCTTTGCTAATTTGGTACACAGAACCATCAATTCCAATTGGTTTCCACTACCCTCAACACTTCCATCTGTGTGACCTGTTGGGAGAGGTGAATCATGGGGCATTGGTCCAGATTCCTCCATAGTAGGACTAGGTGGAAGTCTAGAACCACCACTGCTCGTTCCTAGACCAAAAGGTGCAGAAACTTGTTGTGTTGTCATGAGAGGAGTTGACTGTTTAGACCTTCTCTCATAGGTTCTTGAAACTGGTGGGGTATAATCAATGTTGGGAACATCAATTATAGGTGTGTTTTGTTCAGATGAAATTTTAGCAAGCATTTGGGGTAGGAGAGGTGTAAAAATCATATTGCCATCTTTATTCAAATTTTGAAAAACTTTAGGCTTTAGGCAACTGATTTGATAAACAGTAGTATGAGGTTGCAGTTGAAATTCATTTAGCACAGCTTGCACAAACCTGGGATACATTAAAATTTTGGTTTTACTTTGTACATTGCCTTTCATACTTGTAAAAATATAGTTGGACCAATTGAAAATCTTATCAGTGACTAGACAAGCCAAAGGATAAGCCATGGTTGAACTAAATTGCTCATAAGATGTTTTCTTAGGACTAAGACAATGTAACAAAGTATGAATCAAAAATCTCCAGTGGGGACAAAAACCACTCTTTTTGAAAGTAGCCTTTTTGTCAGTGGTATCATACCCCATGGATGATAAAGTATCATGAATGTCAGACATAGGTAATGTGATGAGACCATTGAGATCATCCAAGTGAAGTACTCTCCTCAAGGATGCCTCAGTAACATCAATAGTTACTCCATCTACAGTGGCTCTGAGAGCATCCACTGTTTCAAGTGTGATGGACTGAGCAGAAGTCCAAAACTGATTGATTTGAGAGATATAAATTGTGGGTTTTAAAAGTAAAGCATACCTTATATGAGTTGTATGAAGAAAGTCCACAATTTGATGAAAAACAGGGCCACTCTTCTCGTTAGTCTTTTGTAAGTAGGCCACTAGGTTGTGCTCATCTGCAAATTTCAAAGAAGCCATAGAAACTTTTGATGAAAAATATTATTATGTTAGTAAGAATTGAAGTAATGACTAGCCAATTGAGAGAAAAAGATATATAGGGTTAGGGTTTAGAATTGATGCGCAAGTAAAATTATCTTTAGAAACTAGTTATAATATAGAAAGAAGATAATTTACTTAAAATATTAACCCTATATATATGACTATCAGTGGTTACTTTCAACGGCTAGTGAAAAATAAATTACTAACATAATCAGTTGTAACGGCTAGAACAACAGTGGTAAAATAACACTGTTAGTGGAAACTGTGAACTAGCAGTGGTAATTTTTCACAAAAATTTCAAAGAGCAGTGGAAAATAAAATCATTAGAAAACAATACTGCTCCCAATATAGTTTTTAGCAAAATATCAGCTATCAACGGATTTGATATGTCTTTACCATGAGCCGTTTGCTATGGACTAGACAACTCTTAATCATAAAGAATATGGTGAGTTGATAACCATATAGTTTTTGGTAAACTATCAACCATAAACGGATTTGTCAAGTCTTTACCAGTAGCCGTTTGCTCTGGACTAGTTGATTCTTATGTGTATTAGACATGGTGAATCAATAACCATTTGATGTGTATCTTAGATATACACCTTTTAACTTCAACTCCTCATCAAAACTTGATATACAAACTCATACAACAATTGCATTACCCTACAGCCTCCCCTCAACACAAGAAAACATTTATGGATTAAGCATTCCAAGACTTGTTACCAAGTACTGAAATCTTCCCACATCAAGACCTTTTGTCAATAAATCAACATAGTTGTCATCAGTAGAAATTTTGACAACTTGAATTAGTCCCTTTTCATAGCAATCTCGAATGAAATGGTGTCTAATTTCAATATGTTTGGTCTTTGTTTGTTGAACAGGATTCTTGATTATGCAAATGGTACTGCTATTGTCAATATGTATGATGGTATTCATGAAATTGTACCCATAGTCCAAAAGTTGATTTTGAAGCCATAGTACTTGAGCACAGCAACTTGCAGCAGCAATATACTCTGCTTCAGTTGAAGAATTAGCCACCATTGTTTGTTTCTTGCACTGCCATGACACTAACCTGTTGCCAAGAAATTGACATCCACCAGTTGTAGATTTTCTATCCAAGCTAGCTCCAGCATAGTCACTATCTGAGTAAGTAACCAGATCTAAAGGAGAATCTCTGGAGTACCACAATCCCAGAGTAGGAAATGCTTTAAGATATCTGAAAATTTTCTTCACAACAGTCAAGTGAGAGAACTTGGGAGTAACTTGAAACCTTGCACAGGCACACACAGCAAACATAATATCTGGTCTAGATGATGTAAGATACATCAAAGAGCCAATCATAGACCTATACATGTGCACATCAACAACTTCACCACTGTTTTCCTTAAGAAGTAGATGTGTAGTCTTGTCTGCAGGAGTGCTGGATGACTTTGCATCAGTAAACTTGAACTTCCTTAGTATCTCAGCCACATATTTATCTTGATTAATGAAAATACCATCTGCCTTTTGTAGTACTTGAAGTCCCAAAAAGAATGTGAGTTCTCCCATAGAACTCATCTGAAATTCTTCTTTCATCAGTTTCTCGAAATCTTTGCACATCTCTGTCTTTGTAGACCCAAAAATGATATCATCAACATACACTTGAACAAGCAAGATATCATTCTTGTCTTTCTTGATGAACAAAGTTTGATCCACTCTGCCTCTATGAAACCCATTTGCAAGAAGATAAGTAGTTAAGGTTTCATACCATTTCCTTGGTGCTTGATGCAAGCCATACAAAGCTTTAACAACCCTGTAGACTTTGTTAGGATATTTAGGGTCTTCAAAGCCTGGAGGTTGTGAGACATAAACCTCTTCATCTATCTGCCCATATAGAAAAGCACTTTTTACATCCATTTGATAGACTTTAAATCCCATAAAAGATGCATAGGCTAAGAACAGCCTAATTGCTTCAATCCTTGCAACAGGGGCAAACACTTCTTCATAATCAATACCCTCCTCTTGAGTATATCCTTGAGCCACAAGCCTAGCTTTGTTTCTGATAACAATTCCCCTTTCATCTTTCTTGTTTCTGAACACCCATTTAGTACCTATTACCTTCTTGCCAGAAGGCAAATCACAAAGCACCCATACCTTTTGAAGCTTAAATTGGAGCAACTCTTCTTGCATTGCTTCCACCCAACTTTCATCTTCAAGTGCCTTGTAAACATTCTTAGGCTCCATTTGTGACAGAAAACACATAAATAAACATTCATTCTTGCCTTCATGTATTTTAGATTCATATATTTTACTTATGAATCCATGAACATCAGCAACTTTGTTTGTCTTCTAGTCTTCACAGGTGAATAGACATCCCCAATCACATTTTCAAGTGGATGTGATTTATGAATAGTAGTGTGGGGAGTCTGAGGAACTGCAATCTCTCTTGGCATATTAGAAATTTCAACATCATTGGCTTGAGCTTCCATAGTAACTGGAGTGGTGATTCCCACATCTGGTGTTGCAGTGGAAACACTTTGCTGAACAGTGGAATCTGAATTTCCACTGCTTTCAAAATTATCAGCATTCAAATTACTATTTCCTTCATTTTCCAAATCACTAGAAGGATGAACAACTCCAGTTTTCAGTAAATCATTATTATCTGCATAGTCCCAAAGAGGTAGACTGAATTCATCCTGATCATCTGCATCCTCTTTGCTTGGTTCATCATCATCATCAAGAAACTCTTCTGAACCTGCAAAATCAAAAGAAGATGTTCCTGTAGCAACAGGCACATAATTCATAGTATTTGTTAGAGTATCAAGATCAAACAGTTTTCGGACCGTTCCTTTGACATTGACTTTGTTTTCCAAGAACTCTACATGCAGATTCTCTTCAATCTTTTGGGTTCTTAAGTTGAATACTCTGAAAGCTTTACTAACCATGGAATACCCAACAAAATACCTTTCATTAGCCTTTT
Source organism: Chrysanthemum makinoi (assembly GCA_910596185.1). Taxonomy (NCBI): domain Eukaryota; kingdom Viridiplantae; phylum Streptophyta; class Magnoliopsida; order Asterales; family Asteraceae; genus Chrysanthemum; species Chrysanthemum makinoi. The sequence continues at coordinate 80,483,903 of OU343221.1, read as the reverse complement.
CATCAAACTTGCCCAGATAATCTATGGTATTGAGAATAGATACATGACACCCAAATGGTCTCATTAAGTCAAGGGTAGGTGGTCTTCCCCTAAACAATTCATAAGGTGTCTTGTTCTTTGTCATCACCACTAAAACCCTGTTTTGCACATAACATGCAGTGTTAACTGCTTCAGCCCAAAAAGTATTTGGCAATTTGGAATCGGCCAACATGGTTCTAGCAGCTTCTATCAGTGTCCTGTTTCTCCTCTCAGCAACACCATTTTGTTGAGGAGTTCTAGCCACACTAAATTCTCTTTTAATACCTTTATCTCTGCAAAACTCATCCATAACTCTATTCTTGAATTCGGTTCCATTGTCACACCTAATGATTTTAACTTTCATATCATATTGGTTTTCTACTTCTGTAATAAATATCTTGAGGATACCAGTTGTTTCATCCTTAGTTCCAAGAAAGAAAACCCATGTAAATCTGCTAAAATCATCAGTCACCACAAGACAATATTTCTTATGATTCAAGCTGCTCACAGATGTAGGACCAAATAAGTCCATATGTAACATTTGAAGTGGGTGAGCAATAGAGTTAACCAACTTTGACCTGCAAGAAGCTCTGTGTTGTTTGCCTTTAAGACAAGCCACACAGGTTTGATCATTTTCAAATCTTTTCTGAGGTAGACCTCTCACTAAACCATCTTTGACAATCTTGTTAATGGTTTTGAAGTTAACATGACCAAGTATTCTATGCCATAACATGGATTCATCCACTGTGGCCTTTGCAAGCAAGCAAGCATAACCATCTTTAGCTACAATGTTGTTCATATTAAAGCTATATAGATTGCCTTTTCTAGGAACTTTAAGAAGAATCTGACTTTCATCAGGCATCTTAAAATCCTTAGAGAGAACAAAGCACATATCTTTGGTAAAAAGAACATTGTTCATCTTGTCACACATTTGTGACACACTAAAAAGATTGTACTTAAGCTCTTTTACATAATACACAGGTTCAAAGTCCAAGTTACCAGTTTTAATAACACCTTTACCAGCAACTTTTCCATTTACTCCACCTCCAAAGCTGACATACTGTCCATCATAATGCTCAAAATCTGAAAGATAAGACTTGTTGCCAGTCATGTGCCTTGAACACCCACTATCTGTATTTCCTTGATCTGACCTTTTTGTCCTTGGATGTTCCTGCACATAAGAGTAAAGAGTTAGTTTCTTTGGGGACCCAAGCCATGATTGACTTGGATCTGCCTCGTGTATCAATATAGTTAAATCTATCAAAGGTCATTGATACACCATTGGGATTGGTTGTAGAGGTACTTCCTTTAGGTTTCCATTCCCAACGTACTGAGGCCTTCACAGCATTGCCCATGTCATCCCTTTTCTTATTTAAAACCCTTGCAGTGGTAACTTTTGAATGAGCGCTGTAACTGCTGGTTTCTTTTTAGGTACCCACTGTTGGTTATTATTAACCTTGTTAGCTTGAAAGGTTCTTTTTCCTGTTTGTGCAGATTTATTAAAACTTGTTTTGGTGTTTTGCACTTTTTGTAGTGACTTGCTGAGGCCACTTAAGTTGCTTTACCGCTTTGTGTTAAAGGCAGTGGCATGTAAATGATCAAAACTACCACAGATATAACATGCCTTATTGTTCATAACAAAATTACTACCTAGTTGTTGAGATTTAACATGATTCCAACTCCTCTGGTTACCCCTAGGAGTTGTAGGCTTGTTCCTATACATCTCAGCATACCTTACAGTTGGTCTAGGTTTATTAACTGATTTCCTAGGTTCCTCTGTAACAGTATTAACAACTTTTGGGATAGTAGTCTCTACATTCTTTTTAACATTCTCATCAACAACTGATGAGTCACTAGCACTCTCAAATACATCATTATCAAGCTTAATCTCTTCCTCACTCTTCACCACTGTGTCCTTTATAGGACCATATTCTCTTTCAAGTTCCTTAAAGTCTTCTAAACCTGTATGAGCTAAATCTACACCTGGAGGTGATGGAACACCCCTTAGTGGTGGAGGCATAGTATTATAACCCATACCAGACTTAGCTTTATTATATATTTGAGCATTCCAAATTTTATCAATTGACTTAGACTGATGATAACATGTGTCTACAGTTAAATTGACATTTTCAATTTTCTTTTGGAGTTTTTCAAGCTCCTTTTGGTATGCTTCATTCACAACAGTTGTATGTTCTACCTCTCTCCTAAGAAGAATCATATCATCATTATAACTTGACTCATTTGCCTGATAGTGCTCTATTTGCTTTTCTAATACTGCCATAGCTCTCCTAAGATTAGCCACAGTATAATTAGCAGTATATAATTCTTGCCTTTCATTAAAGTACAAATCATTAAGTCTTTCAACTTCTTTAGCAGCCCTACATGTTTTAGAACAACTATCAAAGTTTTGTACCTCAGAATCAGAGAAAGCCATGAGAGCAAATTCAGTAGCAACAAGAGCATCATCTGAATGTTCTTCTTCTTGTTCATTAGCCATGAAACTCCAATCATAGCTCACACCATCAATAGCCAACATTGCCTTTGGTTCTTCCACAGTTGGTCCCTTCTTTTGCTTGTACCATGTAGACCTGTTGTCCTTGGTCTTTGGTCTTCTACATTCTCTAGCAAAATGTCCAAACTTGTGGTAGTTAAAGCACTCCACTTTCTTCTTATCAAAGCCTGCAGTATCATCACCATTAATGTGGATAGGCTTGCCAGTCTTCTTGTAGAATTTCTTAGCCCTCATGCTAAGAAGAGCTATCTGCCATTTTATATCCATCTCCTCCAAGTCATCTTCATCAATTTGCTCCATGTCTTCATGAGTTAAGACAGAGCCATCAACTTGTGTGGAGATAAAAGCATAAAAGGTAGGGTCTCCAATACTAGCAACCTTCTTTTTTGAACCTGCAGTGGTAACATTAACATTACCAGTGGAAACTTTAGAACCTACAGTGGCAATATCATCATCACTTTCATCTTCAGAATCATCACTGTCAACAGAATTTGACAACAATGCCAAGCTATTAGAGCTTGTACCAAGTTTCCCTGCCTTTTTCAACCTTTGCTCAATAAGTTTGAAGTTGTTGTAAAGATCATTGAGCTTCATTGTTTCTATGTCTATTTTGTTTTCCCAGACAGTAACATTTGTTTGAAACTCTGAAGGCAAACTTCTTAGAAACTTCAAATTGAGGTCTTCCTTTTCTACCTCAATGCCAAACACAGTTAGCTGTGTAACAATCTTCTGAAGTTTGGTAAAAATGCTATCAAGTGAGTCATTGCTTGAAGCAGAGAAGTTTTCATAACTTTGCTTTAACAATGTCTTCTGAGTCTTCTTTGTAGCATCATTACCACCAAACACTGAGCAAATCTCTTCAAACAGTTCTTTAGCAGTCTTGAATTTGCTGAATGCAATAATCTGGTCTCTAGGAAGAGTCATCAGCAACAGACTTCTAGCTTTAAGATCATTCTTCTTTTGAGCTTTTTCAGCATTTGATTCAGGCACAGAAACTTTCACAACATCTGTGTCACCTATTTTGGAAGTAGTGGTCACAGACTTGAAAGAATCACCAAGTTGAATAATCTCCCACAGAGCATAGTCCTGTATGAGGAAGTATTGCTCAATCAATATCCTCCACATCTCAAACTCATTAAGCTTAAGCTTAGGGAGTCTGGGTGTAGAAGAAGAGTTTGATTGGTTGTTTTCCATCTCCATTGTCTTGAGTGAGTGAGTCAAGCTAATTCTTTGGATCTTCTAAAACAAAATATCAGAACCTGCGCTCTGATACCACTTGATGGATCTTGGACACTCTCCTTGTGTCAATGATATTTTGTATAATATTATCAAGCAAGCGGAATTTACTTAAGTAATACTTAGAAGACGAATTATATGATATATGAGAATAAACACAAGTTAACACAAAACTCAAGCTTCAATATTATTAATGAATAATACGAGTGATCTTAACTTATCACTAGGGTTACACCTTGAAGCTTTCGTAGGTAATATTGCAATATGATATGTACCTAAGACAATGACCTAGGATCTCCTTTTATACAACAAGGAGTCCTTTACAAGATAAGTATAAAGCTAACATAATAGAATATACACAAGATCTATCCTATACTTATCAAGACGCGTTTATCCTTATCATAAACTGATAGCAGTGGTAATGAAGAACTTGCAGTGGGAATACGTTTCCACTGCTAGTGTTAAACCAAGCAGTGTAAACCACTACTATCCGTGGTAACGGATTATTCCCAACAAAAGAGATGTTAAAGAAAGTTTCTGAAGATAAAAGAGGTACACAAGTGTGTGGTGATTTCGATGGTATCGCAATGATCAGGGGAGAGAGAATTGTGTACATTGGAGGCGCTCAGCTGTTTCACTTGAGGGCTTAATCAGTGATTCAGAGATATAATCACTTATTCCGGAGTTGACATCTGCAGAGATTGTCATCCGCAGAGATAATCAGTGATTCGGCCTACTTCTTCAATGTTATCGGTTGTTCTCTCTTTGGGGAATGTGTGTACTTCGGGTCCTTGAGCTTCATACACGATCATCAGGGAAGAAAGCCATTGTTTACCACAAACATTGGGGAGGTGTTTTCTCTCCGGGCATGATGTGTATTCAGGAGAGTTCTTGGATATTGGTGTACTTCGGGTTCTTGAGCTTCATACACATTCATCAGGGACGAAAGATGTGAACATTGGGGAGGTGTTCTTCATTACCCTCATGATGTGTATTCAGGAGAGTTCTTGAGCATTATACAAAGAGACTGACTGCATCAATTCGTCTACTTGGGGGAAGTGGTTTCTTGACAACTTGTGTATGGATTGCTTCAGACTTCAGTGGTAATGAAATATGAGAAGAAATTTTAAAGAGTGGGATGATACGTTGCTGTTCTTGTTGATGATATAACCCCGAACGAAGAATCTCGATTTTCGTTCTTAAAAGGAGCAGCGGGATTTATGATAATGGTGTGCTTCTCTGTACACCTGGCTAAGGCAAGCTTGAAATAGAGCTTCGAATCTGCTCATCTAATGGATTTTCGGTTTGGGGGGAAGCTGCCAAAGTCTCTCTTTCTCAATGGCTCATGTTCTATCTTCAATTCAAGAGCCCTTAGAAGCTTTGGTGGTGAATGTTTAAGAGATGATGACTTCTATCTTCTACAACGAGGCTGTTCGATATCCTTATCTCGGTACTCGTATCATCATCTTCTTTTACTATATCATCTACTCTGTCTTTGTAAATATTTATCAAAAACAAAGTAGAAAAATATAAAACCAACAAAAAGAAAATAGAAAAATATAAAACCTTCAAAAAACTCATAAAAATCAGAAAATTTAAAAATACCAAAAATATTTTTTCTCAAGACATGTCTTCTGGTATCGATAACATCTGAGGTCTTAGAAATGTCATTCAATAACGGCACGGGACCATAGATGAAGTTCGAGCAGGAGGTGTAAATATTTCTTTCTAAACATGTCTCAAAACTATGGCTTGCGGTTATTTCAGACTGTAACCCGTGCTTAAAACTATGGTTTGCTATTATTTCAGATAGCAACCCGTTTTTCAAAAAAGGAAAGTGCTGCGCAAAACCAAAAATTTTCAAATATTTCGTGCACTTATCCTAAAAACAAAAATGAGGAAAGTATGTCGAAGGACTGCTGTTCCTACACAAATGTTTTTCCGTCTGAAATTCTTCAGAAAAATATTTGTTGCTTTCAAAAATTGGTGGTAAATGAGTTGCTTGAAAAATCAATCTTATTCAGATTTTTCGAAATAAATTGAAAACTCAATCAATGACTTCAGCGCTTTTAAACTTTTCGAAAAAATGAGTCATTGATTGAGGGGGAGAATGTTTTCAAATTTATATCATCTAATGGACTTTCTTAATCATCCTACGTGCTTATCTGAAAAAAAATATAATTGCCTATGTTGAAGGACTATGTTTCTAGGATGTGATTGTTAGGATTAGACGATTATAGATTGATAAACACTTTATTCCCATGCCTATGTATGATTTGATTGATATGTTGAATTGACTTTTATTAGTCGATTGCTGTTTGGGTTATGTCGGCCACCATATATCTGTTTGTGTGTTCACTAACGTATGTAGGTATATTGGTACATAAGAATGTTCCCGATCCGGATCCCACAAATGAAGATGATTGGATGCCGAAAGGAACGGGTAACTATATCTTGGGTTGACAAATGAAGAAACAGAGCTTAATTGGACTTCTATGTAGAGTTAGCATGGAAAAATGCAACGTAAGAGGTCTCACTGCATCAGCAGATGGTTTTCTTCATCAGAAATGAAGAAACGGAGCTTAATTTGACCTCGCTTGGCATTAAACTGCAACGTAAGAAGTCTCACTGCATCTGCTGACGGTTTTTCTTCCAGCCCTACAGCAACAACATAAGCTTCTCATCCACCGAACGTATCTTTGTGGAGGATACCATTTTTAAACAATTTTGAAAAAATTTGATTAAACTGTTTTGAAAATGGAAAATATTGTTTTAAAAATTAATTGGACTTAATTTTGAAAATCACCGGACTTCAATTTATCAAAACTTAAGTCACTCAATCATCGACTACGATCATCGATTGAGGGGGAGAGTGATTTATAATAAAATATTTTCAAACGATATTTCTTCACAAAAGTTCCGTTTGAACGAAAATAAGTGGTGATCTAAAGATTTAATGTTATGTCATGGTATGATCTTTCTTTTGATTCAAGATCTTTCAAAATAAAATTTTTTCTGTTCTTGTTTGATTGTGAAATTGTTTTGTTTTACTTAAAAGATCTCTTAAAAACTATCATACCTGACACTAACAATCTTTAATGTCTATAATTGGTCCTCTATCAGTCCTTTTTCAAAATTAAATCTTGCCACGTCTTTCCCCAAACTTTTCTAAATGATTTAAATCAGATGGGATCACAAATCTCAAATGGTTTGATATTTTTGATCGTGGGAGAGATCGTGATTTAAATCTCAAATCTGTTTATATGGAATTGGTTTTAGTCCTTTAAAGGCACTCCTGTCTCCATGTGCCGAATGACTTCAAATATACAATGCACATGTTGAGGAGGAGGATTTATCCAAAAACAAGATGAGTTTTTAAACCAGGCACATTTTCTCCCATGTTTTTCTAAACCTTATTAAATCACTTGGGATCCAAAATCTCATAGGGTTTGATATTTTTGATCAAGGGAGAATTTGTGATTAAATAATGAAATTTGATAAAAGGTGATCGTTTTGATTCAATTGTGAAAGCTGCTCTCTCATATGTGCTAAACGCTTTCGAATCTCGAAGCACATATTGAGGGGGAGTATTTCTAAAGTAAATAAACTATCGAGGTACAAAAGCGTTTATGTTTTAACATAAAGTACCTTGATTGAGTTTTAAATGGTTTCTTAATAGATTTTGTGATCGTGGATGTACTTCAAAAGAACTCTTTCCTCTATGTGATAAAATGATTTAAAGTATCCTACGCACATATTAAGGGGGAGAATTTACCAAAGAAATTCAAATGGCTTTTTCTAAGAAAATTGTGATCAAGAAATTATTTCAAAGAACTCTTGCTTTCATGTGCCAAACAATTTCAATATCATATGCACATGTTGAGGGGGAGCATTTCTAAAATGATCAAAACAATTAAGGTACAAAATGCTTTGATTTTATATCACAAGTACCTTGATTGATTTTCCAAATGATTTTTCAATTGGTTTCGAGAAGGAATGAACAATACCAAAAGACCAACCAATTTACTTTATGCATGGTGTTATAAGGATGGTTAGGTTAGGTATTCATTCCCACGATCCTGCCAGAGCCGGAGGGATCTTCCCAGGGACAATCCACTAGATAGTGTAGAGTCCTTAGGAATATTGAAAAAAGGAGAAAAATGAGAAAATGGGAAGAGTGCGGACTGAGACAGAGCTAGAACTAGAATAAACCCAACAAGGTTCTAGTTATGAAGTCTTGGTAAGCACTGAAGGGGTTGCCGAATGAAAAAGAATTAAATGTGAAAAAGGGTGAAAAGAAATAGCCCTCCAATAATTCAACCTTAGGGCAGAAAGTTCAATACATATGCTACTGGTTGTTACTAAGGTAACACTGGTATTGAAGACAAGACGTCATGGACCCAGTAACGCACTGCACTACAACTTCCTAAGCTACTCAAGTTCCTCTTAAAAGGGCTTGTTTCATTCTTACGGGGAACCTACATAATCTATAGACTTTCTCTTAGAGATTGTTGATATTGAAGAAGGAGACCCTCTCCCTAGTCTCCGGCATAGGAACCAAATGTGCACAATTGAGTCTAGAGCCAAGAGATCATCCACAATATCTCATTAGGACACTGAATATGAAGACTCTCTATTTCACACAATGTGGAAAGAGAGATTATATATTAAGAGTCCTACGCATTATCCTTGTGGTATTGCCAGAACATTCGAGTGATATGAAAATATTCACGATGAAGATGGAAATCCTTCTAGAGCCAACATCAAACAAGCTCTTGGTGGGTGACATGTGAAATCTTGCAAAAGATCAAGCTTGTGACAACTGGATAGAAATGATGGGGCGATTCATTCTTGAATCAACCTTGGTCCAGGAAATGAATTGATGAATACTTTTGGAAAAACCATTCGATGTGCAAACCTTCTTTTCTCTAGCACGTCGAATGTGTACTTATGTTTTCAAACACAAAAAGTATCTCTGATTGAAAAAAAAATACTTTTGGAAAAACCGTTCGATGTGCGAATCTTTTCTCTAGCACATCGAATGTGTATTCTCTTTCAAATACAAAAGGTATTTTTGATTGAAAATTGATCTTTCTCATAAAACCTTCGTCGTATTGCAAAAAATCTTTCTTCTAAGCAATACGCGATTGTTTTCAAATCAGTTTTTCATCAATCAGTGAATCTCAATTGGCTGGTTCACTCACTCCGTGTTGTCTTCTTTGAGACGTTCTGGTTTGAGAACAGCTGCGAAACCCTGTCAAGGAGATTCTTCGGAATTCTACCTGATCACAGGCAGTACTTATACTGATCAACAGGGAACCGTGGGCCGTGTATCTCAATTCAACGAAAGTGATCAAAGACACTTTCGTGCGCTTTATTGCTAACTGTTGTTTGTAGGTACATTTGGACGTTGCGTACTGATCATCGAATTGAGGAGTCAATCCAAAGCCGCATGCTCACAACATCCACACTTAATTGAAGAAATCATGATTGGTGCATATCTACATAACCTGGCTCTGATATTTCTATACTATGCTTCTACGCGCGCTGCAAATATCATGAACCAGTAAAGCTTCTGCAACTCTGATGGAAAGATGTCATGATCCTGAAAGTGTGAGCATGTCGGTCCGAAAGTCACAACTTCACATGATGGCAACACAATAAAGGGTGATCTAGAGATTTACTGTGGCTGATGATCTCAAAGAAAGCTTAAAGATCATCAAGATGTGGATTAGTTCAAAGACCTCCACTGAAAGTATAAAGCATTCGGACTATGAAGAGTCATTACTAAAGCACAAAGATTGCGGAAGTGAAGAATTGAAGTCTACGAGCTCAAGACTGAAGATATAATAGAATGCTAGGATTCAAAATGTAAAACATGGGGTGACCTCTCTTAGGGGGAGATTGTTAGGAATTATAAATTCCATAGTAAAGAGTCGGTCACCCCAAATATAATCTAGCATAAGTTAGCTAGTAGACATTACGTTATTTACTAGTTATTTAGTTTGTTACTTAGTTTAGTGTAACACCGTGGAGGACGGACGGGTCTTTACCCACTGTATGCCTGATCCACAGTCCGAAGGAGGACGTTAAGTATGTAACTATAAATACCCTCTACCTCCCAAGGTAGAGGGTTGGACCTTTCAATCTAACCTTTTCTCTTTTGTTTACGTTCTCTCTCTAGAAAGGCTCCCATCTTCTACTTTCTCTCTCTAAACCTTCAAACCATACGCCCCTAATTTATATGTTATGATGTGTTTATGAAATCCAATATCTAACAAGGAATATTCTTTTTAGTCTTTTTATGGTTTTTTAGAAGCAAAGGTAAATATCTCGGGGTATAAGATTGGGGGTAGTACTTCTACCAATTTTACTACTTTAACTAATTATCTAATTATCTAATTAACTACGGATAGATTATGCTAATTGAGGTGTGCTCGTATGATGGTTAAAGATGTGTTCACTTAGATACTATTACTCCATAGTTATCTCTTATTGGTAGGTTGAATTGTAACTTCCTTTATCTTAATTGATGCATTGTATTCCGTTTGGTCGTAGGGTGGTGCCTAATTCCCTAGTTCTATGAATTGCAACTCTCCTCTAGAATACCCGGGATCGGCAAGTACAATGGTATCTCCCCCGAATACTCTACTATCCTAAAGCTACAATTCACGCAATAAACACAATGAATGGCCAAATGTGCACTCAAAGGCTTTTGTGCTATTTAGGACGTTCAAGCTCGCAACAATGAAAGAAGAAGCCAGTTTTCCTTAATCTAGCATCTACCAATTAATACAAGAGACAACCTAACAATAATTAATAACTAGGTTTCATAGATCTAAGCAAACACAAGTGTTAATACAAATAAGCCGTAAAAATGTTTATTTATATTGTACGATCTTCTATTGTTTTGTCGATTACAAACGTAAAATCATTTTAACGAAACAAATAAAATACGTAAATGGTTTGAGCCAATAGTTTACTAACATACTTACATTTTCATATAAAAATACTAAACAAGTAATAGTGTTTACATTTTATAGAAATACATATGTATAACAACTATTGTTTACATAATATGGAAATGTGCATACTTATATTGTATTGGGTAATGTAATGGGTAAAAATCTAAATACTTGACCCATTGACTAGATACATTGAATGTAGTTGGGTAAAACCCAAAGTCCATGACCCATACCCATGGAGCTTGATCCATAACCCATGACCCATTGCATGACATCATGCATGAAGTCATGTTTGGTATTATCCATGGACCATGACCTATGACCCATGATCCAATGTCTAGATACATTGCATCTTGTATAACCCATGGTTCATAACCCTTAACCCAGGACCTGGTTTGCAACCCAAAATCTGGACTTAAACTGAACTAGTTTGGCAGATCCCTTGATTTGCACTAGCCGGATCCCTCTTGGGATGGATCCATGAGATCCGGGGAACAATAGAGAAATTTGCCTATAAATAGTGAGCCATTTCTCTCTTGCAACTCAACTCTTTTACACATACTCTCTCTTGGTATTTTAAATTCTCTAACCTCATATCCAAAGGATCTTTCTATGTAGTTTTGTGTTTGTGTGATTCTCTAGGTTCCTCTTAAAGGCAAGATCACCACCTCTTGAAGTCGATCAAGCTCAAGTCCATTGTTGTTGCTTGCCATCATCAAGACTACTGAAGTTATCTTGTTGATAGTTCTTTCCTCCCTCCTTAGAAGTGTTGTGTCAAAGGCATTAGTGAAAGGTGCTAAAGGTCCATGTCAAAGGCATTAGAGAATGGTGCCAAAGGTTCGTGTCGAAGGCATTAGTGAAAGGTGCCAAAGAGTCAAGTCGAAGGCATTAGTGAAAGGTGCCAAAGGGTCATGTCAAAGGCATTAGTGAAAGGTGCCAATGGTGTACATTCGATATGGTACATCGATGTACAAGATAGATTAGTTTGGGTTAAAGGATAGTGAGATCCTTTATGATGTTGTTATAAGGTGTATGTCACCTTTGGGATAGTTGTTGTGTAGTGTTGGGTAGTAGTTCCTCCTTTGTAATGGAACTCGGTATCTAGCCTTGTACCGGATAAAGTATAGGCGACGTTGTGATAGGTTTGGTTCTACCTCGTGGAAGAACCCGGTGTCTAGCCTTGTACCGGATAAAGATTAGGCGACGTTGTGAAGGCTTCTCCGCCAAAAGGAGCTTGTGTTGTGTAGTGATTACGAACTCTCGAGTAGGTGACTCGGGGAGTGGACTAGGGCAAGGAAGGTGTCCTTGTAGCCGAACCACTATAAATACTCGCGCCATGGTTTTGTGTTTCTTACTCTTTATCTTTTCATTACTTATTTATATGCTTATCTATCAATATTCAACACACACATTAAATAGATTGACATAAGTAGATCTAAATAGTTTAAAACAAAGTTTTAATCGGTAAAACTATTCAACCCCCCCCCTTCTAGTTTTCCACAATTGGTACCAGAGCTTCATTACCAAGTTTCTTAGAGTATATTGTGCTTTAAAAACTTGATACGATCTGTGTATGTTTGAAAACTACAACGAAGGAAATTTCTTAAAACAAAAAGTCATGTTTTTAGAAGTCATCATATTTTAAAATGTTGGATAATGATAGATCATTCTAACGTTTTCTTTGTTGAGAATTCTCCATACTAGGATTTGGGCATCTTAGAAGATCATGAAGAATTTCGCGTCTATGATTTTTTAAATTATAAAAAGAATATATAGCAAAGGTATGTTCTTTATTAACTTACTTATAGATAAATCATTAAATAATTCCTAGCTTAATTAATAATATCATTTCTTATAACACGTTAAGAATCGTAGACTGAATGCGTATACTTTAATATAACTAAAGTTGTTATCTATATTGAACACGTCATCAAGAATAGCATTCTTGGTTGATCTCTATAGACAAAACTACAAACTAGTCATTTTACCTCATAATGATATCTTGGCAATTCGAAAGACTTGATCATTATTTCTCACATAAGGTTGTTGGCATTACATCCATGTCAATAGTGTTCATGTGAAACTTCTCATATCATGATAAAATAGTATTTTGTCATGATTCTTAACTTCCCAAATTATGATTCATTTGTAAAAAGGGAATCTCGTCAAAAAGGACTAGTAAAACACGAAAACTCGTCAAAACCTCGAACCATAAACAAACCTTAAGTTATAGAGCAAAAACACTAACACTAGTCAAGAATTAAAACATCAAAATTATCAAAGTTCACTTAAACTGTTATGCTGATCTGCCGGATCCCTAAGAATGAACTAGCCGGATCCCTCATTCAAGGGATCCGTGGGAACCGGCACATCAGAAGATAGAATAAGTGCTAGATGATCATTGTGGATTTTTACTTTTCACTTTACTCACCCACCCACGAACATAAACCCTAAGTTACTGTTCATAGGATCTCATTCCTCATCATTTCAAAGGAAACAATCACTGGTGTAAGTATAATCTTCACTACATTGTTAATTTCTATTCTCTAATTCCTAGAAGTACAATTTTCATCTTAAGAAATTGGGTTCAAATGGGTTTATCAAAATTTGGTATCACATTGTTTTCTAAGATAAACTAAATCAAAGAATCAACATTGTTAATACAAATTAAAAACTCATTTTGAATTCAATGAAGATGTATTGAGCAAAATTGTGATGAACCTAATTAGGATACTATTCACATAAATGACACCACATTGTGGTTTTGGTGTTTAGGATCAACCATGCCGAGCTCAAGGCAACAAGATTATCAAGACACGACACACTATATTCCGATGTATCATAGAAAGGATAGTTTAAGCCCCGAGGACCGAAAGGCCTTCAAATTGTTGCAAAAGAGGTTATTCCATGAAGGGCATGTAGTTGAACCCTCATTTGTTAACAACACCGATATTCCCCAAGTCTTTGCGGGAATCAACTTCCAATGCCTCTTAACCATCAATGAAAAACTTTTTCTGGTGTTTTTCCTAGAGTTCTACAAGAGCATGAGGATCATAAGAAATGAAAATGGAACCATTTCGATCGCTTTTGTCATCAATGAGCACGACTATACCTTCACCCTCAAGGATTTTGCGAGGATACTTCGTATCCCTTGCCGAAGGGCATGCTTGTTTTCAAATGAATGGTCTTTAGCCCACCTCCACGACATGGTCGATGAGCATCCAGTCTATTCCACACCTCTCGTGGATCTTACTACGGTAAGAGATACCGTCTTCATCAAAAGAACCTCCCCGTCTCAAGTCACTAGGAAATCGAAGGTCATCTACAGGGATCCATTTCAAATGGAGCTTTCAGAGATGTTCCCATTGTACAAGAAATGGGAACTAGTGTTAAGGGAGAATGTCCTCTGTTTGGTGGGAAATAAGGATCATCCCAACGCTTGTCTTGCCTACATTATCTATTGCCTTATTTCCGAGACTCACGTCAATCTTGCTTATTACATGGTTAAACAGATTGCAAGTGTATCAAGGATAGACAAGATGGTGCTCCCCTATGCCATGCGCTTAACTCGCCTAGCCAATTTCGGCTTTGCTCTAGATCCATCTCCCTACACTGATGACCACATATTTTGAAACAAGGTCTTGGTACCCTTGTCCGATGAGAAGACTACAAGGTTTATGGTTGAAGGCAAGAGACCTCACCCACCGACGGACTCATCAGATGAAAGAGAGAGAGAAGGAAGCAACCCCATTGGCAACGTTCAACTTGACCCCATAGCATACATTGAGCAACTGCCAGACATCCCGAGCCCATCACAAGAATTTCAAAAACAAAGGGGATGTTCAAATGTTTTGCTAACTTCCTTATGAAGAAGAAGAAGTAGGGGTGAAGGGTTGAAGAGTGAAGCTTGGAGGCGATGGAGTAGGAGATAGAGTGAAAGGGAAGGTAAGGTCGTGGACCTTAAAATTTGAACAATGGTCTGTAAAACATCTTAAACAATATTTCTATAACTTAGGACTTAGCTCTATTAGATGGCATGACGTGAACAAAGACACCCTAACTTAGGCGACCAAAAATGAGAATTTTACGACAGCTTGATTGAAATCAAGAAGTCGGTCTTGCTCATATTTGCTTACCTTTTAGTCGCTCTTACTTACCATGCGTGATATTTCTTGCTTGCATATTTGTTTACGTATTGTAGAAATGATTAGGATGAGTATTTGCTAAGAGGTGCAAATTCTGCACATTTGCTGTGAAGCTAATGGTCAGCAGTAGCCGGATCCCTGAGCTATAACTAGCCGGATCCCTCAGATGAGGGAACCGTGGGATCCGGGAAAACAGACATAGGATTTCTACAATTTTCATTTCAATCCAATCCTCCAGACCTTATCACACTAGCTAAACATGATACTTTAGGATCACTTAAGTCTTCCTCAAGATCAGAAGGTCTCACTCTCACTCATAGCTAACGTAGAATCACATTCAAGGTGTTTTTGATTTATCACTTCACCAAAACTCATGATATTTCCGCTCTAACACTCACACATTGTTCCTCACATCTCAAAACACCTAGTTTGTTATCTCTCTTAATTTTAACAAATTGATTTTAGTCATCTTTTCCTCAAAATAGGCTAAAAACTGGTTTTTCATTTCTTTTTATTTTTTAGGAATTTTCCAAATATATCTTAAGTCACCATCTGATTTCTATGATTATTTGGCTTCATTTTTCATCCTCAAAATATTAGTTTCATGCATAAACACTTAGTTGCACTCATAAAAAGTCTACTTTCTTATCAAAAACCATCATTAGGTATCCTCACTCCTTATGGCTGGACATTAAAGTCCCATGACATTTAAAACATCTTAGGGAACCCAAACACTCAGGATTTGTAGGTACTAGACCTTAATAGAAGAGACGGATCCCTAGTTTATAACTAGACGGATCCCTAATGATAGGGATCCGTGGGATCCGGGTCTTCAAAATAGATTATGATCTCCTTACCTTTCTAATTCAAACTCTCTTTGATAGTCTAAACACTGTACCTTGCCTTAAATGACTCCCTAGGATAGAACAACACTATAGTTGACCTTAGTGCATGCCAAAATTCTTAGTGGTCAAAAATTTAATTCATTAACTTAATTTCATCCTTTATAAACCAAGTGTGCTTATGTATCTAAAGCACCATTCAAAAATCAGTAGCTAAGACATCCATTACATCCTCTCTATTCACCATGATTAAAGCTTCTAGCAAAACTTCTTCAACCAAAGGTTCCTCCAAGAAGAATGCTCATATGGTTCATGAGATATCATCAACTGAGTCATCACCCGTCAAGAGCCCAAACACTAGAATCCCTCCTCAACAAACTCAACCAACCAAAGCTAAAAGAACCGCTAGGATTAGTATTCGACCTTTTAAGTTGGAAAGGCCTTCATCAAACACAAAACCAAACACACCTAGCTCAAGTAAAACACCTAATCCTTCATTTCTAGAACCACGACTACACTCCTTTACTGCACCTCTTTCTGATCCAAATCTCTACTCTTTAGAAGACTCACCACCTAGGACTTCTCATTCACCAACCTTCTCATTAAATAGGGAGCCACCTTCACCATCAAATAGTCCATCTTTAGGAACAAGTAATCACCAAAACCTTATAGAGGACTTCCCATCTCCACCACCAACTCATACATCATCACCCTCATTCTTAGTTGAACCACAACCTACGACACTAAATTCACCTTCATAAATCTCACCATCCTTTGTGGAACCTCCTCAAAACATTCCATCTCCTCCGTTTCCTACTCATGACAATAGTTTCTCTAATTGTCAACTTACCCAAGGACTTGTTCAAGAAGTACGAAATGAGTTGCATTTCATGTTTAATCATCTCCTTAAACGATTCGACCAAATCAACAAGTCTACTCGTCCTTAGATCACAAGCACATTGATGCTATTTATTAGTTTTCGGCACAACTTAGAAATTATTAGAAAATATACTACATGCTTTTGTCATTTTCTTAGTTTTAGAGATATGTATATCATTTCTCATGTTTTATTGAATGAAATTACATGTTGTATGCCATGTGGTCTTGAGAATATGTTTGGTGCCTTAATACATAACTCTTGTTAATGTTCACATCACACTTTACATATACATTGCTATCATAAGTATGCAGGCAGATGGATCCCTGACTTTTGCCTACACGGATCCCTCCCAAGGAGGAACCGTGGGATCCGTGCAATAGAAGAGCTATTTATTACTAATTTGAGTCTCATTTGCAGGAAATTATGCATCATATACTTGTTTTCTAACATTTGTTTTGTAGATTTTCAATACACACATGAAGACTTTGACACCCTCAACTAGGGGGAGCTTTTAGTCAAAGCAAAACAATTGCAAAAACACTTGCAATACTTTCACTTAGGATTTCGTTATTACTTGACGCCCTCACAAAGGGAATCACGTGTCAAAGGGGAGCATGTTCGTCAAAAGACGAAACCTTTTGTAAACATAATTACAAAACACTCGCTTAGTCTTCCTAATTACTTGACGCCCTCAACAAAGGGAAGCATCCGTCAAGGGGGAGCTAAGACGAGAATTCTTCTCTTCTCTAACTCTCTCTTTTTCATTTAATTACCTTATACACGTTTTTCTTAAAACAATGTGTTAGTTTCTTTTCGACGCTCTTTTTGTTTCGACAAAAAGGGGGAGAGGAGAGTAAAAACTCCAATTCAAACTTTTACGAATTTTAGTTTTTCCTTAAAATAATCGTATGTTTTGTAATCAACAAAAAGGGGGAGATTTTTAATCCAAATAAGCCGTAAAAACGTTTATTTATATTTTACGATCTTCTATTGTTTTGTCGATAACAAATGTAAAATCATTTTAACGAAACATATAAAATACGTAAATAGTTTGGGCCAATAGTTTACTAACATACTTACATTTTCATATAAAAACACTAAACAGGTAATACTGTTTACATTTAATAGAAATACATATGTATAACAACTAGTGTCTACATAATATGGAAATGTGCATACTTATATTGTAATGGGTAATTTAATGGGTACAAATCTAAATACTTGACCCATTGACTAGATACATTGAATGTAGTTGGGTAAAACCCAAAGTCCATGACCCATACCCATGGAGCTTGATCCATAACTCATGACCCATTGCATGACATCATGCATGAAGTCATGTTGGGTATTATTCATGGACCATGACCTATGACCCATGATCCAGTGTCTAGATACATTGCATTTTGTATAACCAATGACCCGGTTTGCAACCCAAAATCTGGAGTTAAACTGACCCAGTCTGGCGGATCCCTTGATTTGCACTATCCGGATCGTTCTGGGGAGGGATTCGTGGGATCCGGGGAACATTAGAGAAATTTGCCTATAAATAGTGAGTCATTTCTCTCTTGCAACTCACCCCTTTTACACTTACTCTCTCTTAGTATTGTAAACTCTCTAACCTCAGATCCAAAGGATCTTTCTATGTAGTTTTGTGTTTGTGTGATTCTCTATGTTCCTCTTAAAGGCGGGATCACCACCTCTTGAAGTCGAGCAAGCTCAAGTCCATGGGTTGCCAAGCTTCGTCATCATCAAGACTACTGAAGTTATCTTGTTGATAGTTCTTTCCCCCCTCCTTAGAAGTGTTGTGTCAAAGGCATTAGTGAAAGGTGCTAAAGGTCCGTGTCAAAGACATTAGAGAAGGGTGCCAAAGGTTCATGTCGAAGGCATTAGTGAAAGGTGCCAAAGAGTCAAGTCGAAGGCATTAGTGAAAGGTGCCAAAGGGTCGTATCAAAGGCATTAGTGAAAGGTGCCAATGGTGTACATTCGATATGGTGCATCGATGTACAAGATAGATTAGTTTGGGTTAAAGGATAGTGAGATCCTTTATGATGTTGTTATAAGGTGTATGTCTCCTTTGGGATAGTTGTTGTTTAGTGTTGGGTAGTAGTTCCTCCTTTGTAACGGAACTCGGTATCTAGCCTTATACTGGATAAAGTGTAGGCGACGTTGTGATAGGTTTGGTTCTACCTCGTGGAAGAACCCGGTGTCTAGCCTTGTACCGGATAAAGAGTAGGCGACGTTCTGAAGGCTTCTCCGCCTCAAGGAGCTTGTGTTGTGTAGTGATTACGAATTCTCGAGTAGGTGACTCGGGGAGTGGACTAGGGCAAGCAAGGTGTCCATGTGGCCGAACCACTATAAATACTCGCGTCGTGGTTTTGTGTTTCTTACTATTTATCTTTGCATTACTTATTTATATGCTTATCTATCAACATCCAACACACACATTAAATAGATTGACATAAGTCGATCTAAATAGTTTAAAACAAAGTTTTAATTGGTAAAACTATTCAACCATCCCTTCTAGTTTTCCATAACAAGAATAATTTAGCTACTCATGTTAAACAAGCAAGCAAACACACATACAATTGAACATGGGGTAGACATAATGATAAATTGGATAAACAAACTTATCTTGTGATGTAAAATAGGATATATGACCCTAGAATACTGTCCAAGTCGGACTACAACTGTATTAGGGTTTGCTCTCCAAAGTTCTACCTCCTAAAATACTATATATAGATTTACAATCGCAACAGCGTCGCCTTTTGCTAGTGACGACGTCAGGTCGCCATCATTAGGGTTTCGTTTGGGCCAAGTCATCGTTGGGACTGCTTCAGTTGAGATGTGTGACGCCGTCAGTCTTCAATAGGGACGTCGCCTGACTCTTGGTGCTTGGGCGTTTCGTGTAAAATTTATGAGTGATGCCTTCCAGAGTTAGGCGTGACGCCGTCAGGCTTTAGGACCAGAATTTTCGCTGAGCCGTCGCGTGCACTTTTGATCAAGTCTTCTATAAAGGGACGACTTCACCCTTTGGTTCGCCGTCAGGTGTGCTGGAGTGCCTTTGATCTTGACTTTGCCATTTTCTTCATGTTTTCGCTCCTTTTCGTCCAAATGTGCTTCATTCCAGCATTTTGCTTCCAAAAGACCTAAAATGTGAAAAGGAGCGATTTTAATTAGTAATGAATATAAAATGTATTGATTTAGGGCTTAAATGACCCCCTAAAAACGTATGTTTTAAATCCTTATCAAATATCCCTACACTTGGAATTTGCTTGTCCTCAAGAAAGTGTGCTTTTAGCCAATCAATTTATAAGTTAGGGGGCATGAAGCAATGGTTTAAAATAGTCTATAACAAGTACAAGCGCCGCAATAGTCATAACAAGCACTGAAATTATATATTAGAAGCTCACAATTGGTGTTCGGATTATCTCATCTCTCGGGTTTATATGAAATATAATATGAATGTGTAAGATATAGGATTTCACAAACACACTAAACCATAATCATATGAGGCGTTCAAGTAATTTAGAGAGAGAAAGTTCTAGAGAGAGAAAAGGAAGAGAGTTGGGAACTATGTGAAACAAAGAAAAATGGTATTGAAGCTCCAACCCTCTACCTTGGGAGGTAGAGGGTATTTATAGTGTCTTACAAATAAACGCCACCTACAGGCTGTGGATCAGGCATACAGTAGGTAAAGACCCGTCCGTCCTCCACGGTGTTACAAAACAAACTACTTACTAACATAACATGACTACGACTACGAGCTTTCTAACGAATACATATACTTGAGGTGACCGACTCTTTAACGAATGAATTTTCTAATTCCTAATAATCTCCCCCTAAGGGAGGTCACCTCAGTTTACAATGAATACAAACAGATATTACATTAGATTGTTCTAGGATTCTTGATTAAGTCCTTTGCTCAGAAGCTCGTAGTCTTTGATTCTTCATGTTCTGCATTTTTGGATAATTCCAAGTGGAGGTCTTTAACTGATCCACGTGATGATTAGTTTTGAGCCAGCATTGAGATCATCAGCTAACATGAATCTCTGACTCTTCCATTGTGGTGTTGGTGTTATGTGATGTTGTGACATTTGGACCGACATGCTCACATTCTGGATCATGATAAATTCTCATCAGAGTAGCGGAAGCTTTTACTGGTTCATGATATTTGCAGGAGCATAGCAGAAGTATGGAGTGAAAGCATCAGAGTTGTTGAAGCACTTATCATGAATTCTTTTGAGATGAATGTGTGGTGTGAGCATGCGGCTATGGATTGACCGCTTCATTCTGATCAGCTGCAAACGTCGGGCGTACCTGCATACAACAGTTAGCAATAAAGTGCACGAGAGTGTCTTTGATCACTTTCGTTGAATTGAGGTACACGGCCCACGGTTCCCCGTTGATCAGTACTAGTACTGCCTGTGATCAGGTATAATTCTGAAGAATTTCCTTGACAGGGTTTCGCAGCTGCTCTAGCTGTTCTCAAACCGGAACGTCTCAAAGAAGACAACACGGAGTGAGTGAACCAGCGAATTGAGATTCACTGATTGATGAAAAGAGATTTGAAAAACAATCGTGTATAGCTCAATAGAAATTGTTTTAGCAATACAACGAAGGTTTTAATGAAAATCAATTATCAATCATAAACACCTTTTTATTTTGAAGTATTAGTACACAGTCGATGTGC
Source organism: Chrysanthemum makinoi (assembly GCA_910596185.1). Taxonomy (NCBI): domain Eukaryota; kingdom Viridiplantae; phylum Streptophyta; class Magnoliopsida; order Asterales; family Asteraceae; genus Chrysanthemum; species Chrysanthemum makinoi. The sequence goes on along the minus strand of OU343221.1, from coordinate 80,462,615 downwards.
TAAAGAAAAGGGTTTTTAAGCACAACGACCGGTTTTTCAAAGGTATCCGTCAATCCATAACCTGAACCAGGATTGATTCAAAAGATTGAATCTCCCCATTGTTTCTGTTCAGTTGTCACATGGTTGATCTATTGGATAGATCTCACATGCCACCCACCAGGAGCTTGTTTGATTATGGCTCCAGAAGGCTTTCCATCTTCATTGTGAATATGTTAGCATATCACTCAGATGTTCTGGCAATACCACAAGGATAATGTGTAGGACTCATAAGATATAAACTCTCTTTCCACATTGTGTGAAATAGAGAGTCTTCATTGACAGTGTCCTAAGGAGATTTATTTGATGATCTCGTGGCTCTAGACTCAATTGTACACATTTGGTTCCTATGCCGAAGACTAGGGAGAGGGTCTCCTTCTTCAATATCAACAAACTCTAAGAGTGGTTTGGGAAGTTGTAGTGCAGTGCGTCACTGAGTCCATGACGTCTTGTCTTCAATACCAGTGTTACCTTAGTAACCACCAGTAGCATATGAATTGAACCCAGTATCTGCCCTAAGGTTGAATAATCGGAGGGCTATTTATTTTCACCCTTTTCACATTCAATTCTTTTTCATTCTTCAACCCCTTCAGTGCTTACCGAGACTTCATAACTAGAACCTTGTTAGGTTTATTCCAGTACTAGCTCTGTCTCAGTCCGCACTCTTCCCATATCTCACATTACTCCTTTTTTCATCATACCTAAGGACTTCTACACTATCTAGTGGATTGTCCCTGGGTAGATCCCTCCGGTTCTGGCGGATCATGGGAACAAATACCTAACCTTATCATCCTTATATCACCATACATAAAGTAAATTTGGTCGGTCTATTTGGTATTGTTCATCTGCCATTGGAACCAATTGAAAACCATTTTAAAATCAATCCAGATACTTGTGATATATTATCAAAGCATTTTGTACCTGAATTGTTTTTGATATTTTTAGAACAAGAGCTCCCCCTCAACATGTGCATCAATCATCATTTTGTAATAGAAATAATTTTCATCTTTGAGGGGTTGGCTTGCATCTAAGAGTAGTTATATAAAGAATGTGGTTTTCAAAATAGTTGCTCCCCCTCAATATGTGCATAGAAATTTGAAAATGTTTTGCACATATTAGGAAAAGACTGCACATTGAAATAAATTGATCACGTTTCAAATATTTATAGTTTAAAATAGATGCTCCCTGATGAGTACTTATTCACTCATCGTTTTTACCCATCTAAGACCACAAAAACGTCTAAAAACATGGAAATATAACCAATTATGCTGCAAATATCCTTGGAATGTGTTTTTTATGTGTTTCAGGTACAAAGGATCGAAAACAGGGAAAAAAACGGACAGAAATGAGCTCGGAATGGAAAACGTGCATTGCGGACGAAGCCGGAAGATGATTTTCTACATTTTCAGAGCCCGGGATACACATTTGGGAGTGAGCTTGGGAATCAGACTCAAAAACCTAACCTAAACCTAAAATCACCATTTTACCCTTCTACCCGAACCCAAAATTACCATTTTACCATTTTTCACAAAAATCCTAAAATACTCTTTCTTTCTAAATCCTAAATTTTATTTAAAACCAATTATTTTTCAAAAACCAATTTTTATTAAAATTATTTTCTCTCTAAAAAAAATGTTTTAAATCAAAAATCAGAAAATACAAAGTTTTATTTTTTAAAAAAAAACCAAAACCTCAAATAAAACCTTTTAACCAAATTGATCCCTTCACTTTAACCACATGACCCCCTCCCATTTTTGGACCTCTTCTCTACTCTTTACCCAAAACAGCAAAACAAACCCAAATCCCCTGCTCACCCAAACTTTACCCGCCAAAACTACACCCCCACAAACCTCTTGTCTTCTTCCTCACAAATCCCTCTCAACCACTGATTCCCACACTCACTTCCCTCCCCCACAACCCACATGGGCTCAGTGCCACTTTGGCAATCCCAAACTTCCCCATTGGACAATACAAAAGGACGGCTAAGATTGTATCCTTGGGCTCCAAGATGAATGAATGGTTGAGATTATACTCAAGAAAGCACAAGATGGCTCATTCCTCTCATTTGTCTCACACAAGAAACACAACAGATGAAGACAAGGACTGAATATACTTTTAGTTTTAGTATAAATAGAACGGTAGTGAACTTGTAACAACTTGTCTAGAAACTCATGTTTTAGTACCATTTTAATTTACTGTCATTTACTTTATTTGTAACAATTTAATTTTCAATGCAATTTACTTTCAGTTCCAATTCGAGTTTTTCAAGTTTATGCATTCTTGATTTTTTTTCATGTTCTTTGAAATCTGTCCATTATATTCTTCAGTGTTTTAAACTTATTTTGAAGTTTTTGTTAACGATAAAAACAAGTTTTAAACTTTCAAAATCTTTCCTGCTTCAAAAAGTTAGCTATTCTGCCCCTAAAGGGGTGTTTGGATCAGCCAAATTCTTGGGTCAAACTTCATGTTTTGACCCATTTTTGATGTTAAAATGATTTTAGTCAATTGTTAATTCAATGTTTTGATGTTGCTATTAGTTTTTTTTTAGTTGGTAAAAATGCTTTTGAAACTGCCATTGTAGCTTTTTTTTTAACTGTCTCACTGTCCCTTTCTGCCTCAACAGTCCATAAGTGTCTCCACTAGTTTTTTTACTGTCCCTTTTAAGCTTTTAATGTGCCCTTTTTGAGTTCATTTTCAGATTTTAGACTCTTCACATTATGAACTTTAGCTTTTCAACCTTTGTAGGTAATTTAGTGTTTAGTTTAGTGCTTATAAATAAGCTAGAAAACCACCCCATTAGCCTGTTTTTGCCCAACTGTAACAGCAGCAGTAGTTTAGCGCCCTTTTAAGGGCCTAGTAGCTTTTTTCCCTTCCTTTTTATTGCTTATTTTAGGTTCCCATTAATGCTTATTTAGGTAAATGTAGATTAGGAACCTTAGGTAGCTTATTTGAATGCTTTTCATAGCTTAGTTTGTTCCTTTGGTAGCTAGAAAAGCCAAACAGCCCCTTATATTGCATCTGCTGTTTCAAGAAGCTGTATACAGCTTATTCTAGCTTTTTCCAAGTTTAAGTTTCTGTCAAAAATACTTATTTTCAGTCCCTTGGTTAGTTAGTAAAAGAAAAAGAAAAAAATAAAAGAACCAATAAGGATAGAGGGTAGGGTCGAACCAGAGACCTCCAGGTCTCTACCCACGACCACATACAATACTCCATACCATCTGATCTAGCTTTGTTTCTTGTTATTTCTTTCCACTGTTATTCTTTTAAACACATTTTTAGTAAATAAGCTTAAAAGATCTTTTCCAATATTAACTGATTATAGGATTAAGCTAGCATTTGGTTTTTAATTTTCTCTTATTTAGTGTTTAACAAAGTAGTTTTCTAGATTTTTTGGTAATTTCTTAAATTCATTAGTTATTTTTAATAATTAGTTTTTATAAATTTAGTATTTAATTCATAAAAAATAAAATAAAAGTCGAAAAAATACCCGGCTTTTTTCTAAAATCATTTTTTGTCATATAGAATGTAAGAAAATTAATTTTAAGTTTGTAGGGTTAATATTTTTACATTTTCACTTTTTAAAGCACGTGCGAGACCCGCACGTGCCCGATTTTAGGTTAATTACGTTTTTAATTAGCTTTAAGTTTCCCGTAGTTTCCCTTAGTATTTTAGATTAATTTTAGGACTCCCTTAAATTTCCTTAGTGTAGTTTTATTGCTTTCCTTTAAATTCCCATCAATTAGTTTTGAATTGTTTAAATTCCCGTTTTACGTTTTATTGCACTTTAGTTAATTTTAAGTTTCCCTTTACGTTTATTGTTGCCTTAGTTTAGTTTTTAATTTCCCATAGTAGATTTAGCTTAGTTTACTTGCTTTATTTAAATTCCCGTCATTTAGTTTAAAATTCTTTGTATTCAAGCATCCAATCCCAAACCAAAACGTCATCGTCAGTTCACTCCTCGTTGGGAAACGACCCGGGTAATCACTTACACGGTATCACTTATCGTATATTCGAGGGTTTTGCGTCTCGATCTTTTTCCTAAAGGGTCTATTCGTTGATTCTCGCGTATCACTTATATTTGGTGTATTTCTACTATATCAATTTTTGGCGCCGCTGCCGGGGAGGTTGTGTTGCGACAATATCGTTACGGTTTGACGATTAGTGACTTGAAGAACCTTCCTCGTGAAGTTATTTGCTTTCCAAAAACCCAAAAAGATTTTCCTTTTCAAATTTTGTTTTCCTTTTATGTTTGCTTTTATCAAAAACCCAAAAATATTCTTATTTACCCTCTGATTCGATAATTCTTTCCTTTTATCCCTCTTATATTTGATTCTTATGGACTCCTTCGACTATTTCTGTCAGTGTTGTAATTCACGTTTGGGATATGATTATCGATGTTATAATCATATGTGCCCCAATTCTTTCAATAATCCTCAGAATTTTTCCGACTACCCTCCACAGCCCGAGATATCTTCGTTTGATCCATATTATTGTTATGGTTGTGGAGGTATGGTAGACTCGTCGAATGATTTTCGTTGTTTACGGTGTATGCCCGAGATACATTCTAAATATGAAGAACCCGTTTCGATTTTGAATAATGATTCCATAATTGAAGAACCCACCGAGGGTGTCGAGGACGATTTTTCCTGGATTCACGACATGTTTGAGAAACAAACAATCGAATTTAAAAATATGCTTCAAACTTTCTTCAATCAATGGCAAGCTCAACAAAGTATTAATGAAGAACCCGTTCAGGTTACGGAAGTCAATCACACCATTCCGGAGCCACCCGAAGAACCCACCGAAGGTCACGGAGACGATTTCTTTGAACGTCGTGCTTTTCTTAACAACATTGAAAAACTTCAAGCCTTGTCAAAAATATCGAAAATGAATGATAAGTATAAAGAACCCTCGATTCCTACTCCCTCTCCGGTGAGGGAGATGGAACATGTTTCTGAACCCGAGGTGATTCCCGTTTGTACTCTCGACTCCAATCCCAAGAAGTCTAGAATCGATCCTTATCTTTCACGATTCACCGTTACGAGTTCGTTGAGTTACAACAACACGAAACTACATTATGAGCTTAAAACGATTTCTAAACAGAAAGAACCGGAGACCACAACGGAAGTGTTGGAAATTGCTAGCTCTCAGAGCACACCACTTGTCCCATCTCCAGAATCTTCAATATACGACCCCTCTCTCATTTCTGAGCCTTTCATTTCCGACCCTTTCCCTTCTCTCACGCCGGTTGAGAGAAGAGACATTCTTTTGGAAGAGGTCGATGATTCTATTTCTTCGATAATCGTTGAACCCGTTGACTCTCTCATAATGGGGGATGAGCATCTTAGTACTATTCCGGATACGGAATTGTCTAATGTTGAGGTCCTTTTCCCAAGCCCAAGAGAGTCCGAGATTGTTGATGATATTTGTGATGAGCCTTCTCTTGATAATTCAAATAATCATGTTGAGATGTTCTCCAACTCCGATAAAGATTCTTATGGAGACATCGATTTCGTCGACGATTTACCTTCTGAGCCCGTTCACATAGAAGAAGTAAATGATTTTGTGCCGGAAGATGAAGAGATTGAGCCCGATGATATTCAGATCGAGGATGAAGCATTACGTGAAACATTGTTGAATGTTCATCTTCTCATTTCTAAGATCGAAGCCTTAAACGATAATTCAAGTTCGCCTCCTATCTCCGTTAAAGATAGTGATTTCTCTCCCGAGCTTGAGACTTTCCGATTTGATGAAGAGATTAGTGGCAATCCCACTATCGCAGATGTTTATCCTCCGATTCTTGAGCGATTCTACTTCGATGATGTTGATAAGAGTAAAGTTTTGAATGAGATTTTCGATACTCCGGCTGATGACCCGATCATTGAGGATGCTATTGATGACCCAATACCACCGGGTATTGAGGATGTTGTGAATGACCCGAGGGGGATATGGTTGTTCTTGATGGTTTTCTTGACTCTACTCTCTCTGATGAGTCGACCATCACGTATCCCGTTGAGCCGACATGTGAAGACAAAATCTTTAAACCCGGGATATGCATTGATGAGTTCTTCGTTGAAAAAGTTTTATGTCATAAGGATCCTCCGTTGGATGCCTTCAGTATTGAGCCTACACCTCTTATCCTTTACCATGAGCTCCCTTCTTCTTTAGAGTTTTGTCATTTTGATCCTTCATCCCTTCGTCCACCCGCAAAACCACCGGATGATGGATCACTCTTTCTTGATAAACCTTTTGTAAGTTTGGGAGGATTTAACCTTTATGTGCTGAAGCCCGACATTTTCTTCCCCTCCCAACCCACCCAGTTTCATTCCTTCGGGAATGAAGACATCGTTTTTGACCCTGGTATCTCTACCATTTTCTCCCCCATGGACCATTGAATTCGGGGTCGAGTCAAGCTAGCGACTCGGTTAACAAAAACAGTAGCATTTCATGGGTGACAACCCCTATTTCTGACTTCTTTTTATTTTCTAACACTAAGTGTGGGGGAAATTCCCCCACTGTTGTTTGCTTGTTGTGTGTTTGCTCTTTGTTTTCAGGATTCCCGTAGATCGTGATGATTGATGCGCCTGTTTTCAATCCAGCCGCCCAATATCTGATCTTTTTGCTAACGTTTATCTAGGGATATCTTTATAAATCCTTTTTGTGAAAAAAGATTTCGTTCCCACACTTGGCTAGTAGTATTACCTTTTTCCGTTCTATAGTTTCGGCTACGGCCGATACTTTGAATATTGAGGGCAATATTCAATTCTAAGTGTGGGGGGAATTCTAGCGAATTTTGATCACATTGTACTTTCTAGTACCCTAGCACCCCCGTTTTGACCAAAATTTTAAAAAATTTATCGTTTTAAGTCAAGTATTTACATTTTCAAGAAGTGCTTTGCACAAAAATAAGGCATTAATGCTTCGGTATTAGTGATAGTTTAGTCTTGATTCGGCTAGAACAAGGGGCGACTCTGCTAGAGTGTTGATCTAGCTGCTCTCTTAACAATTAGGCTAAGGTTTTACGCATTGTGCAAATGAAAATGCTAAGCGTGGAGTAGTTGGTTCTCTTTAGAGCTTATATAAGTAATCTATGGCTTTTTCTCCCAGAAGCTAACTAATTGGACTAAAATACGTGCTCGTTGTCAAACTTTTGAACATTCAAATAGTCTTGTTACAATAAAAAGTTTTTAAGCAAAATTGATTTAGAGTCCGAGTTCAACTTTTTATTTAAATTTCCGAGAAAGCATACTTTCTTAAAATCGGAATAATGTTGCAAAGTGAAAGTATCGTAAAGTGCTTGAATGATGCAAAAGTGAATTACAAGTTTAAAGTTTGAAAAAAAAAGATGAAAAAGTGAAGAAAAAAAATGAATGAAAAAGTTGAAAAACTGAAAAATGAAAAAATATGAGTTGCGTGAATAAAAGCACTGTGTTGCTTATGAATAAATGTGCGAAACTTGCTTTTTCTTAAATTTAAATCGGAAGTTGAACTCGTATTCGTCAAAGTTGTCTAAAAGTTTGACGGTGATTTGGAAATCCTTGATTTCAAAGATCCCGAAAGCTCCGATACTATTCTCGAGGGTGAAAACCTAGCCTCCTTAAAAGGACAAGCTGAGAAGAAAGTCGCTACATGGAGTGATCTCACCTTTGAATCTCGAATTTTTAAATTATCGTCGGTTGTAATCCATTTAGGTTTAGTTTTAACTTAACGGTAGCTTCGTAAATCTTTGGAATCGAATTCCCACTGATTCCGGTACTATTCTCTGTGAGGTGTCAAAAGCCCGGTCACTTAAAACTTATGTTTTAGGATGTGCCGAGAAGAAAGCCGCAACATGGAAAAGGCCCTTTCGATCCTTAGACTTTCATCGTTTCCGGTGAGTTAGTACTTTAGTTAAGTGGATAACAACCATAACAAAGGTTGATTTCAATGGTCAAACTTTTGAAAATGAGCACACTCACTTAAATTTTATAAATTGCGGGAGTAAAAAGTTAAGTCTCGACTTACATAGATTATTGATATAAGTAGTGTTAGCATTTTACAAAAACGTTTGCACAATAAGTTTAAGCTTGGTTTGAGAGTATCAAAAAGAGGATGACGATTACAATTCCCCGGAAACACCCATTTTGCGTGAATCCCGTTCTGTGATGCCATGTTTTGATAATCAAGCATGTTATTTATTTACGTTTGCACAATAAGTTTAAACGGGGTACTCTTGGTATTTTTGATCCTTTCATTACTTCATATGATCGGATTCCTAGGGACTAGCAATTGATAGTGTGGGGGATTTGATGAGTGCTTATTCACTCATCATTTTTACCCATCTAAGACCACAAAAACGTCTAAAAACACGGAAATATAACCAATTATGCTGCAGATATCCTTGGAATGTGTTTTTTATGTGTTTCAGGTACAAAGGATCGAAAACAGGGCAAAAACGGACAGAAATGAGCTCGGAATGGAAAACGTGCATTGCGGACGGAGCCGGGAGATGATTTTCTACATTTTCAGAGCCCGGGATACACATTTGGGAATGAGCTTGGGAATCAGACTCAAAAACCTAACCTAAACCTAAAATCACCATTTTACCCTTCTACCCGAACCCAAAATTACCATTTTACCCTTTTTCACAAAAATCCTAAAATACTCTTTCTTTCTAAATCCTAAATTTTATTTAAAACCAATTATTTTTCAAAAACCAATTTTTATTAAAATTATTTTCTCTCTAAAATTAAAAAAAAAATGTTTTAAATCAAAAATCAGAAAATACAAAGTTTTATTTTTTAAAAAAAAACCAAAACCTCAAATAAAACCTTTTAACCAAATTGAACCCTTCACTTTAACCACATGACCCCCTCCCATTTTTGGACCTCTTCTCTACTCTTTACCCAAAACAGCAAAACAAACCCAAATCCCCTGCTCACCCAAACTTTACCCGCCAAAACTACACCCCCACAAACCTCTTGTCTTCTTCCTCACACATCCCTCTCAACCACTGATTCCCACACTCACTTCCCTTCCCCACAACCCACATGGGCTCAGTGCCACTTTGGCAATCCCAAACTTCCCCATTGGACAATACAAAAGGACGGCTAAGATTGTATCCTTGGGCTCCAAGATGAATGAATGGTTGAGATTATACTCAAGAAAGCACAAGATGGCTCATTCCTCTCATTTGTCTCACACAAGAAACACAACAGATGAAGACAAGGACTGAAGATACTTTTAGTTTTAGTATAAATAGAACCGTAGTGAACTTGTAACAACTTGTCTAGAAACTCATGTTCTAGTACCATTTTAATTTACTGTCATTTACTTTATTTGTAACAATTTAATTTTCAATGCAATTTACTTTCAGTTCCAATTCGAGTTTTTCAAGTTTATGCATTCTTGATTTTTTTTCATGTTCTTTGAAATCTGTCCATTATATTCTTCAGTGTTTTAAACTTATTTTGAAGTTTTTGTTAACGATAAAAACAAGTTTTAAACTTTCAAAACCTTTCTTGCTTCAAAAAGTTAGCTATTCTGCCCCTAAAGGGGTGTTTGGATCAGCCAAATTCTTGGGTCAAACTTCATGTTTTGACCCATTTTTGATGTTAAAATGATTTTAGTCAATTGTTAATTCAATGTTTTGATGTTGCTATTAGTTTTTTTTTAGTTGGTAAAAATGCTTTTGAAACTGCCATTGTAGCTTTTTTTTTAACTGTCTCACTGTCCCTTTCTGCCTCAACAGTCCATAAGTGTCTCCACTAGTTTTTTTACTGTCCCTTTTAAGCTTTTAATGTGCCCTTTTTGAGTTCATTTTCAGATTTTATACTCTTCACATTATGAACTTTAGCTTTTCAACCTTTGTAGGTAATTTAGTGTTTAGTTTAGTGCTTATAAATAAGCTAGAAAACCACCCCATTAGCCTGTTTTTGCCAAACTGTAACAACAACAGTAGTTTAGCGCCCTTTTAAGGGCTTAGTAGCTTTTTTCCCTTCCTTGTTATTGCTTATTTTAGGTTCCCATTAATGCTTATTTAGGTAAATGTAGATTAGGAACCTTAGGTAGCTTATTTGAATGCTTTTCATAGCTTAGTTTGTTCCTTTGGTAGCCTAGAAAAGCCAAACAGCACCTTATATTGCATCTGCTGTTTCAAGAAGCTGTATACAGCTTATTCTTGCTTTTTCCAAGTTTAAGTTTCTGTCAAAAAATACTTATTTTCAGTCCCTTAGTTAGTTGGTAAAAGAAAAAAAAAATAAAAAAATAAAAGAACCAAGAAGGATAGAGGGTAGAATCGAACCAGAGACCTCCTAGTCTCTTCCCACGACCACACACCATACTCCATACCATCTGCTCTAGCTTTGTTTCTTGTTATTTATTTTCACTGTTATTCTTTTAAATACATTTTTAGTAAATAAGCTTAAAAGATCTTTTCCAATATTAACTGATTATAGGATTAAGCTAGCATTTGGTTTTTAATTTTCTGTTATTTAGTGTTTAACAAAGTAGTTTTCTAGATTTTTTGGTAATTTCTTAAATTCATTAGTTATTTTTAATAATTAGTTTTTATAAATTTAGTATTTAATTCATAAAAAATAAAATAAAAGTCGAAAAAATACCCGGCTTTTTTCTAAAATCATTTTTTGTCGTATAGAATGTAAGAAAATTAATTTTAAGTTTGTAGGGTTAATATTTTTACATTTTCACTTTTTAAAGCACGTGCGAGACTCGCACGTGCCCGATTTTAGGTTAATTACGTTTTTAATTAGCTTTAAGTTTCCCGTAGTTTACCTTAGTATTTTAGATTAATTTTAGGACTCTCTTAAATTTCCTTAGTGTAGTTTTATTGCTTTCCTTTAAATTCCCATCAATTAGTTTTGAATTGTTTAAATTCCCGTTTTACGTTTTATTGCACTTTAGTTAATTTTAAGTTTCCCTTTACGTTTATTGTTGCCTTAGATTAGTTTTTAATTTCCCATAGTAGATTTAGCTTAGTTTACTTGCTCTATTTAAATTCCCGCCATTTAGTTTAAAATTCCAAAATTTAAAATTCTTTGTATTCAAGCATCCAATCCCAAACCAAAACGTCACCGTCAGTTCACTCCTCGTTGGGAAACGACCCGGGTAATCACTTACACGGTATCACTTATCGTATATTCGAGAGTTTTGCGTCTCGATCTTTTTCCTAAAGGGTCTATTCGTTGATTCTCGCGTATCACGTATATTTGGTGTATTTCTACTATATCACTCCCCCTCAACATGTGCATGGAAAATTTAAAATCGTTTGGCACATGTGGGGAGGAAAGCTTACTAAACACTTATAAAACCAATCATCAAGTTATCAGTTTAAATCCAATTTAAATCACAAATTCTTCCCCGATCACACTTTCCAAATCCTTTGAGAGATGTGATCTCTATTGATTTAAATTAAATTTTGAGAGCTTTTAAGGAGAATAGTGACTTGCTTTTGAGAAAAAAATAACTTTTAACTGATAAGGATCAGATTTTCAGACTTTAAACTCCATTGATTAAACATGCAAGATTGTCTTTTGAAAACATAGCACTAGCAAAGGTTTAGAATTACCTGAATAAAACATTATTCTTTTTTATTGTTCAACAATAAACCTTGCTCATTTAAACACTCGTGACATTCTTTGAGTGTCAACACAAAGACCGTAGATGAAATCGAATAAGGAAAAACATTACAAAATAACAATATTTTTGGAATTTTTCAAGATTTTCTAATTTTTATGGGTTTTTGAAAGTTTTATAATTTTCTCTTTGCTTTTTGAATAAATATATACAAGATATAGATGGATAAAGACCTTTACTCCTCGTCTTCCTCTTGAAGACGCTTGAGTGTTTCCGGTTGTAGACTCTTTAGACCAAGTCGTGGGAGGATAAACTCAAAACGTTCTCTAGGAAGAGCTTTGGTGAAGATGTCTGCTAACTGGTATTCAGACCTCACAAAATAAAGTTCCACCACACCGTTTTCTACTTGCTCCCTGATGAAATGATGTTGAATGTCGATGTGTTTAGCTCTTGAGTGTTGAACGTTGTTGCATGAGAGAGCAATAGCACTTTTATTATCACAGTACAGAGGGATTTTGTTGAATTCAAATCCATAGTCAGATAATTGGGATCTCATCCATAGGATTTGAGCACAACAAGATGACATGGCTATGTATTCAGCCTCTGTAGAGGAAATAGAAGTACTCATTTGCTTCTTTGAAGACCAGCTCACAAGCTTATCACCTAGAAACTGAGCACCTCTAGATGTACTTTGACGAGTATCTTGACACCCTGCATGATCTGCATCTGCATATGCTGTTAGTGAGATACCGGTGTCCTTCGGGTACCAAAGCTCCATGTTGATGGTTCCTTGGAGATACCGAAAGACCCGTTTAACTGCTTCAAGGTGTTTTTTGGTAGGCTTAGCCTGATATCTAGCACACATGCAAACAGCGAACAAGATGTCTGGTCTACTGGCTGTGAGGTACATCAGGGATCCAATCATACTACGATATTTCGTTTGGTCTACCATGATCCCTGAGTGGTCCTCATTCAGTTTAGTACGCTCAATCATGGGAGTGTCAACAGGGTCACTAGAATCAAATCCAAATTTCTTTAAAATCTCATTTGCATATTTAGATTGATTTATAAAAATGCCTCCGGGACTTTGTGAAATTTGTAATCCCAAGAAAAATGACATTTGTCCCATCATTGACATTTGAAATTTGGAACCCATTTCATTAGAAAAACGATCACATTCATTGGGGTCAGTCGAGGCAAAGATAATATCATCAACATATATTTGAACGTGAATTAAATGTTTGCCTGACTTCCTGGTGAACAATGTCGGATCAACTGCTCCTTTGCTGAATCCAGTAGATAGAAGAAACTTTGATAGCGTATCATACCATGCCCTTGGAGCTTGCTTTAAACCATAAAGAGCCTTCTTCAAACAATAGACGTGAGTACGATGTTCTGGATTCACAAAGCCTTCAGGTTGGCTGACGTATATGACTTCTTTAAGATCTCCGTTAAGAAACGCCGTCTTTACATCCATCTGATAAACCACCATGTTCTTACTTGCAGCATTAGTCAGGAAGATTCTGATTGCCTCGATACGAGCAACTGGAGCAAATGACTCTTCAAAGTCAATACCCTCCTCTTGACGGTATCCTTTTGCAACTAATAGAGCCTTGTTCTTTAAAACATCACCATGCTCATCAAGTTTCACTTTGAAGATCCACTTTAGAGCAATGATCATAGCACAATCTGGAGCAGGTACTAATTCCCATACATCAAGTCGATCAAACTCATGAATTTCTTCTTGCATGGCATTGAACGAGTTGTCTTCATTCATGGCTGTTTTAATATCTTTTGGTTCGACCTTAGAGAGTACGGAGTTGAAGAAGCACCATAAGGCATCAGTTGCAAGTTGTTTCCGTGTGGATACTGGACAAGAGAGGTTTCCAATGATGTTGTCCAATGGATGATCATGTGTCCACTTTCTAAGGTGTTCATGTGGTTGTTGTTGAGGAACTGAAGTAGCAGAGTCGATTTCTCCTGATGAAGATGGTTCTGATGATGATTCAGGAGCAAATATGTTTTCAAAAGGAACATCTTCAGGAGTATCAAAGGGATTCTCTCCATCAAGGGTGCCAGAAACATCTCCATGATGTACACTCGATGATTGATGATTTGTTGATGAGACAGAGTGATCAGCAGCAGGCGCTTCTTGACTTAGTGTCATAGAAATTGAAGGGTTAACTTCATCGATAGGGATAGTAGCAGCTTCTGATGATGGATTGACAGATCATTAGCAGTTGGCTCATATTGTTCATCAAACATTGGATCAAACAATTTCTTCAAATCATCTTCCGAAGGAGGTACATAAGGAGTTGCTGGCGAAGAGTCGAAAACAAGAGTAGAACTGATGGGATTACATGATGATGCAGGTCGAGAACTGGGTTGTCCTGGAGCCATAGTACCGGTCAGCTCATCGAACGTAACGTGAATTGTATCCATGATATTTCGGGTTCTTTTGTTGTAGATTCGGTATCCCTTTTTGTTTGGTGCATATCCTACAAATACTCCAATGTCCGCTTTAGCCTTAAGTTTGCCTAAGTCTTGACCCTCATTAGTTGGATAATACAATGCACCAAACACACGAAGGAATGAGAGATTAGGTTTTCTATTGTGGACAAGTTCATATGGTGTTTTTCCATGAGCAGTGTGAATTAGGGATCGATTTTGAGTGTAGCATGCAGTGGCAATGGCTTCAGCCCAGAGAAACATTGGAACCTTTGAGTAAATCAGCATTGTTCTTGCGGCTTCCACAAGAGTTCGATTTCGTCTTTCAACTACACCGTTCTGTTGAGGAGTTCGTGGAACACTTCTTTAATGACTGATTCCAACACTTTCGTAAAACTCACTAAGTTGTTTATTAACAAACTCAGTTCCATTGTCTGTTCGGATGATTCTGACAGTTTTGTTAAGTCGAACCTGCAGCTGTTTGATAAGTTTGATGATGATATCTGGAGTTTCATCCTTTGTCCTCAAGAACTTAACCTAGGTGAATCGAGAGTAATCATCAACCACAACTAACACATATTTCTTCCCAAAGATATTCTGCACTCTCATGGGTCCACATAAGTCCATGTGAATTGTATGAAGAACTTCTGTAACTGAGTTTGCAGGCTTGGGTTTGTGGGCATATTTCTTGCTTTTTCCCAATTGGCATGCTGAACAGAGATGATCCTTTTCATATTTTAGTCTAGGTAAACCTACAACTAAGTCCTTTCTGGAGAGATCATTGATGGTGCCGAAGTTCAAGTGATTGAGACGACGATGCCATAACCATGACTTTGTTTTACAAGCCTTTGACAACAAGCAAATTGGAGAAGACTTCATCATATCTTCGATAGAGATGGTGTATAGATTTGAACCACGTGTTCCTCTTAAAAGTTCCTTACCATCAAGTTCTCTAACGAAACAAGTATGTTTTCTAAATGCCACTTCTAGATCGAATCACGAATTGACCGACGAAAATAAGTTATGACCAAGACCTTCTATATAATATACCCTGGAGATAACACTATCACCGACAACATAATCTACATAACCCATAATAGCACCAAAATGATCATTCCCGAATCTAACAGTCCCGCTGAATTTACTCACGAAGTTCATGAGCCGCGACGGTCTCCAGTCATATGCTTGGAACAGCCTGAGTCCAGGTACCACAGAACGATTTGAACGATCTGTAGTTGAACACAGGCAAGAATGGATAACTGGATAATTGGGATCCTCATGCAAGAATGGGTTCCATTTGGTTAGTAACAGTGATTGGAACACCCATATCAGAAATAGAAACACCCACATCAGAAATAGAAGCAATGGAATCATTAGAAACAGATGCAGTGCTACTGTCCGTATTTGACCTATTCAGAGTGTGTTCACTTCTTAAGGGAATAGTTCTACCAGTAGGCATCCATTTTCTAGTGGGCATTGTCTTAGCAGATTGAGGGCAGAACTAATTAACCTTATGGCCAAAAGGTATCCATTGATAACCTATCTTACTAAATGTTCTTCCTGTGGGTTTCCACTGTTTTCTAACTTTCTTTCGCCATTGCCTTTTAGCCTTCTTAGCTTGAATTTTAACATTAACAGTTTCATCGCATTTAACAAGATTAGACAAATCATTCACACCACATTCAAGATTAGTAACAGAAACCATGCAATCATCATTACATGTTTTGCCAAAAGTAGCAGAATTCGCATTAATTACAGTACGCTTAAAGCTAACACTAGAATCAACATGATTCGTTTTATTCAACTCAAACTTAATATTCCTAAGGTGATCTTCTACTCTCTTCCAATGCACATTCTTAGCTTGCGAGGTCCTATCTTGCTTGGTATTGCCTGGAGGCTTTGACCCGCTTGCTTTAATGTCACTGATTACTCCTGTAGAGGGAATTATGGGAACATTAGTTGGTTGATCTACTTTTTGCATTCCTGAACTAGATGTGCAGGGATCTGAACTACTTGAAGGCACATTAGTGTTCACTTTCTTAAAACTGGGCATAGAATGATTTGAATGTTTGGCACTAGGCATAGAACAAGCCATCACAGCTTTTCCTTTCGCACCTAAGGATTTGGGACATGTTGCAATTAAACATTCTAGCAGCTCCTAAGATTTTTTTGCCTGAATGCAAGCAAACCTGATTTCTCTATCAAGAGGTTTATTAATGAAATCCTCTACCACAATCTCACGGAGACATTCTAGGCTATCCTTAAGGTGAGCACAATAGTTATGAAACACAGGTTCATTATTCCTAAGATGTGGAGGAATATATTTAACAGTCACAGTATATTTGCAGTCTGATGATGACTTAGATGCAACATTCTCATTAAAAACAAGTGGCAGTTTCCCTTTTTCCTGGATCCTAAGATTCTCAATTTCCTTTTGTAAAGACGTTATTTTTTCGTTGTTTTTAGTGACTTTCATTGAATCATATAACTCTTTAAAGTGTCGTTTAACTTTTTCATTTTCTTCTAGAAAACTCTCGTTTTCCTTTTGTAAAGCATTAACCAAGTTTTGAAGATGAAAAGTTTGGGAATACTGAGAATCTAATGGAGGAGGCATTTGGGAGCCAGTCACATTGTTCTTTTCACCCTTTAATTGAGAGATTTGGGCTTTCAACTTTCTGATCGTGTTACAATGAGCTCGAATCTGTTCAACACGTTTATTTATCTGAAAAACTGCATCAAACTCTGGAACATCTGAGGATGTCTTGATATTTGAGGTTTTAACATTTTCTTTAAGATGTTAATATTTTAGTTGCAAATCAAAATGTTCAACTTCTAGTTTAGAAAGATGTTTTACCAAATTATCGTGATCATCTCGATCAATTTTCTCAATAAGTTTTGAGTTTTTGTTTTCAAGCTCAATGACACGATCATGGGAGACTTTCAATGCAATAGATAATTCATGAAATCGAGAAGCAGTAATGGAGTGATTCGTAGCAGTGTAAAACACATCTTGAGTAATACATTCAGAAATAAGATTCTCATTTAATGTATGCAAATTCTTCCACTCAATCTCATTATATTTTAATTCATGCTCATAGTCACTAACCTCAACTATCATTGCATCAAATTCCTTTTCCATTTCTTTAATATCTGAATTCATCCCCTTTTTAAGACTCTCAAATTGATGTTTTAGTTGTTTAAAGAAAGGCATGACCTCAGTTAAATAGCATTCTTTAGTTTGCTCAAAACCCCTTTCCCCTTCAGTTATTCCAGTGGGTGTGATCATCTTCTTACAAGTTTTCTCAAAATCAACAAATAATTGAAAGATAACATATTGACTGATTAAGGTCTTGCTTTTAGTGGCAATAGTTCTAGGAACTAAATGCATTGGTGTATTTGGAGGATACACAGTCGCTGAAGGCATTTTCCTAAGGGGAGGGTTTGTTACAACAAGATTCTCTGCTTTTTGCTTATCCATATCTTTCTTCCAAAAAATCTGTTCTGGGGTTAATTGAGTTTGAGGCTTAAACATGTTAAGGGAGATCCAATTTTCCTTAGTGTAATCATGAGGTTTGATAGTTACGTTTTTCTCTTTACATGTAGGGTTGTTGAATTTCTTATCCATTTTCTCCCTAGTGACTTCATCTGATTTCTTATCTTCCTCAGTGCACTCAGCGCAACTAGGTTTCTGCCTAGGATTAAGGATTTCATTACTATCATAAATAACCTTATGAGCAATTCTAGCCTTTTTAATGACCTCTGGATTTGGTTCCTCAACAAGGGGAATGCTATGCTTATCGCTTAAGACTCTATGCTTAGTGATCAAGTGAGCAATCTGAATGGTATTACCTTGTACGTACAACTTATTTTCAAGCTTGTTTTTCAACGTTTTTAGATTGGAAAAATCATTCAAAAGTTTTGATTCCTTAGCATTGAATTCTTGCTTAAGCATTTTAACATTTTCTTGAAGTTCTTGTTTTTGCTTAGCAGTTTTAGAAAGCTTTTCTTGTAAGGAGTTTAACTCTTGTTTTAATACTTCTTCTCGAAAATTACTTTTTCGAATAATTGTACGCATTTGGTCATCCATTTCCTGCTCACGTGTAGTTAACTCAAACTTAGCACGCTGTTCATAAATAGCAACTTGTTCCTTATAGGCATTAAGTTCAGAGGTGACAGAATCATCAGGGGCACATGCAGAAGATACATCACGTGGTACAATCTCACTTTCACTTTGTGTCACATATTGATCATATGGGACAATATTACTATTACCCACATTATCACTATCTGAGTCATAAGTTTCAAGTGATTGTACTTCATTATGTATCTTTTGCTAATCAACATCATCATATAGTTTTAATACCTCTGAGATGATTGATTCTTTGGATGGACCTGCTTGCTGTGATGATGAGACCTTAGGAGAGACCATTGGAGAAATGCTAGCCATGAAAATTGTTTGTGCAGTAGGTTCATCATCGACGTCAGAGTCATATGCATCACAGTCAGCAACTTGAAAGGCATTCTGATGATTGTGACCTATCTCCTGAATCAGCTGCTCATCCACATCTGCATCATAGGTCTTGGCATTGCCTTCAGCAAGAAACAACAACTCCTCTTCATCCAAAGCTGCACCATTATCCTGAGCTTGTACGAGCAACATCTTGTCTCTGAAGTATTCTGCATTCTGTGGACGTTTTGGAGATGTGCAGTTCCTAGCAATGTGTCCCTCACCACCACAGTTGTAGCATTTGACTGGCTTTGCTTGTCCTTGATTTGGATTCCTTCCACGATTCTGATTTGCAACATATCCTCTACCAGCTCCACCTCTTCCCTGTTCATATTACCTTTATTGAACTGGTTGCACCACAACCTTCCCATCTCTGACAGTAACTTGATTGTGTGGATTAGATGCAGTTCTGAGGTTATTGTTGGTGTGTAGAAGAGAGTTCATGTTTTGACTAACCATGAGAGACAGTTGATTGATGAAGTTTTCCATGAGTGTGTTTGAGTCGGGAGGCTTATATGCTGGATCAGGGATGAGCTTGTAATTACCATTACCCATGAGTATGACTTGAGATGCTTTGGTGGTAATACCAACATTGGTGTAGAAAGCTGTAGAGTCATTTGGTGAGCTTGATTCTCCCTGATTGGTTTTGAACTAATCCAGAATCCTTTTTTCAAACATAGCATGCCTCTCATTCTGAAGAAGGAAGGCATACAATTGATCATAGTTTGTATTCTTTAGTCCTTTGGTTAGCTTCACAGAAGTGACAAATTTGTGCCACTCGGGATTCATGTTGTTTACAAACTTTGAATTCAGCTGAATATTTGGCATGGTCATTTTGATGTTCCTCATATCATTCACAAGCTTATGGAATCTCACGTAGTACTCATAGACACTCTCATCAGGTTTCATCTTGAAGTGCTCAAACTCATCATACAGTTGTGATTCTCTGTCTTCCTTGGTTAATTCAGAACCTGAGAGAAGCATCTTGACATTATCCCAAACTGCCTTGGCTTCAGTTTTGTGATTGATCAGCTTGTAGATGTCTTTTGGAAGACCCAGAAGTATATTGTTAGAAGCCCTGATATCAGCATCGAATCTCTTTTTCTCCTTATCATTGAGTTCATCATACATCTTTGGTCTGTCCAATCCAAAGATCATAGTTCCATCAGCAACAGTATCAATTATGTCTCTTGTAGTCTCAATCTGATAAGGTCCTTCATCGATTGGCTTGAGAATGTTGACCTCGCTTTTCCAAACAGTACAATCGGATTCGTTGAGCCCATGAGTCATAATCAGTTCTGTCAAGCATAGGTGGACGAGTATCTGATCCCGCTGCTTGAACGTCCTCAGCTATAGAAGAAACAATAGTTGGAACGATGTTTGCCATGATTACAAGTTCTACGGGATTTTACTATTCTTTGATTCAACCGGGAAATTGATTCTTTCACGGGATTTTACTAAACCAAAAGAACAACCGTAAGAATGTAGCACGAAGAAGTAACAAATCTCAATAGACAAGTAGCTAAACACTCAACTCGCTTAGTTATCAACTCGCTAAACAACCAAGTCGCTTAAAGAAACAAGTCGCTTAAGAAATCAACTCGCTTAATAGCCAAGTCGCATATAGAAACAACTCGCTTAATAGCAAGTCACAAACAGACACAACTCGCTTAACCACTAAGTCACTTAAACTAACTCTCTAGCTATACAACTCGCTTAATAGCCAAGTCGCTTTAGAACTCAAGTCGCTTAAAGAAACAACTCGCTTAGAACCCAAGTCGCTTAAAGAAACAACTCGCTTAGAACCCAAGTCGCATAAAAAGTTAACTCGCTAAATAACCAAGTCGCATATACCAACTCGCATCCAGTAACAAAGCAACTCGCTTCGAAGAAACAAAAGTCCGAGACTCAACTCGCTTTGTACAAAGTTCACAAATAACCACTTTATCAATCAAAAACAACCAAACCACAATGATTTAAGCCTTCCAATTCAAAACATAAACACATATGATGATCCTAAACACAAAAGTACACGCAAAATCCAAACTTTAACACTAGAATTTGTCCAAATGATTCAAACTCTCCTAAACACTTAAAACCCCAAAAACCTTATGAAATCCATCAAAACAAAGAGCATGAAAGATGAGTGATCAAACCATGGCTCTTGATACCAATTGTAAGATATAGGATTTCACAAACACACTAAACCATAATCATATGAGGCGTTCAAGTAATTTAGAGAGAGAAAGTTCTAGAGAGAGAAAGGGAAGAGAGTTGGGAACTATGTGAAACAAAGAAAAATGGTATTGAAGCTCCAACCCTCTACCTTGGGAGGTAGAGGGTATTTATAGTGTCTTACAAATAAACGCCACCTACGGGCTGTGGAACAGGCATACAGTGGGTAAAAACCCGTCCGTCCTCCACGGTGTTACAAAACAAACTACTTACTAACATAACATAACTACGACTACGAGCTTTCTAACGAATACATATACTTGAGGTGACCGACTGTTTAACGACTGAATTTTCTAATTCCTAACAGAATGGAAATGGAAGATAAACACCCATTACCTGGCATAGTACATAGATTACCATAAGCTTAAGAATAGATCAAACCTCCACCGCTTTGGCGTAAGCACCTAGGAATAACTATCTAAGAGGTCTTTTACAAGGGTTTTAACGTTAGGCTTAGGGTAGGGAAGTAATAGGTTTTGTTGGATAGGGGATATTTAGTGGTGGCAAGTCAAAAATCTTATGTTACAAGCATGTAAAGCGTGGCATTGCTAAGCCAAGACTCGACTCACTAACACTAGATAACTTAAAACAAAACATAAACATAAACTTAAAGATAGATGTAGGATGGTAGCCCGTATGTTTTTCTCTTTTTTTTTCATTTTTTTAACAACTCTTTTTTTTCTTCTTTTTTTTTTTGGATTTTTCGTACCTTTTTACTCTACCATCCTCTACGATATCATCAAAATATAAGGGATTTATAGGAGCATCCCTAGACTTGAGTTTTTATTTAGCTAACACTAATTGACCCGATTTGAAAAGATCAAAACACTTGGAGTATTTAATTACGTAGACAAAGGGAATTTGAATTTATCGTTCTTTCCCGTTACTCCATAAAATATTACTTTAACCCATTTTAACACCCCCAAAAATCGGGTTTTAGCGGAAGCATACAAGTTTTGGGTGCTACTAATCGGTATCACAACACAAGCATAGAATAAAAGGTTTTTCTTAAGAAACTCATTTATTTAATAAAATCAATATTTACAATAAAATTTAATTCGGAAATAGGCCCATAATAAATAAGCGGTCTTCAAATACAAATATCAGAGTCGTCTATGACCATGCCATGTCATTGCCCAAGCACCTCCAAAAGTAAACAATCGCCTCAATACCTGAGAATACATGCTAAAAGTGTCAACACGAGGTTGGTGAGTTCATAGGTTTTCATAAAAGTATTGCGAGTTCAAAAGATCCTTTCGATTATTGTGGCGCCCACAATGTCGCGAGAACAAGGTTTACCTTTAAGCAAAAGAATAGAAAGGTGAACCACAAGGTTTTCAAGTGCAAATCAATTCTCATAAACAAATCAAATTTAAACGAGGCATACCCTACCTAATTCGCAGTATCAAAATATTTATCCTCAAAAATAATTCATAAACAACCACTTGGACCATATCAAAATCAAACACTACAACGAATATAGTGTCACGCAAGCTTAACTATTACGTAGGCTAAGTCATGAAACCATCACTAGATAGCACGAGCCGTGACTATCTCTAAACACACTAACAATCGACATGTTATACGTCCCCCAAATGAGTCATGTTGGTCGGACGGGGTGGCCATTCCCAATAGATCTATTCATAACACTCGCACCATCCTGAGTCAGGATGTAACAATACATAACAACGCTTGGGTTTCTAACCTTAACCTAGCACGTAATAGCTCACAAAACATTTTCAGGTCCAATCGAAAACAGTTAAAGCACTTGTGTCCACGTAAAAACATATTTAAACCAAATCACGCATTTCATCAAAATTAGTTATCAATAGCGTATTCAAATCAATCAATCATTTGCATTTAGTAAAAACGAGCATGTATTCTCCCCCAAAACATTTTAAAAGCAAGTAAAAGTAGGGGCCATGAACTCACCTCGAAGCGAAGCAACGCGAGAATCACAACTAACAAGAATGGCATCAAAGAGCAATCACAACCAAATCACGAAGAAAGGCACATCGATATCCAAAGAGTACAAGTACAACGGTACTACATTGTCGCGACCTAATAGTATACGTATTATCTCAAAATACGTCTCAAAGAGTAAAATAATATAATATCCGAAAGACAACGTGTCTTAGTTTTCGTGGATTATTCGTATCAAACGTTTCCAAAAATTCCAGTAACAATATCTCAAAAAGTTTAGTTTTAACGTTTCGTGTGGTGGTAAGGAATAATAGACGCGACACTACTCACGCAAAAAAAACAAGAAGACGTCGACACATTCGAGACATACTGCAAGAACGCACGCCAAAAAGGAACAGATATTGACAAGGTCAAGAAATACTGACAATACTCAAGCTAGTCAAAGACTAGGAAATGACAATATCTATTTATGACAGTTAAATAGGTTAACTTTCGATAACTTCCCCAAAAATCCCCAAACGTGCATGTTTATAATAAGGGAAAAGTTTCCATTTATTGCTTGATAATAAAGGTTTCATAGACGTTACTCGTACTTAGACGAGTTTATGATAAAGTACCTCTAAAAAGTGTAGTATATCTTAAATGACGCATTTGTTTATCTAATACTACCAAAATAGTTGGTATATCGTCAAAGCGTATAAGTTTTGAAAAGGTTTTAGGACATTAAAGAAATCACAATGATTTAAGTTTATAAAAGATTTTACGAAAATTTCGGCATGAAGTGCCCATTTATAAAACATTTCCAAGTCATAATGACTCTTGAATAATATAAAATTTATCGTTAATTTTTCCCAATTCATCAAATGTTACAATTTATAATATACAATTGAACATATCATTCGCGTATATATTAGTTGTTTAGTTTTATCGACCGATTTGTATAGTTCGGGTTCAGATACGTTAAACCCTTATGAGTATAACGTACCCTTCCGTCGCGTGTACCAAAGGGTCCATAATGTCTAAATAACTAATACCGTAAATCCAATACGTCCAATCCTTGTCCAACAATATAGTAATGTCATAATGCTCGTGAATGAGTCCAATAAATCAAAGCCTCAAGTGTTGCAATCAATCCCTTAACTATAAATACTTTAACCATTTTTATAGTTTCTTAATTGTTAGTCTGGTTTACCAGAATGTACGTTCGAACAACAACCCAAGTCATTACTTATTAACACACAAGAAGTATCACCACATAATCTATATTACTAACTCTGAAAATCTACAAGGTTTAACCCGACCCGTCACAACATCAAACAGAGACTCACCCGAGTTGTACAGATTTGCGAATCAAAAACATAAGTACATCATTATAATTCCTGCAACACAACTCAACAAGCAAAAACCAAACTGACTCGAATCCGACTTGACTCAGACTCAACTCGACAAACAACAAACCCTAACGACTAAAGTTGCGAGTCAAATAAGCTAAACAATATTCTAACCGATAAGTCAACCACAAGAATAAGCCACGGTTCTCAAAATGCACAATCTATACTAGCTAGACAAAAATTATAAGCAAATCTCATTACCAAACAGGCTCGAATTGAATGAATAATAATACCAAATTTGACCCGTGACCCTCACTGGTCACAACTCGGAAACCCTGGTCGGGTTTAACACGACCCGAATCCAAAAACACCACAAACACCACGAATCGATTTTTACCACACGAACCTCTTATAACTCAAAACGTTTTTATTCCATTTTTTTTTATTCGATTATTACCACACGAACATCATTTCAGAAGGTTTTCAAAACCAAAAATGATTTTTATCAAGGTTTTGATCCACGAAAACATTTTAACGATTCCACTTATGGTTTTAAATGGAATAAAACAAAGAAAATGCAAGGGCTGCGTTTTCTCCTTACCAAACGAAAGAGAAAAGAGGAGGGGTGACGGATGAGGAGGGCTCACGATCCAGACCCATTATACACCAACAATTCATGGCCTAAACGTAAACCTACCATTGAGAGTCCTCTATCTGTGGCCAAAACTTCTTGATTCGAACACACGAGAGATAAGAGAGAAGGGAAATGAGGAGATAGAGGCGCGGCTGAGACAACTGTTGTGGTGGCGTGAGAGTGGTGGTGGCAGCATGGCGGTGGCTGTGCTTTGGGTGGCGGCTGGTTAAGAGTAAGGAGGAGGGAGGCAGTAAAAATGTTGTGTGGTGTTTATGGTTTTGCTCTTTTATATTGCCACAAGGACGAATTGCATAATTACTCCAAAGATAAGGGTGGTGAACAAGATTTAAACCACAAGGACCAGTTCCGTGAATTTTGTAAACTTTAGTCATTTTGTGATTCGGGATCATTTGGACTAGTAAACGCGCGAGAAAAATTATGAAACTTACGCCCTCGCGTTCGGAATAATTTTTCTGATAATAATGAGTATTTGCACGACTATTTTCTCATATACAAAAATCAAAATAAATCAAAACGTCGGGTGTGCCGGTACGCGTTAAGTGCAAATTTCACATTTCATGAGACAGCTTTCTCGTTTTCTTGTCAAACGGGCTCAGAAAAGTCAGTAAATGATGAACAAACATAATTCCTTGAAAAACGAATATCTGGAAAAGTGCGAGTTGTCATAGACTTCCCTCCTTAATGGAATCGCGTCCTCGCAATTCAATTCGAGCTATCCGTTAGAATTGAAAAGAGATATAGTTACTTTCTCAGGATTCCATTTTCACGTTCTCACGCGAATTCGAGATATTTTTTAGTTTCCACCAATCAGTAAAAATAGGAAAACGACTTTGCTCAAGTCATTTGACCTCACGGTTCACGATTTCGATAGGTTCCTCAACCCAGCTTAGTCGTTCGTCGATATGGATATCTCCCAGCAAAGACAATAATCGTTTTCAACAGTGAGGCATTACCTCTGATTACGCACGTGAAAGCGTCATGAATAAATAATCTCTGACGGTAGCTCAAGGCTCTAAGCTACCAGCCCAGCTCTAGCAAGAGTCTTAAAAGGATCTGCACAACAAATATTTGGCTTTCCACGTTTACTAAGCGCATCACACAATCCATGGTGAGATATCTAAGCATAGCCTCGTCTCCAATCATGGAGTCTCAAAGATTCATGTCCTCCGTCCATCTTAGCTCTTTGGATGATCGTGAGCAGTTTGCATTATGCTTTTGATCTAAACAACCTCTCACCAGTTTCATGAACAATTTTAGAATATCTAGTTGGGTATCCCCCACTTCGATTCGATAAATTATCGAGCGACATTTTCAACCATAAAGTGCCTTGTACAATGTGGCTATGGTTATAAGAAGACGTCGACACATTCGAGACATACTACAAGAACGCACGCCAAAAAGGAACAGATATTGACAAGGTCGAGAAATACTGACAATACTCAAGCTAGTAAAAGACTAGGAAATGACAATATCTATTTATGACAGTTAAATAAGTTAACTTTCGATAACTTCCCCAAAAATCCCCAAACGGGCATGTTTATAATAAGGGAAAAGTTTCCATTTATTGCTTGATAATAAAGGTTTCATAAACGTTACTCGTACTTAGACGAGTTTATGATAAAGTACCTCTAAAAAGTATAGTATATTTTAAATTACGCATTTGTTTATCCAATACTACCAAAATAGTTGGTATATCGTCAAAGCGTATAAGTTTTGAAAAGGTTTTAGGACATTAAAGAAATCACAATGATTTAAGTTTATAAAAGATTTTACGAAAATTTCGGCATGAAGTGCCCATTTATAAAAATACTGACAACTCGGAAATCCTGGTCGGGTTTAACACGACCCGAATCCAAAAACACCACAAACACCACGAATCGATTTTTACCACACGAACCTCTTATAACTCAAAACGTTTTTATTCCGTTTTTTTTTTATTCGATTATTACCACACGAACATCATTTCAGAAGGTTTTCAAAACCAAAAATGATTTTTATCAAGGTTTTGATCCATGAAAACATTTTAACGATTCCACTTAAGGTTTTTGTTAGGATTTAGTAAATCCAGGTATTAAAGTGTCGGTCACCTCAAGTATTTGTAATCGTTAGAAAGCTCGTAGTCGTAGATTATTACAAGTTAAGTAGTATTTAGTTTAAGTATCACCGTGGAGGACGGACGGGTCTTTACCCACTGTATGCCTGATCCACTGCCCGTTAGGTGGCGTTTTGTGTAAAGACTATAAATACTCTCTACCTTCCAAGTAGAGTTGGAGCTCATAATAAGATTTTTCTTTCTCTCACTAAAGTTCCCAAACCTCTAATTTTCTCTCTCTAGAAAATCATCTATACGCCTACTTGTGTTTGTGTTATGATGTGTATGTGAAATCCAATATGTTACAAATGGTATCAAGAGCCATGGTTAGATCATCTCTTACATATTCTTGGATTTCTAGTGGTTTTTAGATGGTTTTTGAGGTTGAAAAATTTTAGTGGTTTTTGCATTATTTGGATCATTTCTAGTGTTAAAGCTTGGATTTTGATTGTACTTTTGTGTTTAGGATCATCATAAGTGTTTAGGTTTTGATTTGGTAGGCTTGAATCATCGTGGTTGGCTTGTTTTGGATTGAAAAGTGGTGTTTTTGAGATTTTCTTGCTAGCGACTTGAGTCACGGATTTTTATTCTTGGTAGCGACTTGCTTTGTAAGTTTGTAGTGAGTTGTAGTTGAAGTGGTAGAGATTTGAGCTTAGCGACTTGTCTATTGAGACAGCAAAAAAAAGACACTTAGTGGATTCTCCACCACGGTAGCGACTTAGTGAAGGTAGTGATTTGCTTTCAATCTTGTTAGCTTAATTTGTACTTAAGTTTTCTTAAAGTTTAATTTGGTGTTAGCTTAATTTGAACTTTAGCGAGTTGCTATTTAGCGACTTGACGACTTAGCGACTTGGTGCTTAGCGACTTTCTGTCAAAATTTGTAGCGACTTGGTGCTTAGCGACTTGTTGTCATAATCTTAGCGCTTGCATTATAGCGACTTGATTTCAGAATACTTAGCAACTTGGGTGCTTAGCGACTTGGTTCAAGGTTTCT
>OU343221.1:80363369-80434720 GCA_910596185.1 Chrysanthemum makinoi | reverse complement strand
TTTCCAAAATTCACGGTATCAATATCTCCGAAAGTTTAGTTTTAGTTTTGTGTGAATGGTAAGAGAATCATAGGCAGCGGCGACGCTTTTCATGAAAAAAAGAAAGGCGTGACCTGACCGGGGCACTACAAGAGCACTGCGCCAAAGGCTGGTCTAGACAAGGGTAATCATGACAATACTCAAGCTAGCGGTAAAGACTGAAATGACAATATCCAGCCCTGAGGTTAAATAAGTTAACTTTGATACTTCCCAAAATCCCAGCGGGCATGTTTTATAATAAGGAAAAGTTTCCATTTATTGCTTGATAATAAAGGTTTCTCTAGCGTTACTGCGTGCCAGAGCGAGTTTATGATAAAGTACCTCTAAAAGTATATATATTTTAAATTACGCATTTGTTTATCAAATACTACCAAAATAGTTGGTATCGTCCAAAGCGTGTAAGTTTTGAAAGGTTTTGGACATTAAAGAAATCACAATGATTTAAGTTTTATAAAGATTTTACACGAAATTTAAAATGAAGTGCCCATTTATAAAACATTTCCAGTCATAATGACTCTTGAATAATATAATTTATGGATTAAATTTTCCCAATTCATCAAATGTTACAATTTATAATATACAATTGAACATATCATTCGCATATATATTAGTTGTTTAGTTTTATCGACCCGATTTGTATAGTTGGTTGGATCGTTAAACCCTTATGGTATAACGTGCCCTTAAATGGCGTGTACCAAAGGGATCCATAATGTCTAAATAACTAATAAATAAATCAATAGTCAATCCTTGTCCAACAATATAGTAATGTCATAAAATGCTCGAGATAGGTCCAATAAATCAAAGCCTAGAGTGTTGCAATCAATCCCTTAACTATAAATACTTTAACCATTTTATAGTTTCTTAATTGTTATCCGGTTTACCAGAATATGCGTTCGACAACAACCCAGTCATTACTTATAACACACAAAAGTATCACCATAATCTATATTACTATGAAATCTACAAGGTTTAACGAATTACGTCACAACATCAAGCGAGACTCACCCGAGGTTTTATTTGATTCGATCAAAAACATAAGTACATCATTATAATTCACCTTTAACTCAACAAGCAAAAATAAGCTGACTCGAATTGACACTTCGGACTCTTCGACAAACAACAAACCCTAACGACTAAAGTTGCGAGTCAAATAAGCTAAACAATATTCTAACCGATAAGTCAACCACAAGAATAAGCCGGTTTCTCAATGCACAATCTAGCTGAGCAAAATTATAAGATCTCATTACCAACGGTAAATTGAATGAATAATACCAAATTTGACGTGACCTCCTTTGTGTCCGCAACTTCGAAACTGGTGCGGGTTTAACACGACCCAATCAAAACACCACAAACACCACGAATCGATTTTTACCACGCAGAACCTCTTATAACTCAAAAGCGTTTTATTCCATTTTTTATTCGATTATTACCACACGAACATCATTTCAGAAGGTTTTCAAAACCAAAAATGATTTTATCAAGGTTTGATCCATGAAAACATTTTAACGATTCCATTAAGGTTTTTGTTAGGATTTAGTAAATCCGTGTATTAAAGTGTCGGTCACCTCAGTATTTGTAATCGTTAAGAAAGCTTCGTGAGTTAGATTATTACAAGTTAAGTAGTATTTAGTTCAAGTATCACCGTGGAGGACCGACGGTCTTTACCAGCTGTATATGATCCTTTGGATTAGGTGGCGTTTTGTGTAAAACTATAAATACTCTCTACCTTCCAAGGTAGAGAGTTGGAGCTCATAATAAGATTTTCTTTCTCTCACTAAAGTTCCCAAACCTCTAACTTTCTCTCTCTAGAAAATCATCTATACACCTACTTGTGTTTGTGTTATGATGTGTATGTGAAATCTAATATGTTACAAATGGTATCAAGAGCCATGGTTAGAATCATCTCTTATATTCTTGGATTTCTAGTGGTTTTAGATGGTTTTGAGGTTGAAAAATTTTAGTGGTTTTGCATTATTTGGATCATTTATAGTGTTAAAGCTTGGATTTTGATTGTACTTTTGTGTTTAGGATCATCATAAGTGTTTAGGTTTTGATTTGGTAAGCTTGAATCATCGTGGTTGGCTTGTTTTGGAATTGAAAAGTGGTGTTTTGAGATTTTCTTGCTAGCGACTTGAGTCACAGTTTTATTCTTGGTGAACTTGCTTTGTAAGGTTTGTAGTGAGTTGGTTAAGTGGTAGAGATTTGAGCTTAGCGACTTGTCTATTGAGACCGTAAAAAAAGCATTACATTAGTGGATTCTCCACTGGCGAAGCTTAATTTAGAAGGTAGTGATTTGCTTTCAATCTTGTTAGCGACTTGTACTTAAGTTTTCTTAGCGACTTGGTGTTGACTTGAACTGCGAGTTGCTATTTAGCACGACTTTAAGCGGCAGGTGCTTAGTGACTTGTTGTCAAAATTTGTAGCGACTTGGTGCTTAGCGACTTGTTGTCATAATTCTTAGCGACTTGGCAGTATAGCGACTTGATTGAATACTGCTTAACAGTTGCTGCTTGCGTTCAAGGTTTCTGAGGGACTTGGTTGAACTTTGGTTTGTATCTTGTTTCTCTTGATTTAGTAAAATCTGAAAGAATCTATTTCGGTTTAATCATAGGTTTTAAAATCCCGTGTCTGCTTAACATGTCTACCGTGCCTACAATCATCTCCACTTGTTGGGGATGTTCAAGCGTGGTTGGAATACTGGTCCACTATGCTTGTAAGAAGCGACTCTTGGGCTGTTAGTCAGTTGTATGTCTTGGAAAGGAAAACGGAGTCAACATTCTCAAGTCTATTGATGAAGGACCTTATCAGATTGAGACTACAAGAGACTTAATTGATACAGATGCAGATGGAACAATGATCTATGGAATAGATAGACCAAAGACGTATGATGAGCTCAATGATAAAGAGAAAAAGAGGTTTGATCTTGTGCTCAGGGGCCTCAAACATCATACTCTGAGGTCTTCAAAAGACATCTACAAGTGATCAATCACAACACCGAAGCCAAGGCGTTTGGGATAATGTCAAGATGCTTCTCGAGGTTACAATTGACTAAAGCAGAGAATCTCAGGTATTGTATTGAGTTTGAGCACTTTAAGATGAAACCATAGAGGGTGTTTATGAATATTACAGAGATTCCAGTGAATGATATATGAGAATATCAAGATGACTATGCCAAATATTAGTAAACTCAAAGTTTATGAACAACATGAATCGAGTCACAACTTTGTCACCTCTGAAGCTAACCAAAGGATTGAAGAACACAAACTATGAACAGCGTATGCCTTCCTTCTTGAGAATGAGAGACATGCCATGTTTGGGATTACGAACGAGTTCAAAACTAATGGGGGAAAAGTCTGTGAGCCAGATGTTCTCGACATACAAATGTTGGTATTACCACCAAAGCCTCTGAAGTTATACCCATGGGTGATGGCAATACAAACTCATTCCGATCCAAGGTTCAAACAAGCCGTCTCGGACAGTGGTGACACTTCATTAATCAGCTGGCTCTTATGGTTAAAAACGACCCTCAGTCCACATACCCAAGCAGTCTTCACACTAACAATGAATCGAATCTGCATCAAATCTACACAATCATGTGGTAGAGATGGAAAGGTTAGGGGCAACCACTTCAAGGAAGGCAATACGAACAAGGGTTGGGAGGCAGGCAATGGGAATCTTGGGTGGAGGATATGTGGTCGAGCAGGGAAGGATTGGAAATCAAGGTCAAGCAAAGCCAATCAAATGCTACAATTGTGGTGGTGAGGGACATATGCAAGGAACATGTAGCCACAGAATGCTACTTGAGGATAAGATGTTGCTTGTGCAAGCTCAGGATAATGGAGCGACTTTGGATGAAGAAGAGGAGTTGTTGTTTCTTAGAAGGAATGCTAAGACATATGATCTTGTGATGTAAACGACGTGATTGCAAGGTATGGGTGAAACAATCCAAATGCATTTCAAGTAGTATGGCTGATGTTACATGATTGGGATGTGGATGATGAACCAAGCACGATTCCAATCTTTATGGCTAGCTCTCCTATATGGTCTCAGGTTCCTTCACCACAAATTTGGATCCATCAAAGAATCAATCATCTCAAGGTATTAAAAGCATGATAAGGTTGATGAGCAAAGATACATAATGAAGTACAATCTCTTGAAACTAATGATTGGATGTTGAAAATATAGGAAATGAGTAATATTGTCCATATGATCAACATGTGGCTCAAAGTGAAAATGAGATTGTACCAAGTGATGTATCTTCTGCGATCAATGATTGTGTTTTTGATAGACCCTAGCATGTGCTTACGATGATTGTTACCTCTGAACTCAATGCCTATAAGGAACAAGTTGCTATCTATGAACAACGTGCTAAGTTTGAGTTAACCACCCGTGGGCGGGAAATGGAACATGACCAATTGTAATTATTAGAAAAAAGTAGGTTTAGAGAAGTATTAAAACAGAGTTAAATTCCTTACAAGAAAAGCTTTCTAAAGCGCTAAGCAAAAACAAGAACTTGAAAATGTTGCTTAAGCAAGAATTCAATACTAAGGAATCAAAACTTTTGAATGATTTTCCAATCTGAAAACCTGAAAAAAGCTTGAAAATAAGTTATGCGTCTGAGGAAATACCATTATTTGCTTACTTATCCCAAGCCGAGTTTTGAGTGATAAGCATAGTACTCCCTTGTTGAGGAACCAAATCAGTCATTAAAAGGCTAGAACTACTCATAAGGTAATTTATGATGGCAATGAAATCCTTAAGCCTTGGCGAGAAACCTAGTTCGTTGAGTGCCGAGGAAGATAAGAAAGAGATGAAGTCACTAGGGAGAAAATGGATAAGAAACTCAATAATCTACATGTAAAGAAAGAAAACATAATTATTAGAACTATGATTACAAAAAGGAAAATGGATTTCCTTGAACAAGTTTAAGCCGCAAATGTTTGTTAACACCAAACAAATGTTCGGAAAAGGATTTAGATAAGCAAAAAGCAGAATCTTGTTGTAACAAACCTTAGAAAAATGCCTTGACAGCTGTGTATCCTCCTAATAAAACCAATTTTAGTCCCTAGAACTATTGCCACTAAAAGCAAGACCTTAATAGGTCAATATGTTATCTTTAAATTATTTGTTGATTTTGAGAAAACTTTAAGAAAAAGGATTACACCTGGTATAACTTGAAGGGAAAGGGTTTTGAAAAACTAAAGAATGCTATTTACTTTGAGGTCATGCCTTTCTTTAAACAACTAAAAGATCAATTTGAGAGTCTTAAAAGGGGATGGATTTAGATATTAAAGAAATGGAAAAGGAATTTGATGCAATGATAATTGAGGTTAGTGACTATGACGAGAGTTAAAATATAAATGAGATTGGAGGAAGAACTTGCATACATTGAATGAGAATATTTACGAATATATCACTCAAGATTTGTTTTACTTTAATTGTTCCATTAATGCTTCTCAATTTCATGAATTATCTGTTGCTTTGAAAGTCTCCATGATCGTGTCATTGAGCTTGAAAAGACTAATTCTAAACTAAATGAAAAAATTGATCTGGATGATCATGATAATTTGGTAAAACATCTTTCTAAACTAGAAGTTGAACATTTTAATTTACAACTAAAATATCAACATCTTAAAGAAAATGTCAAAACATCAAATATTAAGACATCCTCGATGCTCAGAGTTTGATGTAGTTTTTCAGATAAACAAGCGTGTGAATAGATTCAAGCTCATTGTAACACGATCGGAAAGGCGAAAGCCCAAATTTCTCAATTAAAGGGTGACAAGAACAATGTGTGGCTCCAAATGCCTCCTCCTTTAGATTCATTATTCTCAAATTTTTCATCTTCAAAACTTAGTAAATGCTTTACAAAAAGAAAACGAGTTTTCTAGAAGAAAATGAAAAAGTTAAACCACACTTTAAAGAGTTATATGATTCAATACCAGGTGACAAAAACAACGAAAAAATAACTTCTTTATAAAAAGAAATTGAGAATCTGTGAAGTAAAAGGAAAGAGCGCCACTTGTTTTAATGAGAATGTTGCTTCAAAGTCATCCTCTAGCACCAAATATCTTGTATTTGTTAAATACATTCCCCTCATCTTAGGAATAATGAACTTGTGTTTCATAACTATTGTGCTCACCTTAGGATATCTAGAATGTCTCAGGTGAGATTGTGGAAGAGATTTCATAAATAAGCCACTTGATAGTGAAAGTAGGTTTGCTTGCATTCAGGCCAAACGATCTCAGAGCTCTAGAATGTCTAATTGCAACACGTCCCAAATCCTTAGGTGCGAAAGGTAAAGTTGTGAGGCCTTGTTCTATGCCTAGTACCAAGCATACAAACCATGACTTTAAGAAAGTAACACTAATGTGCCTTCTAGTAGTTGGATCCTTACATCTAGTTCAAATGCAAAAGTAGATCAACCAACTAATGTTCCCATAATTCCTCTACGAGGAGTAATCGGTGACATTAAATCAATGCGGTCAAAGCCTCCAAGCAATACCAAGAAAGATAGGACCTCGAAGCTAAGAATGTGCATTGGAAGAGAGTAGAAGACCAACCTAGGAACTTTAAGTTTGAGTTGAATAAAGCGAATCGTGTTGATTCTAGTATTAACCATAGCGTCGCGTAATTAATTGAATTACGATACTATCGCAAACCATCGATGATGTGCGCTTGGTCATTTATGCTCATGAATGTGGTATGAATGTTTTGTCTAATCTTTGTCAAATGCCAGTTAAAATTATTAATGCTAAAATCATGCTAAAGAAGGCTAAAAGGCAAAGCGAAGAATGTTGAAAAGCAAAACCCACGAGGAAGAACATTTAGTAAGATAGGTTATCAATGGATACCTTTTGGCCATAAGGATAATCAATTACGCCTCAATCTCGCTAAGACAATGCCCACTAGAAAATGATGCCTCTTGGTGGATATTCCTTTAAGAAGTGAACATACTTTGAATAGGTCAAATACGGACTGTGACATCTACTCCTAATGATTCCATTGCTTCTATTTACGATATGGGTGTTTCTATTTCATATGGGTGTTCCAATCATTTACTAACCAAATGGAACCCATTCTTGCATGGGATCCCAATTATCGATTATCCATTCTTGTGCGTGTTCATGCGGTCGTTTAAATCGTTACGTGGTACACGGACTCATTGTTTCCAAGCATATGACGCGGAGACCGGTCCGCGCTCATAAACTTGAGCAAATTCGCCAGGGAACAGTTAGATTCGGGAACGATCATTTCGGTGCTATTATGGGTTATGGAGATTACGTGGTTGGAGATAGTGTGATTTCAGGGGTATTATGTTGAAGGTCTTGGACATAATCTATTTTGTTGGCGAGTTTGTGACTCGCGACTTAGAAGTGGCCGAGAAAACATACTTGCTTTGTTAGAGATCTTGATGGTGTGGAATTTCAGAGGAACTCGTGGAAACCTATACACCATCTCTATCAAAGATGACTTCACCCATATGCTTTCAAAGGCTAAAACTAAGTCATGGCTATGGCACCATCGTCCAATCCTTGAACTTTGGTACCATAAACAATCTTTCGAAAGGACTTAGTAAGAGGACTAGACTTAAAAGTATGAAAAAGATCATCTTTGTTGACATGTCAATTGGGAAAAAGCAAAAAGTATGCCCATAAACCCAAACCTACAAATTCTGTTATGGAAGTTCTACATACCATTCACATGGATTTATGTGGACCCATATGAGTGCAAACTATTAATGGGAAGAGATATGTGTTAGTTGTGGTTGATGACTTCTCCGATTCACTGGGTTAACTTTTTGAAAACAATGATGAAACTCCGTCGCCATCATTAAACTTATTAAACAATGCAGTCGAATTAACAAAACAGGTTAGAATCGTCCGATCGGACAATGGGCTGAAGTTTGTTAATAAAGAACTCAATGAATTTTATGAAAGTATTGGAATCAGTCCTCAAAGAAGTGTTCTACGAACTCCTCAACAGAAGTTGTAGTTGAAAAATAAATCGAACTCTTGTGGAAGCCGCAAAGACAAATCTTTGATTTTCAAAGGTTCTAATGTTTCTATGGGTGAAGCTATTGCCATGCTACACTCAAAATCGATCCCTAATCCACACATCTGGAAAGACTCTATATGAACTTCCCAATCGAACACGATCTATCATACCTTGGTGTTTGGTGCTTTATGTTACCCAACTAATGACGGTCAAGATTTAGATGGCTGAAAGCTAAAGTGGACATTAGAATATTGTAGGATATGCACCAAATGAAAGGTTAACGAATCTAAAACAAGAGAACCGAAATATCATGGAAACAATTCGTATTCCTCGATGAGTACAGGTCAAATGGCTCCGGACAATCGGTTCTGGACCCTTCACTTCATCCAGTGGTTCATCCCTTGTACCCAATTCCTCTCTAGCAACTCCATATGTACCTCCATCGAAGATGATTTGAAAGTGTTTGATCCAATGTTTGATGAACATTATGAGCCAAATGCCAATGA
Source organism: Chrysanthemum makinoi (assembly GCA_910596185.1). Lineage (NCBI taxonomy): Eukaryota > Viridiplantae > Streptophyta > Magnoliopsida > Asterales > Asteraceae > Chrysanthemum > Chrysanthemum makinoi. Next base: position 80,426,177 of record OU343221.1, on the reverse strand, counting down.
TCTGTCAATTCCAACAACAGAGGTTGCTTCTAGCCCAGTCAATGAAGTTAACCCTTTAGTTTCGATGTCATTAACCCGAAGATGCTCCATTCGAAAACATATTTGCTCCTGAATCATGATCAGAACCATCTTCATCAGGAGATATCGACTCTGCCATGGGTTCCACAACAACAACAACCACATGAACACCTCAAAAATGATACATGATCATTCATTAGACAACATCATTGGAAACCTCTCGTCCAATATCACACGGAAACAACTTGCCGATGCCTTATGGTGCTTCTTCAACTAAAAAGTGAACCAAAGATGTTGCGCAATGAATGAATGAGTATTTGGTTCAATGCCATGCAAGAAATTCATGAGTTTGATCGGCTAGATGTATGGGATTAGTACTACCTGATTATGCTATGATCATTGCTCTAAAGTGGATATTCAAAGTTAAACTTGATGAGCATGGTGATGTTTTAAAGAACAAGGCTCGATTGGTTGCAAAAGGATACGTCAAGAGGAGGTATTGACTTTGAAGAATCATTTGCTCTGTTGCTCTTATCAAGGCAATCGTAATCTTCTTGGCTAATCTGCTAGCAAGAATATGGTCATATATGGATGGATGTGAAAACCGCCTTCGAATGGAGATTTGAAAGAGGTGGTTTACGTCACGCCACCGAAGGGTTTTGTGAATCCAGCATCCTACTCATGTCTATGCGCGAAAAAGGCCTCTTTACGGTTTGAAGCAAGCTAAACTTATCAAAGTTTCTTCTATCTTGGATTCGACAAAGGGGCAGATTGATCGACATTGTTCACGAGAAAAGTCGTGCAAACATTTAATTCATGTTCAAATATATGTTGATGATATTATCTTTACCTCGACTGACTCCAATGAGTGTGACCGTTTTTCTAAAGAAATGGGTTCTAAATTTCAAATGTCAATGATGGGACAAATGTCATTTTTCTTGGGATTACAAATTTCACAAAGTCCCGGAGGCATTTTATAAATCAATCTAAATATGCAAATGAGATTTTAAAGAAATTTAGATTTGATTCTAGTGACCACAGACACTCCCATGATAGGCATTAATCTAGATGAGGACCACTCAGGGATCATGGTGACCAACGAAATATAAACTGAGTATGATTGGATCCGATGTACCTCACGACTGGTAGACCGACATCTTTTTGTTGTTTGCATGTGTGCTAGATACGAGCTAAGCCTACCAAAAAGCACGAAGCGGTTTAACGGGTCTTTGGTATCTCCAAGGAACCATCAACATGGAATTTGTTACCGAAGGACACCGGTATGTCACTAACAGCCTATCATGGATGCCGATCATGCAGGATGTCAAGATACACGTCAATATGTCCGAGGTGCTCGGTTTTGGGTGATAAGCTAGTGAGTTGGTCTTCATAGAAGCAAATGAGTACTTCTATCCTATAAGTAGACCATAGCCATGTCATCTTGTTGTGCTCAAATTCTATGGATGAGATCCCAATTATCCGACTATGGCTTTGAATTCAACAAAATCCCATCTTGATAATAAAAGTGCTATTGCTCTCTGTATGCATTACAACACTCAAAGAGCAAAGCACATCGACATTCGACATCATTTCATCAGGGAGCAAGTTGAAAGCGGTGTGGTGGAACTATACTTGTAAGGATCGAATACCAATTAGCGGACATCTTCACCAAAGCTCTTCTAAAGAACGTTTGAGTTTATCCTTCCACGACTTGGTCTTAAGAGTCTACAACCGAAAACACTTAAACGTCTTCAAGAGGAAGAAGAGGAGTAAAAGGTTTTCCTTCATCTATCTCTTGTATATATTTATTCAAAAACCAAAATACAAAATTATAAAACTTTCAAAAATCCATAAAAATTTAAAAAATTCTAAAAAAAAAAAAAAAAAAAAACTCAAAAAATTTTGTCTTTTTGTCATGTTTTTCTCGATTCGAAAATATCTACGGTCTTTGTGTTGTCATTCAAAGAATGACACGGGACTTTAGATATTGTTCGAATGTTCTTAAAAAAAATCAAAATCAAAAAATCAAAAAATCAAAAAAATAAAAAATATTTTTGGGAGAAAGTGAAACAATGGTTTATTGTCATTTCGAATGATAACGGCCTTCAATGAAAGAACGAGCCATGCTTTATCTTGGTTTTCAAATCTCTTGCGATTCTATAAACAATAACCTACCTATCTAATTTCTTTGAAAAATAACTCGGACTCTATTTTTGAAAATCATCCGACTTAACATTTGTCAAAATATCTATCTCTCAATCAACAACTTATGTCATTGATTGAGGAGGAGAATGATTTCAATTAAATCAAAAGGTTATTTGTCATACAATTGTTTTCAAAAGATAATCATGCATGTTTTATCAATGGAGTTTAAAGTCTCAAAATCCGATCCTTATCAGGTAAAATGTTTTCATAATCAAGTCACAATTCTCCTTAAAAGCTTTCAAAATCAATTTAAATCTACAGAGATCACAAATCTCAAATGATTTTGATAATTGTGGATAGGAGAATTTGTGATTTAAACTGGATTTAATATGATAATTCGATAAATGGTTTTATAAGGATGTACAAGTTCTCCTTCCCACATGTGCCAAACGATTTCAAATTTCCATGCACATGTTGAGGGGGAGCATCTATCTTAAACCACAAAGATTTGAAACTTGATCAATTTATTTCAATGTGTAGTCTTTTCCTAATATGTGCAAAACATCTTCAAATTTCCATGCACATATTGAGGAGGAGCAACTATTTTGAAAACCACATTCTTCATATAACTACTCTTAGATGCAAGCCAATCCCTCAAAGATGAAAATTATTCCCATTACAAAATGATGCGTGATGCACATGTTGAGGAGCTCACTTCAAAAATTATCAAAAACAATTCAGTGTAAAATGCTTTGATATTATATCACAAGTATCTGGATTGATTTTCAAATGGTTTTCAATTGGTTCCAATGGTAGATAAACAATACCAAATAGTAGAATATTTACTTTATGTATGGTGATATAAGGTTGATAAGGTTAGGTATTTGTTCCTATGATCCGCCAGAACCGGAGGGATCTACCGGGGACAATCCAGTAGATAGTGTAGAAGTCCTTAGGTATATTGAGGAGAAAATGAGGAGGCTGAGCTGACTGAAATGTTGGAATAAACCCAACAAGGTTCTAGTTATGATGTCTCGGTAAGCACTGAAGAGGTTGAAGAATGAAAAACAAATAGCCCTCCAATTATTCAACCTTAGGGCATATACCGGGTTCAATTCATATGCTACTGGTGGTTACCAAGGTAACATCGTTATTGAAGATAAGACGTCATGGACCCTGGCGCCTGGACTTCAACTTCCCAAACCACTCAAGTTCCTCTTAAAAGGACTTGTTTCATTCTCACGGGAACCGACATAATCTATCGACTTTATCTTGAGTTTGTTGATATTAAAAAGAGGAGACCCTCTAGTCTCGACATAGGATCCAAATATACACAATTGAGTCTAGGCCACGAGATCATCTAAATCTCATTAGGACACTTTCAATGAAGACTCTCTGTTTCACACAATGTGGAAAGAGATTATATCTTATGAGTCCTACGCATTATCCTTGTGGTATTGCGGAACATCCGGTGATATGCAAACATATTCACAATGAAGATGGAAAGCCTTCTCGAGCCAACATCAAACAAGCTCCTGGTGGGTGGCATGTGAGATCTATTCAATAGATCAACCATGTGACAACCGAACAGAAACAATGGGGCGATTCAATCTTTTGAATCAATCTGGTTCGAGGTTATGGATTGTGGATACCTTTGAAAAATCGTTAGTTGTGCTTTAAAACTCTATTCTTTAGCACATCGACTGCGTACAAATATTTCAAAATAAAAGGTGTTTATGATTGATAATTGATTTTCATTAAAACCTTCGTTGTATTGCAACAACAATTTCTATTGAGCGATACACGATTGTTTTTCAAATCTCTTTTTATCAATCAGTGAATCTCAATTCGCCGGTTCACTCACTCCGTGTTGTCTTCTTTGATTAGGTTTGAGAACATTAGAACACTAGAAACCACCAAGGAATTCTCGAATTTTACGATCCGAAACGTGCTATCTTGAAACGTGGGCGTACCTCGATTCAACGAAAGTGATCAAGGACACTTTCGCGGCCATGCTAACTATTGTATGCGTTTACCCGAAGTTTGTGATAGTCGGCGGTCATTCCATAGCCGTGTGCTCACACATCACATTCATTTCAAAAGAAATCATGATTAGTGCATCAATGACTCGATATTCTCGTACTTACGCTATTCTGCCTTCCTCATGAATCAGAAAAGCTTCCGATTGATGAGAAATCATGATCCAAAATGGCAGCATGTGGTCCCAAAGTCACAACATCACATAATACCAACACCACAATGGATAAGTCGAGATTTTTGATTCTCGATGATCTCAGTCGGCAAACTCATTATCCGTGGATGAATAAAGACCTCCACTTGGATTAACCAAACATGCAATAATGAAGAATCGATGACTACGAGCTTCAGAGAAAAGTACTATATCAAGAATGCAAGAACAATTTTTTAATGTAATATACTTTTCAAATGTAATTTTAATGTTGTGTTTGAGGTGACCTCCCTTAGGGGAGATTGTTAGATTTAGTAAATCCGGGTATTAAAGTCGGTCACTCAAGTATTTGTAATCGTTAGAAAGCTCGTAGTCGTAGATTATTATAAGTTAAGTAGTATTTAGTTTGTATCACCGTGGAGGACTGACGGGTTTTACCAGCTGTATGCTGATCCACGGCCAGGTGATTTTGTGTAAAGACTATAAATACTCTCTACCTTTCAAGGTAGAGAGTTGGAGCTCATAATAATATTTTTCTTTCTCTCACTAAAGTTCCTAAACCTCTAACTTTCTTTCTCTAGAAAATCATCTATACGCCTACTTGTGTTTGTGTTATGATGTGTATGTGAAATCCAATATGTTACAGTTTTAAATGGAATAAAACAAAGAAAATGCAAGGGCTGCGTTTTCTCCTTACCAAACGAAAGAGAAAAGAGGAGGGGTGACGGATGAGGAGGGCTCACGATCCAGACCCATTATACACCAACAATTCATGACCTAAACGTAAACCTACCATTGAGAGTCCTCTATCTGTGGCCAAAACTTCTTGATTCAACACAGAGATAAGAGAAATGAGGAGATAGAGCATGGTGAGACACTTATTTGGTGGCGTGAGAGTGGGTGGCGAAACATGTGGATGGCTGTACAACTTTGGGTGGTGGTTAAGTAGGAGGAGGAAGCAGTAAAATGTTGTGTGGTGTTTTATGGTTTTGCTCTTTTATATTGCCACAAGGCCAATTGCGTAATTACTCCAAAGATAAGGGTGGTGAACAAGATTTAAACCACAAGGACCGTTCGATGAATTTTGTAAACTTTAGTCATTTTGTGATTGGGATCATTTGGACTAATAGCAGAGAAAAATTATGAAACTTCACGCCCTGCGTTCGAATAATTTTTCGATAATAATGAGTATTTGCGACTATTTTCTCATATACAAAAATCAAAATAAATCAACGTCGGTTGTCGCCGTGCGTTAAGTGTTAATTTCATTAGACACTGGTTTTTTTCTTGTCAAACGGGTTTAGAAAAGTCAGTAAATGATGAACAAACATAATTCCTTGAAAAAAGAATATCTGGAAAAGTGCGAGTTGTCACACCCATGAGTCCCAATCGTCCCAAAACTGTTTACAAATGATATGACTCGACTTAGCAACAATGCAAGTAACTAGATAATTGAACTAAGGGTTTAATAATGATAACAATAATGCACTAAAGTTGAGTGCATACAAGGTGGGCTAATACGATTGGGTGTACATTTGGGGGTGGATTGTAAACAATGCTCTTCATTGATATTCCGGAAAACCGAAACATCACGAGAACCCTGAAAAGGATAGGCTCTGAGGGGTTAACTAGGGGTATCGTGTACTAAAGATGAATCACCAAGGGTGAGAGAAAATTAATTGTGAAAAGAGGTATTATAATACATGTAAAACAAGGTTTATCCTAATGCCTCTTATCATTTAGTTACTCCTAACTACACAAGTGTAGCCTCACTAGCTTATCTGAAATGTATCACAAAACAAGTTCTAGAATATATTATACCCTAGATTTTACTGCTAAGCATTAAAGATGAATGCTTTTATTCCTAAAGATCTAGGGGCGAAACTCACATTTTTGGGGTGGAATTTGAGTGATATACGGTTTTTGTGCTAGTCATATAATTCATATCCATGAGACGCTTTATTATGACTAAAGTTTAGCTCGTAAATCTTATAAATAATTTTAAATTTGGTGCTAAAATTGCCCTAACAAATATTTCTTATGGTTTATTACACAAATTACCAAGGACAAGACAAATAATCAAGTGATTGAATAGTTTCTAAGTTCTGTTTTTTATAGCCTCTAAGTTAAGCCCTTGATTGTCCCCATGTTCCCAAATATCAAAGTTATGATAAAGGAATGTAAGTTAAAAAGAAAGAAACTAGTACACTCGGATTAGCTCAAGAGGGATATGTATGAAGTTCTGATTAAATCCTCCTCCAAGAAGAATGAATAAGTAATAAGCGTTGCTTCCATCATGTGTTTTCCTTCCAATATAACTTGCACACTAAAAGAACAAACGAAACCTTCATGAAAATCGTTAAAACTATATATGACACACAACTACACTAGAAAGCAAGTAAGATATAATGCTTGTGGAATGGATGTTTGCCATTTTCAGGAAAATTAAGAATTGGAATTTCCAAAATTACAAGTTACACGAAAAAGCGATATTCATTTTGCAAGCGTCATCATGTGTTATCATCGGTAGCCGTCAGTTGTCCACAACAAAAATTGGTCTGCTGCATTTTTCTGGAAATATTCTGGAAAAATTACCTCATTAAAACCTAGAAAAATTTCTGCAAAACATCCATTATGACTCGATACAAGCATTTGACTCTAACAAACACACATATATATCAATTTCAATTATTTTTAATCTCATGTTCATGTTCTTAAAAACATATGTGATCTTCCCTACACTTATCTTTTATAAAATACCTTTATATGCAATTAAGACGAGGTTAAAAACAAAATAAAGCATTTTCACAAAGTCTAACATGGGAATAAATAACAATGAAAAATATATATAAACACACAAACGAAAATTGAAAAACAAAACAAGCAAACAATTAAGCATGGGTTACCTTCCACGCTTTTCTTTATTTAGGTCTTGCTAGACTGAAGTCGCTCCCTAAGGTAAATAAGTTTATCCTCAAGAATATCGGGTGGATCAAACTTATCTTTTAATTTTCTCTTAGTGCCCTGTCCAGTATGTCTTTTCAAACTTCTCACCATTGGGATCAGATTGTCATCCTAATGTGCTTCATTCCCATCTTCACTAGGTGGTCTATCCCATTCCAATTGTACTGAAGGCTTCTTTCAACTTTCCACCAATTCATGCAAAGATTAGCAGGTAAGGTTCCTAGGAATTCGGTCATCTTCCTAAACACTAAAGTATCCTCGAATAGGTTCACTTCAATGTCCATAGCCAATTGTTGTTCATGGAAAGTTGAGTTACTCACATAGGTCTCTTCTAAATAGAAAGGTCGTTGAGCGCCTACAAAGTCTCTATTGGTCCAAGGTCCATATCTAGATGGTCTCCTATCCAACATGATCTCATAAGGTATTTGTTCATCCTCATTGTAGTAGGAATGCTTCTTGACATCATAAATTGACCTTGCACTCCCTTCTCCTACCACTATCTTAGATATCATACAATCAATTATGGCACTAGCGGTAGCTAATAATCTTCTTTCAACTAACAATGGGCATTTAGTGTCCTTATTCATGTCTAGCACATGGAAATTCGCCAAAAGAGTTAATCGACCTATGTGTACTACCATGTCCTTCAGTATTCCTACCGGATACGCAATACTACCGTCTGCTAAACCTAAGATTGTTTCCGTTGGTTCTATTTTACCTAGGTTAAGGCTTTTATGGAGGGACAAGGGAAGAAGGTTGATGCTTGACCCTAGATCATTAATGTGTCGAAAGCTTTGGAATTTCCAATGCTACATGGAAGAATGAATAGCCCTGGATCATCTAACTTCTTAGGTAATTTGTTTTGCACAAAATGCGGACCACCCTTCGTTTTAGTTCTTGCTCATATTTATCTTTCAAAGCATTATAGTAAGGCGCATGAGTCAAGACTTCAAGAACCATTTTTTCTTGGTAAAGATCCTTAAACTCTTCTTCTAGAGTAGATTTGGGTTCTTGATTGGTTGGTGTTTCAAGAGTTAGATGGACCGTTAACTTAGGTTGTTGGTCAAAGCATCTTGAGATGACATGAATTTGGACACCATTCCCTCAAGATTAGTAGAAGTTCCGGTGTTTGGAGGGTTGTTGTAGGAGGTATGGTTTGGTTAGGACCTATTGGCTGGACTATATGAGTTCTTTTGGGGCGGGTTGTAGCTTTGGCTCCACCCAAGGTTAGGGTGATTCGTCCACGAGGGGTTTTAGGAATTTTCTAGGTTGTTTTGCTCAGGCTTGAAAGTTTACCACTTATCTCCTGCTCCGTCGGTACGCGTAGAGGCATAGTCCGCAAAAGCTTGTTCGGGGAGTTTTGTAATGTATCCGTGTCATGGGACCACTACATAATTCACAAGGTAGGTGGATTTTCACTTGGCGTGAAGGCTTGGGAGCTTGGGAACTCATTAGAATTGACTTGATCTTCAAGTACGAGCATCCTAAGATTGGAAGGTTGTGAGTCAATGGGAGGCAAGGAGATTGCCTTGACGATTTTGAGAAACTCATGGGTCATACCAACATTCATTCATCAGAGGTCAAGGTCCTCTATTGTACGATTCTTCCGTTAGTAAGTTTGCTAACACCCGACCGCTTGATCAATGGTTTTCCTGGTGGAGAGATTGACATGATCGTAAAAGATTTGTACTTGAAGCCAAAGATCGATGCCGTGATGAGGGACTTTATAGAGCAAGTCCTTGAATGGTCCACCCTCATAGAGAGTTTCACCTTAACATTGTTGGAACATCAAGATGTCATTCCTTAGCTTGGTAGTTCTCCAGGTTGGAAAAATTGGGCTGAGAAAGCAAGTGAGATCATTATGAGATGGATCTGGGAAGTCACTCAAGCCAATTACTAGCTTGGTCCCAGAGAGAATTAGAAGAGGCAGCGCATGGTCTCCCGGGTGGTGGTAGCATCAAGGTCAATGGATTCAAAGATTTTAGGAAATCCTTGAGATCTGATTAGGATCTTGAATGAAGTCCATGGAATGCACATCTGTTTCGCCAACCGGATGTTGTGGGATCATAGGGCCATAGTTTGAGCCAAGTGGGAGCTCAATGGTGTTCCTATAGCCTTGATGGCTCGGTCTATTATACCAAGAGTATGGCCTCTTGGCGGGTCATGTGGTGGTTGATTGAGTGGAAGTGGTTGATGTGGTGGATCATTGTTGGGTGGGTTATCACCTTCCATGATGAAAAGTGATGAGACTACGAACAAAAACAAAAAGAAGAGAGATAGAGTACAAGAAAGCTAATGAAAAAGAGAGAAATGTTCACTTGATAGGAATCAAGCGAGTAGACCTAAACGAGATAGAAATCTAACTAGCTATTCTATTCCCCGGCATCGGCGCCAAAAACTTGATGCGTAGGTTCGGGGTCGAGAAAACCTCCTTTTCTACGAGCAAGTTTTTCAACCCTCTAGGAAGTGAACCTAATAGTTGTAGTATAGTATGTGATAAGCCCAGGGGATTAATTTTGTTCTCTAGGGGAATAGGAATGCTAGAAAGAGATATATGACGAGAAGGTGGGGTTAAGGAAGATTCTTTGTAGTCTTTTTATGGTTTTTTAGAAAGCAAAGGTAAATATCTCAGGGTATAAGATTGGGGGTGGTACTTCTATCGATTTTACTACTTTAAATAATTATCTAATTATCTAATTAACTACGGATAGATTATGCTAATTGAGGTGTGCTCGTATGATGATTAAAGATGTGTTCACTTAGATGATATTACTCCCTAGTTATATCTTATTGGTCGGTTGAATTGTCATTTCCTTTATCTTAATTGATGCATTGTATTCCGTTTGGTTGTAGGGTGGTGTCTAATTCCCTAGTTCTATGAATTGCAACTCTCATCTAGAATACCCGGGATCAGCTAGTACAATGGTATCTCCCAAGAATACTCTACTATCCTAAAGCTACAATTCATGCAATAAACACAACGAATGGCCTAATGTGCACTCAAAGGCTTTTGTGCTATTTAGGACGTTCAAGCTCGCAACAATGAAAGAAGAAGCCAGTTTTCCTTAATCTAGCGTCTACCAATTAAGACAAGAACAATAATTAATAACTAGGTTTCATAGATCTAAGCAAACACAAAAATAATTTAGCTACTCATGTTAAACAAGCAAGCATACACACATACAATTGAACATGGGGTAGACATAATGATAAATTGGATAAACAAACTTATCTTGTGATGTAAAATAGGGCATAGGACCCTAGAATACTATCCAAGTCTGACTACAACTGTATTAGGGTTTGATCTCCAAAGTTCTACCTCCTAAAATACAAAAAAATTGAATTCTATATATAGATTTACAATCGCGACGGCGTCACCTTTTGCTAGTGGCGCGTCGGTGCAGCGTCATTAGGGTTTTCGTCATCGTTGGGACCGTGTTAGTTGAGATGTGTGACGTCGTCAGTCTTCAATAGGGATGTCGTCTGAATCTTGGTGCTTGGGCATCTCGTGTAAAATTTGTGAGTAACGCCTTCCAGAGTTTAGGCGTAACGCGCTTGGACGAAGGTTCCGCTGAGTCGTCGCGTGCACTTTTGATCAAGTCTTCTATAAAGGGATAGCGTCGCCTTTTGGTTGGGATGCCGACAGGTGTGCTGGAGTGCCTTTGATCTTGACTTTTCTATTTTCTTCATGTTTTCGCTCCTTTTCGTCCAAATATGCTTCATTCCAGCATTTTGCTTCCAAAAGACGTAAAATGTGAAAAGGAACGATTTTAAATAGTAACGGATATAAAATGTGTCTATTTAGGGCTTAAATGACCCCCTAAAAACGTATGTTTATAATCCTTATCAAAACACCGACACACAAGAAGAGAAATTTAACGTGGAATGAATGCCCGACCGATTTTGATCCCCCGCATCATGATGACTTATCAACTTCAAAATAACTTGTTACATGATTAGGTAAATCATCTCATGATAGTATATGTTTTGTAGGTATATGAGGTGTTTGACTATGCTCAAAAAGCAGTGGTTTATCCCATAGCTCACTTGTATGATCTTGAATCTTAAAGTTTGCTACTACAAAATTCTTTATGGTCATGATATGGACAGGGCTCTAAATGACCGCAAGTTGAATGAACTTCTGGTAATTACTCTCCAGAAATCTTACATTAATAGAGTTCTATGATTTCTTTTTGTTGTGAGGTCCTTGACTTCCTTCTTGTTTCTTTTATCTTTTCTATTTTATATATGGCTTTCAAAAGCAATATCGTTTTCTTAACAGGTCATGTGTTTTGATGCTCCTCTACAACCTTCTGCAATAGTGGATTTTAAAAGAGTTTTCCGAGAAAACTTACCTGGAAGGCTCAACGAGTATGGGCTTACTCTTCCTGGATTTCTTTTCCTTCATGAACGATGGATTGAAAAGTGGCAGCATGATTCGACGTGGATTGTTTTGCGTAAGTTTGGTTACAATGATGATATTTAACTCAAGATGGAGAACATTCCCGTTCTATATATCTGGAAGGCTTCTGACCACGCTATCTTCCTTTTAACTTGAAGCAAATTCTATATTTGTATTCTTTATTTTTTATTTTTTTGGTCGCTACATTATGGTATATAGGAATATGGATAAAATCATAAGAACCTGAGCTTAACTTTAAATTAGGTTGAATGAAATATCAAACTTGGTTATAATTGTGATTCCAAAAAACTTTTTTTTTTTTTGGTAAAGGGCCTTCACCCGGTAAAATATGTTAGTCCAAAAAAATAGTTAAGTACAATGGAATGTGCCTGAAGTACCACATTAATCTCAAGCAACCACTTGAACAACCACTAAATCATTCATGACATGTCATAAATGAACAACTAGCTACACTCAGCTAGAAAACCAAAACAAAAACAAGCATAAACTAAGACACATCAACCTTTATGCTAAACAAAGAAAAACAACCTATCCAAGTCTAATGTCATGGATGGCAGCAACCTTTAATTAGGCCACAGATAGACCACAATCATCAAAGTAATCATCGTCATAATCATTGTAGTCACATGTACCATCTTTCCATTGCTCCAAAAGACTCTTCTCGTTCCCTCCACTACCAAAATAACTAGTCACGTTAGGAAATTCCAGGACTTCATCATCGTCGCTATCAGAAACAACCACATTACCCATCTAAGAGAATGGGTTACCCACCTTAGTTGAAGAAGTAAAATTAGAAGAAGAAATACTAGGCTTAGTAGCCACATCTTGCTCCTTCTCTTTCAAATCACTCACACGCTGATTTTCACAATCATGATCATTCGAACAATCAACCTTTTTAAAAGGTTTACCATCATCATCCACAAGAGTAACTTTCCTATCAATAATTAGCTTTTCAAGCTTCCCAATTTTATAAACAATAGGAGTAGTACTCATGCTACCATAATCGCCCAAAGAAATATTACTGTCGGGGGCACATATAGGATCAATCACACGTTCCAAAACAGAATCTTACTCCATAAGCACATAAAAACTGTTTTTCAACTCAAAAAGGTTAATATCATCCACTTTGTTATTACTCTTACCTTTGAAATCACGTAACAGAGATGTACTACTAGTATGATATTTATCACACGATTCCAAATTACCTCCTGGCTGAGAAGTAGAGGCATGAATACCTACATTCGGCTGAACTTGAGGCTTAGAAGACGAAGCTCCTCCGGTATTCGTCTTAGTAACCTATGGATTTTGCAACTCTATCTGGTCCTTGGATTGGTCCTCATTAACATCACTCGATTGGACATTGATTGTGGTATTCTTTACCTTGTTAGTCGAATCCATAGGAACACCAGTATCATGACTATGCATCATTACAGAAAACAAAAAACGATACCCTAAAACAAAAAGAAAAATGATGAAACCCAAACCTACACAACCAGAAAAGAAGACACCCTAATCGAACGGAAACAACACCATGATTAGTAAACACACAACGAAACCCTAAAAGGGTTTAATAAACAGCACCATTAGATCTAATCGACTCTCATTATTACACAGATAAGGAAATTAATGAACGATAACCTGAGAAGCATAAAATTGAAACCCTAATAAACAAAATAAACCCTTACTAAAAAAAACATGCGATCCAATAAAAAACTTTTAGAGAGACAATATCAAATGATACGCCAATAATAACAAGGATGTTATAGGATGTTTGAATCAGATTGAGCAAGAATTAGCGTATGAAATTGATGGGGAGAGGGCAGTCGCCATAGTCGCCGAAGAGGTGTATGGTTTTTTTGACTCGTTTTTTGGGTTATAAAATATCAAACAATAAGCCAACAACAACAAGGATGTTATAGGAAGTCTGAATCAAATTGAGCAAGAATTAGTGTTCCCAAAACTTTAAAAAAATATATATTTGTTTTTTAATTGAAACCACCGTTGTTTTTACTTTATAAAGGAACAAATGAAGAACTACAAGGCTCCAAAAGATGGAAGGGATTCAGTAGATATTGTGGAATCTGTGTAAGTCGCGATAGAAGCTGAAAACAATCAGGTGGTTGAAATGCGGAAAAAGATTGAAGAGGACCATGAATGGAAGAAGCTTGAGGTAGCAAATGAACATGAAAGAAATAAAGTTGAACTAGAAGCAATGCGTAAACAAATTGACGACCATCAAGACATATTAGTTGAAGCTGCGGTGTGTACGCTTATAAAGAAATTACTTCCTCGAGTTGCTCGTGAGTTTTTAACACAAGTTATCGTCCATGTTTAGTAGAAGAACTAGTTGTAACACCCCCAAATTCACGCAGTTGAATGGTAATTTAAAGGTGTTATGTCATAATAAGAGAATACAAGATAATAAAGAACGGCCTCTATATGAGATGTTTTAGAAAGGTACATTCAGGTTTAAGAAATCCTAAGTTCAACAACAATATTCTGAATTACATGTCTAAAACATAAATGACAAAATGATCACACTTAATGTACGTTAACATGATAAAGTCTTTGAAAAATGATGCCATGTAGATGAACTCCATGAATGACACCATGATAAAATCCATGCTAGTTACCTGAGAAATACACACTAAAAAGGTTAACATAATGTCGGTGAGTTCATAGGTTTAATATAAATATGAAACCGAACCATAAGATTTTAAAATATGTGTGACCATTGTAACACATACAAGGACATCAAAATACGTTTACTACTGCCTAAGCTCATGACACTGAAGCGTTAACAACAATATAATGTGAGTGCCCAATACAAGTGTCTAACCCACACACTTGTTTGTAACCCAAATGGTGTTGCTTTTGTTTGACGTGTAACTAGGTCAACCCGGATGGTCAATCCTAATAGTACTATTCACAATTTTCATGCTTACCAATGTAATTAATGGTTCATGATAAAGTGGGCAATAATGTAACATGGGTTATCGGGACTTAAGCCAGTCCATAAACGAGTAAATGTACTTGTGCCAAATGTAAAAGTATGCATGTATTCTCACCCTAAAACAAGTGAAATCAAGTAAAAACGTAAGGCTATGAAACTCACCTCAAGTAGTGAATGAGTTCGATAAAGTGTAACGTAGAACAATAACCAGGAAATCCTAACCGCGACCTAGAAATTTAAGTCGTTTTAGGAAATATGCAACATATACTATATGCGTATGCGTTTTATGAATTTTAACACCTTTATATACTTTTAATGGGTAAACATGTTACGCAAGTCAGTCATTTAAGAAATATATTTTAAAACGCGTTTTAGTTACTTAGAAACCCTAGAAATTTCAAGTAACGTAAGTCATATTTAACCCGTCTTGGAAAGTGTGTATCTAACTTGATTTAAGTCCGTTTTTCCTCATTAAACTCTCTAAACCTTGATAAATGTGTCTATTTTCATTATTTGAAAGTTCCATTTCGAGACAATAAGTTTCAAGTGTCGGTTTTCCTTAAAACAAAAGTTTGGCGCGGGGTCGTATTTTCAGAAAACTTTCCTCTTAACCGGGTTATTGATTGCTCATTTTATAAAGAAGACAATTGTTTAAAAGGGCCTTGGTTCATCATTTTTGAGTTTATTTTCCAAAAATGGCAGCCTCTCGGCTTGGTTCTTCACCAATTGTCTTATAAAGTCAAAAGCGCAACAAGGTACTAAAACTGTTTTAAATTCTGGAAACTACACCTACGGTGTCAGGGCCTTTTCTCCTTCATTATTTATTGTTAGGACTTGAATTTACTGTCTCCAGAAAGGTATAAGAGTTCTCTACAAATGTCTCAACTATATCAGAGGCCAACAATGCTCTAAGGTTAGGTATTTTTACACAAACATATATATTACAAAATTTTCTAGTTGGTTTTGAGTAACTTTTTTGCATGATTTTTTAAAAATATCAAATCCACTCCAATGACTATGAAATTTGGCAGAGATCAAATTAAGACATATATAGGTCCATTACAATTGGCAAGCTCTATAAAAGTGTCTAGATATGATTTTTATGTTGAGTTAGGGGTTGATTAAATTGGGACAGAAAGCTGATTAAAACAATTAACTTATTCTAAAGTTTTCAGCATTACAATTATTATCAAATTCTAAACTAGTCATGGCACACATAAATATGTACTTATAAGTATGTAAGAGAGAAATTGTAGCTAATAGAGGTGGTGCAAGATTTGTGCAAAATATGAACAATGAAACCCAAATACTCAAGCTATAGCCCAAGAATGTAAACCCATAACTAAATAAGCACTCCAATAAGCTATGACCCAAGTTTTTCTTGCCTTCGTCCCTGTGACTTCCGGTGGGAAAAATATATATATATAAAATATATATATATATATATATATATATATATATATATATATATATAGAGAGAGAGAGAGAGAGAAGTAGTGTTGGTGTTTTGTTTTGTGAGAAATAAAAGAGTTAGGTACACATGCTTATATGGAGCTAATATTGGTAACACTTGGATCTACTTTTGCATAGAATATTGCCACTTTAACCCCAAAGAGGCTTAAGTGTGCCTTGGTTCTTGCCCTAGCCGTTCACCAACACCCATGGAAGGGCATGTATGGGTTTTTGAGGTGTTGTTGGTTCACATGATAGCATAAGGGAGTGTTTAACACTAAAATGACCATTGTAAAGAACCAAGGATATTGGATTTGCTTATTTTGGTGTGAAGGGGGCAAAAGAAGGGTAGATGGGGGTTTAAATTTTTAAAATTTTTGTATTTATATGTATATATATGTAGGGGGTGTTTCTTGTGAGAAGTCTAGTTTTGGTGAGAACGCGAGAAGAGATCCTAGCCTTCCATCTAGTCCCTCCTTTTTTTAGATCTAATGGCTAAGATTAGCCAAACATTTACACTAACCAAGGGCAAATATGTAAATTACAAACAAATATCTAATATATAAAGAAAAAACACACACTTTAACTAAAAGCGAAGGTGAAAAATTAGATATTTTCTCTCTCGACCTAGATATTTTCCGTTCACAATTACCGCTTAACCGTCACAACTACCGCCATTAAAATCCATCTTCTACCTTCGTTAACCGCTGTAAAGTCGCCGTTAAACCGCCATTATATCACCGACGTTAAACGATGTTAAGTCTCCGTTAAACCGCCGTTCAAGACATTATACCACCGCCGTTAACACGCTCAATGACACCGTCTTTCAATCAAAGCAATCAACGAAATGTAATTGAATCTGAATCAGAATCTAACGGAGATGAAATTACCGATATTATCGGAACATCGCCGGAAAACTCAGAGATATCAAGTAAAATTCATATTTTATTATAATTTAATTAATTTTTATTAATAATTGTTTAGAATTGTTAATATTATTAGCTTATTTAATTTTATGAGTTTATTAGTGTAATTAATTTTAGATAATTTATCTTCACATGTGAAGATAATCATTTTGATGACTTAAGTGCAAAATAAGGCTAGTTATTAGAATCTTCACATGTGAAGATAATCATTTAAGCTTTGATTAGATTAGCAGTTTTGAGGTTATAAGTACAAATAAGTCCAGTTGTTAGTATCTTCACATGTGAAGATAATCATTTAGGAATGAGTTTTTGATGCAATTAGGCGATTTAAGTTTTGATTAAATTAGCAGTTTTGAGGTTATAAGTTCATTTAAGTCCAGTTGTTAGTATCTTCACATGTGAAGATAATCATTTAGGAATGAGTTTTTGATGCAATTAGGCGATTTAAGCTTTGATTAGATTAGCAGTTTTGAGATTATAAGTTCAAATAAGTCCAGTTGTTAGTATCTTCACATGTGAAGATAATCATTTAGGAATGAATTTTTGATGAAATTAGGCGATTTAAGCTTTGATTAGATTAGTATTTTTGATGTTATAAATTCATATAAGTCTAGTTATTAGTATCTTCACATGTGAAGATAATCATTTATTTTTAGGAATAAGTTTTTGATGCAATTAGGCGATTTAAGCTTTGATTAGATTAGCAGTTTTGAGGTTATAAGTTCAAATAAGTCCAGTTGTTAGTATCTTCACATGTAAAGATAATCATTTAGTAATGAGTTTTTGATGCAATTAGGCGATTTAAGCTTTGATTAGATTAGCAGTTTTGAGGTTATAAGTTTAAATAAGTCGAGTTGTTAGTATCTTAACATGTGAAGATAATCATTTAGGATTGAGTTTTTGATGCAATTAGGCGATTTAAGCTTTGATTAGATTAGTATTTTTGATGTTATAAATTCATATAAGTCTAGTTATTAGTATCTTCACATGTGAAGATAATCATTTATTTAGTCGTTTTTGTTGCTGATGTAGTATTTTTGCTGCTGTCAGGTATGACAGGTATATAGTAATCATTTGATTTATGCAATTAGGCGATTTAAGCTTTCATTAGATTAGGATTATTGACTTTATAATTTCTAATAAGTATAGTTATTAGAGTCTTCACATGTGAAGATAATCATTTAGGAATTAGTTTTTAATGCAAATTTAGGCGATTTAAGCTTTGATTACATTAGCATTTTTGAGTTTATAAGTAAAAATAAGTCTAGTTATTAAAATTTTCACATGTGAAGATAATCATTTATTTTATGAAATTAGGCGATTTAAGCTTTGATAACATTAGGAATTTTAAAGGTTATAATTTCAAATAAGTCTAGTTATTAGTATCCTATCTTGTGAATATAAGCATTTATCAATAAGTTTTTTGTTGAAATTAGGTGATTTAAGCTTTGATTAGATTAGTAGTTGCTGTAAGGTATATAGTTCCTGCTGACAGGTATATGGTTTCTATGAGTTATAGTAATAGTCAAACACATCTATGTTTAGTATCTTCATATGTGAATATAATCATTTATTTTATGCAATTAGGCGATTTAAGCTTTGATTACATTAGCATTTTTGAGTTTATAAGTAAAAATCCTAGTTATTAGAATCTTCACATGTGAAGATAAGCATTTAGCAATCAGTTTTTGTTGCAATTAGGTGATTTAATCTTTGATTACATTAGTAGTTTGATGTAGTTGTTTTGCTGCTCATATAGGATTTTTGCTATTGATTTAGTAGTTTTCGTTCCTGCTGTAAGGTATATAGTTCCTACTGACAGGTGTGTAGTAGTGTTTGCTGCTGATGTAGGATTTTTGCTGCTCTCAGGTATGACAGATATATGGTTTCTACGAGGTATATGCTTTCATTAGATTAGGATTATTGAGTTTATAAGTTCTAATAAGTCTAGTTATTAGAATCTTCACATGTGAAGATAATCATTTATTTTATGCAATTAGCCGATTTAAGCTTTGATTACATTAGGAATTTGGAGTTTATAATTTCAAATAAGTCTAGTTATTAGTTATAAGTTCAATTAGGTGATTCAATCTTTTGATTAGATTAGGATTTTGGTTCCTACTGTCAGGTAATTCATGTTGTTAATTTGGTAATTTAAAAGCTTTGATTACAATTTTTTGCACTTGTGAAAATTATCATTTATGAATGAAGTTTTGATGCAATTAAGTATAGTTATAAAATATACACATGTGAAAAAAATCATTTTTGATTATGTTTGGTAATAATTAATTTATTGTTTGGAAATATGTTGAAAAGCTGTTTATTATATGAAATTGAATTTTTTTTGAAGGTATACATTATATAAAACAAGACAATTCAGATATATGTGAAGAAATTGAAGTAGAAAGAGGAGATTTTCATTACAAGCCAATTGTTGATGAATCTGAGAAACCGAAAATAGGAAGAGAGTATACAACAATTGAAGAGTGTATAAAAATGTATGAAAACTATGCTAAGAAAGCAGGATTCAGTGTTAGGCTGTCAACACAAAATACTCTGAAAAGCGGTATTGTAGAAAGGAAGTATTTGGTTTGCAACAAAGAGGGATTTCCAAAAGGTGTTAATAAGGATACTATGAGTGAAGAGACTAGTGAAACGCAGATTAGAACGTCAAGTATATCAAGGACTGGATGTATGGAAAGGGTTAAATTCAAGCTCAATGCGAATCATACAAAATATGAACTGTACGATTTTGAAGAAAACCATAATCATATATTCATTCCCGTAGTCTATAGAAATCTGTCAAAGAAGAGGAAAAAATGAGTCACAAACAACAAATATATATGCAACAACTTGGAGGTACAAATATAGGTGCAACAAGAGCTCATCATCTTTATGCAGCTACAAATGGAGGATACGATTCAGTTGATGCAACAGAGACCGAGTTTAGGAATAATAAAAGGGATTTGAACAGTCATATTGGTGATAGTGATGCACAGATGTTGATTACAAAGATGGAAAACAGGAAAAAACATGTTGCAAATTTCTCTTTTGAATATGCTGTTGAAGACAGCCAGTTGACTGCACTGTTTTGGGCGGATGAGATGGCAAAGTATAATTACAGAGAATTTGGAGACACTATATCTTTTGACGCAACTTTCAAAACAAATAAGTGTGTTCGCTTTCAGTTTAATTTATTAATTCTTTTTTTATGAAACTTTCACATGTGAAAAATATGTTTAAATGGCTTTAGTAGCAGAAACTAAAGTAATTTTCACATGTGAAAAATATAAGTATCTAATTCAAGTTTTTGTTCGATTTTAGTTTGTAGTAGATAATATTCACATGTGTTGGAAAAATTAATCTAATTTATATAGCATATTTTCACAAGTGAAAAAAGTACTGATAAATTTATTTTTTGTAGATATAAAATGGTATTTGTACCTTTTACGGGCATTGACAACCATAGAAAGTGTGTCACATTTGGTGCTGGAATGCTATCTAACGAAACGACAAAGTCATACATTTGGTTGCTCAGATGTTTTCTAAAGGCCTTTTCAAAGCAACCAAGATTAGTAGTAACTGATCAAGATCCTGCTATGAGAAAAGTTGTTGCTGCGGTGTTTAAAGAGTCAAAACACAGGCTTTGTATGTGGCACATAACAAACAAGCTTCCATTTAAGGTAAGACATTAAATTCAAATGTGAATTTTTTCTTTTAAGTTGTAAGTGAAATAAGACTGGTTATAATTATTTAGGAATTTATTGATTATGGAATTTTCACATGTGAAAACAATCAGAAAAATATTACTTTTTTAAGGTTACAAATGCAACAAATGCATATTTTATTAACATCGAACTTTCACATGACCGATTAATAATATTATAAATAAATATTATTTGTTTTAATATGTTAATATTTTCAAAAATAATATATAAAAATATATAGTACTTTCACATGTGAAAAAATTCATTTAAGAATGATATTTTGATACAATTAGACGATTTTTGTTTTGGTTATCACAAAATAAAATTTATATTTTATAGATTATTGTGCTTTGTTTTTAACATAGGTTATAAAAAAAACTGTAATTTTCAGATTTGCAAAACCATTCTAGACAATGGTACTTTTAGAAGAAGGTTACACCGCTTAGTTTGGAGTCTGTATATAGATCCAGAAGAATTTGTGGAAAGATGGTTGACGTTGATTAATGAATTTAACCTGCAAGAAAACAAATGGTTATCAGATATGTTTGAAAAAAGAGAGAGATGGATTCCAGCTTACTTCAAAGATGTTGAATTGTGTGGGCTTATGAGAACTACATCAAGATCAGAGAGTGAGAATTCGTTTTTCTCAAACTTTACTAGCAGTGGATCAACATTGTTAAACTTCATGATGGGCTTTGAATCTGCTATGGAAAGACAAAGGCATAAACAAGAAGTTTTAGATGATCAAACAATTCAAAAAGTTCCGAGATACAAGACTAAATTGGCAATAGAACGTCATGCTGCAAAGATCTACACAAGGACAATTTTCTTGCTGATTCAAGATGAAATAAACTCTGCTGTTTATGATTGTCATCAAGTGTCAGAAGTTATTGAAGATAGCATTGAAGTTCTGACAATAAAAGAACTTAGAGAAATAATGCCTAGAAAATCAAAGAAGAAATATAATTTTGAAGAAACTGAAGTTCAAAACAGAAGGGATAGGACAAAAAAAGAGCTACATTTCAAGGTATTTTCTCTTCTTAAAAATTCTAATTTATAAATAGAGTTAGTAAATAATATTTTTCACATCTGAAAAGTTCTATGAATTACAACATATTGAGTTATTGTTTGTGCATTGGATAATTATTGATTGGTCTATAAATTTACTTTATTTTGTGATATCTTTGATTTCTACACATAATTTAATGATATGTTTCACATGTGAAAAATCTATCAACAGATATTATTAGTTGTTTAGTAGGTTATAGCTTGCTTAGTTTGAATAACTAATTGTTGATTTTGATTACATTTGCTGATGATATTGATTTGAGTTTTGTATATAAATAATTTGATTTAGTTAATAAATTATATTTTTCACATGTGAAAATTCAATAAACACCTAATTTTTTAATCTATTTTATGATTATGTAGGTGTCAACTGATATGTCAGATGGGACGACGGTATGTTCATGCATGAACTTTGCAAGATTTGGATTCTTGTGCAGGCATGTATTTTGTGTAATGAAAGGAAAAGGAATTGAAGTTATTCCTGATAAATACATATTACGACGATGGAAGAGAGACATATTGCCACCAGATATTCGGAAAAAGAAAATTTTGTGGGGTTCAGATGCTGAAACAATTATGGATCTTTCAACTACAGCTTATTCTGCAGTAGACTACTGCCTTAATATTTTGGCAAAAGATATACCAAAGCTGACTGAATATGTGGAAAGAATCAAATTTCTGAAGAGTGAAGTTGAAGAAGCAAATCCAAATGCTAAATCGTTGACTAAGAAGGAAATGTTTAACATTCAGCTTGGAGTAGAAAAGCCAGCAACCAATGATGTTCAGAATCCAACAAAATGTAAAAACAAAGGAGATCCTCCAGCTGGACAAAGAATGAAGGGTGATTTGGAGAAAGTAAGAGAATATATGAAGAAGAGGAGAAGATTTTGTAGAAAATGTCAAAAGATGAGAAGACATGACAGTAGGAACTGCAAAAGAAAAGAGAATGAAGTTGTGACAGATAGTGATTCAACAGTGCACAGTGATTGATAATAAAAATGATTTGCAGATTACACAACATTAGGAAATGGATATGTTAGTACATTTTTTTTACATTTTTAATATGATACTTTGAAGATACAGTGTCAATGTATAGATTTGAGAATTAATAAAGATATTATATGAATGATTTTTTAAAGTTTTGTAAACAGTGGTTTCTTGAGGCAATTACTATTACTCTATATTTATTTTCACTTGTGAAAAACAAAATTAATGTTTTCCAACACAACAATGATTCCACCAAAAAGGACTAGCTCGACGAAGAGTGAGTAGTTAGTTGCTAAAGGCTTATCAAATCTACTCCTTCTCCTGCTGGTTACAATTTATGTTGCTGCTGGTGTCTTTTCGTTGTTGCTGCTATATAGAAACTTGAAGTTAAGCACGTCAAATTCAAGTTGTAATAGTACATTGTTGCTAATGTAGTATTTTTTGTTTCTGCTGTTATTGCAAACAGGTAAATAGTTCTTGCTGGTATAGTAGTTATACGGTTTTACATATTTGCTTCTGATGTACTAGTTTTGGTATCTGCTGTCTGGTATATAAGTCCTGCTGGTATAGTAGTTATATCGTTTCTGCTGTTAATGCAGACTGGTTTTTGCTATGTGTTATATAGTTCTTGCTATGTGTTATATTGTAGTTATACGGTTTTACATATTTGTTGCTGATGTAAATATGCATTTAATCTTATCTCTGTCAATTTACTTTCAAATATGCATTTACTGGTCTTCTTTGGTATAATTTTATTTCAAACAATTCACTCTATAAATTTACTTTAACTTTAAAAAATAATAATAATAATAAAAAATAACATGCAACCTTAAAATTTTAAAAGTTAAAAAGATAAACATATTGTCAAGCAAATGTCAACAACAATAATAACATCTAAAGCATGATGAAACCTTGAACAATCTGTTTAAGTTCAGATAATCTAACTTTCAAAACTTTTTGAACCCAGAAATCTAATTTTCAGAGCAACTCATCATCTAATCTTTTCCCTCTATTTTCAACTGCTGCTTCAATAAGTTGTTTTCTTACTGATTTTTCCATTGTACAATACTTTGCAACTTCTTTAACAAAATCATTCCTGCATTTATTATTATCTGCCAAAATTATCCTTGCAGCAAACTTTGATCTGTAAAAAATGAAATAGAAATAGTTAAAATCAATAAAAATTTCACATGTGAAAAATTAAATAATAATTAAAAAAGTGAAAATATCATTCAAAATGCTGTATGAACACTTTTTAATCTTATAGAATGTGAAAATACCATTCAATCATTTTTTATTACGTATGAAGGGACTAACCTGAGCATGTGAAGTTGCTTGGTTTGTTCCTTACTTTCCTTTAAAAGACCGTATTCCCATTTACTCTCAGTTTCTCCGAAATACATATTCATATGCGACATCAAAAAAACTCCATCATCAAAAAAATTATCCACAGTTCTCCATTTCATTTTAAGTCTTTCAGCAGTAACTTTTTGAAATGAAAATCCAATCTTTGGTGAATTGTATATGTTGTGAAAATTTTCAAACATCTTTATCTGCAAAATAAAAAATAAATAAAAAACATATATTTTTATAAAATATAAGAAGAAAAAAAATTATACATATTTAAATTTTTTCTCACCAAAAGTTCTGGAATTGAATAATATCTACTCTCATTTTCTTCATCCACCATTGAATTGTCGATAATTACAACTTTTCGTTTCTTTATATCAAAGCAAATAAAAAAGAAGTGGTCCACACAGCATATAGGAAAGAATATCTGATTCAAAAATATATATATATATATATATCAATTAAAAATACATATAATATTAGAAAATGCATATTTAATAAAAACTAATAGAAAATTAAAGAGCCATACCAGATTGAAGTTTTCAGCTGCTAAAGTCCTTTTTACTTGGTAATCAGTCCTAAGAACAGCATCTTCAAAAAACTGATACTTCTGATAATATGATGTAGAAATATCAACTATTCCCTTCATCTGAATAAAAAATTAAAGATAATACTCAATAATTGCATTTTATAGATAAGACTGAAGTACAATATTCTCATAATTAGTCTTTTACAAAAAACAAAAATCATTCATATTTTATTTCTTTCACAAGTGAAAGAAAAATCAACACTTAAATCAACAATGAAAAATATTGATTTATGCAACTAACTCATAACTAGATAATTTTCTTCACAAGTGAAAATATTGATTCTAAACTTAAATAATCAGCTATAAATCAACACTGATAACAAATAATCAAAACTGAGGTACCAATTTTCTCATAAACTATGATTTACACAACTAACTCATTCTTAGATGATTTTCTTCACAAGTGAAAAATATTGTTTTCCAAACTTAAAAAATCACCTCTAAAATCAACACTGAATAACAAATAATCAAAACTGAGATACAAATATTCTCAAAATTTATGATTTACACAACTAACTCATTCCTATATTATTTTCTTCACAAGTGAAAAATATTGATTCTCATAATCTATGATTTGGGCAATTTACTCATTCCTATATTATTTTTTTCACAAGTAAAAAATATTGAATAACAAATAATCAAAATTAAAAAACACTTACAACAATTGGTTTGAAAAAGTATCTAGATGGACTTTCGGGGGATTTGTAACGCTCCATGAAGTTCAACACATCCGACCATGCTTCAATAACACCTTCATCTACTTTCAGTCCAGGATATAATGCCTCTAGTGTAAATCGAAGTAACAAAGTCTTGGATGAACTAGAATCATATACCAAATCACTGAAAATATATATATATATATATTTATATATATATATATATCATTTTTAAAATTTTTAATAATTTCACAAGTGAAAAAGATGTAAATTTAAAAATTATTAACAAATTTCTCTTACACTGGATTAGTCTCATCAGGCATCATAAAAAGCGTACCAGCCACTTTTTCTTCTGAAGCTTTTATTGGAATAATTGGACAAATCTTCCTGATTTTGTATGGTGATCTTGCATGAACAGGAACAACAATATCACGCCTTGCATTTTTCCTAATAGGTGTTTCATTGATCACGGGCTTTCTATCTTCAATTTCATCTTTATCGAACTCAAATTCAGGACCCAAAGAAAAAGATGGTTTGTCGTCCAAACTTTGTTGTAGATAAGGGGATGAAACAACAAACGGATTTCTAAAACATGACAAAGGTTTTACTTTCTTTTCTTCTTCAAAATTATTCTCATATAGATTAAATGGTTTTGGAGTCCCAAAAATCCTAATGTCAACGTCTTTAGCACATGTAACCTTCTTTTGACTTTTATCTGGAGAAAAAATAATCTTCTTTTCCACTTCTTTTAAAATATCCGGAACCCCAAATATCTCATAATCAATCTGAACTTCTTCTGTAGATTGCTTCATCTCATATTTATAGAACAGTTTATCTACTTCAGTATTTAATGTTTGCAAACAACCAATCCGTTCCTTATCACCAGTTTCTATTAAAGGAACTTGAAACGTTTGAAAACAAATGTTATCATCATTTTCCAAATCATTGACTATATCTTCAACTGCTTCTTCATTTTGGTGAGTGCACTCTCCAGTAGGGGTGAGCAAATATACCGAGAACCGAACTGGAACCGAGAACCGAACTGGAACCGAGAACCGAACCGGAACCGACCCAACCCGAACCGATTTTTAGAACCGCTGTTCGGTTCTTCAATTTCTTCAATTTCGGTTCTCGGTTCGGTTCGGTCCGGAACCGCGGGTATCGGTTCCGGAACCGAAGAACCGCCCAATGTTAACTTATTGTTTTTTTACTTAGCTCTTTAATTACTGGAGACTAATACAAGCATGAAGAGTAATGATACGTCCATGATTCCATGAGTTGCATTCCATGACTGAATGGTTGCATGCATGATTGTAGAAATAAGAAGTGGTCCACGAGTTGCATTAGCTCATTTTTACTTTCATCCTATGTTCATTAACTAATAGTATCTAACTATCTATAATGGAGACAATACGTCTCTAAGATAGTACTCAATGTATCAAACCAAAGATCACAATGCTTGTATACTTTTCTTATTTTATTTTTTCTACCGAGACAGATGCCTTTTCAATAATGTTTGGTTTGATACTTTTTAATTTTCAAGAAGTATATAAGCAAGACAAAAAGTTCTAAATTCCATCGAAAAAGTAACTTAATTTCGGTTCCAATCGGTTAGACCCGCAAGGAACCGAACCGAACCGAGAACCGAACCGGAACCGAGACATGTTACTCAGTCCGGTTCTCGGTTCCTTGAAACTCCGTTTTTCGGTTCTCGGTTCTCGCGGTTCCTGTTCGGTTCCATGCGGCTCCGGAACGACGCTCACCCCTACTCTCCAGTGTTATCATCTCTTTCCACATCATTGACTATGTCTTCAACTGGTTCCTCATTTTGATGACTGCACTCTCCAGTTTCATAATTCTCTATTTCATTATTCCAGCCATCATCAACATTTGTTTCATAATTTCTTAAGTTATCAATCCAGTCATCATCATCAACTTCAAACCCATCAATATCTTTTCTTTTACCAGATTGATTATCATATTTAACAACACTCTTTGACATATCATCTCCATATAGATAAATATTTCTAATACAAAGGTTGAACTTAGCTTTTATCTTTTTCAACCTTTCATTATCTGGATTTTCATAAAACCATGAGGTAAACTCATATTCTAGATCAGAAACAACTGTTTCAAGCAAATCAACTTTATGATCAAGTTTATCCAATTCTGAGTCCAACTGTTTAAAATAAAATAAAATAAAATAAATATATATATAATGAATAATCAAATAAATATTACTAATTAAGATACTACAAATAAAATAAAATTAAATTGTAATAGTTGCTGCTGTCAGGTTTATAGTTGCTGCTGTTATAGTACTTAAATTTGAAAAATATTAATTCAAATTTAAAGGATATCGAACACCCTTCACATGTGAAGAAAGGATATGTATCTTCACATGTGAATAAAGGATTTGTATCTTCACATGTGAAGAAATTTGCATATTTATCGATTTGTGTAGCATTAGTTTCTACATTGATGATAAAATACCAAAAAAACAAAATTTTTTCAATATGATCAACTCATGTTTATAGGTGTTCTTAACATCAATGTATGCTATTACAATTTTCTTTGTTCAATTATAAATAATACCTTTCTATTTGTAGAATCGCTGTCATTGAAATCATCTTGATTTATATCAAGAATCCCAAATCCACCATTCTGAATTTCAAAAGTTTGCCTCTTTTTAATCATATCAGTACTCCAAAATTTGATTGCTGGAATTTCATGAGGTACATGTACTGAATCACATTTTGTTGAATGCACATAAATAAGCTGCAAAAATAGAACAAGAATAATTACTTTTCAAAAAAAAAAATCACATGTGAAAAATTGATATAAAGTATAAAATAGATTCTATTTATATTTTTCACGTGTGAAAATTTTAATATAAAATATAAAATAAAATCTAATAAGATAATAATCACTTTTCAGACAACACTGATTATTATCATATATGAAAAAATTAAAAAAATAAAATAATGTATTGATATGAACGCTTACAGTAAGTGCTGTCAGAGGTCCAGAATAGTAGATCTTAGGATTATCCCTCACCCAAGCTTCTTTGCTGACCTTCAAGCAGTCCAAAACATATTTGCACCAATCAATACATTCGATTCTTGTATCTTCATGTATATAATTCAAAATTTGTTGAGGTCTGCACTGCCCACCCATTCCTCCTAATCCAAAAAAATTTGAGAATAAAACCAGCATGTTCAAACGGAATAAAATTCCTTCAACTTTAGACGTTTCAACCACTTCAGCAACCTTCTTAGGTGTTGGATTCCTAATGGCAAATTGCCTAAACCATCTTTCACTTAAATCTCCTCCCCTTTCCTTAGGCAAGTCATGAATATCTATACCTCCAACAGGCACACCCAAAACAGCGTGAATTAAGTCTGGTGTTATTAGTATATCATTATTCTTAAGCTTAAGCTTCATCTCGCTAGGAATAAAGTTGTCAACAACAAAATGACCTATTTTAATCGGGATTTCTTCAATAGCCATATCATAAAGTGATCCAAACCCAATATCTATCAAATCTTTTCTTTGAGATAACGTAAGTTTCTTCATCAAATTGTACATAACTTTTGGAGAACCCCTAGTTCTAATAGACAACCATTCATCTTCATCCAAACAATTTTCTTCACCACAAAGTTTACTCTTCTTCTTAATGTTTTCTGATTTGCCATCATCAACCTTGTTAACTTCAACTTGCAGCTCAATCTGCTCAAGAAGATCTTCATCACGAACTTTGTACTTTTTTGAAACATTCTTCCTCCTCTTTCTCTTTTTAGATTTATCATTTTTTTTTATCATCTTCATCTTCCTCCTTTGGATTAGAAGAAATTCTCCTATATGAAACAATTCTAGCATCTTTTAATTTCTCATTACTAAACAGATCTTCTAAATCAAATGCTTGGAGTAGTTTTCTTCCAGAGACCACTAAATCAGAGTTGTTTTTCTTCTTTTTTCCAGAATCTTCTGAACTTGAAAATAGTTTTCTGCTTGCTTTAGAATTAGATGTTTTAGTGTTTCCCTTTCTTCTAATACTTCTTCGGAAAATCAAATCCTTAGCTGATAGATAAACAAAATTCAACAGTTTATTCTCTAGTATAATAAATGATTCATAAAATTGTACAAATAATTTTTTTTCACATGTGAAAATTTTTAAATGGAAGTTTTCTAAACATATAAACGATTATTTAATCAACTAATATACAACAAATAGTAATAAAAATACATGAAATATGTAGCTAAAATAATCTCATCATCTATAATTTACATAACTAAGTCAATCCTAGATGATTCTCTTCACAAGTGAAAATATTGTTTCTAAACTTCAATAATAGACTCTATATAAACTATCAGCAGAAACACAGAAGTCAGAGTCCAAGTCTCCAAACTACACACACTACATCGGAAAATCAAATCCTTAGCTGATAGATAAACAAAATTCAACAGTTTAGTCTCTAGCATAAAAAATGATTCATAAAAATGTACAAATAATTTTTTTTTCGCATGTGAAAATTTTTAAATGGAAGTTTTCTAAACATATAAACGATTATTTAATCAACTAATATACAACAAATAGTAATAAAAATACATGAAATATGTAGTTAAAATAATCTCATCATCTATAATTTACATAACTAAGTCAATCCTAGATGATTCTCTTCACAAGTGAAAATATTGTTTCTAAACTTCAATAATAGACTCTATATAAACTATCAGCAGAAACACAGAAGTCAGAGTCCAAGTTTCCAAACTACACACACTACATCGTAAAATCAAATCCTTAGCTGATAGATAAACAAAATTCAACAGTTTATTCTCTAGTATAATAAATGATTCATAAAAATGTACAAATAATTTTTTTTCACATGTGAAAATTTTTAAATGAAAGTTTTCTAACCATATAAACGATTATTTAATCAACTAATATACAACAAATAGTAATAAAAATACATGAAATATGTAGTTAGAATAATCTCATGATCTATAATTTACATAACTAAGTCAATCCTAGATGATTCTCTTCACAAGTCATCTATAAACTATTGTGATCGGAAAATCAAATCCTTCTTAGTGATAGATAAACAAAATTCTAGTCTAGTATAATAAATGATTCATAAAAACAACGATGATCTTTCATCTATAATACATAACTAACAATCCTAGATGATCTCTTCACAAAAATATTGTTTCTAAACTTCAATAATAGACTTATATAAACTATTATAAACAAAGAAAGTCCAAGTCTCCAAACTACACACACTACATCGGAAAATCAAATCCTTAGCTGATAGATAAACAAAATTCAACAGTTTAGTAGTATTATGATTCATGAAAAAAATGTCTTTAAGCATAAGTTTTCTAAACATATGATTATTTAATCAACTAATATACAACAAATAGTAATAAAAATATGAAATATGTAGGATAATTTACAATGTGAAAGCCTAGAGTAGCCTTTCACTAGTATATAAATGTGATGTATTTTTGGAAGTTCTAAACATATAACCATTATTTAATCAACTAATATACAACAAATAGTAATAAAAATACATGAAATATGTAGTTAAAATAATCTCATCATCTATAATTTACATAACTAAGTCAATCCTAGATGATTCTCTTCACAAGTGAAAATATTGTTTCTAAACTTCAATAATAGACTCTATATAAAATAGACTCTATATAAAAATCAGGTAGTGAGTCCAAGTTTTTCTAGTATAATAAATGATTCAAACTATTTTTGGTTCGCATGTGAAAATTTTTAAATGGAACACATAAAGATTATTTAATAACTACAAAATAGTAATAAAATCATGAAATATGTAGGTAAAATCAAATCCTTAGTTGATAGATAAACAAAATTCAACGATAAACTCAATTCAACAGTTTAGTCTCTAGTATAATAAATGATTTTTTTTCATAAAATGATAATAAAAAATACAAATAATTTTTTTCACATGTGAAAATTTTTAAATGGTTTTCTAACCATATAAGTTTTCTAAACATATAAACGATTATTTAATCAACTAATATACAACAAATAGTAATCGGAAAAAAATACATGATAAAACAAAATTCAAAATGATTCATAAAAATGTACAAATAATTTTTTTTCACATGTGAAAAATTTTAAATGGAAGTTTTCTAAACATATAAAAGATTATTTAATCAACTAATATACAACAAATAGTTAGAATAAGTTAAAATAATCTCATCATCTATAATTTACTCATCATCAGAGAAGAAACAACTATAATTTACATAACTAAATCAATCCTAGATGATAAACAAAATTCAACATTCTCTTCACAAGAAATTTTTCTAAATGAAAATATTGATTATTTAATCAGTTTCTAAACTTCAATAATAGACTCTATATAAACTATCAGCAGAAACACAGAAGTCAGAGTCCAAGTCTCCAAACTACACAGTACACACACTACTTCGGAAAATCAAATCCTTAGCTGATAGATAAACTAAATTCAACAGTTTAGTCTCTAGTATAATAAATGATTCATAAAAATGTACAAATAATTTTTTTTCAAAAAAATTTAAATGGAAGTTTTCTAAAAATATCAACCATTATTTAATAAACTAATATACAACAAATAGTAATAAAAATATTTTTTTTTTGCATGAAATATGTTTTCTAAACTATAGTATTTAATCAACTAATTAAACTAATCATGAATATGTAGTTAAAAATAATTCATCATCTATAATTTACAAAAGTGAAAATATTGTTTAACTAAGTCAATCCTAGATGATTCTCTTCACAAGTGAAAATATTGTTTCTAAACAATAATTTGTTTTCAATAATAGACTCGATTATTTATATAAACAAAAATAGTAATATCATGAAATATGTAGTTAGATAAATCTATCATCTATATATTTACATAACTAAATCAATCCTAGAATTCTCTTCACAAGTGAAAATAGTTCTAAACTTCAATAAAGACCTCTAATAAAATATCAGAAGAAGAAGAGAGTCCAAGTCTCCTGATAGAAAACTACACACTAGTATAATAAAATGACTACAAATAATTTTTTTCGGAAAAAATTTTAAAAATCAAATCATTATTTAATAAACTTAGTAATAAAAAATACTGATAGATAAAAAATTCAACAGTTTAGTCTCTAGTATAATAAATGATTCATCAGAGAACACAGAAAATGTACAAATAGTTCTAGTATAATAAATTTTTTTTCACATGTACACAATAATTTTTTTCAAATGTTTTTTAAATGGAAGTTTTCTTAAAATATAAACCATTATTTAATCAACTAATATACAACAAATAGTAATAAAAATACATGAAATATGTAGTTAAACTAATCTCATCATCTATAATTTACATATCTAAGTCAATCCTAGATGATTCTCTTCACAAGTGAAAATATTGTTTCTAAACTTCAATAATAGACTCTGTATAAACTATCAGCAGAAACACAGAAGTCAGAGTCCAAGTTTCCAAACTACACACACTACTTCGGAAAATCAAATCCTTAGCTGATGGATAAACAAAATTCAACAGAAACACAGAAGTCAGAGTCCAAGTCTCCAAACTACACACACTACTTCAAATAATTGCTAGATATAGACATCCGCTAAAGGCATACATCAAATAATGTTGCCAAAAAAGCAAACACAGTTACTATATTAAACAATCTTAAAATATCATAATGTCATCAAAAAGGCAATAAAGCCAGTTAACGCCAAATCAACTTCATAAATCCTACATCCAGTGCAAACTTGTCGACAGATCAACTAAAAAATATACTTATCTAAATTTGCATCCATATCATAACTATCGTCAATTTATATATTCATAGAAACCTAAACCAGCACCAGATC
Source organism: Chrysanthemum makinoi (assembly GCA_910596185.1). Lineage (NCBI taxonomy): Eukaryota > Viridiplantae > Streptophyta > Magnoliopsida > Asterales > Asteraceae > Chrysanthemum > Chrysanthemum makinoi. The sequence goes on along the minus strand of OU343221.1, from coordinate 80,392,872 downwards.
AACACAAAATGTAAATCTAACATAAAATCTAACATTATTCCGTCATATTCAATAAAATCTTTCTAATAGTACTAATATCTAAATTTTAACAACACAAATTACAATCACACAACTCATATCTAACATATACAAACATAATTAGCTAAAAATAAAGATATACGAACACAAATTACAATCACACAACTCAACAAAAACTAATTCAGTCAGATCTAAAAATAAAATTTCTCATTAAATAAATAAAATAATTAAGTAATATACAACAAATAATAATAAAATACATGAAATAAGTAGCTAAATGTTTATACATAAACAGATAAAAAATAATAAAGTAATAAATATTATAAAATTACCTTTAACACTTTTAGGTTTCATCTTCTTCAGAGATTATAACGTCTGTTGAATTTCTCTTCGAGCATACAAACTGATTTAGGAAAACAAAAATATATTAATTTTTAATCTTATATATAAACTGATTTTAATAAGAAATTGATATATTTATTATCATAACAATATAACATACCTATGATAGATTTAGCGTTTGCGAGTTTGAAAGGTGGTTATTGTGAAATATAAAATCTGGAATAAAATAAGAGAGAGAGAGTGTGTAGAAGATATTTATCTAAATCCTAATTCATCTTAATAAAATAAGAGAGGGAGAGAGTTTGAAAGGTGGTTATTGTGAAATATAAAACCAAGAATAATAAAATTATTTATCTAATTCAACGACAATAAACTTTGTCGTTTTGGGCCATGGGCTCAATTAGGACTGGTAATAAGATATAAAATTATTTGTCCAACAAAACTAAAGCCCAGAATATTTTTGAATGTTATACACGGTTGAAATGACCATGATCCGAAAGAATCGAGTATCAATAAAGTCATATTTTAGGACCCGAGAACCGAACTGAAGATCATGTTTTGTTTCCATTTCAATTCTCAAGTTCGATACAAGAATTAAAGTTTTACTTGATAGGAACAACAAATTTTTAAAAACCGCCAAAATTCAATATTCTATATATGTTTGCACAAAATCAAACTAATTAGGATTTTGTTCTACTTAATTTGGTGTTTAAAACATATAGTTAAAAACTTGACTGATAGATAAACATCTAATATGGTGTTTACTCTTCAATTTCAAAAAATAGCAATCCAGTTTCAAGCATTGTGGTTGTAAGTGGTGAATTACTTTCAGTGTTATTTGATGAATAGGGAAATGACTTCAACGCCGTTTTCAGTCAGTCCTGGCCCTTTTTAGGATCCTGAGTTTCGCCCTTATTTGGTGGAGTTTGAAATAGTTGTTTTCGTGTCTCTTTTAATAGATTGTAAAATGTCTGTTGGTAGTATATCATGAAAGTGTTTAATAGATTGTAAAATGTGAACCTGATTGCTACTGTATCGCAACCTGATTGCTACAAACCTTTTTACATTGGTTTTTTACAGGGTACTTGAAGATATCAAAAACATATGCCGTACTATAGTAATAAAACACCTAATATATGAATACCATTAAGAATTATAGTTCTTTCGTCCTAACCATCAACATTACATAATTAAACATAAAAGGTTCACCTAAAACATACACCAGAACATACTACATAGAATACCACATGATGTTCTAAAAAGTCATATAATCTTAATTATCCACATTACATAATTTCAACACATAAAACTTCGGTTATCCATATCATGCTTACAAACATGGAATATGGGGACCTGAAATTGCCTTCCTTCTTCACGATCAGGAATGATTTGAGCAATCTTCATCTAATAAACTTAAAAAACAAAAAATATTTAATAATTTAACTAAATATTTTAATATATTTTTACTTGAAAAGTTCAACTTTTAGAATATTTTCTCATGTAAAAAAATAAAATATTTTAAAGTTTTTGAACATTTTCACTTACGAAAAGTTCAATATTGATCAAATATTCTCATATAATTGGTGTAAAATAAACATAGAATGGTATAAGCTAACCTGATGAAATTAAAATAACCTCCTTATAATCATTGATGTCCTTATCATCATCAGTTATTTCAACTGTTTAATTAAAGTATTAGTTAATTCACCTTTTCTCAATATAAATGCTTAAGAATAAAAAAAATGTATATTAATTTACCTGTTTCTTCTACATTATTACAATATCGAAAACCTGGAAGAGTGTATTCACTGACTGAAAAAATCAAACATTTTTGGGAAATTTAATAGAATGATAATAGTGGCCTTACATCAGATAATATAATAATCTATCGATTTGAAATATTTTCTAACCTTTACGGAAGTGCTGTTTAGAAGCTTCAGCATACTTTGAAACATCACACTCAATTGTTTCCCATTTGTCTATATAAAAAAAATATGAGCTCCTTGCCATTTGTCTTTCAGGTTTAACTATAAAAATAAATACAACTTCAGAAGAATAATATAAAAAAAAGATATTAACTAAAGTAAAGATAACATACCATAATCGCTGGATTCAATGGCTTTAGAAGTAGCATCTACAATAACAAGAATATATAATGTCAATTATAATTTTTTTTTTATTAAAATATGAATACTATTTAACATACAAAGATTTGGAATGACTTTTTCACATGTGAAAAAAAAAGTATTTAAAAATCAAAACTTAAGTATCTTTAATTTTTCAAACTAACTAAAGAACTATATATTAAACTACAAATTATGTTCTAAAAAAAAATAAAAAATAAAAAAAAAATTAATAAATAGATTCGATAAAAGCCAAGTCCAATAATCCAAATTTAAATACAAAATATTAGAATGTATTTAGAATACTAAATAAAACGTTTCAAAAAAACACAATACTAGCATTTCAAATTTGTATTTTACCCTTACATCTCCTTGCCATTTTTGTCTTACACCTCCTTGCCATTTGTCTCTCAGGTTTAACTATAAAAACAAATACAATTTCTGAAGAATAATAAAAAAAATATATATAAAGTAAAGTAAAAATAACATATCATAATCACTGGATTGATTAGTTTTAGAAGTAGCATCTACAATAACAAAGAATATATAGTGTTAATTATATTGTTTTTTGATTAAAATATAAATATTATTTTATCATACAAAGATTTGCAATGAATTTTTCACTTGTGAAAAAAAAATTACACTAAAAAACGAAGTATCATTAAGTTTTTAAAATTAACTAAAGATGTACATATTAAACAACAAATTCAGTAATACCCCTATCTCCATCAACATAAACATTAGAGCTATCATCATAGTTCAAAGCCACATTAAAATCCCCAAGGAGAACCCAAGGAGAGTTACCAACCAGCTTCTTGTGCTCACATAAATTCTTCCATAACATTCTTCTACCCATCACACTATTCTCAGCATACACATAAGATATAAAAACCTTCCTGCTATCATGAATAAAAGTAGCTTCAAAGTGCATAACCTGATCAATTTGGGAAATCAAGCTAGCACTAATACCATGAGAGTCCCATCCAACTACAATCCTACACCCTTTATTACTATCACTAGAATTAGAAACCCAATTCCACCCAACAAAAAGTTTGTTACAAATAGGATTAACAAACTTCTTCCTCAACTGAGTCTCTAAAACAGCACACATACATAAATTTTCACTCCTAATCAATGCCTTTATCTCATCTTGCTTAAGGGTAGAATTCATCCCCTTGACATTCCAAGCAGCAAGCTTAACTAACATTTAAAATTAGAAGGGTGTGATGTAATACCTCCTTGCATATCAACAATAGATTCATCATGGACATTTGCAACTTCATCCTGAGCCAAGAAATGGGCACTACCACCCACATCTTCAAACAAACCTTTTGAAGCCATTAACAACCAAATTTTATCTAAACGATCACCTGATAATAATAAAACAAAGAATTAAAATATTAATGATTGATGTAATATAATAAACAAACAAAGTATAGTCTAAATAAATAAATAACAATAAATAATTTTAGGGGCGGCTTTACCGTTGAAAATGAAAATGAAAGTGAAGAAGAAACAAACTAGGGTTTCGGCATATGTTATAATGCCAGTATATTTAAAATATTTTTACGGGCTGGGCTTTGATGGGCTGAAAAAGGGATTTATTATAAAAACACACACTACTTAAGTCCATAATAGATTAATTTTAACTTTCAATTTATTACTATCATTTCATGAAAATATTTTACATTTTTATTTATAATATATTATATTTTTATAAAAGTATTTTATAATATTTCAACTTTTTGAATATTTTAAATATTTCAAAGTTTGAGAAATATTAAATATTTCAAAGTTTGAGATAATTTTCACATGTGAAAAGTTCATTATAGATTAAATATAGATCAAATTAAAAAGATTGCTACATAGCTTCATCTGCAATAAAAAGTATTGTACATAGCCATCTCAAACTATCAAAAACTCATAAGTCATAACAAATCTCCTAGCTTTAACAATGTCTACACCCATGTCTATATGATGTTGGTGATTATGAGCAAAGCAGGATAACAATCAAACCAGTAGGACCCCTAGCGTCAGTAAGCTGCTTTTTGACAAAGCCAATCAGTTGCTCTGCTGTCATTTCCTACCATATCAGCATGAACTTCCAACTTCAGTTCTAGCATTTTTTACATAACCTTTACAGATACAGGATACTTTACAGATAGAGGATACTTGACATTTGTAAACAAAGTGTGAACTAATCCGACAAGTGCATTAAATTTTCCCACAAGTGTGAACTAATCAATGTCAAAAATTCAATATTTCAACTTTGTGAATATTTTCACATATGAAAATTTCAGAAATACTGATGTAATAAAATATGTTATAATGGAATCCTTTATATCAAATCTGTCAAGTCAATGATGATAAACTAAATTTATTCATTAAACTATTAAATTTATTAAAAATATAAAAATGATAAAGTTTGCATAACATAAACTATAGCTTGTTTTTACAAATATAAGCTGCTGTAAACTATAAAACAATAAAACATTTTGGCCAATATATCGAAATCATTTTTCCTCTAAGCTTCAATCACTTTTTTCGCGTACATCCCTATTAGCAATAGCATATATAATCATCTTCTGATTTATCCTCAAATTCTTGAACCAACTTCAAAAACTTATTCTTTAACAAATTCAGGTCAGACAATAAAATCTTCGCAGCAAATCTTGATCGCAATAAATTCAGTTGTATACTTTGTTTATGAGACTCCAAATAAAGACCACAATCCCAATTTTTTAAACCGTTATAACTTTCCATATGAAGCATTAAAAAAACACCATAATCCACATGATTATTCTTCGTCCTTCATTTCATTTGCATCCTTGATGGGTTTGTATTTCTAATATCTTCAGACTTTGGATGTTTAATGTGATCTAAATAGGCAACAAGAACTTTTTTCTACAAAACAAATTAATAAGAAAAAAAAATATTTTTAGTACGAATTATTATAAAACATATATAAAAATAGTTGGGACGATAGTAGAATAACGCTAGTGATGAGCAGTATTTAATGATTGCTAGGAAATATGATAAGGATTGGTGTAAACAAACGACTAATGTTTGCATCTAAAATTTCACATGTGAATAAAAGGGAGAAATATACTTACAATTTCTTCAGGAATGCCATAATATATCTTTTACTGAAAGTAGGTCCATTGGCACTATTCTCAATAACTTTAAATGAACCATTTCTGAAATCAACACATATAAGATACATGTGTCCTTCATGACAAACAGGGAATAAAAGCTGCAGTAAAAATAAAAGCAGCTTAAAAATTTTGTTAAATTTATATATCAACTATACATTAGTTACCGAATTTTAAAAAAATTTAAAAACATACCATATCAAATGTTTTCAATGACATAAGATGCTTTTCATCATTTCTAAAACTTTCTTTAATTCTTTTTGTGAACACTTGTAACTTCTCCTGATCAGTATGCTTTTCAATAAAGTATGATGGATTCTGCATAATAAATAATGAAATTATTGTTTTTAAATATGATAAATACTATAAATATATATAGTTATATATAACAAAATTACTTACAATCACAGAGATTTTAAAGAAAAATCTGGATGGTAACGTATCATCTTCTTTATATAATTCCAAAACATTGAGAATCTCTGACCATATATCGATGACATTCGTTGACAATTCCAAACTTGGGGTTAATGTTTCCATATCAACATGAGTTAAACAATGGCCACTTTCACTTTTAAAAATTGGTTCCCTGTAATATTTGAAAAAAATAAATAAATAAGATTAGCATATAGTCAATATTGAATAGATAAAAGGACTTCTGAAATATTAATGTTTTTTTAAAATAAAGTTACCATTTAGGCGCTGTCATTGCAAATAATGTATTAGCAACAATTTGTTCATCTTCTGAAAGAGGCTTTTTAGGGTTTACAGGTTTATACTGAAAAGGAGAAAGACGATCTGGTCCATTATATATATCAACATCAGCATAACTTAAATCATCCACAGAATATCCAAAATCTGCCAAAAAAATATATAATAAAAAATATAATAAAAAAATATATAAAAAATCTTCACTGCCAAAAAAATATATAATAAAAAATATAATAAAAAAATATATAAAAAATCTTCAACTGCTAGTTGTTCTTTGTTTTCAAATACATCTAAAACTTCTTCACTTTCAGCTTTACTGTTTTTTGGGAGATCTTCTTTGGAAGTATTAGAATCTTGAATTGGTGACCCATCTTGAATTTTTTCAATGCTCATTTGATCTTTATCTTCTACTTCTTTTGAAGAATGTTGAACATCTACCTGAGAATCTTGAACTGTATTCCGAGAATCTAAAACTTCTTCAGTTTCAGCTTTGTAAGTAGTAGAATCAACTTCAGGTTCAAGTTGAAGAACACTTGATGGTCCAGCTTGTGTGTCTTCTTTATCAGCATGTTCTACTTTGTTATTTTCAACACCTTGTACTTCATATTGCATCACTCCTGAGTCTTTGAAAAAATTTGCACGCTCACCTCCTTGAGTTTCATGCATCTGGAAATCTTTCTCTATAACTTTATTAGGTTGTTTTTCAACTGTTACTTCTTCTACACATTCAGTCAAGCTAGGGCGTCTATTTGTATCAGAATGTAACACGAGATCTTCATTCACTTGTTCTTTTCTTTCAAAAACATCTACAACTTCTTCACTTTCACCTTTACTGTTTTCAACTTGAAGAACAATTGGGGCAGAATCTTGAATTGGTGACCCACCTTGAATGTTTTTAGTGATCATTTCTGTTAGGTTCCCAAATATACAACACAAGTAACAATAGAAGAAATAAGATGAAGATGAAGGCGGATGAACAATATCCAAACACACACACACGATATGCTTATACGATTATGCGTAGAGAGTGAGTGAAAGGAATAAATTGAACAACCAACCCTCAAGTGAGGGTTTACATGAGGTATTTATAGGAGGGAAGCTAGGGCAACACTCCTAGTTCCCATCCTTTTCCTTATTGGACTAGGCCTAGGCTTATGGGCCTTCTACATAAGCCTAAGGCTAATTACTAACATAAAGGCCATATTAAGCTAATTATTACATATAAATTACTAACACTTGAATTAAGGTTTAGGAGTGATTCCAACAATCTCTCCCTCAAGTGTTGGTGATGAATGACTGCAAACGGTGAAAGTGCTTATGTAATAGTAGCTTTGATGTCTTCTGACATTCTTCTTTCTTGTGAGAAAAATTTCCTTGATTCGAACAATCTCTCCAGTGTAGAGAAATTGTCTTCTTTGAACAGTTCTGCTTTGACGTCATCATAATCTTTGTTCTTTGATCATTGTTCTTTGTGATGGTAGTGATGGTATGTTGTTGTTTTCTGCATCAAGTCTGCCTCAGGTCTGCTTCGCTGCTCTAGTGTCTCCACGTCATTCTTCAACATGCTCACACGCTCTTTAACGTTGGAATTCAGTACTGATGAAGTTCTTTAAGTCTTTAAACTTTGTAGATTCTTTGATTGACGTTGCTTTTCGAGAGAACTTCCATTAGTGATGATGTTGGCATGAACACGTGAAGAATCTGCACGATCGTTCCGCTCCAGAGCTTCCATAAGAAGAAAACATAAGAAAGGTTAGTAATAAGCGGATACCGGCACTTACAAGTTCGAACTTCGAGAGTGTTAACAGCATAGTGTGAAAACACAACTCTAATTCTCACAAAGGCCGTTCCTGAACCGGAGTCCCACAAGTGAGATAACGCGATGTACCGAAGTACATCTACGGTTCAGATGAGTCGCTGAGGTACACCGAAGCATCACCCCATGACTGTAGACCGTTTGAGACACACTAAGCGTAATCCACGGGGAGTTACCGAAGTGACCTGCTGTCAGGGCTATTTGATGTTGACCCTGGTAGGAGTTTCCATTCAATCACTGAGGATCACAATTGTGAACCTCTCATAAATGTTCTCGACAGATTGCTAAGATCTGTGAAGGACTCGATAACGTACCACTGATGTTCTTATTGTTGAACACCAAGTGATGAAATGTCAAGTGTACCTAAGAGATCTTTTGATGAATCTTGTGGCTCTAGACTCAATAGTGCGTTTTGGTTTTCCTGAGCGGAGACTAGGGAGAGGGTCTCCTTCTTCAATACCAGCAATCTCTAAGAGAAAGCCGATAGTTTACGTAGGGTTTCCTGTGAGATTGAAACAAGCTTCTGTTGAGAGAAACTTGAGTGGCTAAGAAGGTTTAGTGCATGCGTCACTGGGTCCATGACGACTTTTAATCTTCAATACCGGCGTCATCAAGTGACAACCAGTAGCATATGAATTGAACCCGGTGTCTGCCCTAAGTTGAATAATCTGGAGGGCTATTTCTTTTCACCCTTTTCTTTGCATTTCTTTTTAATTCTTCAACTCCTTCTTTCTCCGATTCTCATTTTCTCCTTTTTACAATCATACCTAAGGACTTCTAATTCTAACTATTTGTAGTGTCCTTGGGTAGATCCCTCTGGCTCTGGCGGATCATAGGAAGGTTATTCCTAACCTTAATCACCTTATAACTCCATTGCTATAAAACCATTTTCATGAAAATCTCTCAAAGTGTTTGTAAATGAAAACATGTTTGAACACTTCAAGAGTTTTAGATTTTCAGAAATACTCCCCCTCCACATGTGCTAAAGAGTTTTGACAGAAATCTGCACATTGAGGGAAGAGCGCGCACTTTTGAATTGATCGACTCAAGATAGACATTCCCCCGCGAGACACGGTTACGTGGTATAGTTAAAGAGTTACATTGTCAGCTTTTAGGTGACAACTAGCTCTAATAACTATCTTGAAGGTGTGGACAACCCCGAAAGGTTGTCAAACCCATCAAAGATCATGTCTACCAGGAATTTCTCGAATGGTACATTCTACTCGGACAAGTCCTTTGCGAGACACGTTTACATCACTAGCGAACTAGCTTGAAATTATTACCCGTCCAGGACAAGTCTTTTCGAGTTACTAACAGTTAAGATCTCGTCAATTCGTTGGTTAAGTCTATAGCACAAAGATTCATTTGCAGTTACACAACATATTTCTTATCACATAAATTTTCTCCCCCTCAAAAATGGCATATAAATGTTATTTTTGACGAAATGTTTGAGAATAAATATGACCATTTTGAGTTTTATGGGAAGATGACCACTGTGAACAATTTGTGAACAAAGTTTTAAATTCAAATACTCCCCCTCAACTAGTGATATAAACGGTTGAGGTTTTGAAAAATCATAAGGGGAAGTACTTGTTCTTTTGAGCAAAACCTTGAAAAGTGAAAGGTTTGATAGGTTTTACTCAAAAGTAAGAAGCTTTCGCTCCTTTTATAGGATTATGGCACTGAAGCGTACCACAGGGTCCTTTATTTACAAGAGCGGGTTGTACACTGTAATGTGTGCACAAGCCATTGACATAATAAATCATACATCCAAAGTTATAATGAAAGAAGCAGTTCAAGGGGTACCAGGTAGTCCAGAGATGTTTCCAGGAGTGTGAACCGAGCGTTGAAAGCCGGTGATGTTAATCCTGGGTCGACCACCAACAAATCTTTCCAATCTTCTGAACTGATCCCTTCGATACAACCGTTCATCAATCATCGTGATGATCCTCTTCACATCCATTCGATCCTGAGAATTCCATCACTTAGGAGACCCAATCTTTTGATGTATATCCTTCAACCGATAAGCCAATCCGTCCCTAACCATCTTCAAGGTGTGATACCCAAACTTGTGAAGATCTCTACACGCCATTAAGCAATTTCTTTGAAGTTCATTGTGGTAAACGACGCCGAATGGTTTGCTGATGAGTGTATATTGTGAGAGCTGGTTGATGTCCGGGTCTGATAAGATTCAACTGCAAGCTGGAGATCTTCTACACGTTCTTTGATGACTATGCTTCTGATGAAGATGAGCAATGACTTGATGAATTCACGTTGTACTTCAGTTGAAAATTGTCGCATGTGACCCTGTACTTTCGCAAGGTACATATCTTCAATGTCGTTGATGGACAAATTCTCAAAGTCAGCTTCAGAGAATGCATAATCCCTTTCGTCTTGCCTTTTGACCACTATCTTCTTGAGAAAAGTGTAGTCCCATTTAGACGAAAGATCAACGTATTTGATGGCAACGATACTCTTAGTACTGAACACTTCATGTTGAGATTTCTGAACCTGGCAGCTTCTGTAGTAGATTCTTCGGCGTTCCGGCCAATGGTGAATCCCATACATTGCATCACGGTCATACTCTTCCACTTTGTTGGAGAACAAGTGGTTAGATCTTTCCTCGATGGCTATGCAGTTAGAGTATATTACTGCCGGGAATGGAAGTGTCAAAGATGTAGCGTATTTCCTTGAACCATCGCCACCGTGTAGAAGAAAATCCAAGTCTTTGTTGAATAAATATCGAAATGGAATTCGAGGCTCATCTGGTTGGCCAATTGTTGGTAGCGGTTTAGACCAGTCGGTGTAATATGGAGGGTTGTCCCGTTTTGTGAAGTCGATGTTTGCTTCTGGGTTGAGCCAATCCATGTTGTTAGACATAGCTCGAGCAATGTTTTCAAGGTGATATTCGACCTCAATGGCACTTTCTGAGCTATCTTTTAACAGTTGAAAAGCTTTATTCTTGATTCGCCGCAACTCAGATTTCGTCATCTTCTTTATTCGGAATTTTTCTTGCAGTAACTTAGCATGCTCCAATGTATTACCGTCTACCAGATCTTGACCTTCAGTAGGGTAGGGAGTGGAATTAACAAGTGTAGAAAACCATTCAAATTCATCTGTGTTATCTTCATCTAGCCATGATAGGACGTTAGCCTTGGGCGCCTTCTTCTTCTTTTTCTTAGGCCTAGATGAGGGTTCTAGTTTCTGTACTTTGTCGGGAGAGGCGGGTTGTTGTTGGGGCTCATGGTATTCCTCATCGTCACCACCCATATACTCAAAGTGATCACCGGTTTTCTGAGTGTGGGTTGTAAGTCAGAAGAATCCTGAGGTTTTTCAGTAGAAGAGCGAGGAGGGGATCTTTGTTGAGCTGGAGTCCTTTGGGGTGGAGGCTGCATTGAATACTGAATGGAGGATGATTCACCAGACTTCTTTGTGCGTTTGGGCTCATTATCCTTATCCTGATCTTTGTCTTCGTCGTCTCTTGAACGTTTGGGCCTTACTGCTTCTTCTCTGTATGCTGACCTGAGTTGGTATTCCAACAATGCTTCAAATAATTTAGCTTCGTGTGAGGCAAACGTTGCAGAGCGTTTCGACATTTGAGCTACTAGCCGGTTCACCAATTCATCATCTGAGAAGATTGTGGATTCAACTGGATTGATGCTCAAATTCATTGGAGTTGATTTCATGGCTTGCTTGGCTAGGTGTAAAAGATTCGGATAAAGTTGTCTGTATACATCTCCTTTGTCAGTTTAGGAACGACCTCCATTAGGAACTTGTGAGAGTATCCTTTGATCATCTCGTCCATTTTCCCTTAAAGATCATCTTTCATGAGCTTCTGGACATACTCCCTTTCAACTTTCATCTCGTCTTGCTCATCATGAAGATACTGTATCTGGTCAGCAAGAAAATCTAACTTCTTCTTAGTAATATTTTTCTCTCTGACCTGTTTGACAGCTTTAACGATTCGTGACTTTGCATGAGACATCCAAGATGCAGTTGGCTTCTTCACTGATTTGGATGATGATTTGGTTGGTCTTTTTGATGGTGGTGGTGAAGAATGAGAAGAAGAATCTGATGACGAAGAGACATGAGGAGACTCGGGGTCTTTAGGAGGTTCCGAGGTTTTCTCCTTAGGACGTGTTGGACTGTCTAGAAGAAGCTTATCATAATTAGCGTCATCATCTTTTCAGACTTAGTCGTTATCATCAGTCTTTGTTTCATCACTAGAAGTCTTTTCAGTCTTTTCCTTTTCTGGTTCTTCAAAGTCATACTCAAGAGTGTCCTCCAAAGCGTGTTTGTTGTTGTACCAAAGTGGTGGCACCAGATCCCTTATCGGGTCGATTAACCGCATCGGGATTTGGTGTAGGTGGAACTCCACCACTTGACCCTCCGGGCGCCCATTTGATCCTTAGCAAATTCTTTTGCAACGTGTTGGAGTCTAATGAATTTGAACTTTTTCTTGTGTCAGTTTCCAGTGGCTCTCGTCATCGAGCTTTCTTCATAAGGAACAAGTACTGGAGTCTTCCCTTTTCCTTGGTCATTTGGAGGACTAGGAGGTTTAGATACCGTTGTAGTGTCATCTTTAGCAGTTTAGAGTAGAAAGTCTCTTCATCTGATGCAGTGCCCTCCGAGTCCTCGTCCATTAGCTTTCTCTGCGGTTCGGGCTTAGGATACGGGGTAGGAACAGCTTCCTTGGCGGAACTGTCCTCTTTCTTGGAGGATTCCTCACTGGGAACTTCCTCGACTCTCATTGCTTGCACACTTTCGCACTTCCTCTTCTGGTTTTCCTTAAAGGTGTACAAGAAGATTTTTCATCAAGAAATCCAACTTTGTTCTCTTCTACAGCGACCAAATATCTTTTATAGGAGTAGAGCTATTTGAGTTCATCTGAGAGAAGGAGATCTGGCAACACAGCACCTTGTTTCTTAGTCGTTGACTCCTTAAATCTGACTGTTAGAGTGGGTTCAGTCATCATGTCATGATTGTTGGGGTCATTGATTCTTTTGGGGATGTCAGGGTTGTACCCAAGTGCTCTCTGGATCAACAGTTTGGTATATCTGATGTAGGGAATCTTTGAGCCAAGCTTTTTGAGGAATGTCATCATGTCATCCCAAATCCGAGCTTCAACTTCGATGTGCTTCATGTTGATTAGAGCCCAAAATATTTGCAGTTCCACGAGCTTGGGATGCTCATAGCCGCTATCACGACCAGAAATGGATTTTGTGATGACGATATAAAGGGTTCTCTGAGGATGTTCTTGAGATCCACGTAAGAATGCTTAATAATAACCCACGAAGCCGTCATACCCAATATTGATCAAGAATTGCATAACCATCTCTTAGTAGGTCAGCGAGAGAATTCAGTTGGTATGATGTCGGGAATGAGGAGAACAACCCTTAAGTCAGCAGGAATGATGGTGATTTGCTTGTGATTGAGCGTCACTGTCACAGCATTTTGACCTTTGACCATCTGCATTGTATTCCATAATTGCTGTATGTAGACCTTTGGAACGATTGGCGAGTGTGAGAGCATGTTTTGGTAGGGATGATTCTTTAGAACATCCACAGCAATGAGACATGAAGATTCCGAGCAGGTAAGAGTTTCAAAGTCAACTCTGAGATTGTTCTTTCCAATCTTCCTCGGATAGCCATTAGGGAAGATATCGGCAATTGTGAGAACCTCAGGTGCATCCACATTCATTTGAGCAGCCATGTCGTGATCTGAAATAACATTAGCCAAAAGAACCAACATATCGAAAGACATAATGTTAGTCAACCGAAGGTTTTATTGTCTAATTATTGAATGTGCAATGTCAATGATAGTTACGAGTCCAAAGTCACTTGTTTGTCCAATAGTCAAATGACGTCGCGATAGGTTTCGTGAGTTAGTTAACTTTAAGTTTTAAAGTTTATGTTATCACTTATTTAACACAACATATTGAACGTTTAATCTTATTAGTGACATTATTGGTTTCGTGACGTTATGATTTATTTATTTGCAAGTTTGCACGCGTAACAATTCATAATGAAGGTATATTCAAGGCTTATGCGTAGAAATGGTAGCTTATGCGTAAACAGGAGAAGTATACGCGTAGACGCAAGCTTATGCGTAGGATCCTTACTTACGCGTAAGAAATGTTACGCGTAGGAAAAGGGGACCTTATGCGTAAAGCTTACGCGTAAGCGTATATAAAACCTTACGCGTAAGGCTTACTCGTAGGAGTAGACCTTATGCGTAGAGGTCACTGTTTACGCATATCCATCACAGGATACGCGTAGTCCCTTTGTAGAACCTTACGTGTAATGCTACGCGTAAGATTTCTCTTACGCATAACATGCTACGCGTAAGGTGATCCTTATGCGTAGAGTTTCAATAACCTTGATTCTGAGTTTTACGAGTAGCAAGCCTGAAATAAAATCATCATAACATCAATTATGACACTAACATTCATTCTAAAACAGATCATGGCATGATACTACTTTAAACAGTTACGCGTAAGAATCTTACGCGTAAGACTAAACCCTAATAGTTCAAGAAATACGCATATGATTTCTAGCCATAGGATTAGCACCAAAGTTTTTCTGGGAGGTCTAAGAAGCATATAAAGTATGTTTATCTAAGTTTTAACATCAAAAGTGTCAAGAATCAAAAGTACCCAAACCGTATGAATATAAACCCTAAATTCCCATTGATGATTCATTTGAGTTTCTAGGTAAAATCTGGGCTTAGATATGATTAATTCATCTTGAAAACAACCTTATACAACTATCTTTATCACCAAAAACGTTCTCATTTGAAAACACCCAAATCAACGCATAAACCCTAATTTTCAAAATCCATCAATTCGTGTATCTGGGTGTATTTTGAGGATATAAAAGATATCATTGATGTTATTAAAGCGTTTTGACACTATCTTTCTAACCCTTACGCGTAAAACCTAAAATCCATTGAATCTTAAGTTTTAACCGTTGGATTTGCATGAAATTCAAAACCATTGTTTAAAAACTTGTTAAGAACACAAAACCACTTACAAATTGATGATCGAAAGCACGGATTTGTTAAACGATTTTGGATCGTGGATGATATTAGGTGTAGTAATAAATGTTATGAAATAAATGAGGTAGGAGGGATGTTTTATTGAAAATACTTTAAGCTATTGACACTTTTGGTCCCTCCACATTTTCCTTTTTTCATCCAAGGCCATTTAACTTCCATTTTGGTTACCAAACGAAAGATTTTAAGAAAGAAACTTGACGACACTCCCCCTTGACTTGAGAAATAAAGATAGGTTATAAATTTTAGTCCGAGGAGTGTCAGTAAACCAGAAATGTGACCACCATTTAAAGAAACAACCGGGATAGGATAACATGCAAGTGCACAGTTATTTTGAAACAGTTAAGTATTTATTTTCTCCCCCTCAACACTTGATCGGAAAAATACTGAATTTTGAAAGATTTGAGTGTTGACGGAAGAGTTGTACTTGCCATGTTAAAAGAAATATAGATAGAAGAATATTTTTTTTGTTTTTATCTGATTTTATATTTTTGTATTTTGTTTTTGAAAATTTATTTACAAAATAGGTTTTGGTGTTTGTTTGGTTTTAAGAATGTTTTAGAGTTCATCCAGTTCCTCTTGAATCAAACACATACCAATCCGTGGACCAACTCATTAAACCTAGCGGGGAGCTAAGGCTTTAGTGAGAAGATCGCCGATTGGTATTACGTACCCACAAAATATAATTCAACAGTACCTGTTCCACGTGGTCCTTGATGAAGTGATATCGAAGATCGATGTGCTTTGATTTGAATCTTGGCCGAGTTGCATGAAATCGCAATAGCACTCCGATTGTCCTGACCACATCGGGATTCTGTCAAATACGTAACCATAGTCTTTGAGTTGTGTTCTAATACAAATGACTTGAGCAACAACGCCCGACATGGCTACATATTCGATTCGGTTGAGGACGATGTACAATCATGCCGATTGCCAAGATACCAATTTGTCACCAAGAAATTGTAGTGCTCGAGTACTTTTTAAGAGTCTAAACATCCTGCGTGGTGCGTTAAAAAGCTATTAGTTCAAAACCGAGAATCCTTCGGATACAGGATCCCCAAATTAATGGTTCCCTTGATGTATCGAGGATTCGTTTAGCCTCTGAAGGGGTTTCAGTTGGTCGCGACTGATAGCGGGAGCAAAGATAAACGGCAAAGACAATATCAGGTCTGCTTGCTGTTAGATACATGAGAGACCCAATAATACTACGGTATTTGGTAGGGTCAACCAATTTCCCATGCAAATCAGCGTCCGGCTTCTTGGTATGTGCCATTGGTGTGGCATAAGTATCCGCGTTATTCATTCGGAATTTGGAATTTAAAGGCATATTTGGGCTGACTCAAGAAAATACCACGGGGTGATTGATGAACTTGTAGTCCTAGAAAGAGCGTAAGTTCACCCATCATGGACATTTCAAAATGTTTCTTCATTAGTTTTGCAAAAGCGTTTGAGTACTTTTTATGGGTTGACCCAAAAATGATGTCATCCACATAAATTTGAACAATTAAAATATGTTCCCGTGATATTGTATGAAAAGAGTTGGGTCGACCCGAACCTGGTGAGGAAATTATTGGCAATGAGGAAAGATGATAGTTTATCATACCATGCCCGTGGAGCTTGTTTGAGACCATACAGAGCTTTGTTGGTTTGTAGACATGGTTGGAGCGGGATCAGCGAATCCTTACGGGTGGCTGACATAAACCGTTTCTTTAGGTTGACCATTGAAAGGTAGTTTTGGCGTCCATCTGAAAGACCGTTATGTTCATATGAGCTGCGAAACGCCGAAATATCCGAAACAGCTCAAGGCGAACAACGAACAAATGATTCTTCAAAGTCAATACCCTCTTCCTGTCTATAACCCTTAGCCACGGGCGTGACTTGTTTACGATAACGTTTCCATGACATCAATTTGTTTTTCAAAATCCATTTTAAACCAATGATAGACCCTGTTGGTCTTTCAACCGTTCCCATACTTCAAGGCGTTTGAATTGGTTTGAGTTCTTCTTGCATGGATTCAATCGATTATCTTTTGTCTTGGCATCCTTAATGTTTTTGGAAACAGTTGGTAGGCGGTGAGTGCATAAATGCAATGTTCACATGTCATTATTGAAGCGTTGTCGTAACGGCTGGTTCATTGGGTTAATAATATTTTTCGAGAGGATGGTCTTTTGTCCATCTATGTAGAAGGGGTTGATGTTGGTATACATTATGCAGATTCTGAGGATTCAAATGGCTTGTAGATGATTCTGCGACATCAGGTGCAGCAGTTTCATTAGCAAAGGTTGAAGACGCATTTGGATCAAAATCTGCAGGTGGGGTACTTCATTCAACATCATCACCGGTTCATCATTGTTGGAAGTGGTTTGTTCAACTGTTGTGTTGGAGTCAACTGGTGGTGCATCTTCAACAGTAGTTGTTGTAGCAGGTGTATCAGGTATTAGAGTATTATCAGGTTGAGCAGCGGAAATAGCGGATACACCTTGAGCACGTTCATCAATATCGTCACTGAACAGAGGAGCAAAAAACCTTTCCATTTGTTGACGAGTGAGCTGAGGGCTTGTAACAGCTGAGGATGGTTTGGGGAAGTTTAAGCGTTGGTGACCGGTTCCAAGCTGTTATACTCAAAGCCATTCAGTAAGTTCATCAAAATTAGCATGAATCGTTTCCATAACTTGCTTTGTACGACGATTCCAGATCCGGCAACCTTTAGAATTCTCACATATCCAATAAGACTCCAATGTCAGCTTTAGCTTTGAGCTTTCCAAAGTCATCACTATCATTATTTGGATAGCAAAGAGATCCAAAGACATGAAAGTGTTTGAGATTCGATTTACGGTTGTGGAGAAGCTCAAATGTGTTTTTGTTGTGGCGTTTTGTAACCATTGAACGGTTTTGAGTGTAGCATGCAGTTGAGACAGCTTCAGCCCATAAGTAATCTGGAAGTTTAGCATTGATTAACATCGTTCTGGCAGCTTCCACTAACGTACGGTTTCGTCTTTCAACAACTCCATTTTGTTCTGGTGTGCGGGCTATAGATGTTTGATGCTCAATTCCCACTTTCTCATAGTATTCCCGAAGAGTTTGATTCACAAATTCAGTTCCTTTGTCTGTTCGAATTTGTCTAACGGTGTTCCTGAGCTGAATTTGAATTTTCGTGAGAAAGGTGATGATCATCTGTGGAGCTTGATCTTTGCTTCGAAGAAAATAAACCTAAGTCCATCTTGAGTAGTCATCAAGAATTACCAAAATGTAGCGTTTGCCATTTATCGTCTGCACGCGCATCGGGCCACACAAATCCATGTGAAGAAGATGAAGCACATGCTGAGAGCTGTGTTCCAACTTTGAAGGAAAATGAGCACGAGTGCTTTTCCCTTGTTCACTAGCCGAGTGATTCGTGAAAAGTGTGTGGTGAAAAACACAATATCAATTTATCAAATTAAACGCAAGATTCGACAAATCAACCTTTTAGAAAAAAAAGTTTACGTGCCAAACCTCACGAATGTGATAAAAGTGATACCGGGAAGTGATTTCCCCGGGTCGTGTCCCAACGAGGTGTGAAATTGACGGTGTCGTTGAGTTTCGTGATTAGGACTTGAATTGGGTTAACAAATTTTGATTTTTGATTATGTATTCTACAAATTGAAGAGCGGGAATGAAAATAAAACATGTAAACAAAGAAAATACTAAATAAACTACTACTAAGCCTAAGAAACAATAAAACGAAGCTAAACTACATCATAAGGTGCTAACATGAAAAGAACGCGAAAAACCGGGAGCGCACTAAGCCCCGAAAGAGAAAAATATGAAATTTAAGGCCTACGGGTGCAAAATTAATTTCCTACTTACTAAACGACTAAAAATAATTTTAGGAAAAAGCCGGGATATTTTTTCGACTTTTAAATTAATTTCTATGAATTAAAAACGATTTAACACTAATTAATTGATTAAAAATAGTAAACTAATTAATAAAAATGAGGAAAAATCACAGAAAGTCCTCTTAATGCTACTGACCCTAGGAAATTTAAAATCTGAATTGCTTTGGAATAAGCTCAAAATAAGCCAAAGTTGGCTTATAAGCAAAACTGCCTAAGTGTCTTTAAGTGATTTGTTTGTGCAAGATTCAACGAGACAAGACCCAAGGGCGCAATGGTTATGAGTGTGGTGTTGTGGTCGTGGAAGGCTAGAGGTCGCAGGTTCGAATCCTGGCCTCTATCTTTTTTTGCAAAACTTTTTTTTTTTTTGATTTTCTTTTTGAAACTTGTTTATAAGATCAAAATAAAGAGATTTTGTAAAAACTTCTTGAGAGAAAAGTTTAGAATAAGCATTATGACCGCTTATTCCAAACAGTTGGGACAAAAACAAACAAACACCCCTTTAACAGTTTTTGTGAGCACAAATAAGCTAGGATAAGCAAGACTTAATGAAATAAGCTGAAACATGTATTAATCTAACTAAAGTAAGCTAATAACAACTGAGCAAACAGGGAAAGCAGTTGGTTGAGCATTTATCTAGGGAATCCTAAAACTAAACAGGTTGAGTAAACAAGCAGTTGAGATTATTCTAAGCTAAACTAGGGGCTCCTAAGTACACAAGATCAAATAAGCATTTGAAAGGGATAAGCTAAACTAGGCTGAGATTATACTAACCTGTTGCTAACTAAACTTCTAAACCAGATACAACCTAAATAAGCTCAATAAGGCATCAATAAGCACTGACCTGAGCCTGCTGTGAGCAGTCTCAAACAGCCTGAGGAGGCCTGTTTCAAGCTTATTTTTTTGAGCTGAACTATGAGTTTCCAAGAAAGACACAAGCTGCAAAACAAAGTTAGGCTAGGTGGCTTAACAAAAAAGTTGATTTGGGGCCAAGAGCAAGCTGTTAACAGCTTAAAAATAAGCTGAGATCAGCTTGTTGCAGGCTGCTGTTTCTGAAACAGTAAAGTAATGCAATGGACGGTTTTAAACTTCAATTAAACTGAGCTAAAAGATCCGAGATGCACATAAATTGGACAAGAACTAAGTTGAGCTTATGAAGATTAAGGAAAAATCACATTTACAAAATTTGAGTACCCAATAAGCTATAAGATTGCACATGAACAGCAGCTCAATAACATGAGAAACTCTTTTATTTTTGTAACCAAAATCTTTTGCAAATCTTAATACTTAACTACCTGCTTCTAAAACTGATTTAGACAAAAAAAAAGACCTTGACTTTAGAAATCAAACGGGTACAAGCAGGTATTTTACCATTCTCTTAACTCAAACAAACACCCCTTTACTGATTTTTTTTTCTTTTGCAAACTGTTTTACCCCTAATACCTTGATCTATGAACTCAAAACCTTAACAACTTTCAAATGAGATTAAACACTAACATAACATTTAGAGATATGAAACTTAAAAAAAGGAAACTTTTCTTGACTGAAAAAAATTACAACAGATAAAAAAACATTAAAGCTAAAATTTTTTCTAAAAACTAGGGGTTGCCTTTCTTGGCTACAATGTGATCCTATTTATACTAAGCTACTAGGTCTTCAAATCTTCACTTGAGTCTTCTGATGTGTTTCTTTTGTGAGTGAAAGCAGACCACAACACCATCCTTGTGCTTCTTTGGATTCATCCAAGCCGTTCAATAAGTAGGTATACTTTGGGAGCAATCTGGGCCATCAGTTGGTGCTTTGAAGCTGGGATTGGTGAGGTGGCAGTGGGAGAAAAAGGATAGTGGGTTTGGGATTAGGGTTTAACTGGGTAAAGGGTTGCTATGGAGGTGGAGTGTTTGGGGAGAAGGAAAAGAGTTTGTGGGGAGTGGTAAAAAGGGAGCAGGGTATCTAGGGTTCCTTGGGTGTTGGGGTCTGTTTTGGGCGGGAAGATGGGGAAGTGTTAGGAATTAGAAATTCCCAGTATTAAAGAGTCGGTCACCTCAAGTATATGTAATCGTTAGAAAGCTCGTAGTCATAGTAATATTTAGTTAAGTAGTATTTAGTTAAGTAACACCGTGGAGGACGGACGGGTCTTTACCCACTGTATGCCTGATCCACAGCCCGCTGTGTGGCGATTTATGTAAGACTATAAATACTCTCTACCTCCCAAGGTAGAGAGTTGGAGCTCATCATAATATCTTTCACTTTCTCTCACTAAGTTCCCTAAACCTCTAACTTTCTCTCTCTAGAATTCCACTTATACGCCCACTTGTGTTAATGGTTTGATGTGTTTGTGAAATCCAATATCCAACAATTGGTATCAAGAGCCATGGTTAGATCATATCTTACACATCTTTGGATTTCTAGTGGTTTTTAGGTGGTTTTTGAGTTTGAAAAAGTTTAGTGGTTTGTGCATCATTTGGTTGATTTCTAGTGTTAAAGTTTGGATTTTGATTGTACTTTTGTGTTTAAGATCATCATAAGTGTTTAGGTTTTGATTTGGAAGGCTTGAATCATCGTGGTTGGGTTGTTTTTGGATTGAAAAGTGTGTTTTGGAAGTTTTTTTCTTGCTAGCGACTTAGCACACGAAATACTTTCTTGCTAGCGACTTGCTTTGCAAATTTGTAGCGAGTTACAGTTTCAGACCTAGCGACTTAGATCTAGCGAGTTACAGACATAGTGGACTCTCCACTACGGGTAGCGACTTGGTGGTAGCGAGTTGCTCTTTAGCGACTTGTATCTTTAGCGACTTGAGTAGCGAATTGCTGCCAAAATTTTGCTAGCGACTTGAGCCTTAGCGAGTTACTACTTAGCGACTTGCATTTGTCTGGCGACTTGGGACTCTAGCGACTTAGTGGTGTAGCGAATTAAGTGTCCAGCGACTTGGGTCC
The DNA here is from genome assembly GCA_910596185.1 of Chrysanthemum makinoi. Classification (NCBI taxonomy): domain Eukaryota; kingdom Viridiplantae; phylum Streptophyta; class Magnoliopsida; order Asterales; family Asteraceae; genus Chrysanthemum; species Chrysanthemum makinoi. The sequence goes on along the minus strand of OU343221.1, from coordinate 80,370,855 downwards.
TAGCGACTTGGTCTTAGCGACTTGGTTCAAGAATTCTTAGCGACTTGTTGACTTTTCCCCGACAAAACTTCAAACGGCTATAACTTTTGATCCGTAACTCCGTTTTCAGCGTTCTACCCATCAAATCGACCGTGAGAACGAGAGAATGACACTCCCGAATGAACGGGTCAAACTTCGAGGGCTAAATCCGCTCTGAACAGAAGTTATTGAGGTTTTTATGTTTTTAGACCTAAAATTCTCGGAAAAATCGTGCAACAACCAACCCAAATCACAACCACACAACATCTCTGCTTATCCCACAAACAATCATAAGTCCTAACACACAATTGTCTATCATTGTGTCGATCCATCATTCATCTTAACACATTCCATTGGTCATTGCTTAACGGTTTGGTCTTGATCTTAGTAAAATCCCGCGAAAGATTCTATTTCTCGGTTTAAATCATAGACTTGTAAAATCCCGTGCATTCCACCACATCATGTTTTACTCTACTTACTCTACTGACCCAGTGATTTAAGAAGTGCTTAAATTGTATGATGCTGTGGACAATAATGTTAATGATTGCTACACTGAACGATTAAAGATGTTTGAATTAAACAATGAGGATGTGAAATCTTCATGTTCTGAGTACAATGAGAATGAATTGCACCTGCTACAGAATGCCATGCAAATGGAATGCAGCATTGAGCCCTATCAGCTACTTCATCTGCACCTCATACAGCTGTTATCCATAGCTGGGGATCGAACATGTAGTGCTCTTTTCCGCCAAGACTTACCTACATTGACAAGAAGCTTGCTGTTGAACTTAGAACACTTAAAGCTTCAACTTACCAATAAAGAGGTTCAAAAGGATGGTTCCAGTGCACCTCTTCAAGTAATCTACAAACAATTTCAGCCATTCATCAGTGGGGAATATTCAGCAGATTACGATCAACACTTGACTGGAATTTCCTTCAAAAAACATACTGGAATGGAAATTCAGGAATTCATTGAGACATTTATCCAACTCATGGATAATGTGAAAAAGTACATTGAAGAATCTGCTCAAAAGAATGAAGACGTGAATGAGTGTCCGGTGCAGTTGAAAGATTGTTGTGATAAGTTGGGTAATGTATATGTTGAAGAATCGGGTGTTGCTGAATGCAGAATGTCAGTGACAACAAAAAATGATGAGTCGAATAATGGAAAAATGGAATCTTCGTGCTCAAATTCACAAGAGAGAGAGTGCACCAACACAACCTGTGCAAGTTAATGCAAAGGAACGCTCCATGGAAGCTTCGGATGTACCCAAGATAGAGATGCACCCGTCAAAGCCTGTGCATGTCAATGCTCAGGTAAGTTGCATGGATGTTTCTGCTGTACCTAGTTGTGCATCTTCTACTCAAAATGATGATTATGAACTGCATGAGTACGCTGCATTTGTGCCTGATGATTCCCTTACCACTGAGCTTAACATATATAAGGATCAGGTTGCTATTTATGAACAGCGTGCTAAGTTTGAGTTGACCACCCGTGAGCAGGAAATGGATGTCCAAATACGTACAACTATTAGAAAAAGTAGGTTTAGAGAAGAAGTATTAAAACAAGAGTTAAACTCCTTACAAGAAAAGCTTTCTAAACTGCTAAGCAAAAACACGAACTTCAAGAAAATGTTAAAATGCTTAAGCAATAATTCAAGGCTAAGGAATCAAAACTTTGAATGATTTTTCCAATCTAAAAACTTTGAAAAACAAGCTTGAAAATAAGTTGTACGTACAAGGAATACCATTCAGACTGCTCACATGATCACTAAGCATAGAGTCTTAAGCGATAAGCATAGCATTCCCCTTGTTGAGGAACCTAATCCAGAGGTAATTAAAAAGGCTATAAATGCTCATAAGGTACTGTATGATGGTAATGAGATCCTTAAGCCTAGACAGAAACCTAGTTGCGCTGAGTGCACTGAGGAAGATAAGAAATCAGATGAAGTCACTAGGGAGAAAATGAATAAGAAGCTAGAAGATCCTGAGTGTAAAAAGAACAAGATAACGATAAAACCCCATGATTACACTAAGGAAATTGGATATCCTTAAACATGTTTAAGCCTCAGACTCTATTGACCCCTGAACAAGTGTCTGGAAAGGATATGGACTTGCAAAAAACTGAAAATCTTGTTGAAAAGAATCCCCCTTGTAGGAAATTCCCTAAAGCGACTGTGTATCCTCCAAATACACCAATGCATTTAGTTCCTAGAACTATTGCCACTAAGAGCAAGACCTTAATCAGTCAATATGTTATTCTTCAACTATTTTCCGATTTTGAGAAAACTTGTAAGAAAAGGATCACACCCACTGGATAACTGAAGGGGAAAGGGGTTTTGAGCAAATGAAAGAATGTTATTAAACTGAGGTCATGCCTTTCTTTAAACAACTAAAAGATCATTTTGAGAGTCTTAAAAAGGGATAAAATCAGATATTAAAGAAATGGAAAAGGAATTTTGATGCATGGTTTGAAGTTAGTGATTATGAGCGTGCACTAAAATATAATGAGATTGAGAGGAAGAACTTGCATACCTTAAATGAGACTCTTATTACTGAATGTGTTGCTCAAGATATCTTTTTCACTGCTTCAAATTGCTCTATTAATGCTTCCAAATTTCATGAACTATCTGTGGCCCTGAAAGTCTCCCATGATCGTGTCATTGAGCTTGAAAAACTAATTCTAAACTAAACGAGAAAATTGAACTGGATGATCACGACAATTTGGTTAAACTTTTTTCTAAACTAGAAGTTGAGCATTTTAATTTACAACTCAAATATCAACATCTCAAAGAAAATGTCAAAACTTCAAATATCAAGACATCTTCAGATGCTCCAGAGTTTGATGCAGTTTTTCAAATTAACAAACGTGATGAACATATTCAAGCTCATTGCAACACGATCAGAAAGTTGAAAGCCAAATCTCTCAATTAAAGGGTCAAACGAACAATATGACAGGCTCCCAAATGCCTCCTCCTTTAGATTCTCAGAATTCTCAAACGTTTCATCTTCAAAACCTAGTAAATGCTTTACAAAATGAAAACGAAAGTTTTCTAGAAGAAAATGAAAAGGTTAAACGACATTTTAAAGAGTTATATGATTCAATAAACGTCACCCGTGACCAAAACAACAAAAAAATAACGTCTTTACAAAAGGAAATTGAGAGTCTGAGAAGTCAGGGAAATGGGAAACTGCCACTTGTTTTCAATAAGAATGTTGTCTCAAAATCACCCTTAGATTGCAAATACACTGTGACAGTTAAATATATTCCTCCTCATCTTAGGAATAATGAACATGCTTTTCATGACTACTGTGCTCACCTTAAGGATAGTCTAGAATGTCTCCGTGAGATTGTCGAAGAGGATTTCATCAACAAACCTCTTGATAGTGAAATTAGGTTTGCTTGCCTCCAGGCCAAACGATCTCAAGAGCTGCTTGAATGTGTAATTGCAACATGTCCAAAACCCTTAGATGAAAAAGGCAAAGCTGTGAAGCCTTGTTCTATGCCTAGTGCCAAACAGGAAATCCGTTCTATGCCTAAAGCCAAGCATGTGACCCTTGATATGTCTTGTTCCATATCTAAATTCAAGCAAGAAACCTATGATGTGCCTCCTAGAATTTCAGATCCCACCACTTCTAGACCAGGAATGCAGAAAGTAGTGAAGCCATGTAATGTTCCCATCGTTACTTCTACAGATGTTAAGACTGACACTAAAGTTAGCGGGTCAAAACCTAGAAGCTATGCAAAGAAGGATAGGATTACGCAAACTAAAAGTGTTCATGATAAGGAAGTGAAAGAACACCATAGGGACAAGAAGTTTGATTTGAACAAAAAGTATCGTGTTAGTTCTAGTATTAGCTCTAAGCTTACTAAAATTAATTCGAGACCTTATGCTGTCTGCAAAACATGCAAAAAATGTTTAATTTCTGTAATCATGATAAATGTGATGTGTTATTTCTGAGGTCTAAGATTCATAACCCAACTAGGAAAGTTTGGAGGCGAAACAGATTAAGCAATCCTGGAAACCTACAGGGAAGGTTTTTACCAATGTAGGATTTCAGTGGAAGCCAACAGGTCGAATATTCACGAATGGCAAACCTTGCCCCTTAACTAGATCCACTATGCCTAGAGTAGTGCCTGTTAAGGTTTGGAAGCCAACTGGTAGAATAATCCCATTAAGCACAAAATGTCCCTCGACTAAGTCTGATGCTTCTACTAGGTTAGCTCCTAGTGACAATGACATTGCACCTAGGGTTTCTGCTGATTCAAAGATTGTTTGTGCTAACCAAAGGACCCCATGAGCACGTGGGGATCCAATGTTTCCAATTCTATGTCTTGTCTTTATCCAAAGCAGTCGTACAATCGTCCCTGGTATTTGGATTCGGGCGGCTCTAAACATATAACTGGGCTCTAAACAATGACGTCTGTTCAAATCAGTTCAGGCCTCGTACTTCATCATAATGGTGTCTGCAGATCACACTTCAAGGCCCCGTCTTCAAAGAAAAGAAAAGTGTACGCTCTTCTGTGCGCTTTATCTTCATCTAAAGAGAAATTCTCTCATGAATGGCCATACTCATCTACATTCTTCATCAACAAGCTTCATGTTTTGCCACGCTCATTCAATCATCAAGTGGATCTGCGTTCATTGGTGTATACTCTTATTCACTTGTTAAATCAAAAATGGCAACTTTGGATGCAATTTTTGAGAGGGAGAAGAGTGAATATACTACATGATGATGGATGTTTGAATAATGGATAATTGGGAATCAATGTTTGGGATTCATTGTTTTTGAAAGATATGTTTGATGAGTACTTTCAACCTCCGACAAATGTTGATCACCAGTTTCTGAGCTCATGCTTGCGGTTTTCTATTGACTCACCTGGTTCACACCATCTAAGAAGTACTTCTTGGAATTCTCAAGAAACCTTATCTCCAGTTATTTCACAAGGCTTATAATGACTATTGATATTGTAAGTTGCACTATTGAATAATGATCCGCCTCTTGGTATTCCTGTGCCAAATCCTCACGATTGTTGTTCATGGATAATGATCCCTCTGGGTATTCCTTTGCCAAATCTTTACGGATTATTGTTCCTCTCATTGTGCACGCTATAAATCAACCACGTGAACATTAAGGAAAATGACTACCTTATTCGCTCGAAGACATTTGTGGTGAATCTTCCAGATCAGTCTCTACATGTATACCTTTAGGAAGAATGCATTAATGTCGAGAAATCATTTGTTCCGGTTCAAATTGTCTACTTATGGGTTGATAAAGATAGTCAGAGAGAGTTTCTATCGCAGTGGTCCTATGGCTCCTGGACACTCCAGTTCAGGACCCGCACTTCAAGACAGTCCCATTAGTTCATCCCTTATACCAAATTCTTCTTCAGAAACTCCATATGTACCTCCATCTGAAGATGATTTAAAGAAATTGTTTGATCCCATGTTTGATGAACATTGCGAGCCAAGTGCTAATGAACTGACAATTCCTACTTCAGAGGCTGCTCATATTCCTGTGAATGACGTCAATCCTTCAATCTCAACATCATTAAGTCAAGAAGCGCCTACTGCTGATCACTCTGTCTCATCAACAAATCATCAACCTTCGAGGGTACATCATGGAACTATGTCTGGTATCAATAATGAAGTTATCCCTTTGCTACTCTCTGAAGATGCTCCATTTTAAAATGTATTTCTCCTGAATCTTCATCAGAACCATCTTCTTCAGGAGACATCGACTCTGCTACTTTAGTACCTCAACCACTGCCACATGAACACCTCATTAAATGGACTCACGATCATCCATTGGACAACATCATTGGAAATCCCTCTCATCCTGTATCCACACGGAAACAACTTGTAACAGATGCCTTATGGTGCTTCTTCAACTCCATACTCTCTAAGATCGTCCAAAAGATGTTAAAACCGCCATGGATGAAGACTGCTGGTTCAATGCATCAAGAAGAAATTCATGAGTTTGATCGACTTGATGTATGGGAGATAGTACCTGCTCCAGATTGTGCTATGATTATTGCTCTTAAATGGATCTTCAAAGTGAAACTTGATGAGCATGGTGATGTGTTGAAGAACAAGGCTCGATTAGTTGCTAAAGGATACCGTCAATAGGAGGGTATAGACTTTGAAGAATCTTTGCTCCAGTGGCTCGAATCGAGGCAATCAGAATATTCTTAGCCAATGCTGCAAGTAAGAACATGGTAGTCTATCAGATGGATGTAAAGACGGCATTTCTGAACGAAGATCTTAAAGAAGTTGTCTACGTCAGCCAACCTGAAGGCTTTGTGAATCCATAGCATCCTACTCTCGTTTATCGTCTGAAGAAAGCTCTTTACGGTTTAAATCAAGCTCCAAAGGCATGGTATGATACGCTATCAAAGTTTCTTCTGTCGACCGGCTTCAGCAAGGAGCAGTTGATCCAACATTGTTCACCAGAAAGTCAGGCCAACATTTAATTCACGTTCAAATATATGTTGATGATATTATCTTTGCCTCGCCTGACCCCAATGAATGTGATCGTTTTTCAAATGAAATGGTTCCAAATTTCAAATGTCATGATGGACAAATGTCATTTTCTTGGGATTACAAATTTCACAAAGTCCCTGAGGCATTTTCATTAATCAATCTTAATATGCAAATGAAATTTTAAAGAAATTTGGATTTGTATCACGTGACACCGTTGACACTCCCATGATTGAACGTTCTAACTGATGAGGACCACTCGGGATCATGGTAGACCAAACAAAATATCGTAGCATGATTGGATCCCTGATGTACCTCACAGCTAGCAGACCAAACATCTTGTTCGCTGTGTGCATGTGTGCTAGATATTAGGCTAAGCCTACTAAAAGCACCTTGAAGCGGTTAAACGTGTCTTTCGGTATCTCCAAGGAACCATCAATATGGGACTATGGTACCCGAAGGACACCGGTGTATAACACTAACACCTATGCAGATGCGATCATGCAGGATGTCAGATACACGTTGAAGTACATCAGGAGTCTCATTTTTGGGTGATAACTTGTGAGCTGGTCTTCAAAGAAGCAAATGAGTACTTCTATTTTCTCTACAAAGGCTGAATACATAGCCATGTCATCTTGTTGTGCTCAAATCCTTTGGATGAGATCCCAATTATCTGACTATGGCTTGGAATTCAACATAATCCTCTGTACCTGTGATAATAAAAAGTTTTGTTGCTCTCTCTCATGCAACAACGTACAACACTCAAGAGCAAAGCACATTGACATCCGACATCATTTCATCAGGGAGCCAGTGGAAAACGGTGTGGTGGAACTCTATTTTGTGAGATCTGAATATCAGTTAGCAGACATCTTCACCAAAGCTCTTCCAAGAGAACGTTTTGAGTTCATACTTCCTCGACTAGGCTTGAAAAGTCTTCAACCAGAAACACTCAAACGTCTTCAGGAGAAGACGAGGAGTAAAGGTCT
>OU343221.1:80109641-80363269 GCA_910596185.1 Chrysanthemum makinoi | reverse complement strand
GATACGAAGCTAAGGACGTATAATACGTAGAAAACGGATTTGAAACGACTAAGATATACCCGTTTTCATAAAATTGCCGTAACTATTATTTTCAGAAAAACAATGTTATTTTTACGAGACAAGTGTTACGGTAACCAAAACGACCATGTTGAAGGCTGTTTTTATCTATGATGTAGAACTTTTTGTAACGAGATGTCTTCTAATAAAATCGAGATCATCAAACATATTTTTCAAAACAACCAACCGTTTGTATAGCGGAATTGTAATAAATTATTTATGGTCGCTTAAACTTTGCCGAAACTCACTTTTTAAACCACATTTTGGACAAAATCACCATCTTTAACCTTTATTATCTTTATGTTCGAGACCTCTATGACGAAAACTCATGAACTAGAACTTCTATATTTTGATACAAACTTTCCAAAACCGTCGAGTTCGTTTCCTAACGTTCGACATACACCATTTTACGACTAGTTTTTCGAAGCCATTTTTGTCACTTTCATGAAATTTCCAACGACTTTATTTTACGACGAAAAGTGATAATTTCACTATAAATCATTACAAAACCATTGTAGGATGACATTTTGACGTAAATACTTGTAAAGTGATTTAATAATGGTCAAGACGTCAAAAGAGTATTTTTCGACGATAAGTATTATTTTCAAAACTCACAAATGGTATAAATAACATACGAAATGCATGCATATCATAACATCATAACTCATTACATATCATATCATTCGTAATAGGTCCAGATTAAAGTATCACGCTATACCTCAGTGTACTCACTCTTGTCATCATACCAGTTTATCAAGTGAGTTTTCATAGCCCCGATTTATTCAAGTTTTACTTATTTTAAACCTACGGGGGAGAATACATTGCACAACATTTTTATTACGATACCAAGTATGTTAAATCCATTTACATTGCTTAAGTTACCGCGTTGCCAGTTAAATGTCCCCATTTCAATGCATGAGCCGTTAATTTTCTAGAAGCGTGTGTGAGTGGATAGATCTATCGAGGGTGACACCTCCATCGGGTTGGTGATCCCAACTAGTCATACAGATGCATTTCATTCATAAACATTATTAGAGTTGTTTGGCAAGACACTCTGTTGGGGCGAACATCAGTCGGAGCTTCGGTATCATGCGCTTAAGCAATTGTAACATTATTTTTGTGACATCATTGTCATACCTGATTTATACTTGTGGTAGTCGTATTAACATTTACATAAACCTATGAACTCACCAACCTTGTGTTGACACTTTTAGCAATGTATTTTCAGGTAACTAAGGTATTCACTTCATGGCATGCATTTGGACACATCATGGAGTCGCGGTGACGACGCGTCTCACTTGGGTTTTACGCACTTTAAAACATCGTTTGAATTGTAACAAACTTATTTCCGCACAAGTTTATTTTCATTTTGGGACCTATATTTTGTAAACTCTGATTATTTTATTAAATCAAACGACGTATTTTCCAAACGACACTTTAGGTCGTTCAATATAACTGTGATTGTGATGCTATGACAGTCAACCCCCAGGAATTCCATTCCGCTGCAAAACAGGTAATTTGGGGGTGTGACATGAGTCCAGACAGAATCAAGGCTTCAAGAGAGGGTACAGAAATCAACTCCGGACGAACCGGAAGCAAGATAGGTTCACCCTTCTTTCCAAAACACCCAAAGAAATATTGGCGTTGGAAAAGGCGAAATTCAAAACCCCTCCACCAATGCTTACACCGATTGAGAAAAGAAACGCCAACAAATATTGTGAGTTCCACCGATTTATATTTTATGATCTTTACCTAAGTTTTGTTAACGACAAAAGTAAATTTAATTTTTATAAAGCTTAAAGCTTGTCAAGTTTAAAACAAGCTTTTCAAATAATATCTTCATCACTCAAGCATTTACATTTTAATTAATCATATTTTAATATGAATCTAAACCATAATGTATGTTAATATTTTTAGATCAAGAATATTTTGGTTTCTTAAAACAAAACATTACATATGTATTTACATTTTAACATATTTCTAAAAATAGAAAAACAAACACATGACATCATGTAGTGCATCATTGAAATCCTTAGAAAATTTCACTAGATACTTTGTGTAGATTTAGACTCTACATATCTTACACAATCTTGGATAGATATGGTTGACTTTGGTAAGATTTTGGTAATCTTCTGTGCCGGCGGCACCAAATATTAACACGGACGGAACCCTTTTGAGGGATCCGTGGTTCGTGGTGCCTGCTGAGTATTTTGGCTATAAATAGCAAAGCCAAACCAAGTTGTTTTTCATCCCTTTCTATCAAATTCACATACATTCATTCTCTCTAACATTTCTAACTCAGTTTCATATCATATTAGTTATCTCTTTTGTAGCAAAGAATATCAAGGCATATTCAAGCTTCAACAAGTTGTTGGAAGTCTTGTTCGTTTGTTGTTGTATGATCTTGTGTTGATTCATACACCATTGTTGTACCAAACCATCATAATCTTGTGAGTGTGAGTGGTTAGTATTTTAGTCCTTAAAATACATTGTGTGTGGGAGTGGTTGTACCCTTGAAAAGAACTCGACATCTAGCTTAGTGTCGGAAATAGTGTGTAAGCGAAGTGTAAAGGTTTCTCCGCCGGTGAAAGGAGCTTGTTGACTAGTGAAGTTAAACTCTCGAGTGTGAGACTCGAGGAGTGGAGTTGGGCAAGGAAAAAGAGTCCTTGTAGAACGAACCACTATAAACAACTTGTTGTGGTTTGATTGTTTCTTTCCTTATCTACTCTTTATATATTGTTTGCATATTGATTATCATTCACTAACATATCTAAGATCAATATCAATTGATCTTTCAATAAATTTCAAAACAAAGTTTTTAATCGGTAAACTATTCAATCCCCCTTCTAGTTTTCCACAATTGGTATCAGAGCCTCGTTGCTCAAGAATTTCTAAAATATATTGTATTTTATAAACTTGAAACGATCCATGGATTCCGAAAACTTTAAAGAAGGGCAATCTATGCAAAGACCACCACTCTTTGAAACCAATGGATTTATCTATTGGAAAAACCGTTTTGAAACATATGTAAAATCAAAAGATATAGATCTTTGGTTTGTTATAGTTAAAGGAGACTTTAGTTCTACAACAAAAGATATTTCTGTTGATGATCAAAAGAAATTAATAGCTAAAAATAATGAAGCTAAAATGATGCTTTATAATGCTTTGCCTAGAAAAGAATATGAAAGAATTTTTATGTGTGAAACCGCTAAAGACATTTGGGAATCTTTGATCATTACACATCAAGGAAATTCACAAGTCAAGGAAAACAAAATTGATCTTCTTGTTCAACAATATGAACAATTTGTTATCCCTGAAGATGAAACTATTGATTGTGGCTTTGCTCGCTTTAATACTATTATTACATCTCTTAAAGCACTTGATGAATCTTTTCGTAGTAAGAACTTTGTCAGGAAATTTCTTATAGCACTCCATCCGAAGTGGAGAGCTAAAGTGACGGCTATTGAGGAATCAAAAGATCTCTAAAAAATGCCACTAGACGAGCTAATCGGAAACCTCAAAGTACACGAAATGGTGATGGAGAAAGATTCGGAAATCATCAAAGGAAAAAGAGAAAAAATCAAATCCGTTGCTCTAAAAGCAAGAATGGAATCAAGTGATGATGACAAATCTTGCTCCGGTAGTGAAGATGAGGATACCATGGCGTTAGAGATTTCAAATAGTTCTTTAGAAGAAGAGGAAAGTTTTTAAGACAACCTCGAGAAGAAAAGAAGCCATTCGAAAAGATCGGGATGACAAAAAGGGTAAAGGTGAAAGAAAATGTTTTAGATGCGGTGATGCAAGTCATCTAATAGGAGATTGTCCCAAGCCACCTAAAAGCAAAACTCAACGAGCTTTTGTAAGTGGTGCTTGGGGTGATAGTGAGGATGATGAAGAATCAAGCAAGGATGAGATCGCTCTAATGGCACATGAATCAAACGAGGTACATTCCGACTCATCTTATTCCTCTATTGATGATGATACTTTGCAAAAACAATATAATCAATTGTGTGAGCTTAGTCTAAAAATCATAACTAAAAATAAGTTTTTAAAGACTAAAAAGGAATTTTTAAAAAATAAAGTCTATGAGTTAAAAGAAAAGGCAAAACGATTAGAAAAGGGAAAAGCAAATGACGATGGTTGCAAATCATGTCAAGAGCTTAATCTTGAAATAGAAAACTAAAGCTCACACAAGATGTTCTAATCGAACATAATTCTAAATTTAAAAGGTTTACCAAAAACATTGCTTGTGCCGATGAAATAGTTAGAATTAAAAAAATACCAGGAAACATGAATGGACTGGGGTTTAATGAAGTGTTAATTCCAAAGAGTCAAATCAAAACGACCGAAAAAGACAAACAAACTGTCAAAACTGCTGCAGTACAACACGGACCAGACGGACCCAAAAATAGGGTTCCGTCCTTTATAAAGATTGGTGCCGTGGGGACTGCAGCAGGACATAATGTTTGTAATACGGACCGTAGTGAATTTGTCAAAGTAACGAAGAAAACCAAGGATAATGTTAAACTAAAACCTATTGTTACATCAGGAGTAGGACTTGCTAGAAATGAATTTAGATCTAAAACTACTCAACAACGACATAAGACACCTATTGCCAAACGCCCGTTTCCTAAGAGCAACCACAACATACAACCCAACTATCAACATAACGGTTGTAATCAAAACTTCCATAGACCATATCAAACTCCAGATTACATGCCATAGAACCCTTACCCATCATTTTCATATATGAATCAAGTAAATGGTATGTTTAACCCAAACGGACCCATGAGATATTGGGGACCAAACCCTTGAGTTATTTGTGTCTTAGGTATGCTTGAAAGTTGGATTGGAACCTGATGAGTGGATAAAAGATAGTGGATGCTCACGACAAATGACGGGCAACAAAAGCCTCTTCTCAACATACCAAGAGTATGACGGAGGTAATGTCACTTTTGGTAGCAATCTCAAAAGCAAAATCATTGGCAAAGGTACCATCGCTCATAACTCCCTAACTATTGAGCATGTTGCGCATGTCGATAGGTTAGGATTTAATCTACTTAGTATTAGCCAATTATGTGATAAAAAAAATATAAAGTACTATTTGAAGAAAATGGTAGTAAAATACTAAAAGAAGGTATCACCATAGCTAAAGGATTTAAGAAAAATAACATATACGTCATAAAAATAGATAAAACATCTAATGACAAACTTTGTCTAACAACATTAGATGATAGCTCAACTCTTTGGCATAGACGCTTAGGTCACGCTAATATGAGACTTATCCAAAACCTTTCTTCGAAAGAGCTAGTTAGGAATTTACCAAAACTTAAATATGACCAACATTTTTGCGACGCTTGCAAAATTGGTAAACAAACTCATAATAGTCATAAGGCTAAAAACATGGTGTCTACATCTAAGTGTCTAGAACTTTTTCATATGGACTTGTTTGGTCCATCCGCTATAAGAAGCTATGGAGGCAACTTATACACTTTGGTCATAGTAGATGATTACTCAAGGTTTACTTGGACATTATTTTTGAAAACTAAAAATGAAGCTTTTGATAAATTTGAAATTCTTAGCAAGAAAATTCAAAATCAACTAGGTGTTAACATTGTGTCGATCCGAACGGATCATGGTCGTGAATTTGACAATGAAACACAATTTGGAAACTTTTGTGATACAAATGGAATAACACACAACTTCTCGGCTCCTTGAACACCTCAATCAAATGGAGTTATAGAACGTAAAAATAGAAACATTCAAGAAATGAGTAGAACAATGCTTAATGAACAAAACATTCCTCAAAAGTTTTGGTGTAATGCCGTTGACACTTCTACATATATTTTAAATAGAGTATTAATACGTCCTTTCTTAAACAAAACACCATATGAACTATATAAAGGTAAAAAGCCAACTTTAGGATATTTTAGAGTGTTTGGATGTAAATGTTTCATTCTTAATACTAAAGACTATCTCACCAAGTTTGACCCAAAGTCTTATGAAGGTGTATTTCTTGGTTACTCAAAAACTAGTAAAGCTTACATTGTCTTAAATAAAGAAACAATGAGAGTCGAGGAATCGTTGAACATAACATTTGACGAAAGTCCACCTCCCTCTAAGACATCACCTTTGGTAGATGATGACTTAGTTGAAAGTCAACTTGTAGAAAATCAAGAAATAATTGAAAATGACAAGGAAGATGAACCATTAAATAATGAAATTATAAACATCAAAGAATACAAAAGTCATCCTTTAGAAAAGGTCATAGGACAACTAAATCAAAGAACGTTAAGATCACAAGCCCAAAATCAAAGTAATCATTTTTGCTTCGTATCTGCCATTGAATCGAAAAACATAAATGAAGCAATAAAAAATGAATCTTGGGTAATTGCTATGCAAGAAGAGTTAAACCAATTCGTTAGAAATGATGTTTGGAAGTTAGTTCCAAAACCTAAAGATCAAACTATAATTGGAACGAAATGGGTGTTTCGAAATAAAATGGATGAAAATGGTGTAGTGTCTAGAAACAAAGCTAGGCTTGTCGCACAAGGTTATAATCAACGAGAGGGGATTGATTATGATGAAACTTATGCATTGGTAGCTAGGCTCGAGTCTATTAGAATCTTACTTGCATATGCATGCAGCATTATGACTTTAAATTATTTCAAATGGATGTTAGAGTGCATTTCTCAATGGGTTTATTACGAAGAAGTATATGTTGCTCAACTCCGGTTTTACAACTTTGAGAAACATCATGTCTTCAAACTCAATAAGGCATTATACGGTCTTATGGCACAAAGCTTGAATTACGATAGACTTAAGACTTTTCTGGTTGAAAACAAATACACCATGAGATTAGTAGATAATACTCTTTTACCAAAAAAAGAGAATCACACATTATCATTGTTGAATATCACGTTGATGACATCATATTGGATCAACTTGTCACGGTATATGTGATGATTTCTCTAAAATCATGTACGATGAGTTTGAGATGAGTATGATGGGTGAGTTAAACTTCTTTCTAGGACTTCAAATTAAACAACTAGAAGATGGCATATTCTTTAACCAATCTAAATACATAAAAGATATGCTTAATGTTAGATATAAGTTTTCACATACACATCAAACCATAACAACAAGGTGGCGTATAAGTGGAATTCTAGAGAGAGAAAGTTAGAGGTTTAGGGAACTTTAGTGAGAGAAAGAAAAATTCTTATTATGAGCTCCAACTCTCTACCTTGGGAGGTAGAGAGTATTTATAGTCTTACATAAATCGCCACACAACGGGTGTGGATCAGGCATACAGTGGGTAAAGACCCGTCCGTCCTCCCGGTGTTACTAACAAAATACTACTTAACTAAATATAACTATGACTCTGAGCATTCTACGATTACATATACTTGAGGTGACCGACTCTTTAATAACTGGAATTTCTAATTCCTAACAATCTCCCCCTAAGGGAGGTCACCTCAAACATATACTAAAATGACATTGAATACAATCGGATATTACATTAACAATTGATCTTGCATTCTTGATGTAGTACTTTGCTCAGAAGCTCGTAGTCATTGATTCCACTCATTGCATGTTTGGTTAATCCAAGTGGAGGTCTTTTGATCCGCGTGATAATAATGTTGAGCGACTTTTGAGATCATCAACAAATAGAAAATCTCTGATACATCCATTGTGGTGTTGGTATTATGTGATGTTGTGACTTTCGGGACATGCTCACATTACGGATCATGATATCTTCTCATCGAGTAGCGGAAGCATTTGTTGATTCATGATATTGGCGGCGGCGAAGCATGGAGTGATAATATCAGAGTCATTGATGCACTAATCATGATTTCTTTTGAGATGAATGTGTTAGGTGAGCATGCGGCTATGGATTGACAGCTCCATTACGATGTTGCAAGCGTCGGGTGTACACATAAGGCAGTTAGCAATAAAGCGCCGAAAGTGTCTTTGATCACTTTGATGAATTGAGGTACCGGCCACGGTTCCCGTTGATCGATACAAATGCTTTTGTGATCGAGGTATAATTCGAAGAATTTCCTTGGCGAGGTTTAGCGGTACTCTGCGTTCTCAAACCGGCGTCTCAAAGAAGACAACACGGGTGAGTGAACGGTAATTTACGTCCACGATTGATGAAAAGAGATTTGAAAAACAAGCGTGTATTGCTCAATAGAAATTGTTTTTGCAATATAACGAAGGTTTTAATGAAAATCAATTATCAATCATAAAACACCTTTTGATTTGAAAAATTAGTACGGTCGGCGTGCTAATGAAAAGAGTTTTAAAGCACAAAGACGGTTTTCAAAGGTATCCGCAATCCATAACTTTGAACCGGGATTGATTCAAAAGATTGAATAAGCCCCATTGTTTTAGTTCGGTTGTCACATGGTTGTCTGTATAATAGATCTCACATGCCACCTACCAGGAGCTTGTTAGATGTTGGCTCGAGAAGGCTTTCCATCTTCACAGTGAATATGTAAACACATCACTTTCGGATGTTAGGCAATACCACAAGGATAATGCGTGGGACTCAAGATATAATCTCTCTTTCCACATTGTGAAACGAGAGTCTTCATTGAATAGTATCCTAATGAGATTTATTGATGATCTCGTGGCTCTAGACTCAATTTGTGCATATTTGGATCCTATATAGGAGACTAGGGAGAGGGTCTCCTTCTTCAATATCAACAATCTCTAAGAGAAAATTAGATAATGTCGGGTTCCGTGAGAATGAAACAAGTCCTTTTAAGAGGAACTTGAGTAGTTTGGAAAGTTGAAGTGCGGTGCGTCAGGGGTCCATGGCGTCTTGTCTTCAATACCGATGTTACCTTAGTAACCATATAGCATAATTGAACCGGTTTACGCCAAGGTTGAATAAATGGAGAGCTATTTGTTTTCACCCTTTTCTCATTCAATTCTTTTTCATTCTTCAACCCCTTCGATTCTTACGAGACTTCATAGCTAGAACCTTGTTGGGTTTATTCGATTAGCTACGTCTCAGTCCGCACTCTTCCCATATCTCATTTTTCTCCTTTTTTCATCATACCTAAGAACTCTACACTAACTAGTGGATAGTCCACAGGTAGATCCCTCAGGTTCTGGCGGATCATGGGAACACATACCTAACCTTATCGTCCTTATATCACCATACATAATGTAAAGTTGGTCGGTCTTTTTGGTATTGTTCATCGGCCATAGGAACCAATTGAAAACCATTTGAAAATCAATCCGGATACTTATGATATTTTATCAAAGCATTTTGTACCTGAATTGTTTTGATATTTTTAGAAGAAGAACTCCCCCTCAACATGTGAATCAAGTATTTGAAATAGTTTTCCACGCGGAGGCAAGAGAAAGAATTAACTTCTTTGATTACCATTTTCTAAAAATATCAACATCACTTCCCTAATCGAATCAAGTAGATAAAGCATTTTGGGGAAGGATGAGGTTTTCATGATTTTGCTCCCCCACAATATGTGCCTCGAGATTTGAAAAGAGTTTTGCACATACTAGAGGGAACTTGCACCTTGAGATAAGTTATCACGTTTCAAATCATAGGTTTAAGATAGATGCTCCCCTCAACATGTGCATGGAAAATTTGAAATCGTTTGTCACATGTGGGAAGGAGAGCTTGTACATCCTTATAAAACCATTTACGAATTATCGGTTTAAATCCAATTTAAATCACACATTCTCCCCGATCACAATTATCAAATCATTTGAGATTTGTGATCTCTTATAGATTTAAATTGATTTTGAAAGCTTTTAAGGAGAATTGTGACTTGATTATGAAAGCGTTTTAGCTGATAATGATCGGATTTTAAGACTTTAAACTCCATTGATAAAACATGCATGTATATCTTTTGAAAACAATTGAATGCCAAATAACTTTTTAATTTAATTGAAATCATTCTCCCCTCAATCAATGACATAGGTTGTTGATTGAGATAAATTTTGACAAATAAGTCCGATGATTATCAAAAATAGACCGAGTTATTTTTCAAAGCATTTAGTTTTCAGATAAATGTTTATAGAATCAGAGCATGGAATTTGAAAACATGGTAAAACATGGCTCTGTTCTTTCTTTTAAACCGGGTTATTGCCTGAAAATGACAATAAACCATTTTTTTCTCTTTCTCCCAAAAATATTTTTTGATTTTTTGATTTTATAAATTGAACAACATCTAAAGTCCGTGTCATTCTTTGAATGACAACACAAGAAGTAGATATTATCGAACCAGAAAAACATGACAAATTGACAATATTTTTGAAGATTTTGAATTTTGATTTTTATGGATTTTGAAAGTTTTATAATTTTCTATTTGATTTTTGAGGGTTTTATAATTTTGTATTTTGTTTTTCGGATAGATATATACAAGAGATAGATGAAGATAGACCTTTACTCCTCGTCTTCCTCGAAGGCGTTTGAGTGTTCGGTTGAAGGCTTTTCAAACCAAGACGTGGAAGAATAAACTCAAAGCGTTCTCTTGGAAGAGCTTTGGTGAAGATGTACGCTAGCGATATTGAGACCTCACAAAATAGAGTTCCACCACACCTTTTCCACTTGTTCCCATGAAATGATGTGAATGTCGATATGCTTTGCTCTTGAGTGTTGAACATTGTTGCATGCGAGAGCAATAGCACTTTTATTATCACGATGCTGAGGATTTTGTTGAATTCAAAGCCATAGTCAAATAATTGAGATCTCATCCATAAGATTTGAGCACAACAAGATGACATGGCTATGTATTCAACCTCTGTAGAGAAAATAGAAGTACTCATTTGCTTCTTTGAAGACCAACTCACAAGCTTATCACCCAAAAGCGAGCACCTCGGGCGTGCTTGACGGTATCTTGACAACTGCATGATCGGCATCTCGCATAGGCCGTTAGTGACATACCGGTGTCCTTGGTACCAAACCCATATTGATGGTTCCTTGGAGATACCGAAAGACCCGTTTAACTGCTTCAAGGTGCTTTTAGTAGGCTTAGCACGGTATCTAGCACACATGCAAACGGCCGAACAAGATGTGCGGTCTACTAGCGTGAGGTACATCGGGGATCCAATCATACTACGATATTTCGTTTGGTCAATCATGATCCCCGAGTGGTCCTCATCTAGTTTGGTTCGATCAATCATGGGGGTGTCAACAGGTTCACTTGAATCAAATCCAAATTTCTTTAAAATCTCATTTGCATATTTAGATTGATTTATGAAAATGCCTCGGGACTTTGTGAAATTTGTAATCCCAAGAAAATGACATTTGTCCCATCATTGACATTTGAAATTTTGAACTCATTTCATTTGAAAAATGATCACATTCCATTGGGTCAGTCGAGGCAAAAATAATATCATCAACATAAATTTGAACATGAGTTAAATGTTTGCACTTCTGGTGAACAATGTAGGATCATTTGCTCCTTTGCTAAATCCGGTAGATAGAAGAAACCATAAAGAGCCTTAGCGGGGCGATAAGCGTGAGTAGGATGCTCTTGATTCACAAATCCTTCGGGTTGGTGCGTAGCGACTTCTTTAAGATCTCCGGATTGAAATGCGTTTTACATCCACCGATATTACTTTTAGCGGCATTAGCCAAAAGATTGATTGCCTCGATTCGAACAGCGAGGGCAAAAGATTCTTCACAGTCTATACCCTCCTCTTGATGGTATCCTTTAGCAACTAATCGAGCCTTGTTCTTCAACACATCACCATGCTCATCAAGTTTCACTTTGAAGATCCATTTAAGAGCAATAATCATACCAATCACGGAGCGGTACTAACTCCCATACATCAAGTCGATCAAACTCATGAATTTCATCTTGCATGGCATTGAACCGGCTATCTTCATTCATGGCGGTTTTAACATCTTTTGGTTCGATCTTAGAGATGCGGAGTTGAAGAAGCACCATAAGGCATCGGTTGCAAGTTGTTTCCGGGTTGATACGGGACGAGAGGGATTACCAATGATGTTGTCTAATGGATGATCGTGAGTCCATTTTATGAGGTGTTCATGTGGTAGTTGTTGAGGGTGAGAAGTAGCGAGTCGATGTCTCACGAAGAAGATGGTTCGATGATGATTAGGAGCAAATATGTTATCAAACGGAGCATCTTCAGGAGTAGCAAAGGGATTAACTTCATCATTGATGCGAAACATTTCCATGATGTACATTTGAAGAATGATGATTTGTTGATGAGGCGAAGGATCGGCGGAGTGCTTCTTGACTTAAAGATATTGAGAATGAAGGATTGACTTCATTCACAGGAATATGAGCATCCTCATTGTAGGGGATCAACACCTCAATAGTAATTGAATCATACAGTTCATCAAACATAGGATCAAACAATTTCTTTAAATCATCTTGAGATGGAGGTACATATGGAGTTTCTTGAGAAGAGTTTGGAACAAGGGATGAACCAATGGGACTGTTTTGAAGTCGGGTCTGAATGGAGTGTCGGGGAGCCATTTGACGGTCGGCTCATCAAGCGTAGCGTGAATTGTTTCCATGATATTTCGGTTCTTTTGTTGTAGATTCGGTATCCCTTTTGTTTGGTGCATATCCTACAAATACTCCAATGTCAGCTTTAGCCCTAAGTTTGCCTAAGTCTTGACCCTCATTAGTTGGATAACACAATGCACCAAACACAAAGGAAAGAGATTAGGTTTTACATTTGTGGACAAGTTCATATGGAGTTTTCCATGAGCGGTGTGAATCGAGGAGCGATTTTGTGTGTAGCATGCGGTGGCAATTGCTTGACCGGAGAAACATTGGAACTTTTGAGTAAATCGGCATTGTTCTAGCGGCTTCTACAAGAGTTCGATTTCGTCTTTCAACTACACCGTTATGTTGAGGAGTTCGTGGAACACTTCTTTGATGGCTGATTCCAACGCTTTCATAAAATTCACTAAGTTGTTTGTTAACAAACTTCAGTTCCATTGTCGTTCGATAATTGACGGTTTTGTTAAGTCGAACTCTGCATTTGTTTGATGAGTTTGATGATGATATCGGGAGTTTCATCCTTTGTCCTTAAGAACTTGACCCAGGTGAATCTAGAGTAATCATCAACCACAACTAACACATATTTCTTCCCAAAGATATTCGCACCCTCATTGGTCCACATAAATCCATATGAATCATATGAAGAACTTCGTAGTGAGTTAGTAGGTTTGGGTTTATGGTCATACTTTTTGCTTTTTCCCAATTGACATGTTGAACAAAGATGATCCTTTTCATACTTTAGTCTAGGTAAACCTACAACTAAGTCCTTTACGGAGAGATCATTGATGGTACCGAAGTTCAAGTGATTGAGACGACGATGCCATAACCATGACTTTGTTTTGAAGCCTTTGATAACAAGCAGATTGGAGAAGCCCTCATCATATCATCGATAGAGATGGTGTAAAGATTTGAACCACGAGTTCCTTTTAAAAGTTCCTTACCATTAAGATCTCTAACAAGCGGTATGTTTTAGAAGGCTACTTCTAGATCAGAATCCGAAATTGACCAGCGAGAGAGCAGTTATGACCAAACCTTCCACATAATATACTCTAGAGATAACACTATCACCAACAACATAATCACCATAACCCATAATTGCAGAAATGATCATTACCAAATCTACTGTCAGATGAATTTGCTCCACGAAGTTCATGAGCATGACCGGTCTCAGTCATATGCTTGGAGCGGCACGAGTCCGGTACCCGCGAGCGATTTGAACGATCTGCAGTTGAACACGGACAAGAATGGATAACCGGATAATTGGGATCCCCATGCAAGAATGGGTTCCACTTGGTTAGTAACAGATAGTGGAACACCCACATCGAAAGAAACATCCATATCGGTAGAAGCAATGGAATCATTGGGAATAGATGCAATCTTTGGTGTATGCGTATTTGACCTATTCAAAGTATGTTACTTCTTAAGGGAATAGTTCTACCAGTAGGCATCCATTTTCTAGTGGGCATAATCTTAGTAGTTTGAGAACAAAACTGATTATTCTTATGGCCAAAAGGTATCCAATAACAACCTATCTTTATAAAAGTTCTTCTGTGGGTTTCCACTTTTTCTAATCTTTCGCTTTTGCCTTTTTGCCTTATTTGCACGATTATTAGCATTAACAATTTTAGCTGGGCATTTGACAGCATTAGACAAAGCATTCACACCACATTCATGATTAGCAAGCGAAATTCGCAGACATCATTACAAGGTTTGCAAATAGTATCGAATTGAATTAATTACTGATGCGCCTAAGGCTAATACTTGAATCAACACGATTCGTTTTATTCAACTCAAGCTTAAAGTTCCTAGATTGGTCTTCTACTCTCTTCCAATGCACATTCTTAGCTTGCAAGGTCCTATCATTCCTTGTATTGTCTTGAGACTTTGACTTGCTTGCTTTAATGTCACGATTACTCTGTAGAGGAATGGAAACATTAGTTGGTTGATCTAATTTTTGCATTCACGAACTTGATGTGAAGGATCGAAGTACTAGAAGGCACATTAGTGTATACTTTCTTAAGGCGTGATTTGAGCTTTTTGAGGCACACTGGCGTTCACTTTCTTAGTACTAACATCACGGAATCGAACTACTTGAAGGCACATTAGTGTTTCCTTTCTTAAGGCTGGGCATAGAACGGATTTCCTGCTTGGAACTAGGCATAGAACAAGGCATCACAGCTTTGCCTTTTGCACCTAAGGTTAAGGATTTGGGACATGTTGCAATTACACATTCTAGCAACTCTTGAGATCGTTTGGCATGGAGGCAAGCAAACCTAATTTCACTATCAAGAGGTTTGTTAATGAAATCCTCTTCGACAATCTCACGGAGACATTCTAGACTATCCTTAAGGTGAGCACGGTATTCATGAAAAGCATGTTCATTATTCCTAAGATGAGGAGGAATATATTTAAGCATCACGGTGTATTTGCAGTCTAAGGGTGACTTTGAGACAACATTCTTATTGAAAACAAGTGGCGGTTCCCATTTCCCGACTTCAGATTCTCAATTTCCTTTTGTAAAGGCGTTATTTTTTCGTTGTTTTGGTCACGGGTGACTTTTATTGAATCATATAACTCTTTAAAATGTCGTTTAACTTTTTCATTTTCTTCTAGAAAACTCTTGTTTTCCTTTTGTAAGGCATCAACTAAGTTTTGAAGATGAAAAGTTTGAGAATTCGGAGAATCTAAAGGAGGAGGCATTTGGGAGCTTGTCATATTGTTCGTTTGACCCTTTAATTGAGAGATTTGGGCTTTCAACTTTACGATCGTGTTGCCTTGAGCTTGAATCATTCATCACGTTTGTTAATTTGCTGCATCAAACTCGGAGCATCTGAAGATGTCTTGATATTTGAAGTTTTGACATTTTCTTTAAGATGTTGATATTTTAGTTGTAAATTAAAATGCTCAACTTCTAGTTTAGAAAAATGTTTAACCAAATTGTCGTGATCATCCAGTTCAATTTTTCGTTTAGTTTAGAATTAGTTTTTCAAGCTCAATGACACGATCATGGGAGACTTTGAGGCCACGATAGTTCATGAAATTTGGAAGCATTAATAGAGCAATTTGAAGCAGTGAAAAGATATCTTGAGCAACACATTCAGTAATAAGAGTCTCATTTAAGGTATGCAAGTTCTTCCTCTCAATCTCATTATATTTTAGTGCAGGCTCATAATCACTAACTTCAACTACCATTGCATCAAATTCCTTTTCCATTCCTTTGATATCAGTTTCTATCCCCTTTTTAAGACTCTCAAAGTGATCTTTTTGAAGTTTAAAGAAAGGCATGACCTCAGTTAAATAACATTCTTTCATTTGCTCAAAACCCCTTTCTCCTTCCGTTATACCGTGGGTGTGATCCTTTTCTTGCAAGTTTTCTCAAAATCAACAAATAGTTGAAATATAACATATTGGCTAATTAAGGTCTTGCTTTTAGTGGCAATTGTTCTAGGAACAAGATGCATTGGTGTATTAGGAGGATACCACATTCGCTCTAGGCATTTTCCATAGGGAGGGTTTGTTTCAACAATATTTTCGACTTTACGCTTATCTAAATCCTTTTTCGAGAAAACTTGTTCGGGAGTCACAATGTGCGAGGCTTAAACATGTTCCAGGAAATCCAGTTTTCCTTCTTGTAGTCATGGGGAGTGATAATTATTTTTTTCTCTTTGCATTTAGGATCATCTAATTTTTTTTTCATCCTTTCCCTAGTGACTTCATCGATTCTTATCTTCCTCGGTGCACTCAAATAACTAGGTTTCGTCTAGGTTTAAGAATCTCATTGCCATCATAGATCACACTTTGAGCATTTTAGCTATCTTTAATACCTCGGGGTTGGGTTTATCTATAATGGGAACACTATGCTTATCGCTTAAAACTCTATGTTTAGTGACCATGTGAGCGGTCTGAATGGTGTTTCCTTGTATGTACAACTTGTTTTCAAGTTTGTTTTCAAAGTTTTCAGATTAGAAAAATCTCTCAAGAGTTTTGATTCCTTTGCATTAAATTCTTGCTTAAGCATTTTCACATTTTCTTGAAGTTCTTGTTTTTGCTTAGCATTTTAGAAAGCTTTTCTTGTAAGGAATTTAACTCTTGTTTTAATACTTCTTCTCTAAAATTACTTTTCTAATGGTATGCGCTTGGGTCATCCATTTCCCTCGCAGTGGTCAACTCAAATTTTGCTCGTTGTTCATAAATAGCAACACGTTCTTTATAGGCATTTAGTTCAGAAATTACGGAATCATCGGGCACATGCGGTGTATTCATCAAAAACATAGTCATTGTTGACTTTAGAAGATGCATCACTTGGTACACCTTCACTTTCACTTTGTTTCACATATTGATCATATGGGATAATATCGATATTACCCATATTTTCAACATTTGATTCAATAGTTTCAGTTGATTGTACTTTGTCATGCATCTTTTGCACATCGGCATAATCGTATAGTTTTAATACCTCAGAGATGAGTTTGTCTTGGGATGGGCCAGCTAGTGGTGAAGAAGAGGGAGAATGTGCTAAAACACATACCTTTTAGTTATCAAAAGCCCGACCCCAAAATAACGAAAAGCTGTTTGATTGCTAATATTTGTGGATTTCTTGAGTTTGTGCTCATAGCAGTCTGGATATGAAAACAGCAAGGAACCAAATCCCGGAACATAAATCCGAGCAAGGAGATTAAGAGAGCTTAAGCGTAGGAAGATCAAATTGAGCATTTATAAAGATTTTATTCTCAGGGATGATTTTTTGGAAGTTTTAATCAAGTTTGAAGAAATGTCAAAAAGCTGGCCCCTGACTTTCATTTGTGAAGTGATCCTTCTAGTTTCAAAAGTTGCAAATTGGCCCTTGCTTTATTTGAAGATTGGCAAAGATGGTCCTTGGAGGAGGATACTTTCGAATTACATGTTTGGTCCACGGATTTTCGACATTTACATCTTTGGTCCCTATGGTTACCTTTGGATCATAATACTAGTCCAATATTAATCCTAAGTCCAACACAAAACTCGACTAGCAATGGAATTCCACTACGGTCAATAAACAAATCTAAACACCATGATATACTTGTGGGTTATCCATAGCTACCACTTTTACCCGTTGGTAAACCCCGAGTCAAAGCCCCCCAAGCGGTCAAACCTTTTTGATTTATAATAAATAATACCAAACGTGCCAAACAGTGTTTCTTCCCCAACCCAAACAACCCATTTACCTGAGTTTACCACCAATTACCCACCCCTATTTACCCAATCCTTAAACCTCGTACTAAGAATCTTATCCACCTTCTAGACACCTCACGACATGTCGGATAAGGCATAGCGTGGACAATTGGAGCTATCCATTGGCGGAAACACCTCAATGGGTGAATTGGAGCATTGTGATTGGTGGTGATGACAATGGGATGATCTTGTGGCTGTGAATAGACTTCTAGGCTCTTCCAAGAGGATCCCAAGACCTCTTGATGGCTATAAAAAGACCCTCTTGGCTCACATTGAAATCGTCCAATTCCTTATGTCTTAAAGGAATTTTGGCCATTTCATTACTTGTCATTTACATGTTTTCGTTTAGTGTAAGCCTTTAAATTTAAGTTTGTAATCATTTTTCATTAATGCAAGTTTCCTTCATGATTTTGATTAATTGTCATTTAATTCGAATTACTGTTAATTAAGTGCTTATTATTGTTTCATCTAACTCACAGAAGCTTCTATAAGCTTTTGTGAGTTCATGGTTTCTTAAAGCTTCTCTAAAACTCAGTTTTGCAAAAAGTCAAGAAAAGTCAACTGATGTCAATTTGGAAGTCAAAAATCAGTTTTTGTTTAAATCCTGGTTTTAATGGTTAAAAAAGTTGAGTTTGATGCTAATTAGTTCATGTCACTTCTGTTCTAGTCACTTTTAATCATGTCTTAAGATTTAAAAAGAGTTTTTGAATGTTAAAAGGAGTGTTTGGTTTTGACAAGTTTTTAAGAATTTCAAAGGTTTTAATCATTAAATCTTAGTCTAGTGGGTTTAGAATCTGTTTTTAAAGCTTTTCTTATTCTAGTTTTAAGTCTCAAAGTTGGTAAATGTGTTTCGAGTGTTTTACCAATTCTGTCAAGAGATTTGAACATGTCCTGAGTTCCATCAGATCTCATTCATTTTCAAGCATTTAAGTGTAATGAATTTGTGCTTATTTGTGTTTATTCAATAGAAACTAGTGTAGTTAAGTATGTTTTAGCTTATGAGAATCTGTGGTAGCTTAAATTGTAGCCTGCAAGTGCTTTCCTTTCATTTCTGTTTCTGCATAAGGACTGCACATCAGTACACTATTGTTTCAACAGCCTTTAGATTATTGATCTCTAATTTCTTCACCTTAGGTCCTTATTAGCTGAAAATTTGGATATGTAATCTCTGGTTGGTGGTCTACTGATATCCACTTTTGGTTTTCTCTTTGAGCTTATTAATAAGCAAGTTGCACAACTTAAACAGTAATTATATTTTGCTTAAAGAGCAGTTTGCATCAATCTAGGTAGATTGCACCTTAGAAGTTAGGAGTAGTTGCAATAAGTTGTTTTAGAGTAGTTTTAATATTACCTAGCTTCTGTAATCAGTTGGTGCTGTTTAGAGCTTATTTGCTTATTCTTAAGTGCTTATTTCCCATACAGTTACACTACAGCTCTATTTTCTCTCACATAAGCCCATGTTTTTATATTTTTCATAGCTTTAGAATAATATTTTAGAATTTTCTTGAGTTTTTCATAATTTTTAGTCACTGTTTAGTATTTTTCATTATTTAATTCAGTTTTTAGGCATTTTTAAATAGCTTTAATTGCAATTAATTCAGAAAAAGTTCCAAAAAATAATTTTTCAATTTTCCCAGTTTAAGAAAAATATAAAAAGCATAAAAAATATTTTTCCCTATTTTTTTCCTTTTATTTGGTATTTTTCACAATTTAAATTAGACTTAAATAGATTTAAATTCATAAAAAATAGAAAAATAATCAGAAAAATAAAAAAAAATAGTTTTGAAAATTCTCTTAGGTTATTTTAGATTTTATAAAAATAGATTCATAATCTTCCCTTTGATTTTCATAATTTTTATTATTATAATTTAGATTTAATAGTTAATAATTAGTTTTTAATTCTAATAAAATCAAGAAAAATCCGAAAAAAATAGTTTTAATTCACAAATAGTTTTCAAATATCATTTTTAGAGTTATAGTAATTTTGGATCATATTTAGGATTTAGATTAGACGTAATTGCATTTTATTTACGTTTCATTTTAATCGCGTATTTAGGATTTCCCGTAGTGTAATTTCCCTTTTATGCTTCCCTTGCCCCGTAGTTTAGATAACTTCATATTATTTCCTTCTCTTATTCAAATCCCGATAATCGCGACGTGAGTTGGAAATTCCATTCAACCCTCGTTCGGAACGATCTCGGTGCTCAAACCTAATACGTTTGAGTTACCCACCGTACTACACACTTCTTCTCTATTATTGATCTCTTCCCGGAGAATCAAGACCTTGGGAGAAACCATTGGAGAAATACTAGCCATAAAAATTGTGTGTGCCGTAGGTCCATCATCCACATCAGAGTCGTATGCATCACAATCAGCGACTTGAAAGGGATTCTGATGATTGTGACCTATCTCCTGAATAGGCTGCTCATCCACATCTGCATCATAGGTCTTGGCATTTCCCTCAGCTAGAAACAGCAATTCCTCTTCATCCAAAGCAGCACCATTGTCCTGAGCTTGTACCAGCATCATCTTATCTCGGTAATCAGCATTCTGTGGGACGCTTTGGAGATGTGCGCTTCTTGCAATGTCCCTCACCACCACAGTTATAGCATTTGACCGGCTTAACTTGACCTTGGTTACCATTCCTTCCTCGATGTCGATTGCCAACATAACCTCTACCAGCTCCACCTCTTCCCCTGATCATACTTGCTCTTTCCGAACTGGTTGCACCACGATCCTTCCATCTTTAACAGGGCTTGATGTGTGGGTTAGATGCTGTTCTGAGGTTGTTGTTGGTTTGTGGGAGAGAATTCATGTTTTGACTAATCAGAAGAGCTAGTTTATTAATGAAGTTACCCACGTGTGCATCAGCATCAGCTTGTTTGAACATAGGATCGGGAATGAGTTTGTGATTACCATTACCCAAGGGTATGACTTGTGAAGCTTTGGTTGTGATTCGATGTTTTAGTAGAAGGCGTTGAGTCATTAGACGAGCTTGTCTCTCCCTCGTTGGTTTTGAACTGATTGAGAATCAATTTTTCAAACATAGCATGTCTCTCATTCTGAAGGAGGAAGGCATAGAGTTGCTCATAGTTTGTATTCTTCAATCCTTTAGGGAGCTTCACAGCGGTGACAAACTTGTGCCATTCGGGATTCATGTTGTTCACAAATTTTGAGTTCAACTGAATGTTAGGCATAGTCATTCGATGTTCCTAATGTCATTCACTAACTTATGAAATCTCACATAATACTCATAGACATTCTCATCTGGTTTCATCTTGAAGTGTTCAAATTCGTCATAGAGTTGGGATTCTTTGTCTTCCATAGTTAATTCTGAACCTGAGAGAAGCATCTTAACATTATCCCAAACTGCCTTTGCATCGGTGTTGTGATTGATCAGCTTGTAGATGTCTTTAGGAAGACCTTGAAGAACAATGTTTGAAGCCCCGATATCTGCATCGAATCTCTTTTTCTCCTTATCATCAAGCTCATCATACATTTTAGGTCTGTCCATTCCGTAAAAAGGAGTACCATCTTCATTAGTATCAAGTATGTCTCTAGTCGTCTCAACTCGATATGGTCCTTCATCAATGGATTTAAGAATGTTGACACCATTTTCCTTTCCAAGGCAGAGTAAATCTGATTCGTTGAGCCCAAGAATCGTAGTCAGTTCTATCAAGCATAGGTGGACGAGTATCTGACCCAGCTGCTTGAACATCCTCTGCAACAGTGGAGATGATAGTAGGAACGTTGGTAGACATGTTAACAGATAATACGGGATTTTATAACTCTATGATTAAACCGAGAAATAGATTCTTTCACGGGATTTTACTAAATCAAGAGAAAACCGTAAGCAATCACCCAAGTCGCTAGAAGATAATGCACCAAGTCGCTAACACTTAATTCGCTACACCACTAAGTCGCTAGAGTCCCAAGTCGCCAGACAAATGCAAGTCGCTAAGTAGTAACTCGCTAAGGCTCAAGTCGCTAGCAAAATATTGGCAGCAATTAAGCTACTCAAGTCGCTAAAGATACAAGTCGCTAAAGAGCAAGTCGCTACCACCAAGTCGCTACCCGTAGTGGAGAGTCCACTACTTGTAATGTAACTCGCTAGATCTAAGTCGCTAGGTCTAAAACTGTAACTCGCTACAAATTTGTAAAGCAAGTCGCTACGAAGAAAGTATTCTGTGTGTTAAGTCGCTAGCAAGAAAAAACCACATAAACATCACTTTTCAATCCAAAAACAACCCAACCAAGATGATTCAAGCTTACCAAATGAAAACCTACACACTTGTGATGATTCTAAACATAAAAGTACTAACAAAATCCAAACTTTAACACAAGAAATCAACCAAATGATGCACAAACCACTAAACTTTTTCAAACTAAAAAACCACCTAAAAACCACTAGAAATCCAAAGATGTGCAAGATATGATCTAACCATGGCTCTTGATACCAATTGTTAGATATAAGTTTTCACATACACATCAAACCATAACAACAAGGTGGCGTATAAGTGGAATTCTAGAGAGAGAAAGTTAGAGGTTTAGGGAACTTTAGTGAGAGAAAGAAAAATTCTTATTATGAGCTCCAACTCTCTACCTTGGGAGGTAGAGAGTATTTATAGTCTTACATAAATCGCCACACAACGGGCTGTGGATCAGGCATACAGTGGGTAAAGACCCGTCCGTCCTCCACGGTGTTACTTAACAAAATACTACTTAACTAAATATAACTATGACTACGAGCATTCTAACGATTACATATACTTGAGGTGACCGACTCTTTAATACCGGGAATTTCTAATTCCTAACACTTAAGAAATTTGGTCTTGAAGACTCAAAACCAACCAAGACACCCATGTCTTCGGACACTAAACTTACCAAGGATGAGGAAGGTGAATCGGTAGATAACACTAAATATAGAGGAATGATTGGTAGCCTACTCTATCTCACGGCTAGTAGACCCGACATTATGTTTAGTGTTTGTCTATGCGCTCGCTTTCAAGAAAATCCTAAGGTATCACACTTAGAAGCTTTGAAAAGGATTTTTATATACATTAAGGGAACGACATGTTTAGCATTATGGTATCCCAAAGAAACGGGTGTAGAAACTATAGTGTATGCCGACTCGGACCATGCCGGTGACTATGTCGATAGAAAAAGTACAAGTGGTATTTGCACTTTTTCCAGACATTGTCTCACCTCATGGTTTTCTAAGAAACAAACGGCTCTAGCAATCTCAACTACTGAAGCCGAATATGTCTCAGCCGAAAAAGCATGTCAACAAGATCTTTGGATGAAGCAAGCTCTCGTGGATTACGGAATTCATCTCAACGAGATCGTTATATTTTGCGACAACAAAGGAGCTATTGATCTCAGCAAAAATCCCGTTCAACATGCTCGTACCAAGCATATTGAAATCCGTCATCACTTTCTTCGCGACAATTTTCAAAAAGGAAACATTTCAATTGAGAAAGTATCCTCCGAAGACAACATTGCCGACATTCTAACCAAGCCTCTCAAACGAGAACCATTTAATCTTCTTAGACTTGGTTTAGGGCTAATGGAACCAAACATGTAGTTAAAACATAGTCTAAACCTTAGAACAAACAAAACGAAACAAATTAGTTTAAACCTGCTACTGTTCCCACGGCACCAATCGACAACAAAGATGGAACCAATTATTTGGTGTCTTCTGGTTCGTGGTGACAACAGTAGAAAAAATACTACCTACAAAACATCTTCTTCCTCACAAACCACTTTACCAAAACGTTTCAACATCATACCTAACTCATTGTTGACACTTTCTCACCCACTAATCACTGAAGATAACATCATTGTAAGTATCCTAACTACATTTCATCTCTTAATTCTGAGTCTAGGATCCCAATTTGTGCACAAAATCATTACATGGGGATTATGTATATTCTTGTACAAAACATGGATTCAATTGGCAAATTGCATAACTAGTTATTGAAATTAGGTACTACATTGTCACATTGCATAAACAAATCATGTTTCCCACTAATCAAAAGATAATAACTATAAGGCCTAATTCTAAATAACCAAACACCCCATGTCAAAAATTTTGAAAAGATTCTCACTTGTAGGAAAACAATTTTTCATTGTTAATACAAATAGAAATGTAAATTTTCATCACTTGCATAATGCTCTTGAATACTAAAGGTAATGCATAACTAATATGCATTCTCGGGTATATTCAAATGAAGCCACATTGAATTAGGAGCGTTTGAGTTATCTCATGCCGTTTGCCAAACACCCCCACTAAAACCCATTTTATGCATAAAATGAGTCGAGATAACCGCAACTCCAAATCGTTTTCATATAGGCACACAATAGAACCAAAACACTAAGTTTGTAATTATTTTTAACATGTAAATTCTTGCTCATAGGAATAACCATGGTAGCCGCAAGATTCTATGATCACAAGGACACTCTTAACTACATTCCCAAACATCACAAAACCAAGGGCCTTTCCAAAGAACAAGTTGAAATCTTTAAGAGTCTTGAGCAAAGATACTTCCATGAGGGTAGAACCATTAGTCGAAATCTTTAAGAGTCTTGAGCAAAGATACTTCCATGAGGGTAGAACCATTCACTCCTCCTTTTGTCGACGGAACCAATCTCCGTCAAGAACTTGCCACCATTCACTTTGATTGTCTCCTTGACATCGATGAACCCATTTGCCCTAGGTTTGTTTTAGAATTCTATGCTAGTGTTACGGCTTTCATTGATGAGGATGATGAATTTGGTCTTAGGTTTAGGATCAATCAAAATGACTACTCCATCTCCTTAAGCCAATTTTCTCAAGTGCTAGGAGTCCCCAACCAAGGTACACGTGTCTATTCGGATAAGTGGTCATTCACTATCCTTGATGCAATCAATGACCACTCTCTTCCCTACCAAACTCCTTTAGCGGATAAGGATGTCATCCGTGAGCACCTTTTTAACGAAAGGGCCGCTCCAACCTGTGTCACCCGAAATGGAAAGGAAGTAAACTGAGATCCATATGGTATGGAGCTCAATGAGCTTAAGCTCAAATTTAAGAAGTAGGAGGAACTCCTTAGAGCCAATGTCATTAGCACTATAGGAAATAGGGACCATATCAATGCTTGCCTTTGTCACATGCTCTACAACTTGTCCACCCGTCAACCATTCAATTTAGCCTACTATATTTCTAGGAGAATGATTGACATTCCAACTCAAGGATCGGTCGCTCTTCCTTACGGGATGCTCCTCACCCGTCTCTATAGAGCTTTTGCACCCATTCCACCAAGCCCAAAAGGGTTGAAGCTTGAATATGCTCTTATCCCTCACATTTTTGTGCCCTTGAGTGACGAGTGAGTGGCTAAGACTAAAGGAAAAAGGGCAAAACTTCCAACTCCATCATCATCATCATCAAATAGCTCCGAGGACGGTCTCCCAAATTCTCGCCTTCCACCTCAAGAGTACTATGCATCTCTCCCCGATATTGAGAATGAATCGGCGGAGTTCAAGTAAATCAAGGGGATGTTCAAGTGCCTTGGTAGGATGATAACTAAGATCTACAAGAAGTTGGATAAGTGAGGTTCATTTGAAGAAGTGTTTGGAACAAGACAATAACTATGATGTATGATAGAATTTGGTTGTTTTTAATTTGTAGGATGATAATATGACTTAAAACAATGTTGTATGCTAACCGGTTCATGCAGGAGGATAGCACAAGTGTGTTATCAAATTTTATCTATTTTCACTTATATGTGAAAATCGTTAGCCCTTGGTCAAAGTCTATGCTCCACTATGTTTGTATATGTGTTATTGATTTTTCCTAACTAGGAATGATTAATGTCACATGTTTTAAGCAAAATTTCAGGTTTCGGAGAAGTCCCCAACACCTAAAAATATGGTCCGTGTTGATTTCTGGTCGGTACCGTCTGTTATGTATTTTGGTACCGCCGTACCTGTACAGGCGGACCAGGCGGCACCATTTTAAGGGTTCCGCCTGTGTAAAGTTTTGGTGCCTTGGATTCTACAGGTAATTTTCTAAATTTCGTCTATTTCAACATTCCAAATTACCATACATTGCTTCTAGGTTAATCTTAACTAGTTCTTACCCATATTAGAACTAGTGTAACACACTTAGGCATATAGGATATCCATTTCCCACCAAAATTCAAAAAATTCAAAAAAATCCACCCAAGGAGCCTTTTTCATAAAGGAAGGAACCAAAAATTTGGTTCCTTGCAATCCGTGGGTGATCTGATTCTAAAGATCCCATCACCATTAGAACACATTTATTGCAAATATTTGCCTCTTCACTCCATCCTTCTTGTATGGATTGACTTGGGTGATATGACTAGCATTAAACCCACTTCAAAATCATTAGGAACCTCATCTCTTCTATGGTTTAACATCAAATCAAACACACTTCTCCATAATTTTCAAATCCTATAAATTAAGAGCTTTCACCATGAGTATCTTCACACCTTCTCAACTCTCATCATCTACTAGCAACAACTTAAGCCAAAATGACTAAGTCTTCACCATCAACAAAACCTTGCAAAAGAACCGCTAGAATGAGTGTAAGACCTTGTTGTTTTGTCAACATAAACTCCTCTTCCGAGTCATCTCCATTAACCATCTCATCTCCCATAAGAGATGACACAACTCTCTCTTTGGCTACTCCTACACCACCTCCACAATCACCTATCATCATCACTACTCCACCACCAACAAAGATTCCTAGCTCACCACCACCGAATCCTATCCAAACATCAAAATCACCATCACCTCCAAAATCTCCAACACTCATCCCATTAGAATTATTCTCTACACCAGCTACATCTCCAAATCCTTTTTTGGAAGACTTGGAGGACTTGCCTCCTAGGCCCAATCATCCACCACCACTACCATCTTTTGGTACTATTGAGCGAATAGCTCATGAGTCTCCACGTCCATCATTTGACCCAAACGCCCCGTTAGGGCCAAGACCTCTTCTTTTCCATCCCATCCACAAGGAAATCCATGGTCCTTTGTATGGGATCAACCACCACCTACAACATCAATGCCCTCTCATATAGAGGACATTGAGGAATCAATGTGGGATGATCACCCCAACAAAGAAGATATTGAAGCCAAGCTCAATCATCTCCACCAATTTTCCAATATGGTGGATTCGCATCTTAGTGATGCCATGCAAATGCAAAGTGCTTTGCTAGCCTCCATAATCACAACTCCAAACACCAACACCAACAACTCCACCATTCCACCGCCACAAAACCATGAACCATACTACCATCCTAGACATGGTTGCTCCAATTGTGAGCAGACCGCCCAAATCACCGAAAGGACCCGGGTGATGGTCCATGAGCTTCAAGACGAAATGAGGTTCATCCTCAATCACATCTTAGAGCGCATCAATGTTCTTACTCATCCACCACCTCAACAGGAGGGTCCTAGTTTATTCTCTTTAAGCATTTTTATTTTTCTAGGCTTTTCTTTGTATTTTTTATTTTCTAGGAATTTTTTTTTCTTTCTTTTCTAGGATTTTATTATTGTACTAACACTTCATTGTGTTCCCTTTTCATGATTCTTATATCATGAAAATTTTTAACAAATGAATGGCGTTTCTTATATTTTTGTTGATTGTTACATGATGTTTGGAAATACTTGTGATGATGCTAATTACTAACAATTTTTTTGTAGCTTTTTCACACTCCATGTATCTTTCTCTTGGCATCCAATTTAGGGGGGGCATTGGTCAAGGGAGAGATAATGGATCGGGCTCATTACATATTCCGCCTCGCATCTTTTTTTTGTTGAGACAAAAAGGGGGAGAAATATATAGAACTTGGTTATATTTGACTTTTATAAAAGTCAACCGCATACTTTGACTTTCTGAAAAGTCAACATCATACTTCAACTAATGAAGACTTTGACTTTCTAATAAAAAGTCAACTGCATACTTTGACTCTCAGAAAAGTCAACATCATGTCTAAATTGGACATACTTGCATTATAATTCTTATCTTTCAAGTTCTAAAACTAACATTTTTATAACTCTTGTACAATCTTTACACCTTTTATAAAAATAAAATTAATATTTTGTCCTCAACAAAAAGGGGGAGATTCTTAATACAAATATCGTCATTAAACGTTATTTATATTTTATGATCTTTACCTAAGTTTTATTAACGAAAAAGTAATTTAATTTTTATAAAGCTTAAAGCTTGTCAAGTTTAATAGATATTAAAACAAGCTTTTCAAATAATATCTTCGTCACTCAAGCATTTACATTTTGATTAATCATATTTTGATATGACTCTAAACCATAATGTATGTTAGTATTTTTAGTTCAAGAATGTTTGGTTTCTTAAAACAAAATATTACATATGTATTTTAACATATTTCTAAAAATAGAAAAATAAACACATGACATCATGTAGTGCATCATTGAAATCCTTAGAAGATTTTACTAGATACTTTGTGTAGATTTAGACTCTACATATCTTACACAATCTTGGAGAGATATGGTTGACTTTGGTAAGATTTTGGTGATCTTGCTGTCAGACCCCGGCGGCGCCAAATATTAACCCGGACGGAACCCTTTTGAGGGGTCTGTGGTGCCTGCTGAGCATTTTGGCTATAAATAGCAAAGCCAAACCAAGTTGTTTTTCATCCCTTTCTATTATATTCACATACATTCCTTCTCTCTAACATTTCTAACTCAGTTTCATATCATATTAGTGATCTCTTTTGTAGCAAAGAAGATCAAGGCATATTCAAGCTTCAACAAGTTGTTGGAAGTCTTGTTTTTCTGTTGTTGTATGATCTTGTGTTGATTCATACATCATTGTTGTAACAAACCATCATAATCCTTTGAGTGTGAGTGGTTAGTATTTTAGTCCTTAAAATTTGTGTGTGGGAGTGGTTGTACCCCTTGAAAAGAACTCGACATCTAGCCTAGTGTCGGAAATAGTGTGTAAGCAAAGTGTAAAGGTTTCTCCGCCGGTGAAAGGAGCTTGTTGACTAGTGAAGTTAAACTCTCGAGTGTGAGACTCGAGGAGTGGAGTAGGGCAAGGAAAAAGAGTCCTTGTAGACCGAACCACTATAAACAACTTGTCTTGGTTTGATTGTTTATTTCCTTATCTACTCTTTATATATTGTTTGCATATTGATTATCATTCACTAACATATCTAAGATAAATATCAATTGATCTTTCAATAAGTTTCAAAACAAAGTTTTTAATCGGTAAACTATTCAACCCCCCTTCTAGTTTTCCACAAATACCTTGTAAACTCTCTTTTGAGGGTGTTGGTTCTTTCATAATAAGCATAATCCTTCTTTATATCGTGTGTGTGAAATTTCCCTCCATCTCTCCTCTCTCTCACGTTCTAAGATACATCTAAACATACTTCTGTTCATGTTATGGTGACCTAACATTCTTTAAAAAAATGAGATTTCTTATTAGTGCTTTGGATATTAAAAGATGGGAAGAGATCTAGTGAGAAGAGAAATTGAAATGAGAAGAATGAGAAGAAATTTTAGCCACACATTTCAAATGAGAATAAAAAATTTATGGGGAGATGCATATGTTTTTGTAGGTGCATCTAAAATGTGCGGCTATAGTTTCTTCTCACTCTTCTCATTTTAATTTTATTTCTTATTTGATCGTAACTCATTAAAAAATATTGGAGATTGACTAAGACGACAAGGCATTGGAAAGAATACTACGCATTGAAAGTCAACGAGGAAGATGAAGATTATTTATTTCAACTATAAAAGCCAAAAAGTTTCCCCAAAAAAAAGTTACGAAAATAGATTAAGTTAATAGATTACTTAGGAGGTAGTTGTTAGAATATAAATAATCAAGTTAATCAATACTCCTTCGTGCCAAATTATAAATCCACTTCAATTTGCACAAAGTTTAAGAAATTCAAACTAACTACTTCATTCATCAATCAAATATCTTATCTCTTCACTATTTTTTTTAATGGTTAGAAATATAAAAGTGGACATGTATTTTCAAAAAATAAAAACATAGGATTATAATTTGAGGGAAGAACTAGTATAAGTATTATTTTTGTCATTTTTATATTTTGCGCCTTATCACTATGAATAGTGGATATTGATTTGTTTTTTAATAATCACTTCATTTTACATATATATATATATATATATATATATTATAGCTCCTCTTTTCATATTTTTTTTTTCTTAAGAAAGAAGTATAATAAATAGAGATCTCTGAAAGCCTCTTTTCAAACCCTAGATCAGTCTATCTTCTCCTACCTTCCACTTATCAACTTACCTTCAGTTTCCCAACCCAAACCAAAAATATGGCAGTAGGTTCCAAGGTGCTACAAGATTGTTATGTTCATCTTGAATGATTCTTGATCAAAATAATTATTCTATTTTCTATGAAAAAGTAGGGAGACTGAATCTTAATTTAGATTAGGAAATTTCACCCTTTTTTTAAAACATAAATTTTTGGGTAAATAATCTGTGTGATTTAGGATGACATAAAGGATAGTATATCATTATATTTTTGCATTTATTATATATGATCCAGATTATTTATTTTTGTAAGTATATACTTATGTTATGGTGTTTATCTACACGTACATATTGTTTGTAGCTCACTTTTAGTCTATGCAAAGTCTCTTTTGTTGTTTGGCGGCACGTTGTTTGTAATTGTAGTAACTAAATGATGGGTCTATGAAACGTTTGTTAGGCCAGCTAATGTGTCAGTCATATATGGTTTAATCAGTCACATCCGACATGAGTGACATATCAGGTTGTCTAAGCAACGTGTCATATGTATTTACGTTTCCTTTATTTAGGTTTAAGCTTTCTTCGTATATTTTGTTGGTGGTAATAATTGTTAGATTCATAGGTTGTGTAAGTATCTGATATTTTATTGTATCTACATTATGTTTTTTTATTACTAGATAAATGGATAATTATATAGTCATATTCATTTGTTCTATGTGTATATTAGTTTTTTATTCCCTGATATTGTTTTACTGAAATCCTTGGTTAGTATATTATTTGATGCATGATTTTGTGTATTTTGGGGTGCTAACAACCATGTCTAGGGGATAAACATGGTATGCCACACTGTTTTGTGTTGTGTTTGAGTAGTTTGTAGTTTTGATGTACCAAATATACTACAACACGACAGTGTCTATGGGTTAAACATGGTTTGTTACACTGTCAATTATTGAAACTAAAATGTTTAAAACGTGCCATAATATATACGTGTACTCATTGCATATATATGACATGAGAATGATGTACGCCTTGGCATGGCAAGTTACTACATTTTTAGCCATGATAGACAAAAAATTTATGTCATATGAAATGGTAAATGAATGGTCATACTAATTATAAGAAGAAATCATGAATCTAATAATAGGGCAGATTAAACCTACAACTATCCGCGTCTTGACACTGCAGGTTACTAGATTTGCAGCCATGGTAGACAGACCCTCTTTTTTTGGTGTTTTACCTGTCGGGCGCTCATATACAATTTATTTTTAGGTTTCATTCATTGCCTTTGTGTTAGGAATTGGAAATTCTATATTAAAGTGTCGGTCACACCAATTATGGTCTAGCATATTCTAGCTCGTAGACTTGTAGTTATTTACGTTATTTAGTAGTTAATTAGTTAGTTTGTAGCGTAGTTTAGCGTAGTGTAACACCGTGGAGGAAGGACGGGTCTTTACCCACTGTATGCCTGATCCACAGTCCGATAGGAGGACGTAGTATTTGTAACTATAAATACCCCTTCCATCCTTGGAAGGGGTGGTGCTTCTCAATCTAACATTTCATATTTTGTAAAGCAAGTCTCTACCAAGAACACCCACTCACTCTTTCTCTCTCTAAAACAATGGCTTTCTTGTATCACCACCATCCAAGACCACCCGAATCATCAACACAATAATATTTAAGATCCTACAATTGGTATCAAGAGCCATGGTTATTGTGTTGGGTTGATTTTTTGTGGTCTTGTATCTTGTCTTAAACTGTTTTGGTACTTTTTATTGGTCGGAAAACGTTTTTTCCTCTAATATTGTGGTATCCAGTTTTATCAGTTATTGCATCTTTTGGTTAATGAAGTCTAAACCTGTTTTGTTTCATGAATCCAAACAGTTTCATATTACTTGATTTGTGTCATCTTTATGTCCAAACTGCTCTTTATACAATAACTCTTGAAACTTTTTGGTTCAAACCCATGAAGGAACACGATCAAATGGTCAGTCTATGCAGTCAAACAGGGTAAAAAATGAAGCAGGTTTATGCTTTTTCTGGGTAACATACTTTTGTGACTATTCTTTGTACCAAACTCGTGATGATTTTTGGGGTTATCTGGTCAGTTTTCATGGTCAAAATGGGCAAAATGAAGCTTTATAGCAGTCTTTTTATTTTTTCTGGGTTTTGCCACTTGGTCGGAAAAAAATGGTCATTATGTTTCTTAATAGCGACTTGACACAAAATCTTGTAGCGACTTGACTCATAAAAACAAAAGCAACTTGTGTGTTTTGACACATAAACTCTAGCGACTTGGAGTATTCATAATGACTTAGCGACTTGTTATTCATTTTGGGTAGCGACTTGTTATTTAACAAGTAGCGAGTTGTGTTTTTGAAAATGTTAGCGACTTGACTCATGACCCTTGAATGTAGCGACTTGACTCATGACTCTTGACTGTAGCAACTTGACTCAAGACTACGGTTAAAGTACTAAAAGGATGAAGAAGAATATGACTCGACCTCGACCACAACCAATACCTTTTACCAATATACATCAATCGACCTCTGTTTTATAACATCATTTGGTCCAAGGTCAGCAGTAACCGAAATGAAAAGATTAAGTCTCAACTGTATCGATTAAACCATCTTCAACTAATAACGAATTAAAAAGAACATGACACAAATCCAAAGACAAATGGAAGTGGTCTAATGACACAAAACCAATTTCACAACTCAATCAACTTGAAAACCACAAGACCCAATCTCAGATTTGTTTCAACGTTTCCCTTAATCTTTATAAGATTTTTTCCGTTAAACAATTATCCTCACTGATCCATTTGAAGTTTTGCTTCTTATTGTATATTCGAAACTGGTTTCAAATGATTTTTAACAAGATTGTTAAAATCAGTTTGATGTTTCGTTCCTACACACAAAACAATGAAATTGTCACACCCCCAATTTACCTGTTTTGCAGCGGAATGGAATTCTTGGGGATTGACTGTCATAGCACCACATCACAGTTATATTGAACGACCTAAAGTGCCGTTTTAAAAACACATCGTTGGATATTTCATAAAAACATTCAGAGTACAACATCGGTCCCAAAAAGGTTTACAAAATTTGCGGAAATACAAATATGTTACAATCCAAACGATGTTTTTGAAAGAGAGTGCCATAATGTACAATGATGTAAGTCGACGCCGCGACTCAAAATGTGGTCCCTTAACCATGCCATGCGAATGTCTTAGTTACCTGAAAATACATTGCTAAAACGGTCAACAATAATGTTGGTGAGAAATCATAGGTTTATGTAAATGTTTTATACGACTACGCAAGTATAGATCAGGCATGACAATTATGTCACGTAAAAATGTTACAATTGCTTAAGCGCATGATACCGACGCTCCGACTGATGTACGCCCCAAAAGAGTGTCTTGCCAAACAACTCTAATAATGTTCATGAATGAAATGCATCCGTAACATGCAGTTGGGATTCACCAACCCGGATGGAGGTGTCACCCTCGATAGATCTATCCACTCACACACGCTTGAAATTAACGGCTCATGCATTTGAAATGGGGACTTTTAAATGGCAACTTTGTAACTCAAGCAATGTAAATGAATTTAACATACTTGGTATCGTAATAAAAATGTTGTGCAATGTATTCTCCCCAGTAGGTTTGAAATAATGTAAAAACTTGTAAAACGGGGCTATGAAAACTCACTTGGTAAACTGGAGTAATGGCAAAAGTGAGTACACCGAGGTATAATGTGATGCGTTAACCGGGACCTATAACGAATGATATGATATGTCATGAGTTGCAATGTAATGTTATGCATGCATTTCGTATGTTATTTATACCATTTGCGGGTTTGAAAATATTACTCATCGTCGAAAAATACTCTTTTGACGTTTTGACCCTTTAAAAATGACTTTACAAGTTTTTACGTCAAAATGTCATCCTATAATGGTTTTATAATGATTTTTGGTGAAATTATCACTTTTCGTCGCAAAACAATGTCGTCGGAATTTTTATAAAAGTGACAAAAATGGCTTTGGAAAACTAGTCGTAAAATGGTGTACGTCGATCGTTAGAGAACGAACTCGACTGTTTTGGAAAGTTTGTATCGATATCTAGAAGTTTCAGTTCAGGAGTTTTCGTCCAAAAGGTCTCGGTCATAAAGATATTAAGGGTTAAGGATAGTGATTTTGGCTAAAATTTGTGCAGAAAATGAGTTTCGGCCAAGTCTGAACATCCGTAATTAATGTACTATAACTCCGCTTTACAAACAGCTTGTTGTTTTGAAAAATATGGCCGGTGAACTTGATTTTACTAGAAGACATTTTGTTCCAAAAAGTTTCACAACCTCGTTAAAAACAGCCTCAAACAGGGACGTTACAGCTACTAAAATACTTGTATCGTAAAAATAATATAGATTTTCAGAAAATAATAGTTACGGCAAGTTTATGAAAAAGTGCATATCTTTGTCGTTTCAAATCCGTTTTCTACGTTTTATATGTCTTTAGCTTCGTATCGAAGTAAACTAATATATTTTTGATAAGTCGAAATAATTTATGAAGCTTAAGGCTCGTTTTTGACCCGATCAAACTAAAAACAGCTTGCTGAAATCCAGAAAATAATATATTTCGTCGTCAAACTTTAAAAATCCATAACTTCTTCGTTATAAGTCCGTTTTATTCCGTTCAAGCGGCCACGGATTCGTTTTAAAGTATATTTTCTAAATATCAAGGCCAAAGTTTCGTACCAAATGTCGGATTTTCCAGAAAAATGAAACAAGGACAGAACAATATATATACGTATTGAAAATAGTTTTTCTCGGACAAAACCTATTCTAATCCCTTCAAATCAACTCCAAAGCTAATCTAATCCTACCATACACCTTCTTAGGGTGTCATGGGTTCCTAATCACCA
Source organism: Chrysanthemum makinoi (assembly GCA_910596185.1). NCBI lineage: Eukaryota > Viridiplantae > Streptophyta > Magnoliopsida > Asterales > Asteraceae > Chrysanthemum > Chrysanthemum makinoi. Next base: position 80,328,292 of record OU343221.1, on the reverse strand, counting down.
TCAAGACCAAAGAATACCAAGGAATATTTATAGGATGACCAAATATGTATATATACTCAAAAATCATGAAATAAAATGGTATAAATCACATATCATGCATACTTGCTCCAAAAATGAAAAGATGAATATGAAATGATAAGGAAACATGAAAATGAAAGAAACAAGCTTACAAATGAATATGATGAGGTGTAAGTAACAAGGATTAACCTAAACACCCTAGGTTTTTATTTCAAAACCTTATAAAGAGTGATAACTAGATTGATATAACACTTGATCTAGCAAAAATTTTTGATCCCTTTGAAACCTTGATGATGACCGGTTTTATGGAGCAAAGCAAAGAGAAAAAGAAAACTTCTAATACTTGAAGAAATAACTTGTGAAGTGAATGAGTGAAAGAGTGTTAAGTTAGACTTTATGTACAAGTTGTAAAAACATGTAATAAATGTACCATGCACCATTAATTGACAACCCTCCCCCTTGGTCGGCCAAGGGGGGAGGGACCTAGATATATTTTTTTTTTTTCCTTTCAAATCTTGTATAATATGTATATATTTGTGTAATATTAAGAAATGTGTAAGTAAAGTGTAGATATTATTAACTTGTAGAGTAAATGGTAATTTTTGGTGCAAGTAAGTTTTTAATAGGTCAAAATAGAATGAAATGAGATAATAAAAATTGTAAAATACATTCCTTGTGAAATTTGAGTGATAAAATAATTATCGTATAATTTTTAAGAAAAACGACGTAATACTTAAACTTTAACGATTTATGTACCAAATAAATTTGAAACACTAGGAAAACTAAAAATATAGTTTTTATGAACTAAATGTAAGTTTAAAAATACGTCGGGATCATTTTTGAAAGCAACGGATTAAATATTCAAAATAATAACCCACGCGATAAAGTTTATTAAATATAAAAATTACGCGATAAATGTGAAATGAATTGTCATGAATGAATTAATATGAGATGCAAATGATGTCAATGAAATGTAGACTAATCTTAGTCCATATGAAATGTACGTGATGCTATGATCATGAATTCGCCGCTAAACCTTCAAGGTTACGCGAATTTGAAACAAGTAAACCAAGTTTACTATAAATGTTGAAATTGTAAGGCATGCATTGTGTCGAGAAATGACCTGAAAGTACGGGTTGTCACATTCGCCCATCCAAAAAGGAATTCAGTCCCTGAATTCAGTTCGTGTTGGTCTATCGAATTTTTGAGTTTGTGATGAATATCGAGGAGAGAAGACATGGAGAAATGTAGTTACGGTTGTCGATGATTGAGAGTGCATAAAACATCGTAGAAGAGAAAAATATTGGATGAATCTCTCATATGTAACACTTTGAATTGGAACATGTGAACATTTTGATTGCACTAAGATTTATAAATAACCGCTCCCAACATAACATGATCCCTCCAGAATTAGACATAGTTAGCTAGGCTATGTATAATTAAGGAACGATGATGTGACGTTCGGTTTAGTTGTTATAACTCTCGATGCTTACAAGGATTTAAACCGTGTCATTAAAATGGTCGATAAAGTAAAAAGAAGTAACATTCTCGTAAGTGATATCGAATCGAAAGGAAATAAAGTACAATAGATGAGAATATTTTACAACGAGTGGTTTATCAAAAGTAGTACATCTTAGGTTATAAAGATTCGGTTACGGTGGAAAATATAAACTTAGTACGACATAGTACATAAGGAGAAATAAGACTGTTAGTTTCCGGACTTCTTCAGTCTTCCGCGTCGTTGGTACCTTGACGAGCTTCTCCTCCTCCTAACATGTATGCCTTCCCATGAGCACCTTCAACTTGTTGACCTTGGTTTTGAGGACATTGATTCCGATGGTGTCCTTGCTCCCCACATTCGAAACATGTAATTATAGTTTTGCCTTTACAATCCCTGGCTAGATGTCCCGGTTTTTGGCATTCGCGGCACTTGGTAGGGCAAGGACCCGTGTGATGATACTTACATCGATTACATAGTGGTTTAGTCCCAACATATCCCTTTCCCTTGCAGTCCTTAGCAAGGTGTCCCACTGTTTGACAGATAAAGCATATACCACATGGACCATTATGATGTAGCGTGCATTGATGGCATCGTGGTAAGTTTCCAGTATAAGTTCTTTCCTTTGTTGGTGCAGTAACTTGAACCCTGGCGGCTTCTTGTCTTTTATATTGTTGTTGGCGATGGTTAGTGTTACGGCTTTGGTTGTGGTTGTAATAACCTCCCTGGTCATTTTCCCATTTCCTTTTGTTGTTGTTGGTTTGTTTGTTGTCGTTGGTGCGGTTATTATTGTTGTTGATGGTATGATTGTTGTCATTGTTGTGGTGGTTATTGTTGATAATGTTTTCCCTTTTCATAACTTGAGTCATGAGTATTTGAGTAATACGGGTAGATTCTTCAATTGTTTGTGGATCGGAAGAAGTTACATCCCCTTGGATATTTTGTGAAAGTCCTCCAATGAAATTTTTCAATAGTTTCTCATTGTCCAAAACCATATCTGGACAAAGAACAGTCAACTCTTGAAACCTCTTGATGTAAGCAAGTCTCGCAGTTTCAGCAGCAGTTGCGGCCTCGGTAATAGCAGCTACTGTCGCTCGTTCTTTCCTAAGTGCCTCGGATATATAATCCTCTATGTACTTTTGGATAGCAGCTGGTGTCATTTCTAGTGCAGCTTTCTTCGACGCCATAATTCTTCAAAGTAAAAGGGAAAATGAGACGTGGTCAAATCCTATGTTAAGAATAAGCGCTCTAAAGAGAAGTGATAGAAGGTGGTAAATTTGAGGTTACTTGGAATTTCTAGAGATCACAATGCCTTAGGGGAAGTTTATATCGATAACCTAATTTAACCAAATTTTCTTTTAAGGGAAACTTATTGTAGGGAATTTCACATATTGTTGAAGCTATGTTTAACAGAATGTTTTACAGCCTCAGTTAGAAGACTTGGTATATCCCTATAGTGTTGCTTCATGGGTAATCGCTTCGTATTAAATCTCGTAACTCGGTCTAGCTAGTACTTATGGAATGATAGAGTTTGGATTCTAATTCAAAATAGTGGTTTGGAATGTCTCGTGATGTCTTAAGATTTTTGTTGAGTTTTGAATCATCCTACCACCTAGTTCTAGTCCTTGTTGGAAATTCCAAAATCCTTTCATTGTTTTCTTGTATCGAGGAATCCTTCTCACAGACGGTATAGGAAATCTTTCCTAAAAGGTCAATCGTCAATTCCTAACTTATCGGTTGAATGAGGGATAAATGGCGTAAGCATCTATAGAGTGTTAATAGAAAGAAGTGTTTATGCACGATATATATCTAATTATAAAATTTTGCTTTCAAACGAGAATAAATAGTTTGTAAGAAAATTACAGTAAAGTTTATGAAAAGGTTTGTAAAACCACTTTATTGAGTAAGAAAGAAACATTTTTATCATTTACATTTTAATAATAAATCTTAGTTGTGGCTTGGTGTTAAAGCAACAGCTTGTTAAGGTGATTTTAAAACAGCTTATATAGTGATAGAAAACGTCTTAACAATGGTAGTGAAATATTTTGGTAAGACACAATTCAGATTATAACATAACTCGTGAAATAATTTGTAAAATAGCTTACAAGAAAACAATTTATCGTTTGTCAAATAATAGAAGATTTCGTAGTTTAATTAATATCAAAATGGTTTATAGATTGGTAATATAATAGTCATTAAAGTAAAGGCGAATAGTCTGTGAGGTAAGCGTACCAAGTTTTATGATTTTAAATCAGACAGTGGCTAGAATAGCTCACTCAAAAGGGTAAAATAGTTTATAAGACCGCAATATTACTTGCAGGAGAAAAAAAAATTTGTAATATAGTTTGTAACTTGCTATTGCAATTGTTTGTTGTTTTATAAAATAATAGCAAATTAATCGGTTTATCATACTATGAGAAAATAGTTTGCAAAGTATCAGTAAAATCATTGTTTATAAAGTATTATTAAAGTCGTAAATTTTGATTTAATGGTACAGGACTAAGATGAAACGGTCGGTAAAATAGTTGAAAGCAGTTTGTGTTAGATACTATGAAGTTTATTATCTCATAAGAGGGAATGTAGGACAAATAGTTGGTATTCAACGTTTTGTTTTGTAAGATAATAGCTTGATGATTTTTCAGAGTAACATGAAAATCGTTTCGCATGAGGATATTAAATAGTTGATAGATTGACTGAAATCATTTGATAAATTGATAATAAAACAACTTGCGTTAAAACTTTATGAAACAACGTTTCTAAGATGGTGATAAAATAGTTCGAAATAAAATCAAGTGAAATAATTTCATGAAATAGTAGCAAGATAATTTGGAATAAAATTTGTTGGATGGTTTGTAGGATACATAAGAGAACCTTATCGAGTAGTAATAGTCTACTAATTGGTCGAGAATAAAGTTGGCCTAACCCCTAGTAAGATAGTGATGTATCATCGTGAAATGATGGAAAATTGGACAATTGGAGTAAGGGATGAAATAAACAAGGTGGTGATTATCGTAGAGATAATAAATGATAAGAATTACATTAGCTAGAAAGGTACTTATTATATGTTCCTGTTGGTGGTCTAATCGTGTTTCAAGTGTAGGAGTAGTAGGCGGTCTAGCAACAATAGCCCCAGAACTCTCACAGTCCTTAAACCTATGAGATGGTGTAGTGTTTGTAGTCTTAGTGGTAGATGGTAATGGTGTGTCAAATCATGCACGCTTCCCAAGCTGCAAGTTAGATGTATGAGTATCGTGTATGAGATGTGATGGTACGGATGTTGCTCGCAATGATAATGATGATGAAAAATAATGACAATGATGATAATGGAATCCTTGTGGTGAGTTAAGAAAATAGGTTCATTAGGACTAAGCCTATAAGTTCTACCCAATGGTATGATCTGTCCCAACTGAGTGATAAAAATTGTCCTGATCCTACAGTAAATTGATAGTGATCGTAATGGTGTAGGTGTAACTTCGTCCTCCTAAAAGGTTTATCTCGGTGTCATCATCTGATGTTATCGGTGATGAGTCAATTGATGTTAAAAATTATGATAGGGACTGACAAGGCATTCTCCATGTCAAAGTGATGTGAATATAATGGGATGGGTATTTGAAGGCATCCATGTGACAATCGGGTTTGAAATGAAAGTAAATAACTCGCAAAATGTGCGTATAAAACCGCATGTATAGTGACTATGTATTTATGATGAAATGATGAGATGCTATGATGATGTAGTTATAGTCTAGGGTCAATGATGCAACCTAGTTCTCTATAACTGTAGCTCTGGTACCAATCTGTCACACCCCCAATTTACCTGTTTTGCAGCGGAATGGAATTCCTGGGGATTGACTGTCATAGCACCACATCACAGTTATATTGAACGACCTAAAGTGCCGTTTTAAAAACACATCGTTGGATATTTCATAAAAACATTCAGAGTACAACATCGGTCCCAAAAAGGTTTACAAAATTTGCGGAAATACAAATATGTTACAATCCAAACGATGTTTTTGAAAGAGAGTGCCATAATGTACAATGATGTAAGTCGACGCCGCGACTCAAAATGTGGTCCCTTAACCATGCCATGCGAATGTCTTAGTTACCTGAAAATACATTGCTAAAACGGTCAACAATAATGTTGGTGAGAAATCATAGGTTTATGCAAATGTTTTATACGACTACGCAAGTATAGATCAGGCATGACAATCATGTCACGTAAATGTTTCAGGCATGACAATTATGTCACGTAAAAATGTTACAATTGCTTAAGCGCATGATACCGACGCTCCGACTGATGTACGCCCCAAAAGAGTGTCTTGCCAAACAACTCTAATAATGTTCATGAATGAAATGCATCCGTAACATGCAGTTGGGATTCACCAACCCGGATGGAGGTGTCACCCTCGATAGATCTATCCACTCACACACGCTTGAAATTAACGGCTCATGCATTTGAAATGGGGACTTTTAAATGGCAACTTTGTAACTCAAGCAATGTAAATGAATTTAACATACTTGGTATCGTAATAAAAATGTTGTGCAATGTATTCTCCCCCGTAGGTTTGAAATAATGTAAAAACTTGTAAAACGGGGCTATGAAAACTCACTTGGTAAACTGGAGTAATGGCAAAAGTGAGTACACCGAGGTATAATGTGATGCGTTAACCGGGACCTATAACGAATGATATGATATGTCATGAGTTGCAATGTAATGTTATGCATGCATTTCGTATGTTATTTATACCATTTGGGGTTTGAAAATATTACTCATCGTCGAAAAATACTCTTTTGACGTTTTGACCCTTTAAAAATGACTTTACAAGTTTTTACGTCAAAATGTCATCCTATAATGGTTTTATAATGATTTTTGGTGAAATTATCACTTTTCGTCGCAAAACAATGTCGTCGGAATTTTTATAAAAGTGACAAAAATGGCTTTGGAAAACTAGTCGTAAAATGGTGTACGTCGATCGTTAGAGAACGAACTCGACTGTTTTGGAAAGTTTGTATCGATATCTAGAAGTTTCAGTTCAGGAGTTTTCGTCCAAAAGGTCTCGGTCATAAAGATATTAAGGGTTAAGGATAGTGATTTTGGCTAAAATTTGTGCAGAAAATGAGTTTCGGCCAAGTCTGAACATCCGTAATTAATGTACTATAACTCCGCTTTACAAACAGCTTGTTGTTTTGAAAAATATGGCCGGTGAACTTGATTTTACTAGAAGACATTTCGTTCCAAAAAGTTTCACAACCTCGTTAAAAACAGCATCAAACAGGGACGTTACAGCTACTAAAATACTTGTATCGTAAAAATAATATAGATTTTCAGAAAATAATAGTTACGGCAAGTTTATGAAAAAGTGCATATCTTTGTCGTTTCAAATCCGTTTTCTACGTTTTATATGTCTTTAGCTTCGTATCGAAGTAAACTAATATATTTTTGATAAGTCGAAATAATTTATGAAGCTTAAGGCTCGTTTTTGACCCGATCAAACTAAAAACAGCTTGCTGAAATCCAGAAAATAATATATTTCGTCGTCAAACTTTAAAAATCCATAACTTCTTCGTTATAAGTCCGTTTTATTCTGTTCAAGCGGCCACGGATTCGTTTTAAAGTATATTTTCTAAATATCAAGGCCAAAGTTTCGTACCAAATGTCGGATTTTCCAGAAAAATGAAACAAGGACAGAACAATATATATACGTATTGAAAATAGTTTTTCTCGGACAAAACCTATTCTAATCCCTTCAAATCAACTCCAAAGCTAATCTAATCCTACCATACACCTTCTTAGGGTGTCATGGGTTCCTAATCACCATCAAGACCAAAGAATACCAAGGAATATTTATAGGATGACCAAATATGTATATATACTCAAAAATCATGAAGTAAAATGGTATAAATCACATATCATGCATACTTGCTCCAAAAATGAAAAGATGAATATGAAATGATAAGGAAACATGAAAATGAAAGAAACAAGCTTACAAATGAATATGATGAGGTGTAAGTAACAAGGATTAGCCTAAACACTCTTGGTTTTTATTTCAAAACCTTATAAAGAGTGATAACTAGATTGATATAACACTTGATCTAGCAAAAATTTTTGATCCCTTTGAAACCTTGATGATGACCGGTTTTATGGAGCAAAGCAAAGAGAAAAAGAAAACTTCTAATACTTGAAGAAATAACTTGTGAAGTGAATGAGTGAAAGAGTGTTAAGTTAGACTTTATGTACAAGTTGTAAAAACATGTAATAAATGTACCATGCACCATTAATTGACAACCCTCCCCCTTGGTCGGCCAAGGGGGGAGGGACCTAGATATTTATTTTTTTTTTCCTTTCAAATCTTGTATAATATGTATATATTTGTGTAATATTAAGAAATGTGTAAGTAAAGTGTAGATAATTGTAACTTGTAGAGTAAATGGTAATTTTTGGTGCAAGTAAGTTTTTAATAGGTCAAAATAGAATGAAATGAGATAATAAAAATTGTAAAAATACATTCCTTGTGAAATTTGAGTGATAAAATAATTATCGTATAATTTTTAAGAAAAACGACGTAATACTTAAACTTTAACGATTTATGTACCAAATAAATTTGAAACACTAGGAAAACTAAAAATATAGTTTTTATGAACTAAATGTAAGTTTAAAAATACGTCGGGATCATTTTTGAAAGCAACGGATTAAATATTCAAAATAATAACCCACGCGATAAAGTTTATGAAATATAAAAATTACGCGATAAATGTGAAATGAATTGTCATGAATGAATTAATATGAGATGCAAATGATGTCAATGAAATGTAGACTAATCTTAGTCCATATGAAATGTACGTGATGTTATGATCATGAATTCGCCGCTAAACCTTCAAGGTTACGCGAATTTGAAACAAGTAAACCAAGTTTACTATAAATGTTGAAATTGTAAGGCATGCATTGTGTCGAGAAATGACCTGAAAGTACGGGTTGTCACAGAAATGAAAACGTATCATCATCTAACTCAATACCTACCTGGGGTTATTCTTTACATCTTGAAGCCTATTCATCATTTTAAAACCATCCTTGTGGCGATTAATGAAGACCTTTGAGCCATCCCTGTAGCGAGGTCATTCTTGTATGAATATATTAATTGTACACGAGGCTTATTGTGGGATGTGATGCTCGTTTATAAGTGGTTATCATGATTAAGATGTCTTTAGCGATTTGGGTTTCTGAGATTGAGATTATTGTTAATCGGTGTTGATTGAGATGAGATTTGAGATGTGTTGGGAGAGAGGATATGAAAGGTGTAGGAGGAGGGCGGACTGTTTGAGAAGTGTGTGTTAGGTTTAGGTCAATTGTGAGAATAATTAGGGTATCCTAATACTTAAAACCGGTTATATTGAGTTGTTAATGGATCGGGTTTTATACTTCATATGGGATTTCGTGAATATACTGGATTTGGGCCTTTTGGTGGACTGCTGAGTCTATTGATTGATCAGATATGATATCCGATTTTTTTTTAGCTAATGATCTTTGAGTGGAAGATTATATTGGGCTGGAAATTATCAAAAGTTATTTACGAATTTTGGCTTAAAGTGTTAGTCAAAATTTGTAATTAATTCTTGGTCCAAAAGAGTGGTACTTTGGTATAAATAAATTTCACGGAATGATACAAAATTCACGGCTTGAGCGATAATCAAAAATGACTACGGAGTTTTTGTATGGCATTACTTACGAGATATTAGCCGTACCGGGTTATCTCCATATGTGGTCATTACTATTAGCCGGTGAATCAAAGGAGGTTCAATTTCAAGCAATTCTCTTGGGTCATTCAACGCCACAGAACGTTTATGATACTTCACAGTCTAAGCAAAATCTATCATGAATATTCAGCGTCAGTCAAATTTTCAAAATGTTTGTGATGAGTCTCTAAATACTCATCATTTTTGTACAATCTAGACTGCAAAAACATCTGAAAACACTCAAAAATGCATCAAAATGATGAAAATATCACAAATCAGTGTTTTATATGTTTTAAATGCAAAAAGATCAAAATCAGATGAAAAACGTATCAAATTTGCAAAATTGGCAGTTTTAGTCCCTCAAGTTTTAAAAGTTGTCAAATCTAGTCCCTGGAATTCAAAAATATGGAATTTGATCATTCAAGGTCCCTGAAGTATTTTAAGTTGTTAAAAATGATCCTTGAATGATTCTTTGGTCAATTGGCAAGAAAGGTCCCTAAACTTTGAAAAATTGCAAATTTAGTCCTTGGATATTTTAAAATGGAAAATGATTAAATTTTATCCTTGTACTATCAAAGTTGTCAAGTTTGGTCCTTTTGATACCTTTGTAAAATGGGCAAGTTCAGTCCATCAAGTTTGGTCAAATTACAACTCTAGTCCTTGTATTACTACTAATACCAAACGGATCCCTTAATTATCCAAATCCAACCCAATCTAACACAACCCAAGCCCAATACCCATCCAACCCGGTCCAAACCCAAGACCCGGTCAACCCCCTCAGTCAAATAAACACCCCCGCGCCTTTTCCTCCTTTCTTCACCCACCTTCTCTACAAACACCTCCACCTCAACCCCCCTCCTCACCTATCCATCCCCCTTGTCCCCTCCACCTCCTCTAAACAACAAATATCCTTAATTGACTAAACCCACCCTCATTAAAGCTCAAGACCTTTTGGCGAAAAAAATGACATATGGCACTTTTGACCAATCCAATGGCTCATAAGTGGTGGGATCAACTGAGAAACAAGTGGGGAAGAATTTTCAGCTATAAAAGAGAAGAAAAAGAGAAGATAGGGTAGTAGTTAGTTTTGTATTTTTATCTTAATGTCGTTTTTTTTAAATAAATGTTGTAGCTTAATTTAAATGTTGTAATTTCAGTGTCTTAGTATCACATTTATGTTAAAGTGTCATTGTAAGGTGTTTGTGATCATCAATCCAAGTTTTATATGAATTCCAAGTTTACTGTGTACTGTGGAGATTTTCAAGTTTCAAAATTTGTATCCAAGATTCTCATAAGCTTTTGTTAAAATCAAAGAAGCTTATTTAAGCTTATCTTAATCTTTGGTAAGGTTCTTAATCAGTTTTAAGCAATTTTGTAATTTGGTCAAGGAAAGTCAACTGTGTATGGCAATCTTGGTTCAAGCAGTTTGGACAGGTTATGGTTGATGCAGAGGTGATAATGGGTTGAATTAGCATAGGTTAGGTTAGTCTTGGGTTTGTTTTATCCTGCAACTCTTGCTGGAAATCTGTGAGTAACTGTCTCAGTTTCAATTTTTATCCAATTTACTTGTTCTGCTCATATCTGTCCTTGTAGCTTAGACTAGTTTCCATCCACTTTTTAAGTTGTTATTAGATTAGTTTTAATCAGTTTTAGTGTCTGCTTTAGTCTAATCAACAGTTAGCTCTAGTTTAATTCACAAAACAATCATTAAAGAGTGTTTGGATGTACTGCTCTATCTGTCTCTTAGGCTTGTTCAACACTTAACTTCTTTTGTTTTATGCTTGATAAGTCCTATTCCACCCATATCTGTCTTATTATTGCCTGCAAAACCTCTCAAAGTCAAAATTACTTCACATTGGTCCTAATCTGTTCACTGTTGAAGATTTTGCAACTCAAAATCTTATTTTGTGTTTGAATCACATAGATATATATTGCAGTAGTCTCATTTCATGTATTCATATTATTTCCAGTCCACAAATCATGATCAAAGTTGGAAAAAGTCAATTTTTCAGTTTTGTTTAGAAAGTCAAAATTGTGAAAACTAAGTTTTGGCCAACATAGGAGTATTTTTCATTTACTCATTCCTGGGTCAATGCAAGTGAAAATTGTATGTTTAAAAACCTCAGCTGGTCTTGTTTCTTATTAGTAATTTTTCAGATTTTTAGCAAATTTTTAGAAGCTTCATAAGGGCTTGTTAAAATGGTACTTAATGCCCTGTGCAGGGCATTATGCCTGCACAGGGGTTTTGCAGCTTTTGCAACTCTTGCATTGAGCTCATGTGAGCTCACCTAGGTCTAATCTTTGGTATACTAAGTCCCAACCAGGTCTAGTTCAAGCCCCAGCTTTTATTTTTCATTTCCAGCTTATCCTGAAGCTTGTGCTTAAGCTTAAAGCTTGTACCCCTTTAACTGTTTTTCTGCCATAAGCTCAAAACATCAATCTGTTGTAATCAGCTTATCAGAGTGTTTAGCTTGTTGTTTCTTGTTTCATTTCAGTTCTCTTCTCTTATTATAGCTTGTTTATCAGTTTGGTAACCTTTGGATTCCATTTGCTTGTTTAAGTGCTTATTTCAATAAGCACTTGTGCTTCAGTTTCAATTCTTCCCACATAAGTCCCTGTTTTTCTAATTTTCCTAGCTTCCTAATATCATTTTAGATTTTTCCTGAAATTTTCAGATTTTTCTAAGTTGATTTGCTATTTTTCTTGATTTAAATTAGTTTTTAAGTATTTTTAAATAGCATTTAATACAAAAAATTAAGAAAAGCTTCAAAAAAATAATTTTTCAATTTTATTAAGTTAAGATAAATATAAAAAGCCTAAAAAGTATTTTTCCATAATTTTCTTGGTCTAAATAGTATTTTCTAGCATTTTAATTAGTTTTAAATAGTTTTAAATTAATAATAAATATATAAAAAGTGTGAAAAATATATTTTCAGTTTTAAAATTAGTTTTATCATATTTTAGATTTTTCTAAATCTTAATTTTATTTTTCTAGTCTTATTTCATATTTTCTTTTATTTTAGAGTATTATTAAATAGTTTAAAATAGTTTTTATTTAATAATAATTACATAAATAGTTTTAAAAATAATTTTTCTTTTCTAATAATTTTCTAGTATAATTAGGATTGTAAAAATGTATTTTTCATATTCGTAGGTATTTTCCTTCTTTATTTTCACGTTTTATTTTGTACGTTAACGTAGTTTTTAATTTAAACGTAAGTTTTAGGTTTTAAACGTTCAGCACTTTAAATATAGTGATAGCGTTTATTTAATATCTTTTATCTTTTTAATTTTCTTAATTTGCATTTTTAGTCGCTGTAATTTATTAACTTTTTCAGTAGTGTAATATTCAATCCAAATCCTTTCCGATCACTATCCTTAGTGATCATTCTATCGTCTGATCAAGTGTTTGCACACCATTGAGTCTCCGTGGGACTTAACGACCCGGGAATTCACTATATTCTCCAGGACTTCATTGCATTTGTGTTTTAAACAGTTTTAAGCTTCTTACGGTCGGCCATAGAATTGTAAAATCCCGTAACGATGGAACCATCCTGGAGAAAGGAAAGAGTATTTCAGGATCTCTTCTGATGCTGGTGCTATGGTTTCTACTTCGAAGAAGGGATAAAAAGAGTGTACTTCATGAATTGGATGTGTGTTTGGATATTCGTCATGGCAGTTTGGTTATTACATAGTTTTACGGGGTAATGTGCTCTTAACCATGGTCGGGATGAAAACCATTATCATAGTTCACTTAAAATGTCAAAGGAGGCTAGATTTGAGCTTTTAACCAAGAAGATGTGACAACGGAGTTAATTCACTATTATTTATTTGAGGTTGAAGTGAAATATCACGGGCGAGTGTACTTAGTATCTGAAGGTATCGGGGATGGTTGGATGAAGATTCTTCATGATCCTTGTTCGAGCTTATTATCAAAAACAAAGACTTGGAAATCCAGTTATTGTTGGGTGTCTTTTACCTTTTCTTTTACCACTTGGGGGAATTGGGCTCTTACCACCTCAAAATAACTATCACTTTAAGGAGTTACGTTGTAGTGCTCAGTGTCACATTCAAGTGTGGATTTTCAAGAGGTGATGTACGTCTTATACTTGATGGTTGGTTGGATGAAGAGTATAGAGTACTTAGAGATTCAATGGAGGATGAAGTCTCGGCACCGCTCTTTGTTACATATGTGCAAGTTTAAGTCACGAGTTCGGGTTAGTTTACTTTAGGGTCAAATTCATCATATTGGGTTTTCTCCATCAGCTGTCACGACAAAGAGCCTACTGAATGATAATGGGGATGATTACATGTTTTGCCAAGAGATGATGAAAAGAGAGAGATTATGACGTATGAACACAATAGTTCATGCTTCGTACTCCAAAGAAAAGAAAAGTGTACGTTTCAGTGCGCTTTATCTTCAAAAAAAGAGAAATCTTCTTATGACGTTTGAACACAACAGTTCAAGCCTCGTTCCCTAAAGAAAAGAAATGTGTACGCTTCAGTGCGCATTATCTTCGGAAGAAGAGAAATCTTCTTATTATGACCATTCTCATCAACATGCTTCATGCTTTTTCCATGCGCTTTCAATTATCAAGTGAACCGGACTATCGTTGCTAGTAATCTTATTCCACTTGCTCTATTATAATGACGATGGCGACATAATATGCAACCTTTGAGGGGGAGAAGTGTGAATAGACTACATTTGGATGATTTCACTTATTCAATCAAGAATGGCAACTCCGTATGCAATTCTTGAGGGGGAGAAAAAGTGTGAATTTACTACATGGTTGATCGATATCTGAGAATATATGGTCAGACGGCTCCTAACTCATGTAAGAACCGATCTTCTTCTTATCGGGTCATCGTTACATGGAGTTTCTTCTAAGAGCCCGTTGGTTGACATCTTCACACAGGCTGATATGATTAATGAAAAAGTGCTTCCAGTTGCGGGGCTGATTTCCTTGATGAACATCTTTCTGTTCTTGTTTGATTGGGAGGGATTTGATTTAAGGGGATTTTCTATTTGTAAGTTAATGGGAATGCATTTGGTGAGTTGAAGATGTTGACTTTCTATTCCCCAAATGGACAATCTTGAAGAAGGTCGAGTCTACAGTCTGTTCTACATTTTCTGATGAATGTTAGAAGACTAAAGACGAGTTGCATTTAATTATCTAAAGACTTCTTCAGATTCCGGTCACTCATCATAAAGATTGTCAGTTTTGGGGAGAGCACTAATTGGGGGAGAGTTAAATGTCTGATTTAATCTCCAATTAGACTTGCTCACACATTCTTCAGCAAGTTGATTCTCACAAAGACTTCAAGCGATCTTCTCAACAGATTTCAAGTACATGGGCTTATAGTGTGTTGCTGATTCTGAAGTGTCAAAACCAGCAAGGGGGAAGGAGACAAGTATCTAAACGAGAGTAAACTTGATGAACTTAATTATTCTAAGTGATTGAAGATATCCTGGGAAGACGAATGTCATGACCGCAGAGAATCTCAAGGTTTTACTCATCAAGGTTTTTAGTGTTATTATTCCAACTACGTGGGGGAAGTGATGTTAGAGAAAGTTTCTGAAGATAAAAGAGGTACACAAGTATGACATATTCAGGGGAGATAAATATATAACATGAGGGAGGTTTTATCAGTTATTCTTTTGGTGAGAATGTGTGTACTTCGGGTTCTTGAGCTTCATACACGATCATCAGGGAAGAAAGCCATTGTTTAGCACAAACATTGGGGAGGTGTTTTGATTCGTTGTGAAGTGAGTGGTGAACAAACACAATTATCAACGTATACCAAAATATCCGTAAAACTTGACAAATCGACCTTTTAGGAAAAAGGTTAACGTATCAAATCCTACGGTTGTGATAAAAGTGATACCGGGAAAGTGATTTCCCCGGGTCGTGTCCCAACGAGGTGTGAAATTGACGGCGTCGTTGAGTATCCTGATAAGGACTTGAATAGGTTTTTAATGATTTTGGATTTGATTACGTATTCTACAATTTAATGAACGGGAAAGTAATTAAGGCAAGGGAACCCTAATAAACTAAAAATAAACTATCACTAAGCCTAAGGAATGATAAAACGAAGCTACACTAAGTCCTAGGGTGCTAAAACGCAAAAACGTAAAAACGGGAAAACAACCCGAGCCATAAACGTAAAAATTTTGCAATTTAAGGGCTACGGGTGTGAAATCAATTTTCCTACGTTCTATTTGTCTAAAAATAATTTTAGAAAAAGACCGGGTATTTTTTTGACTTTTAAATTATTTTCTACGAATTAAAAACTAATTAACACTAATTAAATGATTAAAAATAGTAAACTAATATAGAAAAATCTGAAAATTTCACAAAAACTACTTTAAGTATCACTGATTCTGAGAAAATTAAAAAACGTGGGTGGTGCTTTGTAAAATAAGCAGGAAATAAGCTAAAAATAGCTTATGAGCAAAACTGCTTAAAAGGGGTAAAAGGTTTGTTTGTGTAAAATAAAACAAGACAAGTCCCAAGGGCGCGTTGGTTGGGAGTGTGTGTGTTGAGGCTTTGGTTTCTGAGTGAGGAGAGTGACCTGGGTTCGAATCCCACAGGTGACTCTTTTTTGCAAATAATTTTTTTTTTTTTCTTTTTGGGACTTGTTTGTAAGGACACAGTAAGATGTTTGATAAAAAATAAACTTTTAGAAAAACTTAAATTAAGCTGTAAACCACTTATGCTTCAGCAGACATAAACAAGGAATATGAATGGGTCTGTTTGGCTTAATGACAGCTTCTAAATAAGAAGTTGTAACAGCTAGCAAGCTGATTATTCTGAACAGTCTACATCCAAACACTCTACACAAATTGAAACACCATAAACAAGTATCATGCAACTGATATACCAAGTGGATTTGCCAATGAGCTAACACATGCATAAATGAACCAAAATGAGTAGTAAGATAGAGCAGAAACAACCACTGGAAAAGAGAATGGATGCAAAATTACACTAGGTGGAGCAACAGTTGGTGATAAAATCTATACTAAGGAATTCCTAAGCTAAACACTCGAAAACAATTTAAGCAAATAAGCATTAACAATAAGCGCTGAAAAGCTTCTGTTCATCTAACTCTAACCTATGGGATCCTAAACCTTCCGAACAAGACCAAGAGGCATTCTAAGAAGCATAAAAAAATGGTGAAGCTGCTGTTGGAGGCTAAAACAGTCTCAAGAGGGACTGTTTAAGCCAGGCTTAACTCAAATAAGATGGAAAAACTTGAAAGCTAATATCTAACTACTTATGACGTCTAAATCTAATCCTAATTCTACTATGAAGTGAACTGAATCTACGCTAGAGGAAGGGAGGAAGCTGACGCTTTGCTGTCTCAGTTACAAACAACCCAACAAGAGCGGTCTTTAAGGTTACAAATAAGCTACAAAGAAAAAGTTCTAAGCTACTCTAATAAACCAGGAACTATAGGCAACTATACTAAGCTATAATTATCTGAAATGAACTTAATTAAACTAATTTATACCACATAAACTCAAGCAACAGAGGATTCTAATTATCACTATTAAACTGACAATATCCAAACTGATCTGAACAAACTACTTGAGTGATTAACCACTGAAACAAGCTTAGTTAAGCCACCAAAAAGCTAAGTGGTAAAGACAAAGTAACATGTGGTGCAGCAGGTGTAAAACAGCCAACAGTGGCTTCTTTGAGCTTCTTTTTAAGCCCAAAAACAAACTTCCAAGTCAGAAACAAGCTGCAATAACAAAGTTAGACTAGAGAGGATTTAAGATAACCACATGGAAGCCAAGCATAAACTTGAAACAACTTGAAATTGAGCTTGACTTATCTTTGAAAACTTAATTAATGACTAACAAGAACACTTTTTAACACAACAGAGTTAGCAATAAGCACAAAAGCATTAGGAACTTAATTACATATAAGAAGAAAGTTTGAAAAGATGGCTTAAAGCAAACTTTTTCATTAACTAGCTAGAAAACATTACAACTGGAATTTAAAGAAAGCTGGAATTGCGATACTTGAACATTAAAGGTTACATGAAGTTTAAAATGACAATGAAAGTTAAAACGGAGCTAGCAACTGATAAAAAAAACTAAAAAACTAACTCTCCTCGTCATACAATGGCTACAAACTATTTATACTACAACTTGAAAGCTAGGGTCTTCTTCTCTTCACTCTTTCATTTGTGCTTCTTTTGAATTCATCCAAGCCATCCAATAAGTAGGTATACTTTGGGAGCAATCTGAGCCATTAGTTGGTGCTTTTAGACTTGGATTACCATGGTGGCAGTGGAAAAAGAGGAGGGAAAATATTAGTGGGTTTGGGATTTGGGTATAACTGGGTAAAAGGGTGAAGGTGGGTTGAGTGTTTTGGGATTTGAGGATTTTGGGTAAAGATGGGTGAGGTAATCTGGGAAGCAGAGAAAGCTAGGGTTTATGGGAGATGGGGAAAAAGAGAGGGAAAGGAGAAAGGGTGTGGGTCGGGTTTATTTGGCTGGGATGGGTTATTTGTGTTGGGTCGTGGGTTTAAGGATTGATGGGTTTATTTAGTTTAATGAATTTGGACATAGGTAGTTTAATTTTGATCCAATTAATAACCAAGGGACTTATCATGTATAATCTGAAACTCAAGGGACCAGAATGAAATTCTGAAAAGTGATCCAAGGGCTACTATTGATACTCTCCAAAAATCCAAGGGCCAAATCTGCCATTTGTGAAACTCAAAGGACTAAACTTGTAAATTTCCAAAATTTATCAAAAGGATCAATTTTGACAAGTTTGAATTACCAAAGGACTAAAAATGTTCATTTTCCAATTTAAAATGTCCAGGGGTGAATTCTGTCAATCTTTGAAATTAAAGGGACTAAAGTTGCCATTTTTAAAAGTTGGGGGACTGAAACTGCCAAATATGCAAACTTTGTTCGTTTTTCATTTGTTTTCGATAATTTTGCATCTGAAACATATAAAACACAATTTTGAGATATTTTCAGAATTTTGATGCATTTCGAGTGTTTTTTAGATGTTTTGCAGCTCAAATTTGACCTAAAATGATGAGTGAATAAGCACTCATCAAATCCCCACACTAAAACATTGCTAGTCCCTAGCAATCTTTTGAGAAAACTTAATGGATTTGAATCTCTTTACCAAAAGCCATTACTTCTGAGTAGCCAATTGTTTCAGTTCAAGTAAGAACTATGGTACATTGATAACCATATGATTTTGAGCAAACCACCACTTTCAACAGGTTTGATTTGTCTTTACCGAAGCCGCTTGTTTCTGGACTAGCCAACTCTTAGATAATATACTATCTTTGGTGAGCTGATTACCAATTATGGTTTTCAACCGCCTTTACCACAAGCCATAAACTTGCGAGCTAGCCAACTTTTCACTAATTAAAGATATGGTGAGTTGAACACCATACAATTTTGGGCAAATTGCAAGCCGTCAACGGATTTGAGATATCTTTACCAAGAGCCGTTGCTCTGGATTAGCCAATCCTTTTGTTTATTAGACATGGCGGACTGATAACCATAAAAAAAATTTTGGCCAAAAATGGGGGAATAAGGTGGTAATACATATGATAAAATTCGCGAGAATTCCCCCCCACACTAGAAATGAATATTGCCCTCAATATTCAAAGTACCGGCTGTTATGCCAAAACATAGAACGTAAAAGGGAAATACTACGGCCATTAATCGAAGATTTTTTTTTTTTTTTTTTTTAGAAAACTTATATACAACAGCGGGGGGCAACTCCCCCACACTAGGGTGGTAGAAAGTAGAAAGAAATCAGAAATATGGGTGAAAACCCATATAGTTTGCTACTGTTTTTGTTTCCCGAGTCGCTAGCTTGACTCGACCCGGAATTCATTGGTCCATGGGGAAGCAAGTGGAAGAGAAAATCTCCATCGGACTTTCATTCAAATAGTTTGGATAAACATTGAATGTGATGAAAGTTCCACTCCGATGAGATAAAACCGGCTCAAAAGAATGAGAAATGCCGGGATCAAAGATGGTATCTTCACTCCCGTAGGAGTTAAGACATGGAGAAGTCATGGGAGGAGAAGGCAAAGTGTCAATTACTTGACAACAGGTGGGATGGGTGGGCAAAATATTAGATTGAGGAACATTAACGGAATGTTCAGAAATCTTATCCACCACTTTAGAAGTCACAACATCCGTGTTGGACTTAAGAAATATCCGAGAGTGAACTCCCTTGAAAGGTAAGATACCGGGTTTGAAAACTTTATCCTCGAGAGAGGAATGAACGCAAGTATCAACCATGGTAAAATCCTCAATGGTGGATGAGTTACTCATGGATGAAAGGGGATGTAGAGAATTTTGCTCAAAAAGCTCATCCTCAATTCCCGGAGGAAGAGGATCGATGTGAGCGAGTTCACCGACGAACTCCTCATGGAAAAGTCTACTCCTTTCGGAAGGAGGAGGCAATTCAAATGTGGACGACTCATACCGGAAGAGAAAGATGAAAAGTGGAATGCCACTACTCTCTTTTCAGATGAACGTCATCGGCGGAATACATCAAATTCCGAAGAGAATCATTGGAGAAAGCCTCAAGTTCGGAAATGTTTCGGCTTTTCCAAGATAGAGTCACTATCCACAACGGGATAGGACATGAAGCTGGCTTAGCACAGAATTATTCGATCTTAGAAACGAGGAGATTTACATTGAACAATTTTTCACGGAGTATCTCGTCCTCAATTTCCGTGATCATCGAATCTTCACCTCCTCTAAGCGAACTAGCTCAGAAGGTAACTCCTCGACATAATCGATGTCTCCATAAGATAAAGAATCGCAAACGGTACAATCGTTGTCAGAATCGGAGAACATCTCGACATGATCGTTTGGGATGTCAAGAGGAGGAGAAGAATCATCATCAAGAGGCTCATCAAACATATTACTGGAGATAACCTCGGACTCACTTGGGGTTGGGACAAGGTTCTCAACACAAGACGGTTCCGTTTCCCTGAATAGTGCTAAGATGCTCGTCCCCCATTAAAAGATTATCCGACGGTTCTAAGGTAGATAGGCAAGATAAGGGCGGAGAGTGGACATGTGCGGTACTTTGTGGGCTTGAGATATGCACCTTGTCCTTTGTCATCTCCCAATCTTCCTCATCCTCGTCATCGAGACGGCAAGCTTCGTTAAAGAGGAGAAGCTTTTGAGCTGCTCGCTCATCGGCTAGTAATCTTTCGTTGCGAGCAGCTTGTTCCTCGGAAAGTTCTTCAAGAATTATACGAGGAAATTGATCGATGACGGGAAGTTGTGGGGGTTGGACATTGTCAAAACTGGAAGTGTTATAACAAGGATCGGGTCCAAAGTAATTATGATTCCACGATTGACATTGATAATCATCATGAGGACCCCCACACTTAGCACAATGAGGGTATTGGGGAGAGAAATTTTGAAACGATGTTTGATCATTGAAATGATGAAAATACGGTTCTGGTTCGTATAAATTTTGTGGAGGGTAGTTGAAATTGTTTTGAGGATAATTGAAAGAGTTTGGGTTTGAATCATAAGCGAATGAATTCTCGGCATAAATCGAACAACATCCATTGACAAGATAGTTTCCACACCACTCGCACATACATTTGTAACAACGAAAACCTTGTGGTAACAAGTCTCCACAACCGTAGCAATAATTTTGATCAAACAAAGGTATTTCGGGCTCGGAAATAGGAATCGAGGGTTCAACAACATCACAAAATGGAGGTAGGTTATTTTCCGAAGTTGAATCTTGACGAAGTTCAATTAAGAAGTTTTGAATCATGTCATTTCTGACCCTAAAGAAATCTTCGGTAAAACGTTCTGAAGATTCCGGAGTTGGGACAAGTGGTGTGCTCTTAGAGCTAGCAAGTTCCACCACTTCCGTTATGGTCTCCGGTGTTTGAACGAGTTCATCGTAATCAATTCTAATTCTCGACCTTTTTTCATCGGCTTGAATTTGCTCGATTAGATTACGGGCTTTAAATTCAAAGAAATCGTCCTCGTAACCCTCGGTGAGTGCTTGAGGTAATTCCGACGTTTGAACGCGTTTGTCAACATTAGAACGTATTTCGGGTTGTGGCGGGTGGTCAAAATAACCTTGAAAAGAATTTTTTATGGATAATTCGCACACATTGCAAAACTCGCTTGAACTAGGCCTTCCGCACCGCTCACACACGCACTTGTGACAATGATGTTGATCTTTTCCATACAATGAAGATGATCGTCGTCATTAGAATTAAACATATAGAGGGTTAAAGAGATAGAATTAAACGGTTTTGAGGTTAAAGAAGAGTAGAATCAAACAGTACGAGAGGGTAAGAGAAATAGAATCATACGAATAAGAGGAATGAGAAAAATATTTTTGTATTTTTGGATTTTATGAAAAACGGTAACTTCACGAGGAAGGATCTTCAAGTCACTAATCGCAAAAATCACGATATTGTCGCAACACACCTCCCCGGCAGCGGCGCCAAAATTTGATTCGTTGTGAAGTGAGTGGTGAACAAACACAATTATCAACGTATACCAAAATATCCGTAAAACTTGACAAATCGACCTTTTAGGAAAAAGGTTAACGTATCAAATCCTACGGTTGTGATAAAAGTGATACCGGGAAAGTGATTTCCCCGGGTCGTGTCCCAACGAGGTGTGAAATTGACGGCGTCGTTGAGTATCGTGATAAGGACTTGAATAGGTTTTTAATGATTTTGGATTTGATTACGTATTCTACAATTTAATGAACGGGAAAGTAATTAAGGCAAGGGAACCCTAATAAACTAAAAATAAACTATCACTAAGCCTAAGGAATGATAAAACGAAGCTACACTAAGTCCAAGGGTGCTAAAACGCAAAAACGTAAAAACCGGAAAACAACCCGAGCCATAAACGTAAAAATTTTGCAATTTAAGGGCTACGGTGTGAAATCAATTTTCCTACGTTCTATTTGACTAAAAATAATTTTAGAAAAAGACCGGGTATTTTTTGACTTTTAAATTATTTTCTACGAATTAAAAACTAATTAACACTAATTAAATTATTAAAAATACTAAACTAATTAAGAAAAATCTGAAAATTTCACAAAAACTACTTTAAGTATCACTGATTCTGAGAAAATTAAAAAACGTGGGTGGTGCTTTGTAAAATAAGCAGGAAATAAGCTAAAAATAGCTTATGAGCAAAACTGCTTTAAAGGGGTAAAAGGTTTGTTTGTGTAAAATAAAACAAGACAAGTCCCAAGGGCGCGTTGGTTGGGAGTGTGTGTGTTGAGGCTTTGGTTTCTGAGTGAGGAGAGTGACCTGGGTTCGAATCCCACAGGTGACTCTTTTTTGCAAATAATTTTTTTTCTTTTTTCTTTTTGGGACTTGTTTGTAAGGACACAGTAAGATGTTTGATAAAAAATAAACTTTTAGAAAAACTTAAATTAAGCTGTAAACCACTTATGCTTCAGCAGACATAAACAAGGAATATGAATGGGTCTGTTTGGCTTAATGACAGCTTCTAAATAAGAAGTTGTAACAGCTAGCAAGCTGATTATTCTGAACAGTCTACATCCAAACACTCTACCACAAATTGAAA
The DNA here is from genome assembly GCA_910596185.1 of Chrysanthemum makinoi. NCBI lineage: Eukaryota > Viridiplantae > Streptophyta > Magnoliopsida > Asterales > Asteraceae > Chrysanthemum > Chrysanthemum makinoi. The sequence goes on along the minus strand of OU343221.1, from coordinate 80,305,455 downwards.
CACCATAAACAAGTATCATGCAACTGATATACCAAGTGGATTTGCCAATGAGCTAACACATGCATAAATGAACCAAAATGAGTAGTAAGATAGAGCAGAAACAACCACTGGAAAAGAGAATGGATGCAAAATTACACTAGGTGGAGCAACAGTTGGTGATAAAATCTATACTAAGGAATTCCTAAGCTAAACACTCGAAAACAATTTAAGCAAATAAGCATTAACAATAAGCGCTGAAAAGCTTCTGTTCATCTAACTCTAACCTATGGGATCCTAAACCTTCCGAACAAGCCCAAGAGGCATTCTAAGAAGCATAAAAAAATGGTGAAGCTGCTGTTGGAGGCTAAAACAGTCTCAAGAGGGACTGTTTAAGCCAGGCTTAACTCAAATAAGATGGAAAAACTTGAAAGCTAATATCTAACTACTTATGACGTCTAAATCTAATCCTAATTCTACTATGAAGTGAACTGAATCTACGCTAGAGGAAGGGAGGAAGCTGCACGTTTGCTGTCTCAGTTACAAACAACCCAACAAGAGCGGTCTTTAAGGTTACAAATAAGCTACAAAGAAAAAATTCTAAGCTACTCTATTAAACCAGGAACTATAGGCAACTATACTAAGCTATAATTATCTGAAATGAACTTAATTAAACTAATTTATACCACATAAACTCAAGCAACAGAGGATTCTAATTATCACTATTAAGCTGACAATATCCAAACTGATCTGAACAAACTACTTGAGTGATTAACCACTGAAACAAGCTTAGTTAAGCCACCAAAAAGCTAAGTGGTAAAGACAAAGTAACCTGTGGTGCAAGCAGGTGTAAAACAAACCAACAAGTGGCTTCTTTGAGCTTCTTTTAAGCCCAAAACAAACTTCCAAGTCAGAAACAAGCTGCAATAACAAAGTTAGACTAGAGAGGATTTAAGATAACCACATGGAAGCCAAGCATAAACTTGAAACAACTTGAAATTGAGCTTGACTTATCTTTGAAAACTTAATTAATAACTAACAAGAACACTTTTTAACACAACAGAGTTAGCAATAAGCACAAAAGCATTAGGAACTTAATTACATATAAGAAGAAAGTTTGAAAAGATGGCTTAAAGCAAACTTTTTCATTAACTAGATAGAAAACATTACAACTGGAATTTAAAGAAAGCTGGAATTGCGATACTTGAACATTAAAGGTTACATGAAGTTTAAAATGACAATGAAAGTTAAAACGGAGCTAGCAACTGATAAAAAAAACTAAAAAACTAACTCTCCTATCATACAATGGCTACAAACTATTTATACTACAACTTGAAAGCTAGGGTCTTCTTCTCTTCACTCTTTCATTTGTGCTTCTTTTGAATTCATCCAAGCCATCCAATAAGTAGGTATACTTTGGGAGCAATCTGAGCCATTAGTTGGTGCTTTTAGACTTGGATTACCATGGTGGCAGTGGAAAAAGAGGAGGGAAAAGATTAGTGGGTTTGGGATTTGGGTATAACTGGGTAAAAGGGTGAAGGTGGGTTGAGTGTTTTGGGATTTGAGGATTTTGGGTAAAGATGGGTGAGGTAATCTGGGAAGCAGAGAAAGCTAGGGTTTATGGGAGATGGGGAAAAAGAGAGGGAAAGGAGAAAGGGTGTGGGTCGGGTTTATTTGGCTGGGATGGGTTATTTGTGTTGGGTCGTGGGTTTAAGGATTGATGGGTTTATTTAGTTTAATGAATTTGGACATAGGTAGTTTAATTTTGATCCAATTAATAACCAAGGGACTTATCATGTATAATCTGAAACTCAAGGGACCAGAGCTGAAATTCTGAAAAGTGATCCAAGGGCTACTATTGATACTCTCCAAAAATCCAAGGGCCAAATCTGCCATTTGTGAAACTCAAAGGACTAAACTTGTAAATTTCCAAAATTTATCAAAAGGATCAATTTTGAAAAGTTTGAATTACCAAAGGACTAAAAATGTTCATTTTCCAATTTAAAATGTCCAGGGGTGAATTCTGTCAATCTTTGAAATTAAAGGGACTAAAGTTGCCATTTTTAAAAGTTGGGGGACTGAAACTGCCAAATATGCAAACTTTGTTCGTTTTTCATTTGTTTTCGATAATTTTGCATCTGAAACATATAAAACACAATTTTGAGATATTTTCAGTATTTTGATGCATTTCGGAGTGTTTTTAGATGTTTTGCAGTTCAGATTTGACCAAAAATGATGAGTGAATAAGCACTCATCATGTTTTCTTTCCGGGCATGGTGTGTATTCGGGAGAGTTCTTGGATATTGGTGTACTTCGGGTTCTTGAGCTTCATACACGATCATCAGGGAAGAAAAATTGTTTAGCACAAACATTGGGGAGGTGTTTTCGTTCCGGGCATGATGTGAATTTGGGAGAGTTCTTGAGCATTATACAATGAGACTGACTGCATCAATTCAACTACTTGGGGGAATTGTTCTCTTGACACCTTTTTTGGAATGGATTGCTTCAGACTTCAGTGGTAATGAAATTCGAGGAGATTATTCAAGCATGGGATGATACGTTGCTGATTTATTTTGATGATATAACCCCGAACGGAGAATCTCGATTATCGTTCTTAAAAGGAGCAGCCGGATTTATGATAATGGTGTGCTTCTCTGCGCACCTGGCTAAGACAAGCTTGAAATATAGCTTCAAATCTGCTCATCTAATGGATTTTCGGTTTGGGGGGAAGCTACCAAAGTCTCTCTTACTCAAAGGCTCATGTTCTATCTTCTATTCTGGAGCCTCGGAAGCTTTGGTGGTGGAAGTTTGAGAGATGACGAATTCTATCTTGTAGGATCTTGGTTTATACCAAACACGAGGTAGCCGGTGTTAGGTTAAGGGTTTAGAGAGAAAAGTGGGAGAGAATGGGAACCCTAGAGAGATAAAGAAAAATGTATTATGAAGCTCCAACCCTTTGCCTTGGAGGGCAAAGGGTATTTATAGGGTACAAGCATAGCACGCCTACTTTAGGCTGTGGATCAAGCATACAGTGGGTAAAGACCCGTCCGTCCTCCACGGTGTTACAAAGTAAACTAAATACAATCATAGACTTACTACGACTACGAGCTTTCTAACGAGCATACATACTTGAGGTGACCGACACTTTAAGAACTGGATTTACTAAATCCCAACAATATCCCCCTAAGGGAGGTCACCTCAACTTACAATGATTACAAACTGATATAACATTTCGTTGTTCTTGGTTTCTTTGATTAAGCGCTTTTGTTCTTTAGCTCGTACTCTTTGAATCGTCATGTACTGCATGTTTTGAGATTTCGAGTGGAGGTCTTAAACTGATCCACGTGATGTTTGAGTCTTTGAACCAGCTTTGAGATTATCAACATCCATAAATCTTTGACTCTTCCATTGTGGTGTTGATAGTATGTGATGTTGTGACTTAAGGACCGACATGCTCACATTCTGGATCATGATATCTTCTTATCAGAGTAGCAGAAGCTTTAATTGATTCATGATATTGGCAGCAGCGTTGCAGAAGCATGGAGTGATAATATCAGAGTCTTTGATGCTTTTATCATGATTTCTTTAGAAATGAATGTGTTGTGTGAGCATGCGGCTATGGATTGACCGCTCCATTCTTATAAGCTGCAAACGTCGGGTGTTCCTGCATAAAACAGTTAGCAATAAAGCGCACAAGAGTGTCTTTGATCACTTTTGTTGAATTGAGGTACACGGCCCACGGTTCCCGTTGATCAGATAAGTACCGCCTCGTGATCGGTATAATTCAAGAATCTCCTTGACAGTGGTTTCGCAATGCTCTAGCCGTTCTCAAATTGGAGCGTCTCAAAGAAGACAACACGGAGTGAGTGAACCAGCGAATAGAGATTCACTGATTGATGGAAAATGATTTGAAAGCAATCGTGTATTTAGTATAAAGTGTTTTGAAATACAACGAAGGATTTATGGAAAATCAATTTATCAATCATAAATATCTTTTGACTTTGAAATCACAAGACGCAGTCGCGTCAAGAAAAGAATTTTGAGCACACCGACCGGTTTTTCAAAGATATCCGTCAATCCATTTTCCTGGACAAGGAATGATTCACTAATGAACCGCTCCATTGATGAAGTCCAGATGACACAACAAGTCTTAGCAATACCACAAGGATAGTGCGTAGGACTCTCAAAAATATATTCTCACATTCCACATTGTGTGAAACTGTGAGTCTTCAGGAATTAAGTGTCCTAATGAGATTTATTTGATGATCTCGTGGCTCTATACTCAATTAGTGCTCTTTTGGTTTCCTGTGCCGGAGACTAGGGAGAGGGTCTCCTTCTTCAATATCAACAATCTCTAAGAGAAAGTCGATAGATTATGTAGGTTCCCCGTGAGAATGAAACAAGCTCTTTTAAGAGGTACTTGAGTGGCTTGGGAAGTTTAGTGCAGTGCGTCACTGGGTCCATGACGTCTTGTCTTCAATACCGGTGTTACCTTGGTAACCACCAGTAGCAAATGAATTGAACCCGGTTTCTGCCCTAAGGTTGACTAAATGGAGGGCTATTTGTTTTCACCCTTTTTCACGTTCAATTTCTTTTTCATTCTTCAACCCCTTCAGTGCTTACCGAGACTTCATAGCTAGAACCTTGTTGGGTTTATTCCAGTACTAGCTCAGTCTCAGTCCGCACTCTTCCCATATCTCATTTTTCTCCTTTTTTTCAATATACCTAAGGACTTCTTCACTATCTAGTGGATTGTCCCTGGGTAGATCCCTCTGGTTCTGGCGGATCATGGGAACAAATACCTAACCTTATCATCCTTATATCACCATACATAAAGTAAAATTGGTCGGTCTATTTGGTATTGTTCATCTGCCATTGGAACCAATTGAAAACCTTTTGAAAAATCAATCCAGATACTTATGATATAATATCAAAGCATTTTGTACCTGAATTGTTTTTGATATTTTTTAGAACAAGAGCTCCCCCTCAACATGTGCATCAAGTGTTTGAAATAGTTTTGCACACGGAGGCAAGAGAAAGAATTAACTTCTTTGACTACCATTTTCTAAAAGATATCAACATCACTTCCCTGATCAAAACAATTAGACAAAGCATATAAGGGAAGGATGAGGTTTTCATAAGCTTGCTCCCCCTCAATATGTGCCTTAAGGTTTGAAAGAGTTTTGCACATACTAGAGGGAACCTGCATATTGATCACGATTCAAATCGTTGTGGTTTAAGATAAATGCTCCCCCTCAACATGTTCATGGAAAATTTGAAATCGTTTGACACATGTGGGAAGGAGAACTTGTACATCCTTATAAAACCATTTACCAATTTATCAGTTTAAATCCAATTTAAATCATAAATTCTCCCACGATCACAACTATCAAATCATATGAGATTTGTGATCTCTGTAGATTTAAATTGATTTTGAAAGCTTTTTAAGGAGAATTGTGACTTGATAATGAAAGCGTTTTAACTGATAATGATCAGATTTTAAGACTTTAAACTCCATTGAATAAACACGCATGATTATCTTTTGAAAACAATTGAATGACAAATAACTTTTTGATTTAATTGAAATCATTCTCCCCCTCAATCAATGACATAGGTTGTTGATTGAGAGATAGATTGTTTGACAAATAGGTCCAGATGATTATCAAAAATAGAGTCCGAGTTATTTTACAAATCAATTAGTTTTCATTAGATAGTAGATAAATGTATATAGAATCAGAGCATGAGATTTGAAAAACATGATAAAGCATGGCTCTGTTCTTTCTTTGAAAAACGGGTTACTGTCTGAAATGACAATAAACCAACATTTTTCTCCATCTCGTGTTTATTTTTTTATTTTTTTATTTTTTTTTTAAGATTCGAACTTCATCTAGAGACCCGTGCCATTCTTTGAGTGGCAACACAAAGTCCGTAGATGTTATCGAATCGACAAGGAAAACATGATAAATAAACAATATTTTTTGAAGATTTTCAAGATTTTCTGATTTTTATGGATTTTGAAAAGTTTTATATTTTTCTATTTTCGTTTTGAAAAGATATATACAAAGAATAGATAGAGTCGAACACCTTTACTCCTCGACGTCTTCCTGAAGACGTTTGAGCATTTCTGGTTGAAGGCTTTTTAAGCCTAGACGTGGAAGAATAAACTCAAAGCGTTCTCGAGAAAGAGCTTTTGTGAAGATGTCTGCTAGTTGATATTCAGTCCTTACGAAGTATAGTTCAACCATGCCATTTTCATCTTGTTCCCTGATGAAGTGATGTCGAATGTCGATGTGCTTTGCTCTAGAGTGTTGAACATTGTTGCAGCAGAGAGCAATGGCACTTTTGTTATCACAATACATAGGAACTTTGTTGAATACAAAGCCATAGTCAGATAATTGGGATCTCATCCATAAGATTTGAGCACAACAAGATGACATGGCTATGTATTCACCTCTCCAGATGATATGGAAGTGCTCATCTGTTTCTTTAAAGACCAGCTGACAAGCTTATCACCTAAAAATTAAGCACCACCTGACGTACTTCGACGTGTATCTTGACATCCTGCATGGTCAGCATCTGCATAGGCCGTTAGTGACATACCGGAGTCCTTCGGATACCAAAGACCCATGTGAATAGTTCCTTGGAGATACCAAAAGACCCGTTTAACCACTTCACGGTGCTTTTTGGTAGGCTTAGCCTGGTATCTAGCACACATGCATACAACGAACAAAATGTCTGGTCTGCTGGCTGTGAGGTACATCAGGGATCCAATCATACTACGATATTTCATTTGATCTACTATGATCCCTGAGTGGTCCTCATCCAGTTTTGTACGCTCCACCATAGGAGTGTCAACAGGTCACTGGAGGTAAATCCAAATTTCTTTAAGATTTCATTAGCGTATTTTGATTGATTTATAAAAATGCCTCCGGGACTTTGTGAAATTTGTAATCCCAAGAAAAATGACATTTGTCCCATCATTGACATTTGAAATTTGGAGCCCATCTCCATAGAAAAACGGTCACATTCATTGGGGTCAGTCGAGGCAAAAATAATATCATCAACATAAATTTGAACGTGAATTAAGTGTTTGCTTGACTTCCTGGTGAACAATGTTGGATCAACTGCTCCTTTGCTGAATCCAGTAGATAGAAGAAACTTGGATAGCGTATCATACCATGCCCTTGGAGCTTGCTTCAAGCCATATAGAGCCTTCTTTAAGCGATAGACATGAGTAGGATTTTCTGGATTCACAAAACCTTCCGGTTGGCTGACGTACACGACTTCTTTAAGATCTCCGTTGAGAAAAGCAGTCTTTACATCCATCTGATAGACAATCATATTCTTACTTGCAGCATTAGCCAGGAAGATTCTGATTGCTTCGATGCGTGCAACAGGAGCAAAAGATTCCTCAAATTCGATACCTTCTTCCTGACAATAACCTTTTGCCACTAATCGTGCCTTATTTTTCAGAACATCACCGTGCTCATCAAGCTTCACTTTGAAGATCCACTTGAGAGCAATGATCATTGCACAATCGGAGCGGTACTAATTCCCATACATCTAGTCGATCGAACTCATGAATTTCATCTTGCATTGCATTAAACCGGATGTCCTCGACATTGCAGTTTTAACGTCTTTTGGTTCGATCTTAGAGAGTACTGAGTTGAAGAAGCACCATAAGGCATCAGTAGCTAATTGTTTTCGAGTGGATACCGGACGAGAAGGATTCCCAATGATGTTGTCCAATGGATGATCATGTGTCCATTTTCTGAAATGCTCGTGTGGTTGTTGTTGAAGGACTGATGTAGCAGAGTTTAGTTCCCCTGATGAAGATGATTCAGGAGATGGTTCAGGGGCAAAGATGTTTTCAAATGGAGCATCTTCGGGAGTAGAAAAGGGATTAACTTAATCATTGGTGCCAGAGACAATTCCATGATGTACATTCGATGATTGATGATTTGTTGATGAGACAGAATGAGCAGCAGCAGGCGCTTCTTGGCTTAATGACATTGAAACTGAAGAGTTGACTTCATTTACCGGGATAGGAGCAGCCTCTATTGTTGGAACTGATAGATCAGTGGCACTTGGCTCATAATGTTCATCAAACATTGGATCAAATAGTTTCTTTAAATCATCTTCAGATGGAGGTACATATGGAGTTGCTGGAGAGGAGTTTGGTACAAGGGATGACCCAATGGGACTGATTTGAAGTGCGGGTCCAGAACTGGATTGTTCAGGATCCATATGCCCTGACAGCTCATCGAACGTAACGTGAATAGTTTCCATGATATTTCGAGTTCTTTTGTTGTAGATTCGGTAACCCTTCTTGTTTGGTGCATAACCTACAAAAACTCCAATGTCTGCTTTAGCTCTTAATTTACCTAAATCTTGACCGTCATTTGTTGGATAGTACAAAGCACCAAACACACGAAGATAGGATAAATCAGGTTTTCGTTTATGGACAAGTTCATATGGATTTTGTCATGAGAGGTGTGAATGAGGGAACGATTTTGGGTGTAGCAAGCAGTGGCAATGGCTTCAGCCCATAGAAACATTGGAACCTTTGAGTAAATAAGCATTGTTCTTGCAGCTTCCACAAGAGTTCGATTTCCTCTTTCAACTACACCGTTCTGTTGAGGAGTTCGTGGAACACTTCTTTGATGACTGATTCCAATACTTTCATAAAATTGACTTAAGTCTCGGTTAACGAACTCTGTGCCATTGTCAGTTCGAACAATTCTAACCGTGTTGTTAAGACGAACCTGAAGTTGCTTGATAAGTTTGATGATGACAGCTGGAGTTTCATCCTTAGTCCTCAAAAACTTTACCCAAGTAAATCTAGAGTAGTCATCAACAACAACTAAAATATATTTCTTCCCATTAATCGATTTCACTCTCATTGGTCCGCACAGATCCATATGAAGGGTATGAAGAACTTCCATTACAGAGTTTGTGGGTTTTGGTTTGTGGGCATATTTTGTGCTTTTTCCCAATTGACAAGCTGAGCAAAGATGATCTTTCTCATATTTTAATCTGGGTAAGCCTCTGACAAGATCCTTTCGGCAAGGTTATTAATTGTGCCGAAGTTCAAGTGATTGAGACGACGATGCCATAACCATGACTTTGTTTTCGAAGCCTTTGACAACAAGCAGATTGGAGAGGACTTCATCATGTCTTCGATAGGGATGGTGTATAGATTTGAACCACGAGTTCCTCTTAATAATTCCACACCATCAAGTTCTCTAACGAAACAAGTATGTTTTCTAAAAGCCACTTCAAGATCGAAATCACAGAATTGACCAACAGAAAACAAATTATGACCAAGTCGTTCCACATAATATACCCGGGAAATTACACTATCTCCGACCACATAATCACCATATCCCATAATAGCTCCAAAATGGTCATTTCCGAATCTAACAGTTCCAATAAATTTACTCACGAAGTTCATGAGCCGCAGACCGTCACCAGTCATATGCTTTGAACAGCCTGAGTCCAAATACCAAAGGACGATTTGTACGACCTGCATTCGAACACAGACAAGAATGGATAACTGGATAATTTGGAACCCCATGAACGATTGGGTTCCGTTTGGTTAGTACACATTATTGGAGCACCCACATCAGTAATAGGAGATATGACCTCATTAGTATTGGTTGCAACACTAGTAGTGACAGTGGACCTGTGTGAGGTGTGTTCACTTCTTAAAGGTATGATTCTACCAGTGGGCTTCCATTTCTTAGAAGGCATGGATCTAGACAACTTAGGGCAAGATTCATTCAATTTGAATTTTCTGCCAGTAGGTTTCCATTGATAACCCATATTGCTAAATTTTCTTCCTGTAGGCTTCCAACAGTTGCTAACCTTTTTCTCTTTAGGCTTCCAGATCTCCTTAACATGTCTAGCATTTTTTATATTCTTGACTGGAGTATTATCAACATTAATCACCTCATTCTCAGAACATTTATGATTAAGACCAGAACTCAAACATTCATTACATGTTTTGCAAAAGGCAGTAGAATTTGAATTAATTACAGTACGCTTATAGCTAATACTAGAATCAACACGATTCGTTTTATTCACCTCAAACTTATTCTTCCTAGGGTGTTCTTCTACTAGCTTTTCTTCAACACTTTTGGCTGGCAAGATCCTATTTCTCATTGTATTTCCTGAAGGCTTTGACCCGCTAACCTTAGTATTGCCGATTACTCCTGTAGAAGGAACAACAGGAATATTAGTTGGTGAAACTACATTGTGCCTTGGTGGTCTAGAAGTGTTGGGTTCTGAAGTTTTGTGAGGCACATTAAAAGTCACATTCTTATCCTTAGGCATAGAACTGGGTGCTACTATTCTATCTCGCCTATTGCTAAATTTCGGACATGTGACAATTATGTACTCTAAGAGTTCTTGAGATCGTTTGGCATCCATGCAAGCATAGGCAATGGTACTATCAAGAGGTTTTTCTAATCTTTCATCTTCAACAATCTCACGAAGACCCTTTAAACTTTCCTTAAGAGATGAGAGATATACTTTATGTGCAAGTTCATTATTCCTAATGGGCGGGGGAATATATAACATATCAATAGCATACTTATCACAATCAGAGACTTTAGGAACAGAGTACTTGCAATTGGGGATTGGCAACTTTCCTTTCACCTCACGCTTAAGATCCTCAATATCATTAAGTAAAGAAGTTATCTTTTCAATTTGTTTATCATGTGTAACTTTAAATGAATCACATAACTCTTTGTTTTGATCATTAACCTTTGAAATTTCAGTTTTAAAACAAGCATTTTCCTTTTGTAATTTATTTATAAATGATGTTTTGAAGTTGGAAATTCTAAGAATCTAAAGGTGGAGGCATATGGGAACCAGTTACATCCCTCTTTTCACCTTTTAGTTGTGAAATTTGAGCTTTCAACCTTTTGATCGTGTTATAATGAGCTCGAATTTGTTCATCACGTTTGTTGATTTCAAAAAATGCATCAAACTCAGGAGCATCAGACGATGTCTTGATATTTGAGGTTTTAACATTTTCTTTTAGATGTTGATATTTTAATTGCAAAGCAAAATGTTCAACTTCTAATTTTGAAAGATGTTTAACGAGATTATCATGATCATCCTATTCAATTTTCTCATGCAATTTTGAATTCGTTTTTTCAAGCTCAATGACACGATCATGGGAAACTTTCAAAGCAACAGATAATTCATGAAATTGAGATGCAGTAATAGAAGAATTCGTAGCAACATAGAACACATCTTGAGCAACACATTGAGAGATCAAGTTCTCATTTAGTATATGCAGATTCTTCCTTTCAATTTCAATGTATTTTAGTTCCTGTTCATAATCATTGACTTCAACTATCATTGCATCGAATTCCTTTTCCATTTCTTTAATATCAGTGTTTATTCCAATTTTAAGACTCTCAAATTGACCTTTTAACTGTTTAAAGAAAGGCATGACCTCGGTTAAATAACATTCTTTGGTTTGCTCAAAGCCCCTTTCCCCCTCAGTTATCCCTGTAGGTGTGATTCTCTTCTTACACGTTTTCTCAAAATCAACAAACAGTTGATAAACAACATATAGGATGATTAAGGTCCTGCTATTAGTGGCAATAGATCTAGGAACTAGGTGCATTGGTGTATTAGGAGGATACACAGTTGCTTTTGACAATCTCCTACAAGGGGAATTCGTTTCAACAAGATTTTTAGCTTTTTGCATATCCATATCCTTTTTCCAGAACACTTGTTCAGGTGTTAGAAGTGTCTGAGGCTTAAACTTTTTTAAGGAGATCCAGTTTTCCTTAGTGTAATCATGAGGTTTGAATGTTATGTTATTCTTTTTACACTCAGGATTTTCTAGCTTCTTGTTCAATTTCTCCCTAGTAACTTCATCTGATTTCTTATCTTCCTCAGTGCACTCAACGCAACTAGGTTTCTGCCTAGGCTTAAGGATTTCATTACCTTCATAAAGTACCTTATGAGCAGCTCTAGCCTTTTTAATAACCTCTGGACTTGGTTTCTCAACAAGGGGAACGCTATGCTTATCACTTAAGACTCAATGCTTAGTGATCATGTGAGCAGTCTGAATGGTATTCCCTTGTACGTACAACTTATTCTCAAGTTTGTTTTTCAAAGTTTTTAGATTGGAAAAATCATTCAAAAGTTTTGATTCCTTAGCATTGAATTCTTGCTTAAGCATTTTCACATTTTCTTGAAGTTCTTGTTTTTGCTTAGCAGTTTTAGAAAGCTTTTCTTGTAAGGAGATTAACTCTTGTTTTAATACTTCTTCTCTAAAATTACTTTTTCTAATAATTGTACGCATTTGGTTATCCATATCCTGCTCACGGGTAGTTAACTCAAACTTAGCACGCTGTTCATAAATAGCAACTTGTTCCTTATAGGTGGTCAAGGAATCATCAGGCACAAATACAGTTTATTCATCAGGCATGCATTCATTGTTAATTGCAGAAGATTCATCACTAGGTACAACAAGACTGTCATCTTGTTTCACATATTGTTCATATGGGATAACATTGTTATTACCCATATTATCAATATCTGACTCAATGACTTTAGTAGATTGTACTTCATGGTGAATCTTTTGCTCATCAACCACATCATATAGTTTGAGTACCTCTTTAATGATAGATTCCTTGGATGAACTGGCTTGTTGAGATGAAGAGGTTATTGGAGAAATATTATCCATGAAGATTGTTTGTGCACATGGTTCATCATCAACGTCTGAGTCAAATGCATCACAGTCTGCAACTTGAAAGGCGTTGGGATTGTTCTGAGCAGCATGCACTGGTTGTTCGTCCACATCTCCATCATATGTTCTAGCATTCCCATCAGTCAAGAACAACAACTCCTCTTCATTCAACATTACACCATTATCTTTTGCTTGAACCAACAACATCTTGTCTCTGAAGTAATCTGCGTTATAAGGGCATTTTGGTTGAGTACAGTTCCTAGCAATGTGCCCTTCTACACCACAGTTGTAGCACTTGATTGGTTTTAGTTGACCCTGAACTACATTCCTTCCACGATTCTGATTTCCAACAAATCCACCACCAACACCAGCATTCCCATAACCTACATTACCTTGTTCATTGTGTGGAGGATAAGCATTCTGTCTTCCTTGCACATTTTCCACCACAATCTTTCCGTCTCACAGTGGCATGATTTTGACGATTGGATGCAGTTCTGAGATAGTTGTTAGTGTGAGGGGTGAGATTCAGGTTTTGCTTGACCATAAGAGCCACTTGATTGATAAAGTGCTCCATGACTGCATCAGAACTAGGTTGCTTATATCCCGAATCAGGAACGGGCTTATGATAATCATTTCTAGTGGGTGTGACATGTGATGCTTTGGTGAAGAATGCAGTTGTATCATTCGATGAGCTTGTTTCTCCTGGTTGAGATTTGAACTGTTCAAGAATCCTTTTTTCAAACATAGCATGTTTCTTATTCTAAAGAAGGAAGGCATACAATTGCTCATAGTTGGTGTTCTTTAGTCCTTTTGTAAGCTTCACAGAAGTGACAAACTTGTGCCATTCGGGATTCATATTGTTTACGAATTTTGAGTTCAGCTGAATGTTTGGCATAGTCATCTTGATATTCCTCATATCATTCACCAGCTTGTGGAATCTCACGTAATATTCATAAACACCTTCTTCGGGTTTCATCTTAAAGTGCTCAAATTCATCATACAGCTGTGATTCTCTGTCTTCGATAGTCAATTCAGAACCCGAGAGAAGCATCTTGACATTATCCCAAACTGCCTTGGCTTCTGTGTTGTGATTGATAAGCTTGTAGATATCTTTTGGAAGACCTTGAAGAATAATATTTGAAGCCCTGATATCAGCATCGAATCTCTTTTTCTCCTTATCAGTGAGTTCATCATACATCTTAGGTCTATCCATTCCATAAACTATTGTTCCATCTGCAGCAGTATCAATCATGTCTCTAGTAGTCTCAACCTGATACGGTCCTTCATCAATAGACTTAAGGATGTTAACCCCATTCTCCTTTCCTAAGCAAGATGATTCTTTGTGACCAAGCCTCATAGTCAGTTCTGTCAAGCATGGGAGGACGAGTATCAGATCCTGTAGCTTGCACATCATCAGCAACGGAAGACATGTTTAAATTCTACGGGATTTTACAAATCTTTGACTTAACCGGGAAATAGATACTTTCACGGGATTTTACAAAATCAAGAGATAAACCGTAAAACTTATGCACTTATGCGTAGACAGCAGAGTTACGCATAGGAACTTAAGCGTAGAAGCTTATGCGTAGATGAAGGGCTTATGCGTAGGCAGCAGCTTAGGCGTAACAACAAACTTACGAGTAGACACAAGCTTACGCGTAGACAGAGTTTACGCGTAGACTAGAGCTTACGCGTAGAGTTTTTAAGGTAAAAGGCTTAAGTTTATGCGTAAACGAAAACTTAGGCGTAAGAACCTTATGCGTAAGTTTCCCTTAGGCGTAAGACAAGCTTATGCGTAAGAAAAAGCTTATGCGTAGGAATTGTTACGCGTAAGTTTATGCTTATACGTAGACTTAGGGTTTTATCCACAAAAATATCTTACACTTCACAGTGCACGAGATATCCAAAGTCGAAGTGCTTTTCAGGCTTATCCAAGCAAGAATAACACTGAGTAATCACCAGAAACGAAGATCAAGTGAAAAACACCTTACGCGTAGGATTAGGGTTTTGATACGCGTAGAAAGTACAAATTTTGCCAAACACGTTTTTATGATCAAAACCTTTTACAAAACTTGATTATTATGATGAAACAACCTTAAAAACACCAAAATAACAAAGCTTGAGGATCAAAACCACCTTTCTCTCTTACGCGTAGGTTCGTACACACGTATCCAAACACTCTTAAAAACCAAGAAAAACTCGTAAAGTTCGAAACTTTTTGCAAGAAACTGAAAGTTTAACACTCAATAAACCTTAACCCACAAGAATCTTGGATTAAAAAGTGAAAAATTTAAAGCTTTAATGATTCAAAAGTATCGTGTACGAGACAACCTTTTTACACGTATAAACCAAACCTTAACCCAAGAATAACAATCAAACCAAGAACACGAGAGATGGATGATCAAACCATGGCTCTTGATACCATTTGTAGGATCTTGGTTTATACCAAACACGAGGTAGCCGGCGTTAGGTTAAGGGTTTAGAGAGAGAAAGTGGGAGAGAATGGGAACCCTAGAGAGATAAAGAAAAATGTATTATGAAGCTCCAACCCTTTGCCTTGGAGGGCAAAGGGTATTTATAGGGTACAAGCATAGCACGCCTACTTTAGGCTGTGGATCAGGCATACAGTGGGTAAAGACCCGTCCGTCCTCCACGGTGTTACAAAGTAAACTAAATACTATCATAGACTTACTACGACTACGAGCTTTCTAACGAGCATACATACTTGAGGTGACCGACACTTTAAGAACTGGATTTACTAAATCCCAACATATCTTCTACGACGTGCTGCTCGATATCCTTATCTCGGTACTCGTATAATCATTCTCTTAAACTATATCATCTATTCTATCTGTAAATAATTATTAAAAACCAAAATACAAAATTATAAAACCAAGAAAAAGAAAATAGAAAAATATAAAATCATCAAAAAAAATCCATAAAAATCAGAAAATTTAAAAATACCAAAAATATGTTTTTCTCAAGACATGTTTTCTTGTATCGATAACATATACGGTCTTATAAATGTCATTCAATAATGGCACGAGACCATAGATGAAGTTCGAGCAGGAGGTGTAAATATTTTTTTCAAAACATGTCTAAAAACCATGGCTTACAGTTATTTCAGGCTGTAACCCGCGCTTGAAAAATGGCTTGCAGTTATTTCAGACTGTAACCCGTGCTTAAACCAAGGTTTGCTATTATTTCAGATAGCAACCCGTTCTTCAAGAAAGGAAAGTGCTGCGCTAAGCCAATTTTCAAATATTTCGTGCACTTATCCTAAAACAAAAATGAGTAAAGCATGTCGTCAAAAAGACTGCTGTTCCTACACAAATGTTTTTCCTTCTCAAAATTCTTCTGAAAAATATTTGTTTTTCAAAATGGTGGAAAATGAGTTGCTTATAAATCAATCAGATTCAGAGTTTTCGTAAAAATTGAAAACTCAATCAATGACTTCAGCGCTTTTAAATTTTTCAGGAAATGAGTCATTGATTGAGGGGGAGAATGTTTTCAAATCTATATCATCTAACGGGCTTTCTTAATTATCCTACGTGCTTAACTAAAAATGATATTTGCCTATATCGAAGGACTAGGAATTTAGGATATGATTGTTAGGATTAGATGATTAGAGTTTGATGAACACACTATTCCCATGCTTTATATGATCTGATTGATGTGTTGAATTGACTTGTATTAGTCGATTGCTGTTTGGGTGTTGTCGACCACCATATATCTGTTTGTATGTCTACTAACGTATGCAGATATCATGGATTATAAGAATGTTCCCGATCTGGATCCCACAATTCATGATTGGATGCCGAAAGGAAAGGGTAACTATATCTTGGGTTGACAAATGAAGAAACGGAGCGTAATTTGACCTCTATGAAGAGTTGGCATGACAAATGCAACGTCAGAAGTCTCACTGCATCAGCAGACAGTTTTATTCCAGCCCTACAGCAACAACAGAAGCTTCTCAATCACCTAACGTATATTTGTTAAAATTGTTTTGAAAATGGAAAAATATTGTTTTGAAAATAAATTGGACTAAATTTTGAAAATCACCGGACTTCATTTTATCAAAACTTAAGTCACTCAATCATCGACTACGATCATCGATTGAGGGGGAGAGTGATTTAAAATAAATTAATTTCAAACGATAGTTCTTCATAAAAGTCCGTTTGTACGTAATAAAGTGGTGATCTAAAGATTTAATGTTATGTCTTGGTATGATTTTTTTAAAACTCAAAGATCTTACAAAATGAAATTTTTTCTATTCTTGTTTGATTGTGAAATTGTTTTATTTTACTTAAAGATCTCTTAAAAACTATCATACCTGACACTAACAATCTTTAATGTCGAAAAACTATTCATTATCAGTCATTTTTCAAAAGTAAATTTTTCCACGTCTTTCTCCAAAATCTTTTAAATGATTTAAATCAATTGGGATCACAAATCTCAAAAGGTTTGAAATTTTTGATCGGGGGAGAGATCGTGATTTAAATCTCAAATTTGGTTAAATGGAATTGGTTTTAGTCCTTTAAAGGCACTCCTGCCTCCATGTGCCAAACGATTTCTAATAAATAATGCACATGTTGAGGGGGAGCATTTATCCAAAAACAAGATGAGTATTTAAACCTGGCCACATTTTCTCCTATGTTTTCCAAACCTTATTAAATCACTTGAGATCCAAAATCTCAAAGGGTTTGATATTTTTGATCGGGGGAGAATTTGTGATTTAATAATGAAATTTGATAAAAGGTGATCATTTGATTCAATTGTGCAGGCTGCTCTCCCATATGTGCTAGACACTTTCGAATCTCGAAGCACATATTAAGGGGGAGCATTTCAAAGAGAAAATAAACTTTCAAGGTACAAAGATTTCGATGTTTCAACATAAGTACCTTGATTGATTTTCTATTGGTTTCAGTTTGGCAGTATGATCGTGAATGTGCTTCTAAGAACTCTTTCCTCTTCGTGCAAAACAATTTCAAAAATCACATGCACTAGTTGAGGGGGAGCAACTTTTTGAAAACCACATCCTTCCCATAAAATATCTTTATCAAAGTATGAAAAATACTAATTTTGATCGGGAAAGTGATGTTGATAACTTTTAGAAATGGTTGATCGAAGAATCGAATCTTTCATTCTTAAATCTGAGATTTTCAAGTCCTCTTGCCTCCATGTGCTAAAACCGTTTCAAAATATTTGATGCACATGTTGAGGGGGAGCTGTTTCTAAAAATATCAAAAACAATTCAGGTACAAAATGTTTTGATCATGAATCACAAGTACTTGGATTGATTTTCAAAAGGTTTTCAATTGGCACCAATGTAAGAAGAACAATACCAAAAGACCGACCAAATTTACTTTATGTACGTTGTTATAAGGATGGTTAGGTTAGGTATTCGTTCCCACGATCTCGCCAGAGCCGAAGGGATCTACCCAGGGACAATCCACTAGATAGTGTAGAGTCCTTAGGTATGATGAAAAAAGGAGAAAAATGAGAATATGGGAAGAGTGCCGACTGAGACAGAGCTAGAACTGGAATAAACCCAACAAGGTTCTAGTAATGAAGTTTCGGTAAGCACTGAAGGGGTTGAAAAATGAAAAAGAAATGAATGAGAAAAGGGTGAAAAGAAATAGCCCTCCAATAATTCAACCTTAGGGTAGAAACCGGGTTTAATACATACGCTACTGGTGGTTACTAAGGTAACACTGGTATTGAAGACAAGACGTCATGGACCCAGTGACGCACTGCACCTAACTTCCCAAACTACTCAAGTTCCTCTTAAAAGGGCTTGTTTCATTATCACGGGGAACCGACATAATCTATCGACTTTCTCTTAGAGATTATTGATATTGAAGAAGGAGACCCTCTCCCTAGTCTCTGGCATAGGAACCAAATGTGCACAATTGAGTCTAGAGCCAAGAGATCATCCACAATATCTCATTAGGACACAAAAGTAATGAAGACTTGCTGTTTCACACAATGTGGAAAGTAAGTATATATTTAGAGTCCTACGCATTATCCTTGTGGTATTGCCTGAACATCCGAGTGATATGAAAATATTCACGATGAAGATGGAAATCCTTCTAGAGCCAACATCAAACAAGCTCTTGGTGGGTGACATGTGAAATCTTGCGAAAGATCAAGCTTGTGACAACTGGATAGAAACGATGGGGCGATTCAATCTTGAATCAACCTTGGTCCAGGAAATGAATTGACGAATACTTTTGGAAAAACCGTTCGATGTGCAAATCTTCTTTTCTCTAGCACATCGAATGTGTATTCATTTTCAAACACAAAAAGTATCTCTGATTGAAAAATACTTTTGGAAAAACCGTTCGATGTGTAAAATTCTTCTTTTCTCTAGCACATCGAATGTGTACTTATTTTATAATACAAAAAGTATTTTGATTGAAAATTGATCTTTCTCATAAAACCTTCGTCGTATTGCAAAACTCTTTTTTCAAGCAATACATGATTGTTTTTCAAATCAATTTTTCATCAATCAGTGAATCTCAATTCGCTGGTTCACTCACTCCGTGTTTTCTTCTTTGAGACGTTCCGGTTTGAGAACAGCTAGAGCAGCTGCGAAACCCTGTCAATGAGATTCTTCGGAATTCTACCGATCACAGCAAGTACTTGTACGATCAACGGGAACCGTGGGCCGTGTACCTCAATTCAACGAAAGTGATCAAAGACACTTTCGTATGTTTTACTGCTAACTGTTGTTTGCAGGTACATTTGGACGGTTGCAGCTGATCAGAATTGAGAAGTCAATCCTAAGCCGCATGCTCACATCATCCACACTTAATTAAAGAAATCATGACTTGTGCATATCTACAGAACCTCGGCTCGATATTTTTATACTATGTTTCTCGCTTACTGCTACAAATATCATGAGTCAGTAAAGCTTCCGCTACTCTGATGAAAAGATGTCATGATCCAGAAAGTGTGAGCATGTCGGTCCAAAAGTCACAACATCACATGATGGCAACACAACAAAGGGTGATCCAGAGATTTACTGTGGCTGATGATCTCAATGAAAGCTCAAAGATCATCAAAGATGTGGATCATTTAAAGGCCTCCACTAAAAGTACAAAATTATGCGGACTTTGAAGAATCGTTACACAAGCACAAAGAATGCGGAATTTGAAGAATTGAAGTCTACGAGCTTGGAACTAAAGACAAAGATAGAATGCTAGGATGCAAAATGTATTTCATGGGGTGACCTCCCTTAGGGGGAGATTGTTAGGAATTGAAAATTCCATATTAAAGTGTCGGTCACCCAAATTATGGTCTAGCATATTTTAGCTCGTAGACTTGTAGTTATTTACGTTATTTAGTAGTTAATTAGTTAGTTTGTAGCGTAGTTAAGCGTAGTGTAACATCGTGGAGGAAGGACGGGTCTTTACCCACTGTATGCCTGATCCACAGTCCGATAGGAGGACGTAGTATTTGTAACTATAAATACCCCCTTCCATCCTTGGAAGGGGTGGTGCTTCTCAATCTAACATTTCGTATTTTGTAAAGCAAGTCTCTACCAAGAACACCCTCTCACTCTTTCTCTCTCTAAAACAATGGCTTTCTTGTATCACCACCATCCAAGACCACCCGAATCATTAACACAATAATATTTAAGATCCTACACTTTGATATTCCTGCACTGCACCTTTTATGTTATCCAATCAATGTTAAATAGGTTGTGATGAGTGTGTACGAGTTTGGTTAGATTTAAAATTGTCTGTATCTTTGCAGGGCAACCTATTAGGTTTGCATCCATGGTGGGTGTATCCTCTTTTTTTGATGGGTTCTCTATCTAAGCCTGAAGAGTTGGTATATATACATATAAGTTTTGTGTATATTTCTACAGTGCATCAACAACATGGAACCACTGCTTACTGGTATATATACATATAAGTTTTGTGTTTTAAACGCTGTCATTTTGATAAGCACATTAACCGGTGCATAATTTTGATGTCTCTTAGAATTTTAAAGCGGTTACGATGAGTCTGAATTGGCTCGATTAAAGATGAGATTATATGTAACTTGGCAGGTAAACCTAGTAGGTTTGCAGCCATGGCGGGTGTATCCTCTTTTGCTAAATGAAGTCCTTGTCTAATCCTGACAATTATATTTGTTATCTGATTAATGGTACGCACATGCAACAACAAATTTAAAAAAAAAAAAAAACATGGACAATATTTTTGCATTGCATTAGTTACACATGGTATAACATATGTAACATTTAGTTGTTATCATATTGTGATGTTTGGTATTCAGTTCAAAAACAAAACACACTTTAAATTGAAACATCATCTGCTACTAAATGCATGTTGTATTTCTTTTTGTGTTGAACATTGAATGTCACAAATGAGCAGGGCCGTCTCGTAAAATTTGGTGGCCCCGTGCCACGTCGATACAAGAGGCCCCCCAAACTCGATTCTTTTAAATAAACTATACTCCATTGAAGTTGTAAAATTGATTATAAGTACGTTTGTCTAACAAATATAGTTTTTTTCTTTAGTAAATTGTTGAGCAAGCTTCGGATCTTCAAAATATGATGATTTAACTACTAAGGATCAATATAAAATCAACAAATGATAATGAAAAAACAGCCATTTTTTTTGTCATCATGGTCACTTTCAGCACATGACAATAGACATGAAACCTTATATCTAGTGAACAGTTTAGTTTTAGTATTAGGCTATACATGAGGTGGGCCCTTAAATTTTGTGGGCCATGTGCCAATGCACTTGTTGCACATGCCTTGGGCCGGCCCTGCAAATGAGGACGACATGCATGCGTACTTTTCCACTTGCCCTTTGGCATGTCTTTTAGAATGTTAAAAGGCTATGATGAGTCTCAATGGGTCCGATTAAATGTGAGATTATTTGCAACTTGGCAAGACAACATACTAGGTTTACAGCCATGGTGGGTTTATCATATTTTATCTGAGCATGACAGTTACATTTGTTATCTGGTTAATGGTAACCATTGTACTAAGGTGCATGCATCAGCCAATTATACATTATATATATTATGATGCATTTTAAATGTTGTTGTTTTGATCATCCCATTAACGGCCTAACAAAGTGGATTTGTTTAAGTTTGGGCCGATAAGTTTTAGGCCCTCTTTTCTTTTGCTTTTTTTTTCTTAACAAAGAAATATAAGAAATGGGGATCCCATTGGCCACTTGGACACATGCATATCCAATAGTTTCTAACCCTTTTTGGAGGCCTCTTTTCTTCTTTGCTAGGATTTCCTCGGATTCATTTGGTATGTATGTTGCTAAACCCTGTAATATAGAATGTTAAAGAGACTATTATGAGTCTGAATGGGTTTGATTAAAGGTGAGATTATCTGCAACTTGGCAGGGCAACCGATTAGGTTTGCAGCCATGACGGGTGTATCCACTTTTTCTCAATGAGCTCCCTATCTGAGCCTCATGGTTACATTTATTATATGATTAATGGTAGCCATTTTACTAATGCGCATGCAACACCCAATTATACATATATATTATAACTCATTTTAAACGTTCTCATTTCGACCAGGCCATTAACGGCCTAAGAAAGTGGATGTGTTTAAGTTCGGCTCGATAAGTTTTTCTAACCCTTTCTGGAAGCTTCCTTTCTTGTTTGCTACAATTTCCTCGGATTCATTTGGTACGTATGTTGCCAAACCCCGTACTTTTTGTATGCGTGGACTCACTTTTATCTACGTTTAGCATTTTACTTTGTTGTGAATGTCGACGATATCTACATATTATTTGAGAATTGAATGTTTAACGACGACGACTACATGCTTTAAAAGTAGTTGTATCTGCGTTTGTAATTTTCGTCCATAAATATTTTGTGATTTTGTTCCTGTGTTTACAAAAAACATGGACGTTATATTCTGTGGTGCATTACTTACACATGGTGTATCTAACATTTAGTTGTTATCGTATTGTGACGTTTGCTGTTAAGCTTAAAAACAAAATACACTCTAAATTGAAACATCATCTACTACTGAATGCCTCTTGTATTTCTTTTTGTGCTGAACACTGAACGACATAAACGAAGGCGACATGTATGCATACTTTACCACTTGCCTTTTGACAAGTCTTTTAGAATGTTAAAGAGGCTATGATGAGTCTGAATGGGTTCGATTAAAGGTGAGATTATCCGCAGTTGGCAGGGCAACCTATTAGGTTTGCAGTCATGGCGGGTGTATCCTATTTTTTTCAATGAGTTCCCTATCTGAGCCTGATTGTTACATTTATCTACTTGTTATACATAGTACTAATAGCTGCTTCAAAAACCAATGTGGTTTAGGAGAAAATTGTCATTTTCATCACGCTATATTCTTGATCAATGGCCATAGCCTATCGTTTTGACTTTCTATGTAGTTTTTTCTATAACCAACATCTTTTTCCCACTCACAATTTAACCTAGAATACCACATGGTGGTATCGATTATCATAGGCTGTGATGAATCTGAGTTAGTTTCGATACTATTGTGATATGATACATGTTGGTAGGGCAACATACTATGTTTCTAACCACAGCGGGTGTTTCTTATTTTATGGATTATTTACACCTGAGCCTTATTATTTCATTTTTCTATTTAGTTGTTATACATAATGTTAATGCCTGTTAAAAAAGACACTTTTCGCGTTATGGGCTGTCATTTTATTTTGTGGCTATATCTTTCTGAGGCATTCGTAGATATCGTATCAACTTTTATGTCGTGAGTCAATATTGGTTCATACAAAGATAGCAATCTGTTTTCTATAAACCTGTGCAACTGATCCTATATTGTTTCGTCTCTAAGTTCCTATAGGATCAGTTATTCCTATTTAAATAGCCGCTTTCGACAAAAGGCTGTACTAAATAGGGATAACTGATTCTATAGAAGCCTCCAAGATGAATTTATAGAAAGAATAAACATTCGCAATGAAGATTATGCGTGTTTCATTTGCATACATAGAAAACCAAATTACACCGTCTATACATTTTCATAAAATTTGCTACTCATTACATTGTGCAATTCCGCTTGCCCAAAACATGTTGACAGTATTTTTTGATTACATTAACATAACTTATAGCAGAATTAGTTGATTTTGAGATGTGACTTTGGGAGGATCGAGACAGGCCATCACGAAGATATTCGTATTGGTGACCACACCCTGCCACCCAAGGAGTCCTTTAAATACCTGGGATCGATGATTCACAAATCAGGGAGGATAGACAAGGACGTGTCTCATCGGATCGGGCCGGGGCGAGATGGAGAGCGGCGTCTGGAGTACTTTGTGATAGGAACGTCCCCTTTAAGCTTAAGGGAAAATTTTATAAGATGGCGATTAGACCGGCTTTCTTTGGGTCCGAGTGTTGGCCCATCACCAAGGCACTTGCAAACCGGGTTGAGGTGGCTGAACTGAGAATGCTAAGATGGACTTGTGGCAAAACATTGCTGGACATGATTCGAATGGAGTTTTCGTGAGCAAAACTTGAGGTCGAGAATATAATCTCGAAGATGAGAGAAGGAAGGTTGAGGTGGTTCGGGCATGTCAGGAGAAGGCCACAAACAGCACAGTTAGAAGAGTTGAAGAGCTCTAGTGGATGGCGTGAGAAGAAGGCGGACCCAGCTCGTGGGAAGACAGAATTAAGCTCGACATGAAGGAGCTTCTCTTGTCCGAGGACATGATCTCAGATAGGAAGACGTGGAGAGATAGAATTAGGATCTGCGGGTAGTTGTTTTAGGGTAGGAGCTCGGTGGCTTTTGTCTTCTTTAGAGGCTAGGCTTTTTGGTGTCTCTTTGTTGCCCTGCCCTTGCTTTTGGGTTTGGTTTCCGCGTCTTTGCTCTGCCGTAGATTTAGGCCCGGTGCGTTGTTTTCTTTGTGTAGGTGTTTCCCCTTGCATGTGCCTTTGTTTTTGCCCCCGGGTGTTGCTTTGCTTTGCTCTGTGTGTGTCCTTAGGTTTGTCTGCTGTTGGTGCCTTGGACCCTTTTGTTTGTCCTTTGCTTTTGTGCCTTTGTCTTGGTTTCTTTCTTCTTGTTTCTTGTTTGTTTGTTTGTGTTATATTGTGCGTGTTTGCGCGCTTTGTTTGTTTTGCC
Source organism: Chrysanthemum makinoi (assembly GCA_910596185.1). NCBI lineage: Eukaryota > Viridiplantae > Streptophyta > Magnoliopsida > Asterales > Asteraceae > Chrysanthemum > Chrysanthemum makinoi. Next base: position 80,280,661 of record OU343221.1, on the reverse strand, counting down.
TACTACCTTATACCTTTCTTGCATGCTTTGCCTTTTGTCTGTTGTTGGTGCCTTGGTTCCTTTTTGTTTGTCCTTTGCTTTTGTGCCTTTTGCTTGATTCTTTCTTCGGGTTTCTTGTCTGTTTGTTTGTGCTTCATTGTGCGTGTTTGCGTGCTTTGTTTGTTTTGCCTGCTACCTTATACCTTTCCCGCATGCTTTGTTTTACGCCTTTGCTCTCTCTCTTTTTTTCTCACCCGCACACCGCACTTGCGGAGGTCTCGTTGGAAGCAGTCTCTCTACTCCCGGGTACATCCTGGGATAGGGGTACGATCTGTCTATATTTTACCTCCCTCATACCCTGCCTCGGTGGGATTGGGTTTGTTGTTGTTGTTGTTGTTATAGCAGAATTAGTTGATTTGCATCCTTGGATAGAAGAACTAACAACAAAAGTATGTATAATATCCATTGATATTCGTATACGGAAATTAAAACCAAGTAATTAACATGCATAACAAAAAAACCAGATGAAAATGAATTTTTACTAAATATTAGTGTCATATTGTGTGCTAATAGAGTAGCGATATAATTTCACTGAAAGACATGTCGATAGTAATTTGGTTTCACATAAATTATATTCATTCAAAGATAAGTAAACTTCTTTTAATGACTTTTATACATATTTTGTTGTTAGTTCTTCTACTAGAGTATGCAAATTGACTATTTGAGCCACAAATTATGTTAACATAGTACTGGATTGGAATTGAAAAATGTGACACCGATGATCACAGTACTAGATGCATTTCTTTTTTGAAAAGAAAAATATTACGCGCATATTTTTAAGCGTTTACCGTTCAGATCGATACACACCTAATACCATTGATAAAGTTAACTAGCTTAAACAAAGACGCAAACCAAAAGAAGATGTCGTATAAATAAATTTGGTACAAATTCTTTTGGCACGTCGTGTTTTGTTTTGCGTTTCTCATTCTATAAGTTTATTTTATTATCGATCTTGGCTTTTTATCGATCTGATAAACTCTTATCAAAGAATGAAGTTATTTTCTTTTTCAAAATTAAAATACATTTAGCTTTATCATAATCATTGTCATATTTTATAATCTTATTACATATAATAAGCTAATTCATAACTATTAGTAAACGAGGCTTGATTCAACCCGTGCGATGCATCGATTGTGTCAAATATTTCATAGCTAAATGGTTGGTGTTTTGCAATCCTTTTCATTTTCACAGTTGTTACGTACATTCAACTCTCAACCGCTCTATAAATTAGAATATCGGTCTTTAACTTTAACACACCCCTTAATTTTGAAGATCATATGTAGCAACGAACTCAATGAAGAAGGGCTCGCTTTATTGTGGGTTGAGGTTGATGTCTGAGAGGCCAATATAGAAGAAGAAGCTAAGAGGGCTTCTTGTAACTGTAATTCTTGAGCATACTTGGCATCCGCTTCTTCTAACGTGGTGTCATCTTGAGGGAGAGCCATTGTTTCATCAACTAAAAAGGGGCCAAGTGCATACCTATTAAACAGGAAACATGGTTTAGACCGTTTAGTGTTTGGAAACGAAGTAAACAGTTCTTGTAAAACATCATCTAAAACTACAAAAGGTAAGACATATTTCATTGTTTGAAACACAATAGAGATTGGATATATGCATATATGGCACCAAGAAAGAATTCTATAAGTGATCTCACACTGAACATATTTCATAAAATATTTGAAGATTGAAGTAACTATATAGTTGTCATGTTCAACGTAGAAGGACCATATATTATGGATTTACGAAAAGATGTGTCTTCTACATAGTTTACGACGTCTCAATTGGGTTTATTATTATTGATGTTACTTGCAAATTCGTAGAAATAGGACCACCTGATCGAAAAGAGATAAGAGTAAACAAAATTTATAGTTAAAAAGATGCTAACATGAGGTGTTTTATGGGTCTTTCTTTAATGCTTAAAATAATGCCACGTGTATAATCTTCTAAGTGTAAAATAGACATATAAAAAAGGGAATTGATATGTACACATGTAATTTTACTTTGCACACATAAAATTACATGAGGGTATTGTTTGTCTTATTCATTAATTCAATGTGTACAAAGTAAAATATTTTGTGTACATATCATTACCCATAAAAAAATTGTGTTTGATTGCATTTATATATATCTTAAAACAGCTGCAAATGGGCTGCAAATTTTTTATTATTATATTTTATGGGCTCCCGATTTAGTCCAGTTACGTTTTGCAAGCCTCTTTTGCGAATAATAATGCGATTAATCTTTTGATTTTAATGTTTGTAAGATAACGTTTAGTTGCTTTCAAGAATCTGCTAAAACTCTTGACCGCTTTTTTGTTTCTCAAGACTGCGTACCACCTTTGACCACCGACTTCTGGTTGCACCTACGACGTCCAGGTAATACACCGTGTTTTGGTTAATACTTATCCGGTTATTCAGCTCCAAAGTGATGGTATTTTATGAGATTTACTTTATGTTGATTTGGATTTTTCTATACTTAATTGTAAACTATTGCTATATTGAGATTACTTTTAGGGTTTAGAGAAACGGGATTTTCGAGTAATTTTAGTGTGTTGCAGATTGTAAATTATTGCTATATTGATTTTACTTTTAGGGTTTAACTTGGGGGGATTTTGGGATTACTGATTGGGTTAGCTTTAAATCTAAAGCGGTATAAAAAAAATTCACAATTTTGTTTTCCTTTTGAATAATTTGAATTTGGTTGTCGGTGGCAGGACAAATGTGTTAGGTTTCCATTTATGTAACACAAGCATCAATATCAAGAAATGAGGTAAAGAAAGATCGGATGAACACACACACACACACTTATGCGTATAAAATGAGAGAAAGTTTATGCATATGATAAATGTGAAAGTGAACAACCAACTCTCAAATGAGAGTTACAAGATTATTTATAGGGAGGGAGCTAGGGCAACACACAAGCTCCCTTCCTTTCCTTATTGGGCTTTGGCATAGGCTCATGGGCTTTCTACATGAGCCTAGCTTTAATTACTAACATAAAAGCCATAACTAAGCTAACTATTACATATTAATTACTAACACTTGAAATCTAGTTTAGGAGTGATTCCAACAATCTCCCCCTAAGTGTTGGTAATTAATGATATGAGTGAAAAACGTTGTAGGTGCTGATGTAATAGTAGCTTTGACGTCTTCTGACATTCTTCTTTCTTGTGAGAAGAATTGTCTTGATTCGAACAATCTCCCCAGTGTAGGGATCTTGTTTCTTTTGAAGTATTCCTTTGACGTCATTTTCTTTGTTCTTTGATCTTTGTTCTTTGTGGTGGTTGTGATAGTATGTTGTGGTTATCTGCATCAGGTCTGCTTCGTTGCTCCAGTGTCTCCACATCTTTCTCCAACATGCTCACACGCTCTTTAACGTTGGATTTCAGTACTGATGTAGTTCTCTTAGTCTTTAAACTTTGTAGATTCTTTGACTTTGACGAAGAATCATTCTGAATTTGTGTTGCCTTTTGTGAGAACTTCAATTAGTGTTGTTGGTGGTATGAGCATGTGAAGAATCTGCACGATCTTTTCCACCCGCGAGTATCCATAAGAAGAAAACATAAAAACATGGGTTAGAAATAATCCATCGCTTACAAGTTTGAACTTCGAGTGTGTTAACAACATAGTGTGAAAACACGTCTCTAATTCTCACAAAGGCTGTTCCTGAACTTGATTCCCACAAGTGAGATAACGTGATGTATCGAAGTACACCTACAGTTCAGGTGAGTCGCTGAGGTACACCGAAGCATCACCCCACGACTGTAGACCGTTTGAGATACACTAAGCGTAACCCACAAGGAGTTACCGAAGTGACCTGCTGTCAGGGCTGTTTGATGTTGACCCTGGCAGGAGTTTCCATTCAATCACTGAGGATCACATGTGTGAACCTCTCATAAATGTTCTCGACAGATTGCTAAGATCTGTGAAGGACTCTTGAATATATCACTTGCGTCCTTATTGTTGAACGACAAGTGATGAAATGTTAAGTGTACCTAAGAGATCTTTTGATGAATCTCGTGGCTCTAGACTCAAGAGTGCGCTTTGGTTTTCCTGAGCGAAGACTAGGGAGAGGTTCTCCTTCTTCAATACCAGCAATCTCTAAGAGAAAGCCGATAGTTTACGTAGGGTTCCCAGTGAGAATGAAACAAGCTTCTGTTGAGAGAAACTTGAGTGGCTAAGAAGGTTTAGTGCATGCGTCCTTGGGTCCATGACGACTTTGATCTTCAATACCGGTGTCATCAAGTGACAACCAGTAGCATATGAATTGAACCCGGTGTCTGCCCTAAGTTGAATAATCTGGAGGGCTATTTATTTTCACCCTTTTCTTTACTTTTCTTTTTAATTCTTCAACTCCTTCTTTCTCCGTTTCTCATTTCTCATTTTTTTATAATCATACCTAAGGACTTCTAAATTCTAACTATTGGCGGTGTCCTTGGGTAGATCCCTCCAGCTCTGGCGGATCATAGGACGGTTATTCCTAACCTTAGTCACCTTATAACACCATGACTGACCTATGAAGCCATAAAACCATTTTGATGAAAATCTCTCAAAGTGGTTGTGAGTAAAGACATTTTGTATCACTGAAAGAGTTTTATATTTTGTAGAAATACTCCCCCTCCACACGTGCTTAAGTATTTTGACAAAAATCTGCACGGTGAGAGAAGAGCGCGCACTTTTGAATTGATCAACTCAAGATAGACAATTCCATGCGAGACACAGTTACATCATTGACTAGGTCAGCTTGAAGTTGTAAACACTCCTTGGAAAGGAGGTTTGACCCGTCAAGGTTCATGTCTACCAAGAGTTTCTCGAATGGTACATTCTACTCGGACAAGTCCTTTGCGAGACACGTTTACATCATTAGCGAACTAGCTTGAAATTATTACCCGTCCCGGACAAGTCTTTTCGAGTTACTAACATTTAATTGCTCGTCAATTCAATGGTTAAGTCTTTAGCACAACGATTCAATAGAAATTCGTAACATATTTCTTATCACATAATTTTTCTCCCCCTCAAAAATGGCATATAAATGGTATTTTTGACGAAATTTTGATATCGAATATGTCCATTTCGAGTTTTGTGGGAAGATTACCACGAAGAACAATTTTGTGAACAAAGTTTTTAAGCAAATACTCCCCCTCAACAAGTGATATAAACTTTTGAGGTTTTGAAAATCATAAGGGGAAGTACTTGTTCTTTTGAGCAAAACTTTGAAAATGAAAGTTTTGATTAGTTATACTAAAAAATAAGAAGCTTTCACTCCTTTTGTAAGGATTGTGGCACTGAAGCGTACCACAGGGTCCTTTCATGACAAGTACGAGTTGTACACTATTATGTGTGCACAAGTCACAGTCAGATATAAATCACACATCCAAATAATGATAAGAGAAACAAATCAAGGGGTACCAGGAGTATCAGGTATTCTAGCAATAACTCTAGGAATGCGTTCTGGACGTTGGTAGCCTATGAGAGATATGCTTGGACGACCACCAACGAAACTCTCCAATGTTCTGATCTGATCCCGCCTAAACAACCTTTCATCAATCCGCGTGATGATCTTCTTTACATCCCTTCTATCCCTCGAATTCCATCTCTTCGGTGACCCTATGCCGTCGTGTATCTCCTTTAACCGATAAGCTAAGCTGTCCCTGACTTTCTTCAATGTGTGATCCCCAAACTTGTGTAGCTCTTTGCACGCCATGAAGCAATTGTGGTGTAGTTCACTTCTGTAGACTACCCCAAATGGTTTCTTGATAAGGGTGTACTAAGCAAGTTGGTTTATGTCGGGAAGGTCGAGCTGTGGTTTTGTGAGGTTAACGCGCTTCTGGTATTATTCCATGACAAGTTGAATATCTTCTACACGCTCTTAGATCACGATGCTTCTGATGAAGCTTAGTAATGACTTGATGTACTTGCGTTGGATAGCTGTGGAGAATTGTCGCATTCGTCCTTGTACCTTTGCAAGATACATATCTTCAACGTCGTTTAGAGACAATCTCGGAAAATCCGCTTCACAGAAGTCATATTCCTCTTCGTCTTGTCGTTTGACCACTATTTTCTTAAGGAATGTGTAGTCCCACTTCAACGACAAGGAAACATGCTGAATAGAAACGATTCATTTATCACTGAACACTTCCTTTTTGGACTTTAGAACCTGGCAGCTTTTGTAGTAGATTCTTCGGCGTTCAGGCCAATGATGAATCCCATACAATGCATCGAGGTCATACTTTTCCACTTTGTCAGCAAACATGTGTGTGGCGTCTTCCTCGATGGCTATGTTGTTGGAGTATATTGCTGCCGGGAAAGGGAGTGTGAGTGATGTAGCGTATTTCTTGGAGACATCGCTACCGTGTAGAAGAAACTCTAAGTCGTTGTTGAAGAAATAGCGGAATAGAATCTTGGGTTGATCCGGTCGGCCAATGGTAGGTAGAGCTTTGGTCCAGCCAGTGTAGTATGGAGCTTTGTCTGGTTTGGTGAAGTCAATGTTTGATTCAGGATTGAGCAAATCAATGTTGTTAGACATGGCTCGTGCAATGTTATCAAGATGATATTCGACTTCAATTGCACTTTCTGAGCTGTCTTTAAGTAGTTGAAATGCATCATTCTTGATTCGCCTCAACTCTGCCTTAGTCATCTTCTTCACGTTGAACTTTTCCTTTATAAGCTTCACGTGCTCCATTGTACGGCCATCTACCATTTCTTGACCTTCTGGTAATGAAGGGGTAGCATCAACAAGACTAGAAAACTAGTCATATTCTTCGGTAGAATCTTCATCTAGCCATGAGACAACATCGGTCTTCTTCTTCATTTTCTTTGGCTTTGATGATGATTCTGGTTTCTTTGTTGTGACAGAAGAGGTGGGTTGTTGTTGGGGCTCAGGAATTTCTTCATCGTCACTACCAGTGTATTCAAAGTGATCACCGGTTTTCTCTGTTTGTGGTGGTGACTCAGAATCCTAAGGTTTATCAGTAGCTGGAGGCCGTTGTGGATAACTTCTTTGGGTGGAGGTCCTTTGGGGTGGTGGAGGCATAGTAGATGAATCATCATTTTTCTTCTTTTGTTTCGCCTCAGAGTCCTTATCCGCATCATCATTGTCTCTAGGACGCTTAGCCTTTTCAGCTGCCGCTTTGCATGAAGTTTTGAGTTGAAAACCCAGCAATGCCTCAAAAAGTTTAGCTTCGTCAGAATTAAACGTTGCAGATCGTTTAGACATTTGTAGCACAAGCTTGGAGATCAACTCGGCATCAGAGTCAACCTTAGGCTCAATCGGATTGATTTGCATTGCTACCGGAGTAGATTGCATTGTTTGCTTGACCAATTGCATGAGACTTGGATAGAGTTGTCTGGTGAACATCTCTCTTGTCACTCCAGGGATAGTGTCGATGAGAAACTTGTGAGTGTATTCTCTGATCGTCTTCTCCATTTCCCCTTGGATATCTCTATTCAGATATTGTTGCAGCTGTTCCCTTTCATCTGAAAACACGTTTATCACTTTTTGAAGAAGATTGACTCTGTCAGCGAGTTGATTGAGTTTCTTGTTGACTACGTTTTTCTTCCTTACCTACTTAATAGCTTTAACAATCTTTGTTTTAGCTCATGATGCCCAAGTGTCGGTTGGTTTCTTTATCGATCTTGATGCGGATATGGTTGTAGCGTCTTTGGATGGTGGTGGAGATGAGTGAGAAGATGACTCTGACGATGATGATACATGAGGAGACTCAGGGTCCTTAGGTGGCTCAGAAGTTTGTTCCTTGCTACGTACGGGACTGTCTAGGATGTAATCATTGGCTTCCTTTTCCGCTTGAGCCTTTTCTTCAGCCTTGATCCTTGCCTCTTCATCTGCTTGAGCTTGAGCTTCTTTTTCTGCTCTTTCTTTAGCTGCAGCTTCAACATCTTCATCATGAATTTTCTCAAACTTCTCCATTTCTGGTTCCTCAAAGTCATAGATGATAGAATCCTCTAGTTGCTTTTGTTCTGATTCGTGGGTGGTGGTACCAGTTCCCTTATCGGGTTGATTAACCGCATCGGAAACAGGTGTGGTTAGTGCACCACCACTTGAACCTCCAGGGCCACGAGTTTGTTCACGATTAAATTCCTGAGCAACATGTTGTAGTCTGAGATTCTTCACTTCCTTTCTGTAGTCTTTGTCTTCATCCAGTGGCTCTTCATCTGAGCTTTCTTCTTCCTATTCTTGCACTGGAGTTTTCCCTTTATCAGTCTTGGGACTTAGAGGTTTTTCAACTGTTAGTGTATCATCTGTGGCAGATTCTGAGTAGATAACCTCTTCATCTGTTTCGGTATCCTCCGTGTCCTCGTCCATCAGTTGTGGTTCTGATTTAGGAATAGGGATGGCACCCTTTGATGGAACTTTTCTTTTGAGGGTGTGAGTCCTCTTAGGATATTTACGTGTACTCTCAGTGCTTGCAACACTTCCAGCACTGCCTCTCCTGGTCTTCCTAACAGGTGTACCAGAATACTTTTCATCAATGAATCCCACTTTGCCTGCTTCAATTGCTTCCTTATATCGTTTGTACGATTGAAGTCCCTTAATAGCCGCAGTAAGAAGGCAATCTGGTAATACCGCACCTTGTTTCTTTGTTGTTGAGTCCTTAAATCTGACAACATTTAGTGTGGGCTCAAGCAACACGGAGTGATGGTTGGGGTTATCAAGTCTCAAGGGAATATATGGATTATTCCCTAAAATCCTTTGGATCAACAGTTTTGTGTATCTGATATAAGGGATCTTGGTGCCAGGCTTTTTAAGGTAAGACATCATGTCGTCCCGATCAGTAGCTGCAAATTCGATGTGTTTCATGTTGACCATGCCCCAAAATATTTGTAGTTCCATGAGCTTTGGATGCTCAAAACCACTGTCACGCCCGTAAACTGATTTGGCAATCATGATGTACAGGGTTCTCCATGGCTGGGGAATGTTCTTAAGATCAACTGATGAGTGTTTTATGATGATCCCAGCAGCTTCATCATAGCTGATGTCGACCATGAACTGGAGAGTAACATCTTCTGTAGGAGTTGTAGGATCATGAATATTATGTTGTTTGATGATTCGGGTGGTCTTGGACAATGATTAAATAAGAAAGCCATTTTAGAGAGATGAAGAGAGTTGAGAGGAGGTTCCTTGAAAGAGAGTTGCTTAACAAATGAAAGGTTAGATTCAAAGAAGCCACACCCCTTCCATGGATGGAAGGGGTATTTATACTTACAAACAATACGTCCTCCTATCGGACTGTGGATCAGGCATACAGTGGGTAAAGACCCGTCCTTCCTCCACGGTGTTACACTAAACAATTCTAGGCTACAAACTAACTAATAAACTACTAAAAAAACGTAAATAACTACACGTCTACGAGCTAACATATGCTAGATCATAATTGGGGTTACCGACACTTTGACATAGAATTTTCTAATTCCTAACAATCTCCCCCTAAGGGAGGTCAGCCCATGAAATACATTTTGCATCCTAGCATTCTATCTTTGTCTTTAGTTCTGAGCTCGTAGACTTCAATTCTTCAAGTTCCGCAATCTTTGTGCTTTAGTAGCGATTCTTCAAAGTCCGCACTGATTTGTACTTTTAGTGGAGGCCTTTAACTGAACCACATCTTTGATGATCTTCGAGCTTTCATTGAGATCATCAGCCACAGCAAATCTCCCAGGATCATCCATAGTTGTGTTGCCTTCATGTGATGTTGTGACTTTTGGACCGACATGCTCACACTTTTGAATCATGAAATCTTTCCATCAAAGTAGCGGAAGCTTTTACTGGTTCAAGATATTTGCAGCAGCGTAGCAGAAGCATAGTATAGAAATATCTGAGCCAGGTTCTGTAGATATGCACAAGTCATGATTTCTTCAATTAAGTGTGGATCTTGTGAGCATGCGGCTTTGGATTGACTCCTCAATTACGATCGCAACCGTCCCAAATGTACCGCAAGCAACAGTTAGCAATAAAATACACGAAAGTGTCTTTGATCACTTTCGTTGAATTGAGGTACACGGCCCACGGTTCCCCGCTGATCAGGACAAGTACTGCCTGTGATCAGGTAGAATTCCGAGGAATCTCTTTGACAGGGTTTCGCAGCTGCTCTAGCTGTTCTTAAACCGGAACGTCTCAAAGAAGACAACACGGAGTGAGTGAACTATCGAATTGAGATTCACTGATTGATGAAAAATTGATTTGAAAACAATCGCGTATTGCTTGAAGAAAGAGTTTTGCAATACGACGAAGGTTTTATGAGAAAGATCAATTTTCAATCAAAAATACTTTTTGTATTTAAAAGAATACACATTCGACGTGCTAGAGAAAAGAAGATTTGCACATCGAACGGTTTTTCCAAAAGTATTTTTCAATCAGAGATACTTTTTCTGTTTGAAAACATAAGTACACATTCGACGTGCTAGAGAAAAGAAGGTTTGCACATCGAACGGTTTTTCCAAAAGTATTCGTCAATTCCAATCCTGGACCAAGGTTGATTCAATAGTGAATCGCCCCATCGTTTCTATCCAGTTGTCACAAGCTTGATCTTTGGAAAAGATCTCACATGTCACCCACCAAGAGCTTGTTTGATGTTGGCTCTAGAAGGATTTCCATCTTCATCGTGAATATTTTTACATATCACTCGGATGTACTGGCAATACCACAAGGATAATGCGTAGGAATCTTAAAATATTCTTACTTTCCACATTATGTGAAACAGCAAGTCTTCATTAATTTTGTGTCCTAATGAGATTTTGTGGATGATCTCTTGGCTCTAGACTCAATAGTGCACATTTGGTTCCTATTCCGGAGACTAGGGAGAGGGTCTCCTTCTTCAATATCAACAATCTCTAAGAGAAAGTCGATAGATTATGTAGGTTCCCCGTGAGAATGAAACAAGTCCTTTTAAGAGGAACTTGTGTAGCTTGAGAAGTTTAGTGCAGTGCGTCACTGGGTCCATGACGTCTTGTACTCAATACCAGTGTTACCTTAGTAACCACCAGTAGCATATGTATTGAACCCGGTTACTGCCCTAAGGTTGAATTATTGGAGGGCTATTTCTTTTCACCCTTTTTCACATTCATTTCTTTTTCATTCTTCAACCCCTTCAGTGCTTACCGAGACTTCATAACTAGAACCTTGTTGGGTTTGTTCCAGTTCTAGCTCTATCTCAGTCCGCACTCTTCCCATATCTCACTTTTCTCTTTTTTTCATCATACCTAAGGACTCTACACTATCTAGTGGATTGTCCATGGGTAGATCCCTCCGGTTCTGGCGGATCGTGGGAACTAATACCTAACCTCACCATCCTTATAACTCCATACATAAAGTAAAATGGTCGGTCTTTTGGTACAGTTCATTCTTCCTTGAAACCAATTGAAAAATCATTTGTAAAAACAATCAGGGTACTTGTGATACGAGATCAAAGCATTTTGTACCTTAATAGTTTTGATCATTTAGAAAACCTCCCCCTCAACATGTGCATATGATTTAGAAATTGTTTAGCACATGGAGGCAAGAGGACTTTGAAATATTTTCTTTGATCACAATTTTCATAGAAAAAGCCATTTAATTTTCTTGGTAAATTCTCCCCCTCAATATGTGCATAGGATATTTGAAATCATTTTATCACATAGAGGCAAGAGTTCATTTGAAGCACATTTACGATCACACAAGCCATTAAGAAACCATTCGCTCTCCCTCAATATGTGCATCAATATATGAAAGAGTTTAGCACATATTAGAGAGAGCCAGCACATTGAATCAAATAATCACCTTTTATCAAATTTCATATTAAATCACAAATTCTCCCCCGATCAAAAATATCAAACCCTTTGAGATTTTGGATCCCAAGTGATTTAATAAGGTTTAGAAATCATGGGAGAAAATGTGGCCAGGTTTAAATACTCATCTCGTTTTTGGATAAATCCTCCTCCTCAACATGCGCATTGTGTATTTGAAATCGTTTGGCACATGGAGGCAGGAGTGCCTATAAAGGACTAAAACCAATTCCATTTAACAGATTTGAGATTTAAATCACGATCTCTCCCCCGATCAAAAATTTCAAACCTTTTGAGATTTGTGATCCCAATTGATTTAAATCATTTAGAAAATTTTAGGGGAAAGACGTGGCACGATTTAATTTTGAAAAATGACAGATAAGGATCAATTTAAGACATTAAAGATTGTTAGTGTCAGGTATGAAAGTTTTAAGAGATCTTTAAGTAAAATAAAACAATTTCACAATCAAACAAGAACAGAAATTTTTTTATTTTGACAGATCTTTGAGTTTTAAAGAAAATCATACCATGACATAACATTAAATCTTTGGATCACCACATTTTAACGTACAAACGGACTCTTTTGAAGATATATTGTTTGAAAATACTTTAAATTAAATCACTCTCCCCCTCAATCGATGACCGAAGTCGTTGATTGAGTGACTTAAGTTTTGATAAAATAAAGTCCGGTGATTTCCAAAATTTAGTTCAATTAATTTTCAAAACAATAATTTTCCATTTTCAAAACAATTTTAATCAAAGTTTCAAAATTGTTTAAAAATGGTATCCTGCACAAAGATACGTTAGGTGGTTGAGAATCATAAGCTGCTTTTGTTGATGTTGTTGTAGGGCTTGGAAGAAAACCGTCTGCTGATGCAGTGAGACTTCTTACGTTGCATTTTAATGCCAACTGAGGTCAAATTAAGCTCCGTTTCTTCAATCACTTAGAAGAAAACCATCTGCTGATGCAGTGAGACCTCTTACGTTGCATTTTTCCATGCCAACACTTCATAGAAGTCCAATTAAGCTCCGTTTCTTCATTTGTCAACCCAAGATATAGTTACCCTTTCCTTTTGGCATCCAATCATCTTCAATTGTGGGATCCGGATCGGGAACATTCTTATACCAATATACCTGCATACGTTAGTGAACATACATACAGATATGTAGTGGTCGACATCACCCAACTAACAATCGACTAATAAAAGTTAATGCAACATATCAATCAGATCATATAAATGTATGGGAATAATGTGTTTTCCAAACTCTAATCATCTAATCCTAACAATCATATCCTAGGCACCTAGTCCTTCAAAGTAGGTTAACATCATTTTTCAATTAAGCATTTAGGATAATTAAGAAAGTCCGTTAGATGATATAGATTTGAAAACATTCTCCCCCTCAATCAATGACTGATGAGTGTGTAAATACTCATCATTTTTTGGTCAAATCTGAACTGCAAAACATTTAAAAACACTCAGAAATGCATCAAAATACTGAAAATATCCCAAAATTGTATTTTATATGTTTCAGATGCAAAATGTTTAAAATCAGATGAAAAACGAGCTAAGTTTGCATAATTTGCAGTTTCAGTCCCTCAACTTTCAAATCTTGACAAAATCAGTCCCTGAGCATTTGTTTTGAAATAAAAGTCAACCCAAGTCCTTTCAAAATCAAAATTTATCAAAAATGATCCTTGGGTAAAAAGTTTGGAGAATTTACAAGTTTGGTCCTTCAAGTTTCAAAATTGGCAAAAATAGTCCTTGGAAGTTTAAAAATGGAAAATTATCTTTTATGGTCCTTGTACTAATGAAACTTGGCATGTTTGGCCCTTTTGATAAGTTTGGGAAAATTACACTTTTGGTCCCTCAAGAATTGGTGAATTGCAAGAATGGTCCTTGTGTTAATAACTACATCCAAACGGACCCCTTTGGTATTATGACCCCCTGCCAATATACCTTGAGCCAGTCCAAAAACACCCTTGACCCCCCAACTTGAACCCTGCCTATTAATAAAACCAGTCAAACTGGGTTTGACTTATCCAACCCCGCCCACAATGTTTCCCTCCAAAACCACCATCTTCTTCACCCACCCTCTGCAACTCTCACCTCACCTCCAGCTCACAACCCACACCTTATCCCTCCACCTCACCTAAAACAGCCAAGAATCATTAAATGCTTCTTCTTCTTTGCACTCAACCCTTCCCCCAGTTGCTATATCTTTTGGCGCCAAAAAATCTCATCAACGGTTAAAAAAGGCTCTACTCATCCAATGGCTCAAAAGAGAAGTGGGAAATGATCAGAGGAGAGAGGGGAAGACTTTTGCTAATAAATAGAAGGAAGAGAAGGAGAGACAGAGAGTTTTTTTTAGTTTTATTTTTCATATATGTCGTTTTGTAATCCTTATGTCTTAAGTAAGTTCTAAAGTGTAATTTTAACCTTCATTGTACTAAAACTAAGATTTTGTATCAGTTATAATTCATTTCAAGTTCTAATTCAAAGTTTGGTTAAGTTTTCTGTTTTTCCATTTTCTATAATCAAATCTGTTTTAACATTGCTAAGTATCAAGCTTCAAATAGCTTTATTACAACTTATATAAGCTTATTCAAGCTGTTGATAGCTTTGAATAAGCTTATCAAACAGATTCAACAAACTTGGTACTTGGTCAACAAAAGTCAAAGTGCAGTAATAATGGTGGCATGGTTCAGAATTGCTGATATGGAGTTGGATATGGGTTGATTTTGATCTGATTTGGGTTGAAATTCAGTTGGATTTGGGATTAAAACAGTTGTAGGTAGTGGTTATTTCATTGATCTCAAGCCACAGTGGCTAGGACCTCATGTGAGTATCATTTTATTTGGCCTGTTTAAATCTATGTTTTCCTGTTAGTGAGCTTTAATACTATTAACATTAGTATAATTTAGCTTAATATCACTAGTATAATTGATATTTTCATTTCTGTGCATGTATTTCTTTGTCTGTTGATTATTGCATAATAATTTGAGTAGCATTAGTTTGAATAGGCTAGAATTAGGAATAGCAAAGATTAATTCAGCAGTAAGGATTTAGATTGAATTTAAATATAGTAGTTTTAAGGGTCAGAGCATGAATTTTAGTTATTGAGAGTAAACTTCAATTCAATAAAAGGGTGTTTGGATCAGTTAGCTTGTTTGAATTTAAGCCTTGGTTTGTACTTGACATCTGCATACTCAGTCTCAATTAAGGTCACTAGAGTTAAATCTGTCAAAACTTAGCACCTGTGTTAATCTCAAAGTCAAAATCACAGTAAATCAGTCTTAATTTCCAATTCTGTGTGATTCAGTTAACCATCTCTCACATTTAGGTGTTATACTAGTTAAAGCAGCTTGAATTAGTTTCCTTTCATCATAAAAAATCAATTCCAATCCAGTTTTGAGAATCAAAGTTCACCAAAGTCAAATACTAATTCTGTTTTAAAAGTCAAAATTGCACAAACCAGTTTTTTGCCCAAACTTTATTGATTTTTCATGAACTCAGGTTTGAGTCAAAAGTATTGAAACTTTGGGAGTTCCTACTTCAGTTGGTCAAGTGTTGAAAAGTGATTTTTAGTGAATTTATGCAAGTCTCTATAAGGCCAAATAAGCTGTTTCTTTACGGTCTGAATTGCTCTGTCTCAAGCTTAGTGTGATTGAGTGTGAACCAAACCACCTTGCAGAGCTTGTCAAGGGCTCACCAGAGTTTATTTCAGGCTAAATTTTGGGTTTGTAGACTCATTGGGTGGTGGTCTTGAGTTTTCAAAGTTTGGTTTTCAGCTTAGCTTATTTGACAAGCTGTTTGATAAGCTCTAATTAGGTGGGTATAGCTGTTTTTCAGTTTCTAAATTCCAAAAAAGCCAAATCATTGTAGTTTGCATCTACCCGGTTTAGAATAGCTGAAACAGGTTGGTTTTAAGTAGTTTTAGCATATCTTAGCTGCTGGGATCATTTGGTGCTTATTTTGAGCCCTTTAGCTTAATTTGTAGTGCTTATTCATAAGCATTTCCACTACAGCTTCATTTTCTCACACATAAGCCCTAGTTTTTATATTTTTCTTAGACTTAGAATAATATTTTAGACTTTTCCTGAATTTTTCAGATTTTTCTATTACTGTTTGCTATTTTTCCTTATTTAAAACAGTTTTTAGGACTTTTTAATTAACCTTTATTGCAATTAAATCAGAAAAACTTCAAAAAAATAAGTTTTCAATTTTCATAGATTAAGATAAATATAAAAAGCAAAAAAATAATTTTTCCATATTTTTCTTAGTTAAATTTGTAATTTTTAGCCATTTAATTAGTTTTAAATAGTTTTTAAATCATAGAAATTAGAATATAAATCAGAAAAATAAAAAATTAGTTTTGAAAATTCTCTTTAGTTATTTTAGATTTTTGAAAAATTAGTTTCATAATTTCCCATTAATTTTCATAATTTTTAGTATTTTAATCTAGTTTTAAAGTTTAGAATTAGTTTTTAATTCAAATTTTTAAAAGAAAAATCAAGAAAATCAAAATTTAAAAATAGTGATAGCGTTTATTTAATCTTTTTAATTTTCTTTCTCAGATTTTTCCTTTGTCATCTAGCATTATCATTAACCCATTTCCTGTTCAATATCACCCGATCACTACGCGTTTAGCTTCAATCGCACAGCTCGTTGGGACTTAACGACCTGGGGAAACACTAAACTCTCCTGGACTTAATTGCTTTGGTTTTAGACTGTTTGACTTTTATTACGGTTGACCATTCACAAGTGGTTGACTTGTGTAATAAAACCTGACCGTTTGGAGCCGATCAAATTTTGGCGCCGCTGCCGGGGAGCTGTGCTAACAATCTTACGTCTAGCAGATTAGTGATTTGAATATTCACTCCTTGTTCATACCATCTATATATGTTTATATTTTCTTATAAAAATCCAAAAATCCAAAAACATCTTAAAACCATAAAACCCAAAAAGATTCTTCTTACCCCATTTTCATAATTCCCTTGACTCTGAAATTTCTTAGAGTCAACTCTAGTGTATGCGCACTCACTCTTCTAGGTCTGTGAGCCCATTTCGTGAGCTTGTCAGGATTCCAAGAAGGCGTATCCGTAGACGTTCTATCGGTCGGATCTGAGATCCAGACTGCTCGCACTACTTCCGTTATCATGGCGGAAGAACGTCCTATGTGCGAGCTTCTCCAAGCACCCATCGATGGGTATGGAGATGCTATTGTTATTCCAACCATTGTGGCTGAAAATTTTGAACTCAAAACCGGGTTACTAAATCTTGTAACCTCAAGTCAATTCTATGGTTTTGAGAGGAATGATCCTCATGCTCATATTCGATGGTTTAACAAGATTGCATCTACCATCAAATACAAGAATGTCCCTACCGATCTTTGTCAAACTTCTTCTCTTCCCATTTTCCCTCGAGGGACAAGCCCGGATTTGGCTTGAAAAACAACCCCCTCAATCGATCGAAACATGGGAAGACCTGGTAAAGAAATTTGTGAACGAGTTCTATCCACCTTCTAAAACCACGAGTCTTAAAATGAAATCATCAAGTTCACACAAAAGTTTGATGAATCCTTCAGTGAATCGTGGGATCGTTTTAAGGAGTTGCTCCGCAAATGTCCTCACCATGGTTTCTCCGAGTTAATGCAACTCGATACTTTCTATAATGGAGTGAGCCAATCTGATCAAGATTCTCTAAATTCCTCCGCTGGAGGAAATTTCTTGAGCAAAACTGTAAAAGAAGCTTTAGCGATAATTGAAAACAAGTCTAAAGTCCGCACTGCACGAAGCAAACCGGTTGTTTCCCAAGTCAGTGTTGGTCCTTCTACTTCATCGCCCGTGAGTCAATCTAGCACCGATGCTAAGATTGACAAACTCACGGAAGCAATTCAAGCTTTGGTTCTCTCCAACCAAAAGAAAGTTTCTTTTCCACAAACTTCACCTCCTGCTGAAGTCAAGAAAGTGGAAGTATGTGTTACTTGCGGTGGCCCCCATGTCTATTACAACTGTATGGCCACCGATGGTAACCCTTTTGAAGCAAACGCTGTGGGCGGGATTTCCAATTCAGGAGGCAACCAATACCGTGCTCCTATGGACCCGAACCACCGTCCTAACCACTACCCTGGACCACCGGTTTCAACCAAAACCAAAACCGTAATCAAAATCAGAATAGAACGAACCAAGGTTTTCAAAACCAAGGTAATTTTAGTCAGAATAACGGTTTTCAAAATCAAAGTCAAAATTTCCAAAACCAAGGAAATTTTAATAGAAACCAAGGTCAGGGAAATTTCAACCCGGGGTATTTTCATGGCAATAATCAAGGAAATTTCCAAAATCAAGGCCCTAATCCAAACAATAGAGGCCGGAATTTTCCTACACAAACTCAAGCCATTGTTCCAACTGGACCATCATCTGATGAGTTGTTGAAGCAATTCATGAAATCTCAAGAGGAAATGAATAGGTTGTTGGTTAGCCAGATTTCTGACATTAAGAAGTGTTTAAATGATCGACCCTCGGGCTCAGGTACTTTACCTAGCAACACGATCGCTAATCCGAGGGGCGATGCAAAGGCGATCACAACCAGAAGTGGTGCTTCATATGATGGACCCGCTATTCCTACTACCTCTTCTTCTTCTCTCCCGAAGGTAGTGGAAAGTGAACCTGAGGCGACAAAGGACCAAGTGCAACCCACTAGCTCACAAAGTACAGCACGTGTCCATCCTCAAGTTGTCCCGAAAACCAAATCCAAAACCTCTATTCCTTACCCATCACGTTTAAATGAGCAAAAGCTCCGCAAAAAAGCCAGTCATCAAATGGAAAAAAATTTTCAAATTTTCCAAGAACTACATTTTGACATAAGCTTTGCGGATGCTATCATGCTGATGCCCAAGTTTGCATCAACTCTCAAACACATGTTAAGCAACAAGGAAAAACTGTTTGAAATGGCTAAGACTCCTCGAACGAAACTGCTCAGCAGTTCTGTTAAAGAAGTTTCCCTAGAAGCTTGGAGATCCTGGAAAATTTCTTCTACCTTGTGTTTTTCCAGGAATGATTGAATGCTTTGCCCTCGCCGATCTTGGTGCAAGCATCAATCGGATGCCTTATTCAGTATGGAAGAAACTTTCTCTTCCAGAACTTATTCCTACGTGCATGACTCTTGAGCTTGCAGATCGTTCTATATCGCGTCCTCTTGGCATCGCCGAGGATGTATTCGTGAAAGTAGGAAAGTTCCATTTTCCAGCTAACTTTGTGGTTGTTGACTTCGATGCGATCATCGGGTTCCCTCATTGTTGGGCGAGGATTCCGAGAGCGGGCCGTGCTCTCATTGATGTATTTGAGCAAGAAATCACATTACGTGTGGGTAATGAAGCTTTCACCTTTAACCTTGATCAAACTTCGAGGTACTCCTCAAACTATGATGTTGAATCGGTTAATCGAATCGATGTAATTGATATTGCTTCAGAGGAGTACTCTCAAGAGTTTCTTGGTTATTTTCATAATTCTGTGAGTGGGGATCCCACCACATCTTCTCAACCAATTATTGCCGATTCTTCCCCATCTCTTACTCCGTTTGAGGGAGGTGACTTCTTTTTAGAAGAGATCGACGAGTTTCTTGCTAATGATGAATCGATTCCGCCGGGAATTGATAATGGTGTTTATGATTAGGAGGAGATATCCTTTATCGTGAGCAATTGTTAAATGAAGATCCATTACCGTCACTCCCTCCGAAAGAGATCACGATTGAAGAAATCAAATCCGTACAAACATCTCTGAAGAATTTCCGAGGTTGAACTTAAGGACCTACCTCCTCATCTTGAGTATGCATTCTTGGAGGGTGATGATAAATTACCCGTCATAATTGCTAAGGACTTAACGGAGGAGGAGAAGACTGCTCTCATAAAGGTCTTGAAGTCACACAAGCAAGCAATTGCTTGGAAACTCTCCGACATTAAGGGTATCAACCATGAGTTTTGTACTCACAAAATATTGATGGAGGATGACTTCAAACCAGCAGTCCAACATCAGAGAAGGGTGAATCCTAAGATTCATGAGGTTATCAAACAAGAGGTTCTCAAACTTCTTGATGCCGGTTTAATTTACCCGATCTCCGATAGTCCTTGGGTCAGTCCCATCCACTGTGTTCCAAAAAAGGGTGGCATAACTGTTGTCACAAATGAAGAAAACAAGTTAATTCCAACTCGATTGGTTACGGGATGGCGTGTGTGTATTGACTATCGCAAGTTAACCGAAGCCACCCGTAAAGACCATTTTCCTCTACCCTTCATGGATCAGATGCTTAAGAGACTAGCAGGAAACGAATACTATTGTTTCCTAGATGGTTTCTCGGGGTATTTTCAGATCCCCATTGATCCACAGGATCAAGAAAAGACCACATTCACCTGCCCATACGGAACTTTTGCCTACTGACGTATGCCTTTTGGCCTATGTAGCGCTCGCACGTTCCAACGATGTATGAAGGCCATTTTCCACGACATGATCGGGGAAACAATGGAGGTGTTTATGGACGACTTCTCGGTCATTGGGGACTCATTTCAAACATGTCTCTCCCATTTAGAAAAAATGCTAAAACGGTGTGAAGACACCAATCTTTGTCTAAATTGGGAGAAGAGCCATTTTATGGTCAAAGAAGGAATTGTCCTAGGCCATAAGATTTCAAAAAACGGGATTGAGGTTGACAAAGCGAAAGTGGATGTCATTGCCAAATTGCCTCATCCTACTACCGTCAAAGGTACTAGGAGTTTTTTAGGTCATGCCGGTTTTTATCGCAGATTCATACAAGATTTTTCTAAAATCGCTCGGCCTATGACTCATCTCCTTGAGAAGGATGCTCCTTTTATCTTCTCACCCGAGTGCATCGAAGCTTTTGAAACATTAAAGAAAAATCTTACGGAAGCACCCATTCTCGTTGCCCCCGACTGGGATTTACCCTTTGAACTCATGTGCGATGCAAGTGATTTTGCTATCGGTGCGATCACGGGGCAACGTAAAACCAAGCATTTTCAGCCTATCCACTACGCGAGTAAAACTATGACTGAAGCTCAAACCCATTACACCACTACTGAAAAAGAATTATTAGATGTGGTGTATGCGTTTGAGAAGTTTCGGCCATACCTAATCTTGACCAAATGCGTGGTGTATACAAATCACTCGGCTCTGAAATATCTCTTTGCAAAACAAGATGCAAAGCCGAGATTGCTCCGTTGGGTTCTCCTCCTGCAAGAATTTGATATCATTATACGTGATAAAAAGGAGGAGAACCGGCTGCTGATCATCTTTCCCGTCTGGAAAACCCTCACCAGGATGTGTTCGAGAAAAAGGAAATAAACGAAACATTTCCTCTCGAAACACTCAATGTGGTTTCTTTTCGTGGATACTCTTCTACCCCATGGTTTGCTAACTTTGCAAATTACCATGCGGGTAACTTTGTGGTGAAAGGGATGTCGTCTGATGAGTGTGTAAATACTCATCATTTTTGGGTCTATCTGAACTGCAAAACGTTTAAAAATGCTCAGAAATGCATCAAAATACTGAAAATATCTCAAAATTACATTTTATATGTTTCAGATGCAAAATGTTTAAAATCAGATGAAAAATGAGCAAAGTTTGCATAATTGGCAGTTTCAGTCCCCCAAGTTTCTAAAATTGTCAAAAATAGTCCCTGGGTCATAATTTCAAAAGTAAAATCACCAAAGGTCCTTTTTAAATCATAACTTGTCAAAATTAGTCCTTTGGTGAAAAATATAAAAAGTTTGAGAAAATTACAAGTTTGGCCCTCCAAGTTTCAAATTTGGCAAAATTAGTCCTTGGAATTTTGAAAATGTCAAGTTTAGTCCTTATATTATTAAAACTTGTCACTTTTAGTCCCTTGGAAAACTTTGCATAAATGGCAGCAATGGTCCCTTGAATTTCAGAATTTACAACATAGGTCCCTATGATTATTAAACCCTTTATATCACCTTTGGACCCTATCATAGCTGCCTTGGACCCTGCCAAAACAATTGGACCCCTTACCACTTTTGACCCCCCCTTTTAATATTTAACTCATTCAACCTTTTGGTCAAATCCCACAAAACGCGCCAATGTCTTCTCCTTTCAACTATGCAAGTCCTGAATACACTCCACCCCCCTCCTCACCTATCCATCTCCTTTGTCCCCCCACCAACACCTCAATCCAAATGCATTTAATGCACTTTCTCCCCCAACACTCAACCCCAACAGGTCATAATCCATTTCCCGCCAAAAATGCAATCTATGGCCAGGATGACTCCAACTGATCCAAAGGTCTCAAAGGGAGGTGGGAAAAGCTCAGAACATGAGAGAGAAGGATATGGGAGTATAAAAGAAGCAAAAAGAGAGAAGAGAAGGGTAGCTAGTTTTCAATAATTTTCCTTATATGTCGTTTTTAAATTAATGTTGTAGTTTAAATCAAATTGTTGTAATTTCAGCTTTTATGTATAACAATTAAGTTAAAACATCTTTGTAATGTGCCTTTTGATTATCAATTCAAGTTTTCATGTGAGTTCTTAGTTCCATGTTTACTGTTGAGATTTTCAGTTTCAAATTCTTCTATCCAGGTTGTTAGTTGCTTGTTTTAAGCTTAAACAAGTGTATTTAAGCTCTCTATAAGCTTTGAATAAGCTTACATTTCAGTTTCAAACAAATTTAGTCCATGGTCAACATAAGTCAAGCTGGGGCTCAAATTGGAATGGAAGCTGATAATGGGTGTTGCAGAGGTTTATTTGGGTTGGATTTAGTTAGGTTAGAGTAGTGTTAGTTCTGGTTTTAGCCTGCAATCAGCTGGACTCATGTGAGTAAGTTTCTAAATTTTCATATTTCAAGCCATATTGCAGTTTATGCTTAACTGTGTATCTGAGGTCACCACTAGTTTTAATGTGTTAATATAGTTATATTATGGTCATGTAAGCTTAGTTTGATCCTTATTACAAGTTGGTTTAGTGTTTAGACAATTTGAATCCAAAACAGTTGGTATTAAGGTGTGTTTGGGTTTCTTGTCTAACCTGTCTTTTAGGTTAGTTCAGAGCTTAAGTCTTGTTGGTAAATGCTTGTTTAGTTCATTTAAGCCATTATCTGTCTTCATTTTGCACCCTAGAGCAGTTTAAGTCAAAATTGTATGCCATCTGTCTTAACAGTGTATCTGTTGAGTTTTTACAAAATCCAAATCTTGTTTTGTGTTTAAATTCCTTAAACATTGCTTGCATTAAGTTCATTTCATCACTAAATATCATTTTCAGTTTACAAATCCAGATCAAATCTCAATTAAGTCAACTTTCCACTTAAGTATCAAAAGTCAAATGGCATAAAAGTCAGTTTTGGCCAACCTAGGAGGATTTTTCATTTACTCATTTCTGGGTCAATGCAAGTGAAAATTGTATGTTTAAAAACTTCAGTTGGTCTTGTTTCTTATAAGCATTTTTTCAGATTTTTACAAATTTTTTCTAAGCCCCAAAAAGGCTTGTGAATATGGTGTCAACTGCCCTGTGCAGGGCATTAAACCTGCACATGGAATTTGCAGGTTTTGCAGACCTTGCACAAGTCTCATTTGAGCTTGTCTAGGTCTGTACTTTGGATTACTAAGTCTCACCCAGGTCTTCTTTAGGTTCCTTTATCTGTTTTCCAATTTCCAGCTTATCTAGTTGCTTATTTCTAAGCTTAAAGTAGCCCCTCAGATTCTGTTTTTAGTTTAAAGCGCATATCATCAAATTTGTGCTAGCTTGTGATTTAGAGGATTAGGATAGTTAAAACTTGTTCCATTTATGTTCTTTTAGCTTAATAGAGCTTCTGTGATCAGTTGGTAGCTTGTTTGTAGCTTTTGGCTTATCCAAGTGCTCATTCTTAAGCACATTCCACATCAGTTTCATATTCTTGTACACAAGCTCCTGTTTTTCCATTTTTCTTAGATTCCTTATATCATTTTAGAGTTTTCCTGAAATTTTCAGATTTTTCTAAGTTGGTTTGCTATTTTTCTTGATTTAAATTAGTTTTTAAGCATTTTTAATTAGCTTTAAATACAAAAAATTAAGAAAAGGTTCAAAAAAATAATTTTTCATTTTTCTTAAGTTAAGATAAATACAAAAAGACAAAAAAAAAAATTTCTAGATTTTTCTTAATTAAATTTGTATTTTTAGATAATTTAATTAGTTTTAAATAGTTTTTAATTCCTAGAAAATACAAAAATAATCAGAAAAATATAAAAATAGTTTTGAAAATTCTATTTTGTTATTTTAGATTTTTCTAAGTCAAAATTTTATTTTTCTAGCTTTGTTTCATATTTTCTTGTATTTTAGGCTATTATTTAATAGTTAAAAATAGTTTTTAATTAATAATAATTAATTTAATAGTCATTAAAATAATTTTCTTTTCCTATTTATTTTATTTTATCATTAGGTTTGTAAAAATGTCATTTTCATATTTTTAGGACTTTTATTTCTTAGATATCACGTTTTATTTTGTACGTTTACGTAATTTTAATTAAACGTACGTTTTAAGTTTTAAAAGTTCATCATTTTAAATATAGTGATAGCGTTTATTTAATATTTTTTATCTTTTTAATTTTCTTTAATTTGCATTTAAGCCGTTGTAATTTGTTGGCTTTTTCTGTAGTTATAATTAATTCAGATCCCTTTTTCTGTTCAAATTCCTCGATCACTTTACGTTTGGTAATCCATTGCATAGCTCGCTAGGACATAACGACCCGGGGAAACACTATACTCCCCAGTTCTTCATTGAGTTCGTTCCTGAGCCGTTTTAAGTTTGTTACGGATGCTACGCCATTCACAAGTGGCGGACTTGCGTGATAAAACTTGACGTGCTGGAGCGGATCAAATTTTGGCGCCATTTGCGGGAGGTGCTAATTATCTTACGTTTAGCAGATTAGTGATTTGGATATTCACTCTTTGTTTATACCATCTGTATATGTTTATATTTTCTTATCCAAAAATACAAAAATACTCTTCTCATTCCTCTTACCAGTATGATTCTATTTCTCTTACCCTTCGTACACGTTTGATTCTACTCTTCTTTAACCTCAAAACCGTTTAATTCTATTTCTTTAACCCTCTACATGTTTAATTCTCATGGCGACATTAGATTATCCTCGTTGTTTCCACTGCAAAAGCCGTATGGAAGAGGATCACTCTGTTGTCGAGAATCCGGATTGTTTACGCAAGCGATGTGGAAGGATGGGTGCAAGCAAATATTGTTATTGGTGCGAATTATCGGATAACTCTCTCGATGATTCTCCAAGTTTTTCCGACCATCCGCCACAACCCGATGAACCCGTTCAAGAACCGGAGACCATAACGGAAGTGTTGGAAATTGCTAGCTCTCAGAGCACACCACTTGTCCCACCTCCGGATTTTTCAGAATGTTCTTCGAGACTTGATAGTCATCCGGATCACCATGTTGGTTTTGTTGATTCTTTGAATGAACCGATTCTTTCTCATTACTCTCAAATGCAATCGTTTATTCCTTGTGTCGGTTGTGGTGAGCCTCTTTTTGGTTCACCACTGCGTTGGTGTACTTGTGAACAATGTGGTAATGATATCCATAACGGGAGTTGTTTGTTTTGTGGTTCGAGGAATTCATTTGATTATGATCCTAATCCGAACTCATTTAACGACCCCTCAAATTTTTCCAATTACCCACCACGGCCGACTTATCTTCATATAATCAAAATCACTGCTGTGAATTTTGTGGAGGTCCTCACCAAGGATTTGAGTGTCAATCCGGAAACACGTTTGTCTATGAACAGTTTTCCAGTGATGCTCGAACTTTGGCTATAACCAAAATCCATATGATTCACCGTCGACTCAACAGTTTTCTTGTTGTGAGTCTGTGGAGGTCCCCACTTCACTCGATTGTCAAATAGGGAACCCAGTTCCTTGTAGCAATCATGACTCTTACATGTTTGACAATTTCCAACCTCCACAGCACTATACGGTTCAAACTCCACCTGAGCCGTTGTCTCAAGAAATCTCCCAAGATTTTGAAACCACAATGAAAAAACTTGATGATATAATTCAAAACCTTAAGAATCAAGTGAGTGGTGAAAAAACCATGGGAGAATTGCTAGCCGAAGAACGGGAGGCTCGCAAATCTAGGGAAGAATTATTAGCCCTAGAGCATGCAGCTCTAAGGCGTTCCCAATTTCTTAAGGAAGCTCTATATGATGATGACGAGGAGGGTTTTTATCCTTTTAAGAATATTATTTCTCAACCCCCTCAGTCAGTTGATATCCCAGCAGTTGAGATTCCATCTCAAACAACTGCTATCACACCCGAGATTCACACTCACTCTCTTATTATGGGGGACGAGCATCTCGACACTGTTCCTGAAAAGGAATCGGACGAATTCATAAAGTCTAGTGTTGAGGACCTTGTCCCAATCCCAAGAGAGTCACAGGGAATTCTCGAGCATTTGTGTGATATCCCTACCCCTCTTGTCTTCCCAAAAGATCATGTTGAGATGTTCTCCGATTCTGATGATGATGATTCGTTGTCTTGTGGAAACATCGTTTATGTGGAAGATTTGCCTTCTGAGCTTGTTAGCTTAGAAGAAGAGAATGATGAAGTTACTGACACTGAAATCAAAGATGAAGCACTTCGTGCAACATTACTGAATGTCAGTCTTCTCATTTCTAAAATCGAGGCTTTCAATGAAAAACCTATTTCATCTCCTATCCCCATTAAGGATAGTGACATTCTTTCCGATGATTCTAATCCGGAAATGAAAGCCTTCTGTTTTGATAATATGGGAGAGAAGATTAGTGGCAGTACCACTTTTCATTTTCATAATTCTCTCCTCGATTATGAATCATTTACATTGGAGGAGTTCACCAGTGAACCCACTCATATCAATTATGAATATGATTCATTCACCTTCAAGGAGTTCTCAGATGAACTCACTCATATCATGACTCCGCGGGAGTATGATCGCTTGGATGGCAAAAATCATGATCGGGGGGAAAAGTTCTCAATCACGAGAGTTTGTATTTCTATGAAAAATTTTCCAACCCTCCCTCCCGAGATGCTTTCCAAACCAAAGAGCTCAACCGATATAATCCAAACAAGTTCAACTGCACTTGACCCTGAGGAAGAAGATCTTATCATGATCGTCATCATGATTTTCCTTCTTTTCTTCACCTACCTGGTGACTTCCTCTCTTCTTCACTTTCGTTAGGAGTGAGGACACTATCTTTGACCCGGCATTTTCGTTTATCATTTGTGAGCCGGGCTGTGTATATATATCTCATCGGCGTGGAACTTTCACGTGCTTCAAATGTTTGTCCAAACATCTTGAATGAAAGTCCGATGGAGATTGTCTATTCCACTTACTTCCCCATGAACAAATTAATTCGGGGTCGAGTCAAGCTAGCGACTCGGGAATCAAAAGCGATAGCATGCCATATGGATTTTCACCCATATTTCTGTCTTCTTTCTCTGTTCTACCACCCTAGTGTGGGGGTTGCCCACATGTTAAAAAAAAATGTCTTTCAAATAATGGCCATAGTATTTCCCTTTTACGTTCTCTGTTTCGGCATAACCGCCGGTACTTTGAATATTGAGAGCAATATTCATTTCAAGTGTGGGGGGGAATTCTCACGAATTTTATCATGTAATTATACCACCTAATTCCCCCGTTTTTGGCCAAATTTTTTTTGGAGTAAGTGTTTTGCACTTACTCAATTGGTTATCAGTCCGCCTTGTCTAATAAACTAAAGGATTGGCTAATCCAGGAGCAAACGGCTCTTGGTAAAGATATCTCAAATCCGTTTATATGGCTTGCAATTTGCCCAAAATTGTATGGTATTCAGCTCACCATATCCTAAAAAGTGAAGAGTTGGCTAGCCCGCAAGTTTATGGCTTGTGGTAAAGGCAGTGGAAAAACCATAATTGGTAATCAGCTCACCAAAGATAATACTGATAATTTATCTAAGAGTTGGCTAGTCGAGCAAGCGGCTTACGGTAAAGACAAATCAAATCCGTTGGAAGATGGTGGTTTGCTCAAAATCACATGGTTATCAGTGTACCATGGTTCTTACTTGAACTGAAACATTTGGCTACTCCAGAGGTAATGGCTTTTGGTAAAGAGATTCAAAACCATTAAGTTTTTCTCAAAAGATTGCTAGGGACTAGCAATAGTTTAGTGTGGGGGATTGATGAGTGTGTAAATACTCATCATTTTTGGGTCTATCTGAACTGCAAAGCGTTTAAAATGCTCGAAAATGCATCAAAATACTGCAAATATCTCAAAATTACATTTTATATGTTTCAGATGCAAAATGTTTAAAATCAGATGAAAAATGAGCAAAGTTTGCATAATTGGCAGTTTCAGTCCCCCAAGTTTCTAAAATTGTCAAAAATAGTCCCTGGGTCATAATTTCAAAAGTGAAATCACCAAAGGTCCTTTTTAAATCATAACTTGTCAAAATTAGTCCTTTGGTGAAAAATATAAAAATTATGAGAAAATTACAAGTTTGGTCCTCCAAGTTTCAAATTTGGCAAAATTAGTCCTTGGAATTTTGAAAATGTCAAGTTTAGTCCTTATATTATTAAAAATTGTCACTTTTAGTCCCTTGGAAAACTTTGCATAAATGGCAGCAATGGTCCCTTGAATTTCAGAATTTACAACATAGGTCCCTATGATTATTAAACCATTTATATCACCCTTTGGACCCTATCATAACTGCCTTGGACCCTGCCAAAACAATTGGACCCCTTACCACTATTGACCCCCCCTTTTAATATTTAACTCATTCAACCTTTTGGTCAAATCCCACAAAACGCGCCAATGTCTTCTCCTTTCAACTGCTTCTTCTGCAAAGCCTGAATACACTCCACCCCCTCCTCACCTATCCATCTCCTTTGTCCCCCCACCAACACCTCAATCCAAATTCATTTAATGCACTTTCTCCCCCAACACTCAACCCCAACAGGTCATAATCCATTTCCCGCCAAAAATGCAATCTATGGCCAGGATGACTCCAACTGATCCAAAGGTCTCAAAGGGAGGTGGGAAAAGCTCAGAACATGAGAGAGAAGGATATGGGAGTATAAAAGAAGCAAAAAGAGAGAAGAGAAGGGTAGCTAGTTTTCAATAATTTTCCTTATATGTCGTTTTTAAATTAATGTTGTAGTTTAAATCAAATTGTTGTAATTTCAGCTTTTATGTATAACAATTAAGTTAAAACATCTTTGTAATGTGCCTTTTGATTATCAATTCAAGTTTTCATATGAGTTCTTAGTTCCATGTTTACTGTTGAGATTTTCAGTTTCAAATTCTTCTATCCAGGTTGTTAGTTGCTTGTTTTAAGCTTAAACAAGTGTATTTAAGCTCTCTATAAGCTTTGAATAAGCTTACATTTCAGTTTCAAACAAATTTAGTCCATGGTCAACATAAGTCAAGCTGGGGCTCAAATTGGAATGGAAGCTGATAATGGGTGTTGCAGAGGTTTATTTGGGTTGGATTTAGTTAGGTTAGAGTAGTGTTAGTTCTGGTTTTAGCCTGCAATCAGCTGGACTCATGTGAGTAAGTTTCTAAATTTTCATATTTCAAGCCATATTGCAGTTTATGCTTAACTGTGTATCTGAGGTCACCACTAGTTTTAATGTGTTAATATAGTTATATTATGGTCATGTAAGCTTAGTTTGATCCTTATTACAAGTTGGTTTAGTGTTTAGACAATTTGAATCCAAAATAGTTGGTATTAAGGTGTGTTTGGGTTTACTGTCTAACATGTCTTTTAGGTTAGTTCAGAGCTTAAGTCTTGTTGGTAAATGCTTGTTTAGTTCATTTAAGCCATTATCTGTCTTCATTTTGCACCCTAGAGCAGTTTAAGTCAAAATTGTATGCCATCTGTCTTAACAAAGATGTATGTTGAGTTTTTACAAAATCCAAATCTTGTTTTGTGTTTAAATTCCTTAAACATTGCTTGCATTAAGTTCATTTCATCACTAAATATCATTTTCAGTTTAAAAATCCGGATCAAATCTCAATTAAGTCAACTTTCCACTTAAGTATCAAAAGTCAAATGGCATAAAAGTCAGTTTTGGCCAACCTAGGAGGATTTTCATTTACTCATTTCTGGGTCAATGCAAGTGAAAATTGTATGTTTAAAAACTTCAGTTGGTCTTGTTTCTTATAAGCATTTTTTCAGATTTTTACAAATTTTTTCTAAGCCCCAAAAAGGCTTGTGAATATGGTGTCAAGCGCCTGCGGGCATTAAACCTGCACATGGAATTTGCAGGTTTTGCAGACCTTGCACAAGTCTCATTTGAGCTTGTCTAGGTCTGTACTTTGGATTACTAAGTCTCACCCATTTCTTCTTTAGGTTCCTTTATCTGTTTTCCAATTTCCAGCTTATCTAGTTGCTTATTTCTAAGCTCAAAGTAGCCCCTCAGATTCTGTTTTTAGTTTAAAGCTCATATCATCAAATCTGTGCTAGCTTGTGATTTAGAGGATTAGGATAGTTAAAACTTGTTCCATTTATGTTCTTTTAGCTTAATAGAGCTTCTGTGATCAGTTGGTAGCTTGTTTGTAGCTTTTGGCTTATCCAAGTGCTCATTCTTAAGCACATTCCACATCAGTTTCATATTCTTGTACACAAGCTCCTGTTTTTCCATTTTTCTTAGATTCCTTATATCATTTTAGAGTTTTCCTGAAATTTTCAGATTTTTCTAAGTTGGTTTGCTATTTTTCTTGATTTAAATTAGTTTTTAAGCATTTTTAATTAGCTTTAAATACAAAAAATTAAGAAAAGGTTCAAAAAATAATTTTTCATTTTTCTTAAGTTAATATAAATACAAAAAGACAAAAAAATATTTTTCTAGATTTTTCTTAGTTAAATTTGTATTTTTAGATAATTTAATTAGTTTTAAATAGTTTTTAATTCCTAGAAAATACAAAAATAATCAGAAAAATATAAAAATAGTTTTGAAAATTCTATTTTGTTATTTTAGATTTTTCTAAGTCAAAATTTTATTTTTCTAGCTTTGTTTCATATTTTCTTGTATTTTAGGCTATTATTTAATAGTTAAAAATAGTTTTTAATTAATAATAATTAATTTAATAGTCATTAAAATAATTTTATTTTCCTATTTATTTTCTTTTATCATTAGGTTTGTAAAAATGTCATTTTCATATTTTTAGGACTTTTATTTCTTAGATATCACGTTTTATTTTGTACGTTTACGTAATTTTAATTAAACGTACGTTTTAAGTTTTAAACGTTCATCATTTTAAATATAGTGATAGCGTTTATTTAATAGTTTTTATCTTTTTAATTTCCTTTAATTTGCATTTAAGCCGTTGTAATTTGTTGGCTTTTTCTGTAGTTATAATCAATTCAGATCCCTTTTTCTGTTCAAATTCCTCGATCACTTTACGTTTGGTAATCCATTGCATAGCTCGCTGGGACATAACGACCGGGGGAAACACTATACTCCCCAGTTCTTCATTGAGTTCGTTCTTGAGCCGTTTTAAGTTTGTTACGGTCTGCCATTCACAAGTGGCAGACTTGCGTGATAAAACTTGACTGTTCTGGAGCGGATCATCGTCCCAACAGAAAAACAAATTCTTTAAAGATGTAAAACATTACTTATGGGACGACCCCTACTTATTCAAAATTTGCGCGGATCAAGTCATCAGGCGATGTGTGTATGGTCGGGAAGCCAATGACATTCTTAAGGCTTGCCATTCGGACCTCTTGGGGGACATCATAGTCCCAACTACACTGCTAAGAAGGTGTTTGATTCCGGATTTTATTGGCCCACGATTTACAAGGATGCCCACGAATTTGTCAAAACATGTGACGCTTGTCAACGTCACGGAAATATCTCACAAAGAAATGAAATGCCGCAAAAGGCCATTCAAGTGTGTGAGATTTTTGACATCCGGGGCATTGACTTTATGGGGCCATTTCCTTCATCTCGAGGAAATAAATACATACTCGTGGCCGTTGACTATTTGTCAAAATGGGTTGAAGCGAAAGCTTTGCCTACCAACGATGCCCGAGTTGTTGTGAAATTCTTAAAATCTCTTTTTGCTAGGTTTGGAACTCCACGAGCTATAATCGGTGATCGTGGTACGCATTTCTGCAATGACCAGTTTGATAGAGTCATGCAAAAGTATGGTGTAACTCACCGTCTCTCTACTGCGTACCACCCCAAACAAGTGGGCAAGTGGAAGTTTCCAACCGAGGGATTAAAAAATTCGGAAAGGACAGAGGCGAAAACCGTGCCTCTTGGTCGGATAAGCTAGATGACGCACTCTGGGCCTTCCGTACAGCTTATAAAACACCCATCGGGTGTACTCCATACAAGCTTGTATACGGGAAGGCGTGTCATCTGCCGATTGAGCTTGAGCACAAAGCATACTGGGCCTTGAAACATGCCAATTTCGATATTCAGACAGCCGGTGATCACCGGAAAGTTCAAATGAATGAATTAAATGAACTTCGTGATCAAGCATACGAGAACTCTTTGATCTACAAAGAAAAGACAAAGAAGATTCATGACTCCAAAATCAAGAACCGCGTTTTCAACGTCGGTGATTGAGTCCTTCTTTTCAATTCAAGATTGAAGATTTTCTCAGGAAAACTAAAATCCCGCTGGTCTGGACCATTCACCATCACTAAAGTATTTCCTTATGGAACTATTGAGTTATCTCAACCCGATGGTCCAACTTTTAAAGTGAATGGTCATCGACTGAAGCACTATTTTGGAGAGGACATTCCACCTGGTTGTCCGGATCTACAAACTTTCCCCATGAACCAATGAATGCGGGGATCGAGTCAAGCTAGCGACTTCGGGAATCAAAAGCAGTAGCACACTATATGGGTTTTCACCCGTATTTCTGACTTCTTTCTATTTTCTACCACCCTAGTGTGGGGAGTTGCCCCCGTTGTATATAAATTTCAAAAAAAAAAAATCAAATAATGGCGTAGTATTTCCTTTTTATGTTCTATGTTTCGGCATAACCGCCGGTACTTTGAATATTGAGGGCAATATTCATTTCTAGTGTGGGGGAATTCTCACGAATTTTATCATGTAATTATACCGCCCAATTCCCCAATTTTTGGCCAAATTTTTTTTTTGGAGTAAGTGTTTTGCACTTACTCAACTTACGGTTATCAGTCCGCCATGTCTAATAAACAAAAGGATTGGCTAATCCAGGAGCAAACGGCTCTTGGTAAAGATATCTCAAATCCGTTGACGGCTTGCAATTTGCCCAAAATTGTATGGTGTTCAGCTCACCATATCTTTAACTAGTGAAGAGTTGGCTAGCCCGCAAGTTTATGGCTTGTGGTAAAGGCAGTTGGAAAACCATAATTGGTAATCTTTTCACCAAAGATATTTTATCTAAGAGTTGGCTAGTCCAGAAGCAAACGACTTCTGGTAAAGACAAATCAAAACCGTTGAAAGCTGGTGATTTGCTCAAAATCATTTGGTTATCATTGTACCAAGGTTCTTACTTGAACTGAAACAATTGGCTACTCCGGAAGTAATGGCTTTTGGTAAAGAGATTCAAATCCATTAAGTTTTCTCAAAAGATTGCTAGGGACTAGCAATAGTTTAGTGTGGGGATTGATGAGTGTGTAAATACTCATCATTTTTGGTCAAATCTGAACTGCAAAACATTTAAAACACTCAGAAATGCATCAAAATACTGAATATATCCCAAAATTGTATTTTATATGTTTCAGATGCAAAATGTTTAAAATCGGATGAAAAATGAGCTAAGTTTGCATAATTTGCTTTAGTCCCTCAACTTTCACATCTTGACAAAATCAGTCCCTGAGCATTTGTTTTGAAATAAAAGTCAACCCAAGTCCTTTCAAAATCAAAATTTATCAAAAATGATCCTTGGGTAAAAAGTTTGGATAATTTACAAGTTTGGTCCTTCAAGTTTCAAAATTGGCAAAAATAGTCCTTGGAAGTTTAAAATGGAAAATTATCTCTTATGGTCCTTGTACTAATGAAACTTGGCATGTTTGGCCCTTTTGATAAGTTTGGGAAAATTACACTTTTGGTCCTTCAAGAATTGGTGAATTGCAAGAATGGTCCTTGTGTTAATAACTACATCCAAACGGACCCCTTTGGTATTATGACCCCCTGCCAATATGCATTGAGCGGTCAAAAACACTCTTGACCCCCAACTTGAACCTGCCTATTAATAAAACCAGTCAAGCTGGTTTGACTTATCAACCCGCCCACAATGTTTCCCTCCAAAACCACCATCTTCTTCACTCACCCTCTGCAACTCTCACCTCACCTCCACTCCAACCCACACCTTATCCCTCCACCTCACCTAAAAGCGACCAAGAATCATTAAATGCTTCTTCTTCTTCTTTGCACTCAACCCTTCCCCCAGTTGCTATATCTTTTGGCGCCAAAAATCTCATCAACGGTTAAAAAAGGCTCTACTCATCCAATGGCTCAAAGAGAAGTGGGAAATGATCGAGGAGAGAGGGAAGATTTTTCTAATAAATAGAAGGAAGAGAAGGAGAAACAGAGAGTAGTTTTTTAGTTTTATTTTTCATATATGTCGTTTTGTAATCCTTATGTCTTAAGTAAGTTCTAAAGTGTAATTTTAACCTTCATTGTACTAAAACTAAGCTTTTGTATCAGTTATAATTCATTTCAAGTTCTAATTCAAAGTTTGGTTAAGTTTTCTGTTTTTCCATTTTCTATAATCAAATCTGTTTTAACATTGCTAAGTATCAAGCTTCAAATAGCTTTATTACAACTTATATAAGCTTATTCAAGCTGTTGATAGCTTTGAATAAGCTTATCAAACAGATTCAACAAACTTGGTACTTGGTCAACAAAAGTCAAAGTGCGATAATAATGGTGGCATGGTTCAGAATTGCTGATATGGAGTTGGATATGGGTTGATTTTGATCTGATTTGGGTTGAAATTCAGTTGGATTTGGGATTAAAACAGTTGTAGGTAGTGGTTATTTCATTGATCTCAAGCCACGATGGCTAGGACCTCATGTGAGTATCATTTTATTTGGCTTTGTTTAAATCTATGTTTTCCTGTTAGTGAGCTTTAATACTATTAACATTAGTATAATTTAGCTTAATATCACTAGTATAATTGATATTTTCATTTACGTGCATGTATTTCTTTGTCTATTGATTATTGCATAATAATTTGAGTAGCATTAGTTTGAATAGGCTAGAATTAGGAATAGCAAAGATTAATTCAGATGGGATTTAGATTAAATTTAAATATAGTAGTTTTAAGGGTCAGAGCATGAATTTTAGTTATTGAGAGTAAACTTCAATTCAATAAAAGGGTGTTTGGATCAGTTAGCTTGTTTGAATTTAAGCCTTGGTTTGTACTTGACATCTGCATACTCAGTCTCAATTAAGGTCACTAGAGTTAAATCTGTCAAAACTTAGCACCTGTGTTAATCTCAAAGTCAAAATCACATGAAATCGGTCTTAATTTCCAATTCTGTGTGATTCAGTTAACCATCTCTCACATTTAGGTGTTATACTAGTTAAAGCAGCTTGAATTAGTTTCCTTTCATCATAAAAAATCAATTCCAATCCAGTTTTGAGAATCAAAGTTCACCAAAGTCAAAAACTAATTCTGTTTTAAAAGTCAAAATTGCACAAACCAGTTTTTTGCCCAAACTTTATTGATTTTTCATGAACTCAGGTTTGAGTCAAAAGTATTGAAACTTTGGGAGTTCCTACTTCAGTTGGTCAAGTGTTGAAAAGTGATTTTTAGTGAATTTATGCAAGTCTCTATAAGGCCAAATAATTTTGTTTCTTTAAGGTCGAATTGCTTTCGGTCTCAAGCTTAGTGTGATTGAGTGTGAACCAAACCACCTTGCAGAGCTTGTCAAGGGCTCACCAGAGTTTATTTCAGGCTAAATTTTGGGTTTGTAGACTCATTGGGTGGTGGTCTTGAGTTTTCAAAGTTTGGTTTTCAGCTTAGCTTATTTGACAAGCTGTTTGATAAGCTCTAATTATGTGGGTATACCTTTGTTTTAGTTTCTAAATTCCAAAAAAGCCAAATCATTGTAGTTTGCATCTACCCGGTTTAGAATAGCTGAAACAGGTTAGTTTTAAGTAGTTTTAGCATATCTTAGCTGCTGGGATCATTTGGTGCTTATTTTGAGCCCTTTAGCTTAATTTGTAGTGCTTATTCATAAGCATTTCCACTCTGACTTCATTTTCTCACACATAAGCCCTAGTTTTTATATTTTTCTTAGACTTAGAATAATATTTTAGACTTTTCCTGAATTTTTCAGATTTTTCTATTACTGTTTGCTATTTTTCCTTATTTAAAACAGTTTTTAGGACTTTTTAATTAACCTTTATTGCAATTAAATCAGAAAAACTTCAAAAAAATAAGTTTTCAATTTTCATAGATTAAGATAAATATAAAAAGCAAAAAAATAATTTTTCCAGATTTTTCTTAGTTAAATTTGTAAATTTTAGCCATTTAATTAGTTTTAAATAGTTTTTAAATCATATAAATTAAAATATAAATCAGAAAAATACAAACTTAGTTTTGAAAATTCTCTTTAGTTATTTTAGATTTTTTGAAAAATTAGTTTCATAATTTCCCATTAATTTTCATAATTTTTAGTATTTTAATCTAGTTTTAAAGTTTAAAATTAGTTTTTAATTCAAATTTATAAAAGAAAAATCAAGAAAATCAAAATTTAAAAATAGTGATAGCGTTTATTTAATGTTTTTAATTTTCTTTCTCAGATTTTGTTAGGAATTAGAAATTCCAGGTATTAAAGAGTCGGTCACCTCAAGTATATGTAATCATTAGAAAGCTCGTAGTCATAGTTATTTTATGTTAAGTAGTATTTTGTTAAGTAACACCGTGGAGGACGGACGGGTCTTTACCCACTGTATGCCTGATCCACAGCCCGTTGTGTGGCGTTTTATGTAAGACTATAAATACTCTCTACCTCCCAAGGTAGAGAGTTGGAGCTCATAATAATATTTTCTTTCTCTCACTATAGTTCCCAACTCTCTTCCTTTCTCTCACTAGAACTCTCTCTCTCACATTCTTATACGCCTACTTTGATCATGGTTTAGAGTGTTTGTGAAATCCAATATCCTACAATTGGTATCAAGAGCCATGGTTTGATCACTCATCTTTCATGCTCTTTGTTTTGGTGGATTTCATAAGGTTTTTGGAGTATTAAGGGTTTAGGAGAGTTTGATTCATTTGGACAAATTCTAGTGTTAAAGTTTGAATTTTGCTTGTACTTTTGTGTTTAGGATCATCATATGTGTTTATGTTTTGAATTGGAAGCCTTAAATCATTGTGGTTTGGTTGTTTTGGATTGATAAAGTGGTTATTTTTGAAAAAAGGACTAAGCGAGTTGTGTCTCGGACTTGTGTTTCTTCAAAGCGAGTTGCTTTGTTATTTAAAGCGAGTTGGTACATGCGACTTAGTTGTTTAGCGAGTTGATATTTATGCTACTTGGGTTCTAAGCGAGTTGTTTCTTTAGGCGACTTGAGATCTAAAGCGACTTGCTACTTAGCGAGTTGTAACGTTAGCGAGTTAACTTAGCGACTTAGTGTTCGAGCGAGTTGATTGTGTTGCGAGTTGAGACTAAAGCGAGTTGGCTATTTAGCGACTTGATTAATTAAGCGAGTTGAGTGTGTTGCGTGTTGACCGCTTATGCGAAGTTGTGTGTTTAGCTACTTGTTCATTTAGACCTTTTTCTTCTTCGTGTTACGTTCTTACGGTTGTTCTTTTGGTTTAGTAAAATCCCGTGAAAGAATCAATTTCCGGTTTAATCAAAGAATTTCAAAATACCGTAGAGCTTGAAACATGTCTACAAACGTTCCTACTATCATCTCCACTTTTGCCGAGGATGTTCAAGCAGCTGGTTCGGATACTCGTCCACCCATGCTTGACAGAACAGACTACGATTCTTGGGCTCAACGAATCAGATTGTACTGCCTTGGAAAGGAAAATGGTGTCAACATTCTCAAATCCATTGATGAAGGACCGTATCGAGTTGAGACGACTAGAGATGTACTTGATACTGCTGAAGATGGAACTCGGATTTACGGAATGGACAGACCAAAGATGTATGATGAGCTTGATGATAAGGAGAAAAAGAGATTCGATGCTTGATATCGGGCTTCAAACATTGTTCTTCAAGGTCTTCCTAAAGACATCTACAAGCCGATCAATCACAACACCGAAGCAAAGGCAGTATGGGATAATGTCAAGATGCTTCTCTCGGGTTCAGAATTAACTATGGAAGACAGAGAATCACAACTCTATGACGAATTTGAACACTTCAAGATGAAACCAGATGAAAGTGTCTATGAGTACTATGTGAGATTTCATAAGCTGGTGAATGACATGAGGAACATCGAATGACAATGCCTAACATTCAGTTGAACTCAAAATTTGTGAACAACATGAATCCCGAATGGCACAAGTTTGTCACCTCTGTGAAGCTCACTAAAGGATTGAAGAATACAAACTATGAGCAACTCTATGCCTTCCTCCTTGAGAATGAGAGACATGCTATGTTTGAAAAATTGGTTCTTAATCGGTTCAAAACCAACCGAGGAGAGACAAGCTCGTCTAATGACTCAACCGCCTTCTACTCAAACATCGGAATCACAACCAAAGCCTCACAAGTTATACCCATGGGAAATGGTAATCACAAACTAATTCCTGATCCTATGTTCAAACAAGCGATGCCGATGCACACGTGGGCAATTTCATTAATCAACTAGCTCTTCTGATTAGTCAAAACATGAATTCTCTCCCACAAACCAATAACAACCTCGAACAGATCTAACCCACACAATCAAGCTACTATTAAAGATGGAAGGATCGTGGTGCAACCAGTTCAGGAAAGACAGTATGATCGGGGAAGAGGTGGAGTCGGTAGAGGTTATGTTGGTAATCAGAATCGAGGAAGGAATGGAAATCAAGGTCAAGCTAAGCCGATCAAATGTTATAATTGTGGTGGTGAGGGACACATTGCAAGGAACTGCACATCTCCAAAGCGTCCACGAATCTTGATTACTTGAGAGATAAGATGCTGCTTGTGCAAGCTAGGATAATGGTGCTGCTTTGGATGAAGAGGAATTGTTGTTTCTAGCTGAGGGCAATGCCAAGACCTATGATGCAGATGTGGATGAGCGGCCTATTCAGGAGATAGGTCACAATCATCAGAATGCCTTTCAAGTCGCTGATTGTGATGCATACGACTCGGATGTGGATGATGGACCTACTGCACACACAATCTTTATGGCTAGCATTTCTCCAATGGTTTCTCCCAAGGTCTCCTCTTCACCACAAGCTGGCCCATCCAAAGACACACTCATCTCAGAGGTACTAAAACTATACGATGATGCTTATGTGCAAAAGATGCATGACAAAGTACTATCAACTGAAACTTTTGTATCAAATATTGAAAATATGGGTAATATCAATGTTGTCCCATATGATCAATATGTGAAACAAAGTGAAAGTGAAGTTGTACCAAGTGATGCATCTCCTGCATTCAACAATGACTATATTTTTGATGAATACACTGCCTGTGCCCCTGATGAGTCTGTAATATCTGAATTAAATGCCTATAAAGAACGTGTTGCTATTTATGAACAACGTGCTAAATTTGAGTTGACCACTCGTGAGCAGGAAATGGATGACCAAGTGCGTACAATTATTAGAAAAAGTAATTTTCGAGAAGAAGTATTAAAACAAGAGTTAAATTCCTTGCAAGAAAAGCTTTCTAAAACTGCTAAGCAAAAACAAGAACTTCAAGAAAATGTGAAAATGCTTAAGCAAGAATTTAATGCAAAGGAATCAAAACTCTTGAAAGATTTTTCTAATCTGAAAACTTTGAAAAACAAACTTGAAAACAAGTTGTACATACAAGGGAACACCATTCAGACCGCTCACATGATCACTAAGCATAGGGTCCTAAGCAATAAGCATAGCATTCCCCTTGTTAAGGAACCAAATCCAGAGGTCATTAAAAGGGCTAGAAATGCTCATAAGGTTCTTTATGATGGCAATGAAATCCTTAAACCTAGACAGAAACCTAGTTGCGTTGAGTGCACCGAGGAAGATAAGAAATCAGATGAAGTCACTAGGGAAAAGATGAACAAGAAATTAGATGATCCTAAATGTAGAGAGAAGAAAATAAAGATCACACCCCATGATTACAAGAAGGAAAACTGGATTTCCTTGAACATGTTTAAACCTCGGACATTGTTGACTCCCGAACAAGTTTTCTGGAAAATGGATTTAGATAAGCGAAAGCTGAAAATATTGTTGAAACAAACCCTCCTCTTTGGAAAATGCCTAGAGCGATTGTGTATCCTCCTAATACACCAATGCATCTTGTTCCTAGAACAATTGCCACTAAAAGCAAGACCTTAATTAGCCAATATGTTATACTTCAACTATTTGTTGATTTTGAGAAAACTTGCAAGAAAAGGATCACACCCACTGGTATTACGGAAGGAGAAAGGGGTTTTGAGCAAATGAAAGAATGTTATTTAACGGAGGTCATGCCTTTCTTTAAACTTCTAAAAGATCACTTTGAGAGTCTTAAAAGGGGATAGAAACTGATATTAAGGGAATGGAAAAGGAATTTGATGCAATGATAGTTGAAGTTAGTGACTATGAGCGAGCACTAAAATATAATGAGATTGAGAGGAAGAACTTGCATACACTAAATGAGAACCTGATTTCTGAATGTATTACTCAGATGTGTTTTTCACTGCTACAAATTGTTCCATTAATGCTTCCAAATTTCATGAATTATCGGTTGCGCTCAAAGTCTCCCATGATCGTGTCATTGAGCTTGAAAAACTAATTCTAAACTAAACGAGAAAATTGAACTGGATGATCATGACAATTTGGTTAAACATTTTTCTAAACTGGAAGTTGAGCATTTTAATTTACAACTAAAATATCAACATCTTAAAGAAAATGTCAAAACTTCAAATATCAAGACATCCTCGGATGCTCGAGTTTGATGCGCTTTTCAAATTAACAAACGTGATGAACAGATTCAAGCTCATTGCAACACGATCGGAAAGTTGAAAGCCCAAATCTCTCAATTAAAGGGTCAAACGAACAATATGACAGGCTCCCAAATGCCTCCTCCTTTAGATTCTCGAAATTCTCAAACTTTTCATCTTCAAAACTTAGTTGATGCCTTACAAAAGGAAAACAAGAGTTTTCTAGAAGAAAATGAAAAAGTTAAACGACATTTTAAAGAGTTATATGATTCAATAAAAGTCACCCGTGACCAAAACAACGAAAAAATAACGTCTTTACAAAAGGAAATTGAGAATCGAGAAGTCGGGAAATGGGAAACTGACACTTGTTTTCAATAAGAATGTTGTCTCAAAGTCACCCTTAGACTGCAAATACACTGTGATGGTTAAATATATTCCTCCTCATCTTAGGAATAATGAACATGCTTTTCATGAATACGGTGCTCACCTTAAGGATAGTCTAGAATGTCTCGTGAGATTGTCGAAGAGGATTTCATTAACAAACCTCTTGATAGTGAAATTAGGTTTGCTTGCCTCCGGGCCAAACGATCTCAAGAGTTGCTAGAATGTGTAATTGCAACATGTCCCAAATCCTTAACCTTAGGTGCAAAAGGCAAAGCTGTGATGCCTTGTTCTATGCCTAGTGCCGAGCCTTCAAACCATTCTAGGCCCGGTTTTAAGAAAGTATACATCAATGTGTCGTCTAGTATTACGATCCTTGCACGTCTTGTTCAGGAATGCAAAAAGTAGATCAACCAACTAATGTTCCCATAATTCCCTCTACAGAGTAATCAATGACATTAAAGCGAAGCGGTCAAAGTCTCAAGAAAATACAAGGAATGATAGGACCTCGCAAGCTAAAATTGTGCATTGGAAGAAAGTAGAAGACCAACCTAGGATCTTTAAGCTTGTGTTGAATAAAACGAATCGTGTTGATTCTAGTATTAGCCTTAGGCGCATCAGTAATTAATTGAATTCGATACTATTTGCAAACCTTGTAATGATGTCTACTTGAATTCATTTGCTA
Source organism: Chrysanthemum makinoi (assembly GCA_910596185.1). NCBI lineage: Eukaryota > Viridiplantae > Streptophyta > Magnoliopsida > Asterales > Asteraceae > Chrysanthemum > Chrysanthemum makinoi. The sequence goes on along the minus strand of OU343221.1, from coordinate 80,238,745 downwards.
ATCATGAATGTGGTGTGAATGCTTTGTCTAATCTTTGTCAAATGCCCAGTTAAAATTGCTAATGCTAATAATCGTGCAAATAAGGCAAAAAGGCAAAAGCGAAAGATTGTTAGAAAACAGTGGAAACCCACAGGAAGAACTTTTATAAAGATAGGTTATTATTGGATACCTTTTGGCCATAAGAATAATCAGTTTTGTTCTCAAACTGCTAAGATTATGCCCACTAGAAAATGGATGCCTCCTGGTAGAACTATTCCCTTAAGAAGTGAACATACTTTGAATAGGTCAAATACTGAGACACCAAAGCATTGCATCTATTCCCAATGATTCCATTGCTTCTACCGATATGGATGTTTCTTTTCGATGTGGGTGTTCCAATTACTAACCAAGTGGAACCCATTCTTGCATGGGGATCCCAATTATCCAGCTATCCATTCTTGTCTGTGTTCAACTGCAGATCGTTCAAATCGTTATGTGGTACCTGGACTCAGTCTGTTCCAAGCATATGACTGGAGACCGGTCGCGGCTCATGAACTTCGTGAGCAAATTCATCGGACAGTTAGATTCGGTAATGATCATTTCGGTGCAATTATGGGTTATGGTGATTATGTTGTTGGTGATAGTGTTATCTCTAGAGTATACTATGTGGAAGGTCTTGGTCATAATCTTTTCTCTGTCGGTCAATTCGTGACTCGATCTAGAAGTAGCCTTCAGAAAACATACTTGTTTTGTTAGAGAACTTGATGGTAAGGAACTTTTAAGAGGAACTCGTGGTTCAAATCTTTACACCATCTCTATAGAAGATATGATGAAGTCTTCTCCAATTTGCTTGTTGTCAAAGGCTTCAAAAACAAAGTCATGGTTATGGCATCGACGTCTCAATCACTTGAACTTCGGCACCATCAATGATCTCTCGAGAAAGGACTTAGTTGTAGGTTTACCTCGACTAAAGTATGAAAAGGATCATCTTTGTTCAAGATGTCAATTGGGAAAAAGCAAGAAGTATGCCCATAAACCCAAACCTACTAACTCATCACGAAGTTCTTCATACAATTCATATGGATTTATGTGGACCAATGAGAGTGCGGAATATCTTTGGGAAGAAATATGTGTTAGTTGTAGTTGATGATTACTCTAGATTCACCTGGGTCAAGTTCTTAAGGACAAAGGATGAAACTCGATATCATCATCAAACTCATCAAACAGCTGCAGGTTCGACTTAACAAAACCGTCTGAATTATCCGGACAGACAATGGAACTGAGTTTGTTAACAAACAACTTAGTGAATTTTATGAAAGCATTGGAATCAACCATCAAAGAAGTGTTCCACGAACTCCTCAACAGAACGGTGTAGTTGAAAGGCTAAATCGAACTCTTGTAGAAGCCGCTAGAACAATGTTAATTTACTCAAAAGTTCCAATGTTTCTCTGGGCTGAAGCTATTGCCACTGCATGCTACACACAAAATCGTTCCCTGATTCACACTTTTCATGGAAAGACACCATATGAACTTGTCCACAACAGAAAACCTAATCTCTCTTTCCTTCGTGTGTTTGGAGCATTGTGCTATCCAACTAATGAGGGTCAAGACTTAGGCAAACTTAGAGCTAAAGCGGACATTGGAGTATTTGTAGGGTATGCACCAAACAAAAGGGATACCGAATCTACAACAAAAGAACCCGAAACATCATGGAAACAATTCACGTTACGTTTGATGAGTGACGGTCAAACGGCTCCTAAATAATTCAGTTCTGGACCCGCACTTCAAAACAGTCCAATTGGTTCATCCCTTGTTCCAAACTCTTCTCAAGAAACTCCATATGTACCTCCATCGGAAGATGATTTAAAGAAATTGTTTGATCCTATGTTTGATGAACTTTATGATCCGAATACTAATGAGGTGTTGATCCCTACAAAAGAGGTCGCTCATATTCCAGTGAATGAAGTCAATCCCTCCGTCTCAATATCTTTAAGTCAAGAAGCACCTGCTGCGATCCTTGATCATCAACAAATCATCATTCTTCAAATGTACATCATGGAACTGTTTCAGGCTTCAATGATGAAGTTAATCCCTTTGCTACTCCTGAAGATGCTCCATTTGAAAACATATTTGCTCCGAATCTTCATCGAACCATCTTCTTCGGAGACATCAACTCTGCTACTTCAGTCCCTCAACAACTACCACATGAACACCTTAGAAAATGGACTCACGATCATCCATTAGACAACATCATTGGAAATCCCTCTCGTCCGGTATCCACACGGAAACAACTTGCAACCGATGCCTTATGGTGCTTCTTCAACTCCGTACTCTCTAAGATCGAACCAAAAGATGTTAAAACCGCCATGAAAGAAGATAGCCGGTTCAATGCTATGCAAGATGAAATTCATGAGTTCGATCGACTAGATGTATGGGAGTTAGTACCGGCTCCAGATTGTGCTATGATTATTGCTCTAAAATGGATCTTCAAAGTGAAACTTGATGAGCATGGTGATGTGTTGAAGAACAAGGCTCGATTAGTTGCTAAAGGATACCGTCAAGAGGAGGGTATTGACTTTGAAGAATCTTTTGCTCCAGTTGCTCGAATCGAGGCAATCGAATCTTTTGGCTAATGCTGCTAGTAAGAACATGGTAGTCTATCAGATGGATGTGAAGACGGCATTTCGAACGGAGACCTTAAAGAAGTCGCTCACGTCCCAACCTGAAGGATTTGTAAATCAAGAGCATCCTACTCACGCTTATCGTTTGAAGAAGGCCCTCTACGGTTTAAAGCAAGCTCCAAGGGCATGGTATGATACATTGTCAAAGTTTCTTCTATCAACCGGATTTAGCAAAGGAGCAGTTGATCCAACATTGTTCACCGAAGTCGTGCAAACATTTAATTCATATTCAAATTTATGTTGATGATATTATTTTTGCCTCGACTGATCCAATGGAATGTGATCGTTTTCTAATGAAATGAGTTCAAAATTTCAAATGTCAATGATGGGACAAATGTCATTTTTCTTGGGATTACAAATTTCACAAAGTCCGGAGGCATTTTCATTAATCAATCTAAATATGCTAATGAAATATTAAAGAAATTTGGATTTGATTCAAGTGACCCTGTTGACACCCCATGATTGATCGAACCAAACTAGATGAGGACCACTCAGGGATCATGATAGACCAAACAAAATATCGAGTATGATTGGATCCCGATGTACCTCACGCCTAGTAGACCGGACATCTTGTTCTCTGTTTGCATGTGTGCTAGATACCAGGCTAAGCCTACTAAAAAGAACCTTGAAGCGTTAAACGGGTCTTTCGGTATCTCCAAGGAACCATCAATATGGGACTATGGTACCCGAAGAACACCGGTATGTCACTAACGGCCTATGCAGATGCTGATCATGCAGGTTGTCAAGATACACGTCGAAGCACGCCCGGAGGTGCTCGTTTTTGGGTGATAAACTAGTGAGCTGGTCGTCAAAGAAGCAAATGAGTACTTCTATTTCCTCTACAGAGGTGAATACATAGCCATGTCATCTTGTTGTGCTCAAATCCTATGGATGAGATCTCAATTATCGGACTATGGCTTTGAATTCAACAAAATCCCTCTGTACTTGATAATAAAAGTGCTATTGCTCTCTCATGCAACAACGTTCAACACTCAAGAGCAAAGCATATCGACATTCGACATCATTTCATCGGGGAACAAGTGGAAAAAGGTGTGGTGGAACTCTATTTTGTGAGGTCTGAATATCGGTTAGCAGACATCTTCACCAAAGCTCTTCCAAGAGAACGCTTTGAGTTTATTCTTCCACGACCGGGCATGAAAAGCCTTCAACCAGAAACACTCAAACGTCTTCAGGAGGAAGACGAGGAGTAAAGGTCTATCTTCATCTATATCCTGTATATATCTATTCGAAAATCAAATAGAAAAATATAATATTTTCAAAAATCCATAAAAATTTGAAAAACTTGAAAAAAAAAATTGTTTTTTTTGTTTTTCTCGGTTCGATAATATCTACGGTCTTTGTGCTGTCATTCAAAGAATGACACGGGACTTTAGATGTTGTTCGAATTTTCATTAAAAAAAAAAAAAAAAAATTGAGAGAAAGAGAAACAATGGTTTATTGTCATTTCAGGCAGTAACCCGCTTTTCAAAGAAAGAACAGAGCCATGCTTTTTCATGTTTTTCAAGATTTGAGAATTTGTTTGAACGTTCATCAAAAGCCTTCTTATCAACCAAATTCCATGCTCGATTCTATAAACATTTATCTCTTGAAAACTAATCGCTTTGAAAAATAACCCGTCTCTATTTTTGATAATCATCTGACTTATTTGTCAAAATATCAATCTCTCAATCAACAACCTATGTCATTGATTGAGGGGAGAATGATTTCAATTAAATTAAAAGGTTATTTGGCATTCAATTGTTTTCAAAAGATATTCATGCATGTTTTATCAATGGAGTTTAAAGTCTTAAAATCCGATCCATATCGCTTAAAACGCTTTCATATCAAGTCACAATTCTCCTTAAAAGCTTTCAAAATCAATTTAAATCTATAAGAGATCACAAATCTCAAATGATTTGATAATTGTGATCGGGGAGAATTTGTGATTTAAATTGGATTTAAACTGATAATTCGGTAAATGGTTTTATAAGGATGTACATGTTATCCTGCCCACATGTGACAAACGATTTCAAATTTTCCATGCACATGTTGAGGGGAGCATCTATCTTAAACCTATGATTTGAAACGTGATCATTTATCTCAATGCGTGTTCCCTCTAGTATGTGCAAAACTCTTTTCAAACCTCGAGGCACATATTGAGGGGAGCAAAATCATGAAAACCTCATCCTTCCCCAAAATGCTTTATCTACTTGATTTGATCAAGGAAGTGATGTTGATATCTTTTAGAAAATGGTAATCAAAGAAGTAATTTCTTCCTCTTGCCTCCGTGTGCAAAACGATTTCAAATATTTGATGCACATGTTGAGGGGGAGCACTTATTCTAAAAATATCAAAAACAATTCAGTTACAAAATGCTTTGATAAAATATCATAAGTATCCGGATTGATTTTCAAATGGTTTTCAATTGGTTCCTATGGCAGATGAACAATACCAAAAGACCGACCAACTTTACATTATGTATGGTGATATAAGGACGATAAGGTTAGGTATGTGTTCCTATGATCCGCCAGAACCGGAGGGATCTACCCAGGGACTATCCACTAGTTAGTGTAGAGTTCTTAGGTATGATGATAAAAGGAGAAAAATGAGATATGGGAAGAGTGCGGTCTGAGACTGAGCTAGTACTTGAATAAACCCAACAAGGTTCTAGCTATGAAGTCTCGGTAAGCACTGAAGGAGTTGAAGAATTAAAAAGAATTGAATGAGAAAAGGGTGAAAACAAATAGCCCTCCATTTATTCAACCTTAGGGCAGAAACCTGGTTCAATTCATATGCTACTAATGGTAACATCGGTATTGAAGACAAGACGTCATGGACCCAGTGACGCTCCGCACTACAACTTCCCAAACCACTCAAGTTCCTCTTAAAAGGACTTGTTTCATTCTCACGGGGAACCGACATTATCTATCTACTTTCTCTTAGAGATTGTTGATATTGAAGGAGGAGACCCTCTCCCTAGTCTCCGATATAGGATCCAAATATGCACAAATTGAGTCTAGTGCCACGAGATCATCAATAAATCTCATTAGGACACTTTCAATGAAGACTCTCTGTTTCACACAATGTGGAAAGAGAGATTATATCTTGAGTCCTACGCATTATCCTTGTGGTATTGCCGTAACATCCGAGTGATGTGTTTACATATTCACAATGAAGATGGAAAGCCTTCTGGAGCCAACATCAAACAAGCTCCCGGTAGGTGGCATGTGAGATCTATCCAATAGATCAACCATGTGACAACCGAACAGAAACAATGGGGCGATTCAATCTTTTGAATCAATCCGGTTCAGGTTATGGATTGACGGATACCTTTGAAAACCGGTCTTTGTGCTTTAAAACTCTTTTCATTAGCACGCGACCGTGTACTAATTTTTCAAATCAAAAGGTGTTTTATGATTGATAATTGATTTTCATTAAAACCTTCGTTATATTGCAAAAACAATTTCTATTGAGCAATACACGATTGTTTTTCAAATCTCTTTTCATCAATCGCTGGACGTAAATTATTTGGTTCACTCACTCCGTGTTGTCTTCTTTGAGACGTTCGGTTTGAGAACAGCTAGAGCAAAAACCCTTTCAAGGAAATTCTTCGAATTATACGATCACAGAGCGACTTTGTACCGATCAACGGGGAACCGTGGGCCGTGTACCTCAATTCATCGAAAGTGATCAAAGACACTTTCGCGCTTTATTGCTAACCGCCTTATGCGGTACACCCCGACGCTTTTGATCGTAATGAAGCGGTCAATTCATACCCGCATGCTCACCTAACACATTCATCTCAAAAGAAATCATGATTAGTGCATCAATGACTCGGATATTTTCACTCCATGCTTCGCTACGCGCCAATATCATGAATCAACTAAAGCTTCGCTACTCTGATGAGAAGAAATCATGATCCAGAATGTGAGCATGTCGGTCCAAATGTCACAACATCACATAATATCAACACCACTAAGGAAGAGTTTGAGATTTAATGTGGTGATGATCTCAAATGTCGGCTCAAAATTATTATCACGTGGATCAGGAAAAGACCTCCACTTGGATTAACCAAACATGCAATGAGTGGAATCAATGACTACAAGCTTCGAGCAAAGTGCTACATCAAGAATGCGAGAAAAATTGCTAATGTAATATCTGTTTGTATTCAATGTAATTTTAGTATATGTTTGAGGTGACCTCCCTTAGGGGGAGATTGTTAGGAATTAGAAATTCCAGGTATTAAAGAGTCGGTCACCTCAAGTATATGTAATCATTAGAAAGCTCGTAGTCATAGTTATTTTATGTTAAGTAGTATTTTGTTAAGTAACACCGTGGAGGATGGACGGGTCTTTACCCACTGTATGCCTGATCCACAGCCCGTTGTGTGGCGTTTTATGTAAGATTATAAATACTCTCTACCTCCCAAGGTAGAGAGTTGGAGCTCATAATAATATTTTCTTTCTCTCACTATAGTTCCCAACTCTCTTCCTTTCTCTCACTAGAACTCTCTCTCTCTAACATTCTTATACGCCTACTTTGATCATGGTTTAGAGTGTTTGTGAAATCCAATATCCTACAGATTTTTCCTTTGTCATTTAGCATTATCATTAACCCATTTCCTGTTAAATATCACCCGATCACTACGCGTTTAGCTTCAATCGCACAGCTCGTTGGGACTTAACGACCTGGGGAAACACTAAACTCTCCTGGACTTAATTGCTTTGGTTTTAGACTGTTTGACATTTATTACGGTTGACCATTCACAAGTGGTTGACTTGTGTAATAAAACCTGACCGTTTGGAGCCGATCAATGACTTATTGTTCTGAAAAGTTTAAAAGCGCTGAAGTCATTGATTGAGTTTTCAATTTTTTCGAAAACTCTGAATCTGATTGAATTTCAAGCAACTCGTTTTCCACCATTTAGTTGAAACAAATATTTTTCTGAAGAATTTTTGAAGGAAATATATTTGAGTAGGAACAGTAGTCCTTCGACATACTTTCCTCATTTTGTTTTTAGGATAAGTGCACGAAATATTTTGAAAATTGTTTTAGCGCAGCACTTTCCTTTCTTTTGAAGAGCGGGTTGCTATATGAAATAATAGCAAACCATGGTTTAAGCACGGGTTACAGTCTGAAGTAACTGCAAGCCATAATTTTAGACATGTTTAGAAAAGGATATTTACACCTCCTACTCGAACTTCATCTATGGTCCCGTGCCATTATTGAATGACATTTCTAAGACCGCAGATGTTATCGATACCAGAAGACATGTCTTGAGAAAACATATATTTGGTATTTTTAAATTTTCTGATTTTTATGGGTTTTTGATGGTTTTATATTTTTCTATTTTGTTTTTCTGGTTTTATATTTTTGTATTTGGTTTTTTTGATAAATATATACAAAGATAGAGTAGATGATATAGTTTAAGAAGATGATGATACGAGTACCGAGATAAGGATATCGAACAGCCCCGTTGTAGAAGATAGAAATCGTCACCTTTTAAACTTTCACCACCAAAGCTTCCGAGGATCTTGCATAGAAGAAAGAAATTGAACCATCTGAAAGTGAGACTTTGGCAGCTTCCCCCCAAACCGAAAATCCTTTAGGAAAGATTCAAAGCTTTCTTTCAAGCTTCCATTAGCCAGGTTCACAAAGAAGCACACCATTATCATCGATCCTGCTGCTCCTTTTAAGAATAATCACCGTGATTCTTCGTTCGAGGTTATATCATCAAATAGAACAACAGCAACGTATCATCCCACATTTAAATAATCTTCTCAAATTCCTTTTCCACTGAAGTCTGAAGCAATCCATTCCAAAATGGTGTCAAGAGAACAATTCCCCCAAGTAGTTGAATTGATGCAGTTAGTCTCTTTGTATAATGCTCAAGAACTCTCCAAAATACACATCATGAGGGGAATGAACACCTCCCCATATTCACATTTTTCTTCCCTGATGATCGTGTATGAAACTCAAGAACCCGAAGTACACCAATACCCAAGAGCTCTCCCGAATACACATCATGAGGGGAATGAAAACACCTACCCAATGTTCACATTTTTCTTCCCTGATGATCGTGTATGAAGCTCAAGAACCCGAAGTACACGCATTGCCAAAGAAAGAATACCCGATAACATTGAAGAAGCAGGCCGAGTCACTGATTATCTCTGCGGATGACAATCTCTGCGGATATCAACTCCGGAATAAGTGATTATATCTCTGAATCACTGATTAAACACTCAAGTGAGACAACTGAGCATCCCCAATGCACACAATATCTCTCCCTCATGTTATACATCTATCTCCCCTGAATATGTCATACTTGTGTACCTCTTTTATCTTCAGAAACTTTCTATTACATCACTTCCCCCACGTAGTTGGAATAATAACACAAAAGGCCTTGATGAGTAAAACCTTGAGTTTCTCTGCGGTCATGACATTTGTCTTCCCGGGATATCTTCAATCACTTAGAAGAATTAAGTTCATCAAGTTTACTCGCTTTGTGTTTAGATGTGTATCTCCTTTCCCCTTGCTGGTTTTGACACTTCAGAATCAGCAACAAATAATAAGCCTGTATACTAGAAATTTGTTAAGAAGAACATCATAAGCTCAGATGTATCTGTGAGAATCAACTTGCTGAATAATATGAGCAAGTCTAATTGGGGATTAAATTTTGGCTTTTCAATCTCCCCCAATTAGTGCTCTCCTCTAAACTGACGAAGATTTTCAAGTGTTCTTCTCAGCCCGGATTAAGAATAAGTCTTTAGATCATCAAATGCAATTCGTCTTTAGCCTTTTAACATGTAGCAGAAAATGTAAAACCGACTGTAGACTCGACCTTCTTCAAGATTGTCCACTTGGGGAATAAATAGTTAACATCTTCATCACACCAAAAAGCATCCCAATTAACTTACATCTTGCAAATCCCCTTAACTTAAAAATCCCTCCTAATTAAACAAGAACAGAAAGATGTTCATCAAGGAAATTAGCAATCAGCCCGTAACGAACACACGAAATGGTAATACCAAGCAAACAATCACATCAAACAAGAACAGAAGGTTGTTCGGAATCATCATGTTGATGTGCACGTGAAGCATTAACCAGAAGCACTTGTCTTTAAACTCATCAGCCCGTGTGAAGATGTCAACCAACGGCTCTTAGAAGAAACTCCATGTAACGATGACCCGATAAGAAGAAGCTCGGTTCTTACATGAGTTAGGAGCCGTTTGACCATTTACTCTCAAATATCAATCAACCATGCAAAAAATTCACACTTCTTCTCCCCCTCAAGAATTGCATTCGGAGATGCCATTCTTGAATAAACAAGTGAATTCATCCAAATGTAGTCTATTCTCCCTTCTTCCCCGCAAAATTAGCACATGATGTTTCCATCGTCGTTATAGTTGAACAAGTGAATTAAGAAAACAATCGACAGTAGCCCGGTTCACTTGATGTTTGAAAGCGCATGGAAAAAGCATGAAGCATGTTGATGAGAATGGTCATAAATAAGAAGATTTCTCTTCTTCCGAAGATAATGCGCACTGAGGCGTACACATTTCTTTTCTTTATAGAACGAGGCATGAACTGTTGTGATCATACGTCATAAGAAGATTTCTCTTCTTTTGAAGATAAAGCGCACTAAAACGTACACTTTTCTTTTCTTTAGAGTACGAGGCATGAACTGATGTGTTCATACGTCATAATCTCTCTCTTTTCATCATCTCTTGGCAAACTTATAATCAATCCTATTATCATTCAGTAGGATCTTTGTCGTGACAGCTGATGGAGAAAACCTAGTATGATGATTTTGACTGAAGTAAACTAACCCGAACTCGTGACTTAAACTTGCACATATGTAACAAAGAGCGGTACCGATTTCCATTAGCATCTCTAATTACTCTCTAAGTACTTTATACTCTTCAACCAACCAACCATTAAGTATAAGACGTACATCACCTCTTGAAAATCCACAATTGAATGTGACACTGAGTACTACAATGTAACTCCTTAAAGTGATAGTTATTTTGTGGTGGTAAGAGCCCAATTCCCCCAAGTGGTAAAAGAAAAGGTAAAAGTCACCCAGCAATAACTAGATTTCCAAGTCTTCGTTTTTTATAATAAGCATGAACAAGGATCTTGAGGAATCTTCATTCAACCATCCCTGATACCTTCAGATGCTAAGTACACTCGCCCATGATATTTTACTTCAACCTCAAATAAATAATAGTGAATTAACCCCGTTGTCACATCTTCTGGTTAAAAGCTCAAATCTAGCCTCCTTTGACGTTTTAAGTGAACTATGATAATGGTTTTCATCCCGAACATGGTTAAAAGCACATTACCCCGTAAAACCATATAATAACCAAACTGCCATGACGAAAATCCAAACACACATCCAATTCATGAAGTACACCCTTTTTATCCCTTTTTCGAAGTAGAAACCGTAACACCAGCATCAGAAGAGATCCTGAAATACTCTTTCCTTTCTCCAGGATGGTTCCATCGTTACGGGATTTTACAATTCTATGGTTTAAACCGAGAAATAGTTTCTTTTGCGGGATTTTACAAAACCAAGAATAAATCATAAGATAGATCCGGAAATGCACTTTTACAATTACCAGAATGTTTCCATTGTCACGGGATTTTACAAGTCTATGATTTAAACCGAGAAATAGATTCTTTCGCGGGATTTTACCAAATCAAGACAAAACCGTAAACAATGTCAGTTTGAATGTGTTATGACAACTTTGGTTTCGGTGAATATCTGTTTTAGGGGAACATGCAGCGGTTCATCAACGGTTCATTCTCCATCTTCAACACTATTATCAACAATTATTTACCCATATGTAGACAACTTCACAAACCATACTAAGTCGAGTAGTATACACTACTTCCCCCTGAGATTGACCGTTAAAACATCAAAGTACATGATTCTCCCCCATGATGGTTTCGAACTTTCGGAAGCATCATTAACTTGTACGACCATTTGCATGAAAAGTTCTTGTCATAAGAAAACATCTTGAAAGATTATGACTGACGTTGAATATTCTTGAAAGATTTTGCTTAGACTGTGAAGTATCATTGACATTCAGTGGCGTCAAATATATCATGAAAATTGTTGATCACATCACAACCAATCAATCCATTGGTAAACACATCATTCATGTATTCTGACGGCTATTGTAGTGACCACATGGAGAAGGAAACCCGATATATCAAACTTGAACATGAAGAAGAATTCCCCAGATTTGCTACTTAAACTTGTACTAAACCTCGTGAAAAAGAATCGGTGTACCCAATGTACAAAACCTCTTGACGTATCCACAACTGCGTGAGATACCGAAGTGATAGCAACGTTGTAGGTTAAGCGAGAAAGAATCACAAGCTTAACTAAATAGCCAAGTCTTTATCACACACAATAAACACCCAAACAAGTCATCTTCACGGAAGGGTAGAAAGAAAGAAGACGAAATAAGTAAACGCGCCCGGAAAACCTCACTTCAAATCCAAATAAGAAATACCGAACAAACACCCCCGAAGTCCACTTTGTTAAATCATTAACTCAAACCGAGATGTAATATTTTCCGTGAAAATGCACACACCAAAGTGCCAAACCTCACAACCCATCAAATCTCAGCATTATACCAAATCTTATCATCAGTCTTGTCATCAAAACTCATTATCAACTCACATCTTCATATTACATCGTTAAATCTCATTGTCAAATCTCATAAGCGCACATCCCATCATTAAATCTTATCAACACATTCTCATTTTATTTAATTTTCATAAAATCCAATTTTGAGAAGCTCATCTGACCATCATCCAGATCCATGTCATCACATATATTACGCAAGCCCGGTACAACTCACAAAAACATATACCAGATCCATTTTTAAGTCAAACCGCACTCAAACAGACTTAATCCTCATATAACAATTTAAGCCCGTATCCGGTTTTAATCCTTGTCATGCCATTCATTCTCTAGAAATAATAACACGTATGTATCCACATTATGAGATAATCAATTTTCAGCCAATATATCACATTTGTTTTTAATCTCAAACATATGTTACACGAACACAACCTGAGCGTCCAACTCCAAACATATATACGAATCAATACCCACTTGAATCAACAACCGAGGCCCAAGAATCTAAAATCTGATCAAGTTATCACTAGGCCATGATAGTTATAACATCACAACATACGGCTCATAACACACGGCCCATCAAAATCCATACCTGATTCAGCCATCTCCGGCCCATGAATTAAGAATCTCACAACCACTCCATAACCTAATAACTCGGGGTATATAAATAACACATATCATACTTACCTTAATCTTCCTAACCCTAGTCTCACAAAACTTCCGCCCCCATTCTCTTACCCATCTGACTTTAGACGTAAAAAAAAATACATTTCATCAAATCCAACTCACCTAATTAGATGCCTCTTATCAATAAATCTGCAACTCTTAACCCAAATCTTGACCAAATCGCAGACACACCAACAATATCTCCTCCCATAGCACTAATACTCCTTACCCAACAAACCCTAAAGCATAATCATTCCGTCTCTTTCTCGGATTTTACTCTCACCAAAAAAGAAGCAACCACATCTCAAATCCTCCTTACTTTGATATTTAGAATGTACGAGGTCGCCACAGGTATGGCTCGACCCATTGATATGACTTACCCACAGGGATGGCATGGGTTCATACGTACTACAGGGATGGTTTGGAGTTAATAACAATGAGATCTTGGACAAAAATCACGGGTAGGTTATCTAATCTTTATTTGTGTTTCAACGAATCAAAGTAAAAGGGATAGCATAATTGTTATTATCTTTTCTTTAAATTCGGATAGCATCAAAGAAGGTTTACATGGATCTATGATGATGTATCTTTGTGGTTGATTGAATCTGAAAAAGGTCACAAAGAAATTTATTTTAACCACGAAGAAACTGAGATCCAATTTTTTAATTTGTTATAGTATATGTTTCTTTATTTTTAGTTTGAACGAACCAAATAAAAGAGATAACATTATTGTTGTCATCTTTTATATATGTTTCGGATAGCAACAATAAATATTGATGATGATTAATTCGATTGTGAGATCTTTCATAAGTCTTGATGCCACATATGCATTCAACTAGTGAATCTGAGATCTTTGTTGAATATGATTGTGCGAATCTTGGTTTTGATGGATGAGTTGAGGTAGAATAGGATATGTTGGTGAAGTTGTGAATAGACATGGTCTCATGTATTGTTTATTCATTTCTGTTATGAATTGAATATGGTTAAAGTTAACCTGAGGTCTAGTGTTTTGCGTTGTGGTATTGTATGGTTAAAACATCAACAGTCAACACTCATGGTTAACAACTCGCTTATGTCTTTTGAGTCTCAAATCACTTTTGTTATCAACACGCTTCTGGTTTGGCTAATCAACTCGCATTCAGTAATGCAAGTAGAAAACTCGCTTTAGATTCTGCCTACACAACTCGCATTCATTTTAAAACATTGATAAACCGCATCTGCTTTCATTGCCTCAATAAGTCGCTTTTATTGCATCAATATGCAACTCGCATCATTTACAGTCTGTACACAACTCGCATCATTATAAAGAGTTGACAACTCGCATTCTTGAAAACATTGAATCTGGACATGATATGACAAGTAGCATTTCACAACTCGCATTTGGACATTATGACACCAACTTACATCCAAGAATACATTGAGTAAGGACAGTCAATACTGTCAACTCGCTTTGATGAAAAAACAGTCAACTCGCATTTTGATTTTGAGATAATCCGCATACTAAGATTCGATGAATGTGGACCAAACTTGACTGACAACTCGCATCTAAGAAAGTAACCACAACTCGCATATATGAAAACGTCACCAATCTTAAAAAAAACACATCGAACAACAAGCATATAAAACCAGATTCATCCCATGTAGTACCAGCAGATTCACAACAAAAATCTGCTTAAAACACATTGTTCACAAACGTCACTAGCTTAAATATGTTCAAACATAAACAGCAACTATTTGTATAAAACATCAAAAATTCGAAACAGTGACCATCAAAAAACAAGTTTAAGCATAACGAGAAACGACCAACCAACAACAAAACCATGTTATCAAAACACATGTGACACAAACCGTATTCAAGAAACGCATTCAAGACCGTAAGAATCATCAAGAACAACACAACCTTGGCTCTGATACCAATTGTAGGATCATGAGTATTATGTTGTTTGATGATTCGGGTGGTCTAGGACAATGATTAAATAAGAAAGCCATTTTAGATAGATGAAGAGAGTTGAGAGGAGGTTCCTTGAAAGAGAGTTGCTTAACAAATGAAAGGTTAGATTCAAAGAAGCCACACCCCTTCCATTGATGGAAGGGGTATTTATACTTACAAACAATACGTCCTCTTATCGGACTGTGGATCAGGTGTACAGAGGGTAAAGACCCGTCCTTCCTCCACGGTGTTACACTAAACAATTCTACACTACAAACTAACTAATAAACTACTAAAAAAAACGTAAATAACTACACGTCTACGAGCTAACATATGCTAGATCATAATTGGGGTGACCGACACTTTGACATAGAATTTTCTAATTCCTAACAGGAGTAGCAGTGTATTCAGCAGGCTGGATGTTTGGAAAAAGAAGAATAGCCCTTAAGTCTGTTGGAGTGATGGTGATTTGTTTGTCATTGAGTGTTACAGTTACAACCTCTTGATCTTTGACCTTCTGCATTGTATGGCAGAATTGGTGAACATAAATCACCCAAGACCGTTGCAGAATTAGAGAGCATGTTCTTGTAAGGGTGAGTCTTCATAATATCCACAGCAATTTGACAAGAAGACTCAGAACACGTAAAGTTATCGAAATCGACTCTGAGATTGTTCTTCCTAATCTTCATAGTGTAACCGTCGGGGAAGATGTCTTCCATTGAGAGAACATTAGGTGCAACAATGTATTCCATTTGGACGTCCATATTGTGATCTGAAAGATATTGAGCCAAAAGAACCAACATATCGAAAGACATTACGTTAGTCAAACGTTGATTTTATTTTTCAATTATTGAATATGTTATGTTGATGAATGTTACGAGACCAACGTCACTTGTATGTCCAATAGTCCAAAGAAGTCGTGATAAGTTTCGTGAATATAATTTTGAGTTTTAAAGTCCAAATTTTCACTTATTTTCACAACATATTAACCATTTTAAGCCTATTAGTGACATTTTGGATTCGTGACGTTATGATTTATTTATTTACAAGCTTGTACACGTAACAATTCAAAATTATGGTTAAAATTAGGCTTAGGCGTAGGATTTGCAAGTTATGCGTAAAAAGTAGATCATACGCGTAGGCGCAAGCTTATGCGTAGGAACATAACTTACACGTCAGAAATATTATGCGTAAGAAAAGAACTTAGCATAAAGCTTACGCGTAATCATATGATAGAGCTTATGCGTAAGGTTACTCGTAAGGGTGAACCTTATGCGCAAGACTCAAGTTTACGCATATCCTTCACAGGATACGCGTAGTCCCCTTTGTAGAACCTTACGCGTAAGTTTACTCTTACGAATAACATTCTACGCGTAAGGTAATCCTTATGCGTAGGAATCCATGGTTAACCTTGATTCTGAATTTTTCACGCATAATAACCTGAAACAAATTCATCATAACACATTCATAAACATATTATCCAATACCTTTCAGTTATCATATGAAGATATAGTCCAAACAGTTTATGCGTAGAACACTCTTACGCGTAAAAGCTAAAGCCTAAGAACTCAATTTTTACGATTAAGAGATTTAGCCATAGGAATGACACCAAATGATTTCTGTGATATCCTAGAGGCCTAAGGAGATGATTTAAACAAGTTTTAACATTAAAACCCTTGTGAATCAAAAGTACCCATTTCTTATGAGCATAAACCCTAAATTTCAATTTCTCAACATTTGTTGTTTCTGGGCATGATTCAAGTTTGGATTTGGTCAATTAAACATGTCTAAAGCATAACAAAACCATCTAATTGACCAGAAACACTCTCATATGAAAACACCTAAATTATGCGTATGAGCCCTAATTTGAAAAATGATCAATTGTTGTTTCTGGGTGGATTTGGTTGATAGAAATGGTTTAAGAATTATCATTTAAACATTTTAACACATCCATTTTATCAAGAAACACCCAAACATGATTCCATGTTCGTACGCTTATGCGTAGAACACGAAATCAAGCCTAGGGACAAATCTAACCGTTGGATTTTAAAACAAATCAAAACCTATGTTTAGATAATCACCTAGAACGATTAAACACTTACAAATTCGAAGATTAAAGCACGGATTTGAGTAATGAATCTTATGCGTAGGATTGGTGGTTGAAGTAATAAATTTTTTGAATTTTATGTGTTTTGAAAAATTAGGTGGAGAGTTTTATTAAAATTAGTTTAAGCTTTTGGCAATATTAGTCCCTCCACCTCAATCATTTTCATCCACAGCCCATAAGTTCCACTTTGGTTACATAAAACATGATTTTTGGAAAGAAACTTGACGACACTCCCCTTCGACTTAAGAAATAATGAAATTTTAAAGATTTGAGTCCGGGGAGTGATAATGAACCAGAAATATGACCACCATAATCAAAGAACCAACCGGAAAAAGGTAACATGCAAGTACAAGGTTTTATGAAACAGAAAAAATATTTACTCTCTCCCCCTCAACACTTGACTGAAAACATAGTGAATTTTGAAAGAGTAAAGTGTTGACGGAAGAATTGTACTTGCCATGTAGAAAGAAAATTGGATAGAAGAATATTTTTGAATTTTATAAGTTTTATATTTTTTGTATTTTGTTTTTGATAAATATTTACAAAAGAGGTTTTGGTGTTTGACTGGTTTTAAGATTGTTTTAAAAGTTCATCCAGTTCCTCTGGAGTCAAACACCGCATACCAATCCGGTGGACCAACTCAGTAAACCTAGCAGGAGCTAAGGCTTTGTTCAGAAGATCTGCCAGTTGGTATTCAGTACCCACAAAGTATAATTCAACAGTACCCTTTTCCACATGCTCCTTGATGAAATGATATTCAAGATCGATGTGCTTTGATTTTGAATGTTGAACAGAGTTGCACGAGATTGCAATAGCACTTCGATTGTCGCAGTACATCGGGATTCTGTCAAATACATAACCATAGTCTTTGAGTTGTGTTCTCATCCAAATGACTTGAGCACAACACGCCGACATGGCTACATATTCTGCTTCAGTTGAGGACAATGATGTACAATCCTGCTTCTTCGATTGCCATGACACCAGTATATCACCAAGAAATTGTAGAGCTCCTGAAGTACTTTTCCGTGAATATAAGCAACCTGCGTGATCAGTGTCTGAAAAAGCTATTAGTTCAAAACCATAATCCTTTAGATACCAGATCCCCAAGTTAATGGTTCCCTTGATGTATCGGAGGATTCTTTTAGCCTCAGAGAGGTGAGTATCACTGGTCTCGACCGATAACGGGAGCAAAAGATATACAGCAAATACAATGTCAGGCCTACTGGCTGTTAGATACATGAGAGACCCAATAATACTTCGGTATTTGGTAGGGTCAACCAATTTCCCATGCAAATCAGCATCCAGTTTCTTAGTATGTGCCATTGGTGTGGCATAGGTGTCACATGTTTGCATTCCATGTTTGCTTAAAATTTCAAGGGCATATTTGGACTGACTCAGGAAAATACCACGGGGTGATTGATGAACTTGCAATCTAAGAAAGAATGTAAGTTCACCCATCATGGACATTTCAAAATGTTTTTTCAGTAGTTTTGAAAAAGCGTTTGAGTACTTTAGATATGTTGACCCAAAAATGATGTCATCCACATAAATTTGAACGATTAAAATGTGTTCCCCGTGATATTGTATGAAAAGTGTTGGGTCGACCGATCCTTTAGTGAAGTTATTGGCAATAAGAAAGGATGATAACTTATCATACCACGCCCGAGGGGATTGTTTGAGGCCGTAGAGAGCCTTGTCCATTTTGTAGACGTGATTTGGGAATTATGGATCAACAAATCCTTATGGCTGACTAACATAGACCGTTTCCTTCAGTTGACCATTCAGAAAAGCAGTTTTGACATCCATCTGAAAGACCGTGATGTTCATGTGAGCCTCAAATGCCAGAAAAATCCGTCATGACCTCAAGTCTAGCAACATGTGCGAATGATTCCTCGTAGTCGATCCCTTCTTCTTGTCTATAACCCTTAGCCACCAGACGTGACCTATTTCGGATAACCGTACCTTCAGCATCTAACTTGTTTTTCCAAATCCATTTCAGACCAATAACATAGACCCCTGTTGGTTTTGAAACCAATTCCCATACTTCAAGACGTTTAAACTAATTAAGTTCTTCTTGCATGGATTCAATCTAGTTGTCGTAAGTCATTGCTTCTTTAATGTTTTTGGGTTCAGATTGACAAACGGTAAGTGCATAAATGCAATGTTCACCGTCAGTCTGAAGGCGTTGTCTAGTTACGACTGGTTGATTCGGGTTTCCAATGATGTTCGAAAGAGGATAGTCTTTAGTCCAACGATGTGTGGAGGGTTGATGTTGATATACATTGTGCAGATTTGGGGGATTCAAATGTCTTGTAGATGATTCCGCAACATGAGAAGTGGCAGTTTCATTAGCAAACGAATTGAAGAACGCATTTGGATCAAAATCTGTAAGTTGTGGTACTTCTTGGTTCAGAACATCATCAGCTGGATTAGCGTCATTGGATGCGGTTTGTTCGACTGTTGTTGTAGAGTCAATTGGAGGTGCTTCTTCAACAGTTGTTGTTTCAGGTGTATCAGGTATTGGATTATTATCAGGTTGAGCAGCGGAAACAGTTGATACATCTGGAGCACGTTGATCAATATCATCACTATACAGAGGAGCAAATAGCTGTTCCATTTGTTGACGAGTAAGTTGGAGGCTTGGTTCGGCTGATGATGGGGTTTGGGGAAAGTTTAGACGGTTATGTCCGGGTTCCAAGCTATTATGCTCAGAAGCCATTTCAGTAAGTTCATTGAAATTTGTATGAATCGTTTCCATAATTTCCCTTGTACGACGATTCCAGATCCGGTAACCCTTAGAATTTTCACAGTATCCAACAAAGACTCCAATGTCAGCTTTGACTTTGAGCTTACCAAAGTCATCACGATCATTATTCGGATAACAAAGGGATCCAAATACATGAAAGTGTTTGAGATTCTGTTTACGGTTGTGGATAAGCTCATAAGGTGTTTTGTTGTGGCGTTTGGTAATCATTGAACGATTATGAGTGTAGCATGCAGTTGACACGCCTTCAGCCCACAAGTAATCTGGAAGTTTTGCATTTATTAACATCGTTCTTGCAGCTTCCACGGTTTCATCTTTCAACAACTCCGTTTTGTTCCGGTGTTCGTGCAATTGATGTTTGATGCTCAATTCCCACTTTCTCATAATAAGCACGAAGGGTTTGATTCACAAATTTAGTTCCTTTGTCTATTCTGATTTGTCTGACTATGTTCCGGAGCTGAACTTGAATTTTTGTGAGAAAGGTGATGATCATCTATAGAGCTTGATCTTTATTTCGAAGAAAATAAACCCAAATCCATCTTGAGTAGTCATCCACAATTACTAAGATGTAGCATTTACCATTAATCATCTGCACACGCATCGGGCCACAAAAATCCATGTGAAGAAGATGAAGCACATGCTGTAAGCTGTGTTCCACCTTTGAAGAAAAATGAGCACGAGTGCTTTTCCCTTGTTCACAAGCTGAGCATAGGTGATCTTTAGAATACCGAAATCTTGGGAGACCTTCAACAAGTTTGTACCGTGCAAGATTGGTTATGGTTTGAAAGTTTAAATGTGAGAGACGATGATGCCATAGCCAAGATTTTGTAGATGTTGCCTTTGAAAGTAGACAGATGGGAGAAGAAGCAATCATGTCTTGCATTGAGATTGTATAAAGACTTGAATTCCGGGTACCAGACATAAGATCATTTCCTTGTAGATCACGAATGAAACAAGTTTTCTCCCGAAACGCAACTTCCAAATCTCCATCACAGAAGTGACCTACTGAGAAGAGATTGTGATCGAGGCCTTCCACATAATAAACCCTGCTAATTTAGATGTTACCATTGATGTAATCTCCGTAGCCCATGATAGCTGTGAAGTGATCATTCCCGAATCTGACAGTGCCAATGAACTTTGCAACAAAGTTTGATAACAGTTTGAGATTGTCTGTCATGTGTCGGGAACAACCGCTATCAACAATCCAAAGGATGATCTGTATCACCTGCATTACACACAGACGACACAGATGGAAAAGAAGTAGATGTGGAACCCGAAGAGTTAGAGGGTTCCGAAGCAGTCATAGTAGAAACACACATGTTAATGATTTTAGGTATCCATTTAAATCCAAGTGTATTATGTAACCATTTTTGCCATCTCCAACTAGTCTTAGCTTTGGTCTTAGTGAATGTACTAGGTGATATGGTCTTCCTAGGAGGTGAAGGTAGTTCTATGGGTACATCAATGATCGTAGCCGGAACACTAGAGGGTGGTTTACCTAGCACAGACTTAGAAGCATTAGTGGGCCTAGGGGTATTCCATTTCCTATTATTCCGCTTACGATTCAAGATAGCCTTAGCAACACATTTATCATGACAACCAGAAAACATGCTTTTACGACAACCAACACAAGAAGCTTCAAACATAACATTTAACATACTTAAAGATTAAGCATTCGTTACATCACTTTTTCCATTACATTTTTCAGAAGCAATATCTAAAGTGGGCGCAACTTGAGTTTTATCCAAAGTCCTAAGGTGTTCTTCTACTTCAGCATTCTTTATTGTTCTTTTCTTACGTCGCAACTTCCTATTCTTCCTTGTATTGCTCCTAGGTGGTGAAGTGCGGGCGTTGGGAAAAGAGGCAACTATTCCTGTTTCAGTAGAGGGAAGCACATTAGTTTCTTGTGGTTTGTCATTGGATGTTCTAGAGTCATTTTGAATCTGTGTAGGTGCAGTTACTACAGTGTTACTATCCCTATCTTGTTTAATTTTCACCAACTCTGCTTTTAGATCATGGATTTTGTGTAACAAATCTAGATTTTTAGAACGAGTGAGTCCATCTCGTCGTAAAACATCTTTGGTGTATGCAAGATGATCATCAAGGTCTTTTGACGCTTTAGCACGAGTCTTTTTGAGTAAATCAAATATGACACCATATTCCTTTTTAACTTTGAAATTTCTTGTTCGTATTTTGAGATTTGACACTTCAAAGACACATTTTCATCATCCAGTTGCTCAAGTTTTGGACTAAGAGTTTTGGTATGCAACTGGTTGATTTTATTTTGCAAAGTGAGTTCACGATTTTGACAATCTTTTTGACACCATTGAAGACGACGTTTTGCATTTGAAAGCTCGTTTAACAATCGTTCATTTTCAACTTTTAAAGACTTGATTTGTGACACAGTATCAGTTTTCTCAACATTTTCAACAGAATCAACAGAATCAGCAGAGATATAATCAAATGCAAATGCAACAGAATGTAATAACACAACATTATTGATATCAGCACAGATAACATCTTCCAAGAGTCGATCAACATCTTTTCTTAACATTTTATTTTTACGTTTTGTATTTGAAATCGATGTTTCTGTTTGTTCGAAAACTCTTTTCATAAGTCCAAGCTCCTTGTGAAAATCCCTTTCCCAATATATTGCACAATTTTTCAAATTTTGGACATGTGGTAAAATTCTTTTCTGAAAAATATCTCTTTGGGCTCTCGCTTACGGCGATTGAAAATGTTCAACTTTTATTTCAGAATTGATTTCAATTTCCCATTCCAAAAGTTTGATGTCCGATAAGAATGTTTCAAAATATTTTATAACTTTACATTGTTCGGCTAATGGCTTTATTTCACTAAGTGAAGGTAAAGTACCATTAATTTGTGCTATAATGAAAAGGGGACCCTCATTAGAAGACTCAGGAGTACGTGTGATAACCCAAGGTGTGTTAGAAAAATCCTGTTGTGTGACGAAAGTAACGGCTTTTGAATAGTTAAATGGTTTGTTGTAAACAACATTTTCCAATTTTGACCGATTCTCGTCTTCTGCATCTAATTCCTCTTGACGATTTTATTCAACAACACTCATAATTGAATCATCAATTCTATGTTCTGCACTGTAAACTTCAAGATTTGGTTTGAATTCTCTATTTGAAAACTTTGGTTTGTAATCAGCAAGATTCTGTCCATATCCATTTGGATTTGGTTTAAAAGTAAACTTTAGAATAGTTGTGATTGACTCACCATGTTTATAAACAACATTTCGAAACTCTTTGATTTTGTTTTGTAAGTCAACAATTTCTTCAAGATAGTCATCTATTCGTTTCATTGAATGCTTTTTGTACTCACAGAACTGTTTTTGACAATTTAACAACTCATACTTGGCTTTGTTAGTTTCCGAAGTGAGAGCGTTAAGTTGTTGTTTATGATCATATTTCAGTTGTTCTATTTGAGACAACAAAGCATGTTTGGATGCGACTAGATCACGTATCTGTTGTTCTAATGATTTTTCGTTTTGGTAAGATTTAGCAAAATCGACTTCAAAACCTTTTTCACATTTTTCTTGAGTTTGAAAAATGTTGAGTTGATACTTTAAGCATTCATTATCCTTAGTTAACAGTGCATTTTTATCTTTTAATTGCTGATTGATGTTACGGTATGTTTCCATTTGGGATTTTTGGTCGTTAAGTAAGGCCATGAGCTCAATATCTAGATTAGACGAAAGATCAGCTTGTTCAACGTGAGTCTCAACATGATCATTATTTAGATCCTCAAGTATAACCACAGAGTCAACTTGATTATCAGTGATAACCAAAAGGTCATCTTGATCGTCAAATATAACTACAGGGTCTATTTGATTATCATCGTAATGAGATGTAGATGGCTCATGTTGAACACTCTGATCCTTTTCGGATGCAGATGTTAGCGGAGATATCGACAGAATGAATATAGTTTGATCTGGTACCTGAGACAAGCCGTCAGTGTTATACACTGGGCATGTATCACTCATGTGGAGTTCTTGCATGTTTGCCATCAACATAACTGTTGCATTAGCTTGCAAGTCCTCCATATCATCATCAGAATCTGCATTTGCCATGAAGCTCTGTTCCTTGTTGGTAAGAGTTCCACCGGCTTCATCCTTAAGAGCCAAGAGTAATGCCTCTTTGTAATAAGCGCTGCCTCTTGTCCTCGGCTTTGGGCATGCATTAGCCAGATGACCCTTCTCATTACAGTTATAACAACGAAGACCATTAACCCCATTCTGAGCATTACCCTGTTCAACCACTTGAGCCCTTTGTTGTTGTGGAGCACCCATGTTATTCCTTCCCATTGGATTAAACCCTTGACCAACGCCCATCTGACGAACATTACCACGATTCTGAACTTCAACACGTCCATTGTTAACAACAGCCTGATTCCTTGCGTTTGATGAGGTACGAATGCGATTGTTGGATTTGTTTGAATATCGGCCGAAGGCTCTAGCAATCATGACAAACCCTTGTTGCAATGCATCGAAAGCTTCTGTATCCTCATTAGATTCACTCTAAAGTGCTTGATCATTGTTGTTGTATGGAACCAATTGAGTTTCTTGAGATTGGTGCTGTGACGGATCATATGGTGTAATTGTTGCAGTTGGTTGTGGAGGATTTGTGAAGACAGTTTGTAATGTCGAGAATTGAGGATAACAAGTTTGAGCCCACAAAGCTAATTGTTGATTATCCGAAAGTGAAGGTGAGACAGGGAGTCTACGGATAACCCTTTCTTTGTCAACTTCTTTTTGGTGGGGCTTCAAATAGTCGTACAACAATCCGTATGTAGCATGATGAAGATTCTTTGCTTGACGGATGAAAATGACATACTTTTCCCAATCAGGACCAAGACTACTCAGGAACTTAGTGTTGACAGCAATTCTTGGCATAATGATGTTATGCTTGTCCAAGTCATTGATGATATCTGAGAATCGATGATGATATGACTCTAATGTCTCTCCTGGTTCAATCATGAAGTGTTCATAAGCCAAGTAGATTTTGGATTCCATGTCTTCTTGATTGAGTTCTATGCCTTCCATGAGAAGATGAATATGCTCCCACATTGCTTTAGCAGTCTTTTGAGCATCAACACTTCGAAGTATCGGATTAGGTAATCCCAAAAGGATGTATTGCATTGCCAGTTCATTGGCTTCAAAGTTTAGAAGTTGATCAGTAGTGAGTTTATTAAGACTGACAACGTTGGTGGCATCACCTCTTGGTGGATTAGTATTTGGATCTCCGGGTGTAGTGATAGTAGGCATCTGAAACGGACCTTCCAAGATGACCTTCTTCAAGAACTTTCCATGTGGCTTCTTTAGATTACAAAACCTAAAGAACCTTATCACCCATTGATCGTAGTTTCCGGGAGTGAGCATTGGAGGTCTATCAAGTGATCCAGCCTCATGAATGGATTTTTGGCTACTTAAAACTTCACACATCTTTGCAAACCAAGATGGTTCCTTCATAGTATTCCTGGATGGATATTGATTGTGAAAGTTTGTGTAAGGTTGTACTTGAAGACTAGGTGGTGGTTGAATCATTTGTGGTTGAATTGCTCCTTGAGGAAATTGTTGTTTAAGTTGTTGTTGTAGTTGTTGATAAAATTGTTGTTGTTGATGGAGTTGTTGTTGTGGTTGTTGTTGAGGATACACATGAGGGAAGTAGCTAGAGTATGGTGGTTGAGACATCTTGAAACTTGTGTTGATGATGGATCTTTGTAGTCGAATGAAACTTTATTGATGAAGAATCCTTATGCGTAGAAAAACAAGCTTAGGCAAAGAGAATACCTTATGCGTAAAAACACCACCTTACGCGTAAGAGTAGAGCTTACGCGTAGGAATAGCTTACGCGTATACTTGGTTAAACCTTAGGTTATGTGTAAACTAAAGACTTAGAAGTAATAAACTTATGCGTAATATTTCCTTAGGCGTAAGACGTGCTTATGCGTAGGAAATGCTTAGGCGTAAGATTTTTTACTCGTAAGCATTTATGCTTAGGCGTAAAACTAGGGTTTTATCCCAAAAATCCTTTACACTTATTCAGTGTAGAAGATATCAAAAGTCGAAGTGTTTTCAGGCTTATCCAAGTAAGAAAAAACACTGAGTAAACCAGTATCTCTGAAGATCAAACCAAGAAAAACCTTATGCTTAGACTTTGAGCACTTACGCGTAAAACTAGGGTTTAGATATGCGTAGGAATAGCCAACTTTTGCTAAAACCAATTTTTAAGCACACCAATGTTTCTAAACCAGATTTTTGTGATTAAAAAGCTTTAATGTAACAACCCGCATTTTTCGAGTTAATTTTCATATTTTTGAAAAGTTACTATTCAATTTTACTATTCACTTTCACTATTCATCCCGTAAAAATTTTAATCCACATTCTCGTAAGATAAATTATTTTAGTAATAACCTGAGAGTTCGACCATCGTTAGATTATTTTCGCAAAAGTTATTAATAAAACATCATCTTAAAGTTTCATTTTGGTCGGAACACCATTTAGTCATCACGCGCTTAACGAAAATCAACTCTGATAATTTTTCTCACATCGATACATTTTAAATCTCTCATAATTAATTAGAGAATTTTTGGGATTTTATTTTTAATATTACCAAATAAGCCCAGCGCAGTACAAAACTAAACTTACGTTTTAAACAATTCTACTTACATCCAGACATAACGATTCCTGCACTGTGCTTCTAATATGTTTTTAACGCTTTTACATTTTTTGGAAAAGTCAAACATATTTCCCTCCTCCTTTGACCATAAAGAAATTAAGCTTGTACGTTCTACGTTTTTGCTTAAATCACGAATAACTGTAAAGTCATCCCGCGTATGACGAAAACCACATTTTAACATCTCATATCACTTTTAGACTAATTTTAGTCTACTCTAAATAAATTCCCGATCATTTCCCTGAAATTTCGTTTTTTTCTGATAAACTGCGAATTACGCGTTTTTGACCCGTGTTTCCAGTTTTAAGCAGCGTTTTTGAACCCAATGAGACTTATCACCCATTTTATATTTTTATATGGAGTATAATGATGAGTTTCATCATTCCTACAAGTTTCGTATGTTTACGATACCCGGTTTTACGTTTTATGGCTTAACAACTTTCGATTAGCGATTAACGGAACCAAAACTCACTCCGTAACCAAGATAAGATCAAGACTTATCATCTAAGCCTTGTCACCAATTGTGACAGCCTCTTGGGGGGGAGTCATCATGTTGGTGTCAAAATCCTAAGCATACTTCCTTTAGATCATTTACATGTGTAAATTTAACCATGGTTAGTTTTTAACCCAATATATAGTTAACCAAAATCTCTAGCCTATAAATACCAAGCAAAACCTTCATATTTTCTTGCACCACCCATTCTTAACATCTAAAGTCCTAAACCTAAAGGCGTTTCTTATAGATCTTGTAAGAACATTCATGTGTTCTTGAAGAAAACTAGCGTTTGATCTTCGTTCTTGGAAGTTTTCAAGAAAAAGTCGTTATAATCTTCGAATATCTTCAAGTCTCCAGAAAGACGTTGTTATAATCTTCTTTTCTTCTTCGGGTTCTCAAGAAGGCGTTGTTATAATCTTCTAATAGACTTGGGTTTTTGAAGATTGCAAATTCTACGTCGAAGCTCCGCTAATATTTTATTTTTCCATAATACTCTAGTGTTCTATATTAAGGTAAGTATTTATAAGACTCAAACTTATTTAAATACTTATAAACTTGTTAGTTTATTTATTGTAATTATAAACTCTTAATATATAATAATCAAGTAATCAAAATCCATGTTTTACGTATTGAGCACTACAACACTAGGGAACTTCATGTAAGGGGTTCATTTGGGTAAACGGATGGACGAGTTCTTTGGATTTACGAATTAAAGTGTCCTAGCTCCTCGAACGTTTACTGCATGACCTCTGAATTAAGATGGCCCGAATGGTAGTACGAGATATACAAACTAAAACAATTTCTATAAACAAACATACAAATACTACATCATAAGCTATATAAATGCATATGTAGGCTCGTTCATGTTTTCCTAAACATTATTCCAAACCTAAGTCGCAACATTCTATTTTAGGTTACTCGTAGAAATTCTCACGGCATATTCATCATTCTCATTATACATTTGATATCATTTACTCTGAGGTGAGTTTCATAGCCCCGACTTTTATACATTTTGAAATTAATTTTGGGGGAGATACATGCTCAACTATTTTCATTTACTTTCATAAGTACTCTAAACTTTTACTGATTATCGTAAGTTCATAGCCCCACTTTCTATTACTTAATTGTTTTACAAACCCTTGGGGGAGATACATGCTTTATTTTTAAACCGAACACATTGCTTTGAAACTATATGTTTATCTGAACTGAATGTTTATTTATGCTTAGTAACAGTATTGCTATACATGAATCGCATTTATATAATTATGTGCATATATAATTGTATCAAACAAAAGCGGGCTCAAGTATCATATACTTGAGGCAGCCGTATCAAACAAAAGCGGGCTCAAGTATCACAACGTATTGAGGCAGCCGTATCAAACAAAAGCGGGCTCAAGTATCACAACGTATTGAGGCAGCCGTATCAAACAAAAGCGGGCTCAAGTATCATATACTTGAGGCAGCCGTATCAAACAAAAGCGGGCTCGAGTATCATATACTTGAGGCCGTACCAAACAGT
Organism: Chrysanthemum makinoi; assembly: GCA_910596185.1. Taxonomy (NCBI): domain Eukaryota; kingdom Viridiplantae; phylum Streptophyta; class Magnoliopsida; order Asterales; family Asteraceae; genus Chrysanthemum; species Chrysanthemum makinoi. Next base: position 80,210,247 of record OU343221.1, on the reverse strand, counting down.
AATAACTGTTTTGTTTTCAAACCATTGGTGTGAGTCTATAGCTCACACTACAAACATTATGTGTTCAACTGATTTCCTAAACTCTATGAATTTCACTCAACCTTTGTGTTGACAGTTTTAAGCATGTATTTCAGGTCCATAATGTCGAAGAAGAGCAAGGACTAGATCAAGAAGGCTATAAATATTTTATCATTCATAAAACATCAAAAACTTTATATTGATGTGTTTTGTAATCAATGGAACCAACTAGGACCTATTTTGTAAACTCTGATATATTTCAATAAATCGAATGATAAATCTTTTAAAACGACTCCATTTGAGTTCGTTTTCTATTGTTATGACTGTTGTGCCATGAAGAAACACCCAGTTTGAATTCCGCTGCGTATCACAAAATTGGGGGTGTTACAGATTGGTATCAGAGCCACAGTTATAGAGAAACGGGTCTAATTGAGACTTAAACTATAACTACTTTTACAAACAAAAACATTTTATAGCCTTCCGTTCTCCGTGCCTTCCATCCTGCAGACGATTATGTGACTTTTAGGCATTTTAAGCTTTACAAACATACTAGTATATTAATATATACATTTGACATATTTTCAATCATTTTAGCTAAATGATAGACTAAACATATCTGCATATGCCTGTTCTAAGGCATTACGGCACAATCATATTTTCCCAATCATGTATCTACTCGTGCATTTTAGGATTACGAAACTTTATCCAAGACATTGTAACTGATTACAATGGTGTTTCCTACTTCCCAGACATTGTGAGATACAATGGTCTCATTCATATTTCAAGACACTGTGAGATACAGTGGTCTCTATTACATTCTCGGAACGTAAATCCTACAGGTGGTCTCTATTACATTCTCGCATTAATCGTAAATCCTACAGTGGTCTCATTTATTTCTCAAGACATTATGGGTTACACAATGATCTCTCCATAATTTGTCAAGACATTGTGAGTTACACAATGATCTCTCCATCATTTCTCAAAACTTTCCTACAAACGACAATTATCATATCATTATAAACCATTTCACATCAACAACATCTTATACCTTTAGATTATCAACTTATGCCAAGACCAAAAACTTAGAATGGTAAATAACACGTTCTATGACCAGAAACTTAAGAACACAAAGATTAGAATTTGGCGCATATACCCACACTTTCCTAGACAATTCAACATGGGATAACGCACACTGAATTCCGGGACGGAATTCCCATTAAGGTGGTGAGACTGTAACAACCCGCATTTTTCGAGTTACTTTTCATATTTTGGAAAAGTTACTATTCACTTTTACTATTCATCCCGTAAAATTTTTAATCCACATTCTCTTAAGATAAATTATTTTAGTAATAACCTGAGAGTTCGACCATCGTTAGATTATTTTCACAAAAGTTATTAACAAAACATCATCTTAAAGTTTCATTTTGGTCGGAACACCATTTAGTCATCACGCGCTTAACGAAAATCAACTCTGATAATTTTCCTCACATCAGATAGATTTTTAAATCTCTCATAATTAATTAGAGAATTTTTGGGATTTCATTTTTAATATTACCAAATAAGCCCATAGATACAAAACTAAACTTACGTTTTAAACAATTCTACTTACATCCGACCTAACGATTCTCAGACTGTGTTTCTAATATGTTTTTGACACTTTTACATTTTTTGGAAAAGTCAAACATATTTTCCTCCTTCTTTGACCATAAAGAAATTAAGCTTGTACGTTCTACATTTTTGCTTAAATCGCGTAACTTTTAAACTTCACGAATAACTGTAAAGTCATCCCGCGTATGACGAAAACCAAATTTTAACATCTCATATCACTTTTAGACTAATTTTAGTCTACTCTAAATAAATTCCCGATCATTTCACTGAAATTTCATTCTTTTCTGATAAACTGCGAATTACGCGTTTTTGACCCGTGTTTCCAGTTTTAAGCAGCGTTTTTGCACCCAATGCGACTTATCACCCATTTTTTATTTTTAGATGGAGTATAATGATGAGTTTCATTATTCCTACAAGTTTTGTATTTTTACGATACCCGGTTTTACGTTTTATGGCTTAACAACTTTCGATTAGCGATTAACGGAACCAAAACTCACTCCGTAACCAAGATAAGATCAAGACTTATCATCTAGCACTTGTCACCAATTGTGACAGCCTCTAGGGGGTGAGTCATCATGTTGGTGTCAAAATCCTAAGCATACTTCCTTTAGATCATTTACATGTGTAAATTTAACCATGGTTAGTTTTTAACCCAATATATAGTTAACCAAAATCTCTAGCCTATAAATACCAAGCAAAACCTTCATATTTTCTTGCACCACCCCTTCTTAACATCTAAAGTCCTAAACCTAAGGCATTTCTTATAGATCTTGTAAGAACATTCATGTGTTCTTGAAGAAAACTAGCGTTTGATCTTCGTTCTTGGAAGTTTTCAAGAAAAAGTCGTTATAATCTTCGAATATCTTCAAGTCTCCAGAAAGACGTTGTTATAATCTTCTTTTCTTCTTCGGGTTCTCAAGAAGGCGTTGTTATAATCTTCTAATAGACTTGGGTTTTCGAAGATTGCAAATTCTACGTCGAAGCTCCGCTAATATTTTATTTTTCCATAATACTCTAGTGTTCTATATTAAGGTAAGTATTTATAAGACTCAAACTTATTTAAATACTTATAAACTTGTTAGTTTATTTATTGTAATTATAAACTCTTAATATATAATAATCAAGTAATCAAAATCCATGTTTTACGTATTGAGCACTACAACACTAGGGAACTTCATGTAAGGGGTTCATTTGGGTAAACGGATCGACGAGTTGCTGGATTTACGAATTAAACTGTCCTAGCTCCTCGAACGTTTACTGCATGACCTCTGAATTATGATGGCCTGAACGGTAGTACGAGATATACAAACTAAAACAATTTCTAAAAACAAACATACAAATACTACATCATAAGCTATATAAATGCATATATAGGCTCGTTCATGTTTTCCTAAACATTATTCCAAACCTAAGTCGCAACATTCTATTTTAGGTTGCTCGTAGAAGTTCTCACGGCATATCCATCATTCTCATTATACATTTGATATCATTTACTCTGAGGTGAGTTATATAGCCCCTACTTTTATACATTTTGAAATTACTTTTGGGGGAGATACATGCTCAACTATTTTCATTTACTTTCATAAGTACTCTAAACTTTTACTGATTACCGTGAGTTCATAGCCCCATTTTCTATCATTCAATTGTTTTACAAACCCTTGAGGGAGATACATACTTTATTTTTAAACCGAACACATTTCTTTGATACTATATGTTTATCCGAACTGAATGTTTATTTATGCTAAGTAACAGTATTGCTATACATGAATCGCATTTATATAATTATGTGCATATATAATTGTATCAAACAAAAGCGGGCTCAAGTATCATATACTTGAGGCAACCGTATCAAACAAAAGCGGGCTCAAGTATCACAACGTATTGAGGTAGCCGTATCAAACAAAAGCGGGCTCAAGTATCACAACGTATTGGGCAGCCGTATCAAACAAAAGCGGGCTCAAGTATCATATACTTGAGGCAGCCGTAACAAACAAAAGCGGGCTCGAGTATCATATACTTGAGGCAGCCGTACCAAACACTAATAATTGTTTTGTTTTCAAACCATTGGTGTGAGTCTATAGCTCATACTACAAACATTATGTGTTCAACTGATTTCCTAAACTCTATGAATTTCACTCAACCTTTGTGTTGACAGTTTTAAGCATGTATTTCAGGTCCATAATGTCGGAAGCTGGCATGGAAGAGCAAGGACTAGATCAAGAAGGCTATAAATATTTTATCATTCATAAAACATCAAAAACTTTATATTGATGTGTTTTGTAATCAATGGAACCAACTGGGACCTATTTTGTAAACTCTGATATATTTAAATAAATCGAATGATAAATCTTTTAAAACGACTCCATCAGAGTTCGTTTTCTATTGTTATGACTGTTGTGCCATGAAGTAACACCCAGTTTGAATTCCGCTGCGTATCACGAAATTGGGGGTGTTACATTCAAAATCACCAAAATAACACAAAAGTGTGAAACTTGATGATCTAAAACCCTTACGCACCTTACGCGTAGACAGAACTACTCGTATGAAACCAAGCTCAAAAACAATGAAAAACACATAAAGTTTCAAACTTTTTGCCAAAAACTTCAACTTTAACACCAAATAACCTTTAAAGTACAAGAATCTTGAATTTTAAAGTGTAAAAATCAAAGTTTTGAAGAGTTTGAAGGTTAGTATACCGAGACTTATGCGTAGAGAGAAAAACTTCAAAAAAAACAAATCGTTTACCCAACTATTTGGCGATTGATAACACTGTTAGGTTCCTATTTATGTAACACAAACATCAATATGAAGAAATGAGGTAAAGAAAGATTGGATGAACACACACACACACACTTATGCGTATAAAATGAGAGAAAGTTTATGCATATGATAAATGTGAAAGTGAACAACCAACTCTCAAATGAGAGTTACAAGATTATTTATAGGGAGGGAGCTAGGGCAACACACAAGCTCCCTTCCTTTCCTTATTGGGCTTTGGCATAGGCTCATGGGCTTTCTACATGAGCCTAGCTTTAATTACTAACATAAAAGCCATAACTAAGCTAACTATTACATATTAATTACTAACACTTGAAATCTAGTTTAGGAGTGATTCCAACAAAATGTATGAAAGGGTAATAAAGAACTGCCCATATCTTACGGTCTTCTTCATAATTAATTTTTACAGTTATACTTATTCGAGTCACACAAGCATAAATCTTACTTATGGTGACCAGGTAAACCGTTGTGACAACAAGCAAGAGGTGCAATGACTTCTTGAAGCAGAAAGCTACAAAGACCAGTGTCCATTATCGCCTTATTCGAAAAAGAGAGACATCTTACATGTTGCCATACGCACTACTTCTCTAAAAATGGTTGGTCATTACATCTACTGTATCCATATGGTTTTTGGTTGTTAGATTGATGAGATGTTTTGTTTCATATTGTTAAACAAGGTTAACTTTGATAGGTTGCTGGAGAAAAATAGAGATCGGAATATCCCTCTGATTGATTATATGAAAAACACGCGACCCCCTTACGAACACAACCACCACAGTAGAAGTCTTGAGACATGTGCTTTATTCGCACTTTGATCAACTAAAGATGACGAAATAGCCATATTAGGGGATAGAATTCAGGTTACGTCTACAAATTGGAAGCTTATTACAAAGGCATAATTTCATATATATCCTTCCCTGGATGAATAATTACATGTATATCCTTTGTACCAGTTTTTTATGCATAAAATACAATGCTTTTAATGCATCAAAAGGATATATATGTAATTTCCAAAGATATATATGTAAAATCTATTACAAATGACTAAAGCATGTGCGAATAACATATTCAGGTTTATATGTAATTTGTATCCGGTGAGTGTTATTCTTTTATATACTTTTTATTGATGTGTGTTTGTTTTGTTTAAAGTAAATCGTTGATTAAGCAGTAGAACACACGAACAGAGGCGTTGCAGAGCCGAGCTAAAGCGGAACAGAGGCCATGGTCTTCTAGAGAAAGGGGCCTAAACAAATCATCAAACAAGGCAGGCATGTACGTTTTTCTAAATTGTTATTGCTAGAGACAACTACATTTATATTTTTATCTTATTGCGATAAGTAATGAACATACCAGCGGTATAAAGCTTAGTGTTTATATGTCGAACAATAGGTCCAATTATTAATTTGGTGTGACCATATATGACCCATAGTTACAGTTACTATTTTGTTGATAGATATTAGTCTTTATATATTGATTTGATTCATCTATATGTATGTGTTTAGAAGCTTGGCCCGTGGTCTCTAATACATGGTTGTGATACTATATTCCAGGGGTTTTTCTATGTATTTGTTGATTTCAGCTTTTACTAGGGCACAAAGGTGGATGGCTTTGGTTTATTATGGATTTGGTGTCTCTGTTTCACTATTTGCTGGGAAAGAGAAGAATCAACGTACTTCACGTAATCCAGGTAGAAAACTGTAATACCGTACCATATTCTAAATTCAACGTGATCTTCGGTAGGCAACTACATTAGGATAGTTAAATTTCATTTAAAAATCATTCATTCGTATATGTCAATTACATGTCGGTATTGTAGATAACCATTGTGCTTTCCGAATCAGATTTGAAGAAGCAGAACATGGTAAAGGACGTTGATGTGGACAGGGAACTCACTATTTCGTGCCCTAAGCTTGGAAGCTTTTATGAGTTTTTTTTGTCGCATTTAAGTCCACATATTCAGCGTCAGAATACGGATACTTTAATTTAGGGTGGTGGCAACCATGCCTAACAAGTTTTTTCATGCCTAATCACTCACCAAGAATATCCTTCCATCTCATCTGATACCTATCTCATACCTAACAATAGTTTTTTTAGTGGCAACCATGCCTAACTCATACCTCATCTATTTGTTTTTAAATTATATTAAACAATTTAATAAAAACATAATATTTTATTAATACTTAAAAGAAAATTACATGATACTTACTAAAAAAAACACTAGTCATCAAGGTATGGTAAGTCTTGAGCGTCTACATACTCCGTAAGATCATAACGGAGACGGTGATGGATATTTTCGTCTTGTAACTCCGGTAGTACATTCGGGTCATAAACTGGCGTGACCGGCGGATCCATTATATGAACCGGTGATATTGCCACCCCGTCGTCCTTTAAAATCATATTGTGTAATATAACACAGGTATGAACGATTTTTCGAATCTTTTCGACGGACATAGCCCGGAGAGGATTTATGAGAATAATCCATTTTCCTTTAAGACGACCAAAAGCTCTTTCGACATCCTTTCGTGCACAGTCTTGTAGCTTCTTGAATCTCTTTTCTTTCGGGTCAGTTGGATAAGGATATGCTTTAACAAACGTTGAATACGTAGGATAGATTCCATCGGTAAGATAATATCCACGTTTGTAAAGTCGTTCATTTAGAGTAAATGAACTGTTTGGCGCCGTTCCATTTCGATGAGTAAGATACAACGGAGATTGATTCAAAACATTGATGTCGTTATTTGCACCGGGAGGACCAAAAAATGAATGCCAAAACCACATATCATTTCAAGCTACGGCTTCAAGCATAATAGTCGGGTATTGGTGATCACCTCTTTTATATTGCCCTCTCAAATGCCTAGGATAATTTCGCCAAACGAAATGTGTACAATAAATGCTACCAAGCATTCCAGGAATGTGATTTTGCTCTTCATGTGCCTCGAATAAGCGTGCAACGTCGTGGGTTGTCGGCCTACGTAAGAACTCTTGCCTATATAATTGGATTACCGCTTCGCAAAAATGATCAAGGCATTCACCTACAAAGTATACCGAATTATAAAAAAACGAAAACATTATAAAAATACATCGAATTATAAAAAATAAAATATACCGAATTATAAAAAACTAAAAAATACCAAATTATAAAATTAACCTGATGTTCTTCATGCCATGTTTAAGTAGTCATCGTATCTATCCGGAGGTCCACCCGTTGCGAGTTGACGAATAGCCGATGTGCATTTTTGCAACGCCGTGAAACTTTTTTTAATATGTAAGTTAACGGCTAGTTTGACTAGCCTAACGGCTAGTTATGTTTGATGTAGAATCAGCAAAGAATGCCGATTTGGGTCCAATTCATACCACACCGAATGATGCCTAGGACGAGGCAATGGGAATGCCGATCGACATGTTTGATGCCGAAGCCATGCCTAAGAACGTTGCCAGTCCCCTTAAGAGATTGCCTGCATTAAAAAAAGACTTAAGCGCCTTTTCATCCGTCCCCTTTTTGCTAAATTATATGATGTCCCCTTTTGGTTCGTCTACGTGGCTTTCACATAAGATACGTGTTTGTTGATGCAACATCTTCCAGAAGTCACTTGATAGCCCGCTCTTTCTCTCTAAAACTTATCCGCAACAGCCACCATCTAATTTTGTATGACGTTATAAATATCAGAAGAAATCAACACATAATCAAGATGAAGATACTTGGAGTCGAAGAAGTGGATCTCTCAAATGAGCTTTTATGTTTTATTAATTGAGAGAAACATGTAGCAATATTGTTATGTTTTCAGACATTGGTTGTCTGTGCATGACTTGATTACTTACTTGTATTACAATAAATTTTATTTAAATAGTTTATTATATTTGTTATAGGTCGTTGCAACTAACGGTGAAGAAACTAAAAGAAGAAAAGGGAAAACTGGCAGAGAAAGCTGAACTGGTGGCGGTTGTGTCTTCAGGAACCGGAGAAGATGAATCAGACCAGTCAGTGAACGGATCTAACAGGAACGTGGAACCGAGTGAACCGGAGAAAAGTCCGGTTCGAACCGGGTAGGAAAAACCGGTCGGGAGTGAACCTGTGAAAAGTGAATCGGGTGAGAATGAAAGTGAGGGGGATGGACATGAAGAAGGGGGTCAGAATTCAGATGTGCAAAGTTCGGTGAGGAGGGATAGGGTGAGACGCGGGTCCACTGTAGTAGTTATGAAAGGCGTGGAAAATGAAGATCAATCGATGGATAGTATTCCGGTTAGGTCTTTACTGTTGGTTGGTTTTTTACATAAGCTCAATAAAGTGGCTTCGACTGTTTCTGATCGACGACTTGATCGACAGGTAATTTTTTTTTCTTTTTTTTAATGTTTCGTTTGTTTTTTAGGGTGACATTTGAAAAGGGAAAGGGGTGATAGGCCGGTTTGGAGAAAAAGTAATTTCAAACAATCCATGAGCTACATTGTTGCCATAAAATCTCAATTCAATTTCATTTTCACACTTGCATCTACTTCATATTTGCAGTAACTAAATTTCAACCTCTAAGATACAAGCTTCACTGTGATATTATTGGTTACTAACTGTGCTATGGTATTTTTGTGTCTTTCGTTTTTAGGAACATACTCAGAGATAAACAAAGGCCCCAAAAAGAGTGTATTGCACAGGTGAGGGACATGTACATATGTTGTGTTATTGGTTCTTATTCATCTTTGTATTTGATTTGTCATTTTTCGTACAAGATATTTTCCGAAGAAATACAAAGTTATGTATTTTCCCGGGTCGTTTTCCCAACGAGGGATGAATGGAGTTAAACAACTCACGTCGCGTGATTTGGGATTCGAATCGGAAAAAAATGGAATTTGATTGATTTCTAAACTACGGGGCAAGTAATAATAAAGGAAATCAATTAAAACTACAGAATCTATAATGCAAACAAGGAAATTACAACTAAACATGCAAACGATAACTAAAAACGTAAATAACGTAATTAATAAAACGCGAATTAAAAGCAAACTAATCTATTTTGAACTCTAAAAGTGATCTAATAATTTTCTACAGCTAAAAATATGATTCAAAAATTATTTGAAATTTAAAACTAATTTTTTTGGTTTTTATTGATTTTTTTTGAATTAAAAACTAATTTTAAACATTTAAAATAGAATTAAAAAGATAAAAATTATGAAATCATGCAAGAAAATTACAAAACTATTTAAAAAAAATCTAATTTAACTAAAAAGAATTTTCAAAACTGGAATCACATTTTTCTGACTTTTTCTCTAATTATTATGAATTTTAAACTATTTAAAACTAATTAAATTCCTAGAAAATACTATTTAAACTATGAAAATTCTGGAAAAATACTTTTAGTAACTTTTTTGAATATTATAAACCTAATAAAATTGAAATTGCATTTTTCTAAACATTTTATGAATTATTTGGATTAAATGCTAATTAAAAAATGCTTAAAAATGAATTTAAATGCATAAAAATAGCAAAAGAGCATGGAAAAATATGAAAAATTCCAGATAATTCTAAAATAATACTGAGAAGTATGGAAAAATAACAGAAACAACTTGGGATCATAGGAGATATGATTTGGGCTAGAACTGCTTATGAGGAGCTTAAAGGAAATAAGCTAAAGGCCACTAAAAGCTACACTAAGCTTCCACAAGCTAAAACTAACCTAAAGTATCTGAGAATAAGCTACTGCAACTGATGTGGATCCTATGAGCACAAGCTAAAAGCATTAAAGCTCTATAACAGGTTTTAACAAGCATATGCCAAACGACCCTTACGCATCTACTTCTAGCACTAATCTAGCTACCTTAAAAAAATCAAAAAAATAAACTAAAAATATCCAGTTACTAACCACCAACCAAAGTCCTAATATCCAGAAATTCAGCCTTAAAGGATCTAATATGATGGAATTAAAAATCAAAACTAAAAGGTGAATGGGACAATAGGTATCTGATGTGCAGTTTGCAGTAGGGTGGAAAGGGGATTTGCAGACCTGATTTAAGCTGGTAATAAGCACTAAAAACCAATCCAAAGTTCAAATATTATCAGCTAGCACTACCAACTATCTATCAGAACTGAAATCAAGCAGACATAGGTGCACAGGCAGGTTTAAGGATGATTTTCTAAGCTAAGACTTAAACTAAAACTTGAGCTCCTAAAGGCATCTAAGGCAAATCAAGCTATCTCTATACTATAAGCTAGATAAGTAGATAATCAACTGAGAACATACTAATGAGGACATAATACTTACTGGTACAGGGCAATTAGTTGACTAAACAGTCAACTTCAAGCTCCTCAAAAGCTGCTAAAGAAAAATCTAAAAATCATGAAAAAATTATATCTGAACTCACAGGCTAGCAAATATGTAAAACCCAAAATTGCAGAATGATTGGATGAAAACTGAGGAAATTAAAAATCAAAAATAAAACCTAATTAGATACTAAATGATATTTTGACTTTTTTTGTTTTAAAAAAAAAAACTTTGACTAAAATGAAATGTGATTACTTCTAAATTGATGAAAATGATGTAATGAGCTAAGATTAGACCTAATTATGCTAGGAAATCTACATATGCAGCTAAAGAGATGAAAGTGCACACTGAATTGACAGTTTGAAAGCAGATAATAAGATGAAAACTGGATTTTGACTATTTGTTTTGAAACGAAAGAGTTTAATGCTAGAACTAAGCTATACTAACCTAAAGGAAACTGTATGAATCACAATTTACCACTTATGCAGTTTTGAACTAAGTTTAAATGCTTAAACCAAACACACCCTTATAACTACCCAAATGCACTCAAAACTTATAACCTTAATGAAACTTTGCTGAAACTGAATTGGAATGAACTCATAAACATCAAACTTAACCATAAAACAAATTAAAACCAGAAATTATACCAAAACTGATTTTGACCTAAGTTGACTTTAGTTGACTTTTGTGTAAAACTATGATTTATGAAAGCTTAAGAAGCAATAAACTCACACAGGCTCATAGAAGCTTATGTGAGCTTACTGAAACAGTAATTTAATCTTTTGAACAACAATAAGCAGCAAATGATCAATTGAGATAAGAACTTTTTAAAGTAAAAACATAAATTTCATTAATCAAAGAAGAATTACAAATTGAGATTACAAAGTACTTTGAAAACTAATTAATAAAACACTAAATAAAACCGGGTACAGGTGAATTGGTATAAATGGGGTTTATGGGTAAAATAAAACTGGGTACAGGTGAATTGGTATAAATGGGGTGGTGATTTGTGGGCTTGGGCCTAGATATAAGGGTAGGAGAAGTAGTAGTATGGATATTGGACTTGGATTTGTAACCTGATTTTATCATAAGGACCATTCATATAATTTATGTAATTTTCAAGTACTAATGGTGTAAATAATGAAAGGTGAAGATGTAAATAGAATATTGGTGCAATGAGGGTTCAAGGGTAATGTTAGAATCACTCCTAACCTAGATTACAAGTGTTAGTAATTAATATGTAATAGTTAGCTTAATTAGGCCTTTATGTTTGTTATTATGCTAAGGCTTATGTAGAAGGCCCATAAGCCTTGGCCCAAGCCTAATAAGGAAAGGAAGGGACTAGGAGTGTTTCCCTAGCTCCCTCTCCTATAAATAGCCTTGTAAACCTTCATTTGAAGGTTGGTTGTTCACTTTCACATTTATCCTATGCATAAACTTTCTTTCAATTCTTACGCATAAGTGTGTGTGTGTTCATCCGATCCTTTCTTCTCTATATTTCTTCATATTGATGCTTGTGTTACATAAATGGGAACCTAACAGTGGTATCATTCGCCAAATAGTTGGGTGAAACGATTTTGTTTTGAAGTTTTTGGTTATACGCGTAAGGTTCGGTACTCAAACTTTCATACGCATAAAAACTCATTTTTTTCACTTTCAAATCCAAGATTCTTGTACTTTCAAGGTTATTAGGTGTTAAAGTTTAAGTTTTTGGCAAAAAGTTTCAAACTTTACGTGTATTTCATTGTTTTTAAGCTTGGTTTTAGTCGTGTGTTCATTTATACTCGTAAGGTGAATACGTGTTTTGGATCATCAAGTTTCACACTTTTGTGTTATTTTGGTGATATTGAAGCGTTTTCATCACAAAAATCTGGTTTAGAAACACTTTTGGACAGAAATCTCGCTTTTGGCAAAGTTGGCAATTCTTACGCATAACTAAACCCTAGTTGTTACGCGTAAGCATTTCAAAGTTTGATCTTCAGTGTTCTTGATTTACTCAGTGTTTTCTTGCTTGGATAAGCCTGAAAACACTTCGACTTTGGATATCTTCTACACTGGAATAAGTGTAAAGGATTTTTGGGCAAAAACCTAGTTTTACGCCTAAGCAAAGTACTTACGCGTAGAATTTCTTTCTGCCTAAGCATAAACTTACGCATAAGCTTGTCTTACACCTAAGGAATTCTTACGCATAAGGTTCTTACTATTAAGCCTTTGGTGTACGCCTAAGCTAAGCTTTTATCTCAAGTCTATGCGTAAGCAAGAGTTACGCGTAAGCTTCTGTCTACGCGTAAGGTATTTGTCTACGCCTAAGCTTGATTTCTATGCCTAAGCTTTATTTCTACGCCTAAGCTTAATTTCTACGCATAAGCTTAATTTCCACGCTTAAGCTGTTTCTACGCATAAGCTTAATTTCTACGCCTAAGCTGATTTCTACGCCTAAGCACAACTTCATCGTCAAACTCAAAGTTTCATTCGACTACAAAGATCCATCAACAACACAAGTTATCCACACACAAAAACAGTTTTTTGGCGGGAAAATTTGAGTAAAATTTAATTTCTGGGGGAGACTAAACGTTCAATTTTTACCCGAATTCGAGTTTTTCGTTCAATTTTGGTCAAAAATTCAAATTTTTGGGCCCAAATTCGAGTTTTTCGGGTCAAATTTGGCGTCAAAATTGTCAAAACTCAAAATTTTCCTACAACCTTAAAATTGGATTTTATAGTGAATTTCAAATTTTAGGAGTGAAAATTTTTTCAAAATTATTTTTGGAGGGAAAGTGAAATTTACTATATCGGCCTTCTGTGTGCTATATCGACTTCACGCCTTTTCTCTTTGATTCTACTGCAGGGGAGAGAGAGTGTTTCAAAACTTGAGGCTCATTGCATATCTCTTGAACTTAAACTGCAAGACAAAGTTTAAAATTCTGAGCCAAATAGTAAATCTTTTAATGAACAAAGTAATCGTGTGGATACATTAGTAAAAGAAAATGAGCATTTAAAGGCTCAAATTCAAGCAAAGGGGCTTGCACATGTTGCTTTACAAAACAAATTGAGAAGATTAACTGGCATGAGTGTGGATACTAAGTTTGCAAAACAAACAATCTTGGGGAAATCGTCTTTACAACCAATCAGAAACCAATCAGTAGTTAGACAACCAACTGCTTATAAATCTGAACGATCAAAATCTTCAAAACCACGGTTTGCCTCCCAAGTTGTTGAGAATAATCATTTGACAAAACCAGACACTCCACATTCTTGGCCTAAGAAAAATGCTTCTGCATCTGTTAAACATGTTTCTATTAAACTTGTTTCTGTTAAACCTCAACATGTTGTTACACCTAGCCCATCTAGGATTAGTTCGAACACTGTGTCTAAACCGAGCATTAAAATTAAAAATTCATATGATTCACATGACGCATACAAGAGCTATTATCTAGAAAAGGCTAGGAAAAGGGCACTACTTCAAAAGGATGGAATCTTAGGTTCACGACCTAGTTTGATGCCTTCTAGTGTATTACATCACAATGCTAGTAGTTGCAAAACAAAACCTAAGTGTACTCAACAAATAGTTAGAAATAAAACCGTTGAAAAATTTCAGAAACCTAATTGGTTGATCAATATAGGACAAAGACTCTTTCCAAAAGAAGTTTCAAGATCCCTTAGATCTAACCTTAAATGGTTACCCACGGGTAGAGTTTTCAAAACTGTTGGTCTTAGGTGGATTCCTACTGGCAAGATATTAAGTAGTTGCACCAAAACATATATCCTTAAGGCAAGACAGGAAATCATCAAAATAATGTGTTCAGGTGTCAAGAAGATTATTGACACTACAACTTTATGCTTCTAACATGTGGAACCTAGTTACACTTGGGGATCCATGTTTTCTTCTATCTTGCCCCCTTCTTCTTTCTATACAGGTACAACAACTATGGTTTCTAAGTACAACTGCTTAGGACCCGTTTCTCACCGTCTAATATATAATGATCCATCAGCTACACAATCATGACACTTAATCATCAAGAATTGGAAAGTTTGTGTTGCTCCAATGTTTGAAGATTCTTTAGAAAGCTGTACTTCAGATGTATCAAATGTTTCCGCTGCACAACCTGATCATATTCTAATTCTTGATACATCTTGAATCTACAACAACAACCGTTGTTGTAGCTGCACCTCCAATCGAATCTCCGATAACAAAAGTTTAAACTGTTTCCAACAACAATGACACAACTGATGATCAACTTAATGATTAAACAAAGCAGTTTTATTAGCAGTTGATTCTCACGAGATATTTATGGTACTTCACACTTGTTCGATTAATTGAACATACATGGTCTCATTGTCTCCTTATACATGGTTTCGCTGTCTTCAACTCATCATCAACATACGTGGTGTATGATTCTGATTCATTGAAAACATCGAGGGGGAGAGAGAGTGTAGGTGGTCATTTCTTCCTTGTTTTTCCACATGCTTCTTTGCGAAAACCCAATGCCTTCTTGAATTTCTTCAATTAGGGGGAAGAAATAAGACGATCTGTGGCTCAAACGTCTCACTTTGGTGTTATCGTCTCGATTTCATGGGTGATCTAGTGTGAAGTTACCCAAATATGATGTTATGATGCCTCACACACGGTCTTGGTATCGAGTTATTGCATATTCACAGGTGATTAGTATTCCGAAAGATCACAACATTCAAGGGAAAGTCATTTCATTTCGTCTTTCGTGGTTTGTTTGGTGTGATGCGTCTACATACGTGAGAAGATCTTGTTGATTTCTGGCATGTTACCTTCGAACAGATTTTCCGCAATTAGTCAAATTTACCTTGTTTGGTTTACTGCTCATCTACAAATTCCGATGCGTACTGAAAACTTCAAAAGTTAGAAGAAATGTTGACTACATCAAAGTTTCGAATCTGCTGAAGACAGTTGTTAGTTTGAGGGGGAGATGATCCAGAAACATCGTCAATTGGGGAGAGGTTAATTTGTTTCATTCTTATTACATCTTTTCCCTATATGGCTTGTGCACACATCACAGTGTACAACCCGTACTTGTAATGAAAGGACCCTGTGGGACGCTTCAGTGCCACAATCCTTTAAAAGGAGCGAAAGCTTCTTACTTTTGAGTAAAACTTATCAAAATTTTCATTTTTCAAAGTTTTGCTCAAAAGAACAAGTACTTCCTCTTATGATTTTCAAAACCTCAAAAGTTAATATCACTTGTTGAGGGGGAGGATTTGTGTTAAAAACTTTGTTCACAAAATTGTTCTTCGTTGTAATCTTCCCACAAAACTCGAAATGGTCATATTCGATATCAAAATTTCATCAAAAATAATATTTATACACCATTTTTGAAGGGGAGAAAAGTTATGTGATAAGAAATATGTTGTGAATTGCTATTGAATCTCCGTGATAAAGACTTAACCAATGAATTGACGAGCTCTTAAATGTTAGTAACTCGAAAAGACTTGTCCGGGATGGGTAATAATTTCAAACTAGTTCGCTAGTGATGTAAACGTGTCTCGCAAAGGACTTGTCCTAGTAGAATGTACCTATTCGAGAAGCTCTTGATAGACATGAACTTTGACGGGTTAGACAACCTTTCGAGGTTTGTCCACACCTTCAAGATAGTTATTAGAGCTAATCGTCACCTAAAAGCTGACAATGTAACTCTTTAACTATGCAATGTAACCGTGTCTCGCGGGGGATGTCTATCTTGAGTTGATCAATTCAAAAGTGCGCGCTCTTCTCTCACCGTGCAGATTTCTGTCAAAATACTTAAGCACGTGTGGAGGGGGAGTATTTTTGCAAAATCCTAAACTCTCAACAGTGGTACTAAATGCTTTTACTCATAACCACTTTAAGAGATTTTCATGAAAATGGTTTTATGGCAACATAGGTTAGTCATGGAGTTATAAGGTGACTAAGGTTAGGAATAACTGTCCTATGATCCGCCAGAGCCGGAGGGATCTACTCAAGGACATCACCAATAGCTAAAATCTAGAAGTCCTTAGGTATGATTATAAAAAGGAGAAAATGAGAATCGGAGAAAGAATGAGTTGAAGAATTAAAAAGAAAATAAATAGCCCTCCAGATTATTCAACTTAGGGCAGACACCGGGTTCAATTCATATGCTACTGGTTGTCACTTGATGACACCGGTATTGAAGATTAAAGTCGTCATGGACCCAGTGACGCATCCACTAAACCTTCTTAGCCACTCAAGTTTCTCTCAACAGAAGCTTGTTTCATTATCACAGGGAAACCTACGTAAACTATCGGCTTTCTCTTAGAGATTGATGGTATTGAAGAAGGAGACCCTCTCCCGAGTCTCCGCTCAGGAAAACCAAAGCGCACTATTAAGTCTAGAGCCACGAGATTCATCAAAAGATCTCTTAGGTACACTTGACATTTCATCACTTGTCGTTCAACATTAAGGATGCAAGTGATCCATTATCGAGTCCTACACAGATCTTAGCAATCTGTCGAGAACATTTATGAGAGGTTCACACATGTGATCCTTAGTGATTGAATGGAAACTCCTGCCAGGGTCAACATCAAACGCCCGACAGCAGGTCACTTCGGTAACTCCTTGTGAGTTACGCTTAGTGTGTCTCAAACGGTCTACAGTCGTGGGATGATGCTTCGGTGTACCTCAGCGACTCATCTGAACTGTAGGTGTACTTCGGTACATCGCGTTATCTCACTTGTGGGACTCCAGTTCAGGAACAACCTTTGTGAGAATTAGAGTCGTGTTTTCACACTATGCTGTTAACTCACTCGAAGTTCAAACTTGTAAGCGCTGGATTATTTCTAACCCATGTTTTATGTTTTCTTCTTATGGATGCTCGCGGGTGGAAAAGATCGTGCAGATTCTCCACATGCTCATACCAACATCAACACTAATTGAAGTTCTCTCAAAAGGCAACACAAAGTCAGAATGATTCTTCATCAAAGCCAAAGAATCTACAAAGTTTAAAGACTAAGAGAACTACATCAGTACTGAAATCTAACGTTAAAGAGTGTATGAGCATGTTGGAGAAAGACGTGGAGACACTGGAGAAACAAAGCGGACCTAATGCAGATATCAACAACATACTATCACTACCACCACAAAGAACAAAGATCAAAGAACAAAGATAATGATGACGTCAAAGCTGAAAAACTTCAAAGTAAACAAGATCCCTACACTGGGGAGATTATTCGAATCAAGACACTTCTTCTCACAAGAAAGAAGAATGTCAGAAGACGTCAAAGCTACTATTACATCAGCACCTACAACGTTATCACACAAATCATTAATCACCAACACTTAGGGGGGGATTGTTGGAATCACTCCTAACCTAGATTACAAGTGTTAGTAATTAATATGTAATAGTTAGCTTAATTAAGCCTTTATGTTTGTTATTATGCTAAAGCTTATGTAGAAGGCCCATAAGCCTTGGCCCAAGGCTAATAAGGAAAGGAAAGGACTAGGAGTGTTGCCCTAGCTCCCTCTCCTATAAATAGCCTTGTAAACCTTCATTTGAAGGTTGGTTGTTCACTTTCACATTTATCCTAAGCATAAACTTTTTTCAATTCTTACGCATAAGTGTGTGTGTGTTCATCCGATCCTTTCTTCTCTATATTTCTTCATATTGATGCATGTATTACATAAATGGGAACCTAACATGTAAAATTGATAAATATGGAAACTTGAGGGTAGAAATTGTAAATTGTGGAAAGTTGAGGGGTGAAAAGTGAAAATGTGGGAAGTGAAGGTGTAATGTGAAAAACTCCAATCTTGATCCAGAAATCCGTAAAATGCACTTTTGATTATCCAAGTCCCATAAAATAGCATCTCGGCATCGGCTTTTGCGCTCTTCTTTCTCTCGTGCTCGGTTTTCTTCGGTTTTGGCTTTCTTTTGTCTGTTTTGTCATATCCGTACCTGCACATGCATAAACTCAAGAAACCAACAAATATTAGACATAAACGGCTCTTTCTTGGTTATTTTGGGTCTATTTTGTTAAAGAAATGGTATGTGTTTTAGCACATATCAGTATTGCAGTAAGATCATGTAGTTTTATATTTGTAAATGAATAACGCGATCTAAATCTTTTGTCCGAAAGTGCTTCTGTATGACTATGTTATTACAAATGGTAGATTGATATCCAATTTTTATGTGTACAAATTGCATGGTCGATAAGTTACTTTTTAGAGATTGTTAATCCGTTTATGGATTTCGTATGTGGTTTCACAATCATCATTATCGTTATTGCTCCAAGGCGCAGACCCGAAAAATGTTGTAGTATTTGGTATCCTGATAGCGCTACAAATAAAATAGAGGCGCAAATTTTGGAAAAAACTAATAACATCTACTATGGAACTGTTTGACATTGTAGGTGCAAACCATTTTTCAGCAGCTTCCAAAATAAGACAAACAAAAACTATTAAGCAAAAGGATTAACAAATAAAAATGCCATGCAAATATGGAAAAAAAAATCCGAAAAAAAATATTTGTAATAGTTAGAGCGGAAGGTATGGACTCGTTGAAGCTCGCCGTGAGCCTACATGGCAGCTCGCCGTCGGCCGCCGCCACACCGGGTGCCTTCGCCGTGGCTCGCCGTGGAGGTGATCGCCGTGGTGACGACGAGCTCAAGTTTCTGACAAAGCCAAACTTTACCAACGGATATAATTGAGAAAATCAAATAAAGTGGTAGTGGTAGGCCCCAAATGAAGAGGTTGAGGTTTGTTATGAGGGGGGGTTTGTTGTGGTTAGTTGTGGAGAAGTGGGATGCTGATGTGGCGCTGAGGTGGCAGTGATGAAGAGGTTAACCTCCATCACCACACCTTCCCCTCTTACTGCCTACCTAAACGCTGCTCATACATTTCCTCCATCATTAACTGTTGCCACAAGTCCTACAGGTGAGCTATTTCTTGGCAAAACTCTCGCCGCCGCAACGCGGCGGGCGCCAACTACTTGTTGACCATTAAGGTTTGCAGCCTATTTTTTTCATTCTATTTAATCATTACCAGTGTTGCAAAAAAAGGTCTACAAGGCCGATTAATCACCGATTAGGTGCTATTGGGCCATCGAACTTTCCGATTTTGTATAAATCATTCAAACAAATCGGTCAACCATGGTCAACGGTGGTTAACGATGGTCAAACTTGCCGAAAACATAAAAATCTTACTTGAAATACCCTAAACTCGCCGTAAATTAGTTATAATCACTGTTTATATCTATTACAAGATATTTTTCAAGGAAAATCATGCCGAAAATACCAACACTTGCTATAAATACCTAAAACTTGCCAATACAATTGATCACCGATTCGCTATTTTTGAAACCCTGAACAAATGTAATCACTTATAGTCGTTGTTTATATCTATTACAAGATGTTTTTAAGGAAAATCTTTTCGGGAATACCTAAAACTACCCAGAAATACCCAAAACTTGCCAAAAATGTCAATCCGATTAATCACCAATTAATCCTGCCTAGACCGATTACAAGCTACAGGGGGGTCGACCGCCTCACTACCGATTCACGATTTTTGCAACCTTGATCATTACTATATCATAACAAATTAACAATATATTAAAATTAAGGTTTTCATTTTTTTCACCCTATTTTTTTTCCATCGTAATTCGCGTAACTTATTAACCATCTTTAAGCAGATCAAGGTTTAAACTAATGCTTGCATCAAATTGTATCTACGCATCAATATGTTCGTGATCATTAAACATCCTCATACTGCATTTTCTTCATGTGTGTATCTAAGATGGTTTTTTTTGCATAATAAAAAATCATGCAACAACAAACTATAAAAAATAAAAACTACTCTACATCGTCTTCAATATCATCCTAATCGATCATTATCTTTTGGCATCATCATCATCGTCGATCATGATCATCATCGTTTTCAGCATCATCATGATCGACTTTTAGCATCTCCATCAACGATTATAGCAGCATCATTATCATCGAACATCATCATCGTTAAATGGTCAAAAAACCCCACATCTGGAATGTATAAAGCTTCATTCAATTCATCGGATTCTTAGGTTCGATCCTAGATGTTGGTATTTGATTCTCAAGTGTGTCCTATTATAAAAAATGTGTTATCATTAGTTAAAGAATGATTAAAGCATTTATTAAGTGTAAAGAACTAAATCAAGGAGGCTTCATACAAGAATACTGTTGGGATTTAGAAAATCCATGTTGAAGAGTCAGTCACACCAATTATAGTCTAGTATATCTTAGCTCGTAGACATTACGTTATTTATTAGTTAGTTAGTTAGTTAGTTAGAGCAACACCGTGGAGGATGGACGGGTCATTACCCACTGTATGCCTGATCCACAGCCCGTAGGTGGCGTAATATGGAAGACTATAAATACCCTCTACCTCTCAAGGTAGAGGGTTGGTGCTTTCAATCTAACATTTCTTTTTCTTTTACACTTTCTCTCTCTAAAAAGCATCCTCTCTTCTCTTTCTCTCTCTAAAATGGCTTTCTTGTTCTACCATCATCCTAGATCACCTGAATTATTAAACAACATAAATAATGATCCTACAATTGGTATCAGAGCCAAGGCTTTATTGTTTATGTTGATTCATGTGGTCCGATTCATTGTATGGTGCGGGTTTTATTGTTGAGGTTTGTGTAATGTTTTGATGCGATTTGCTGTGGTTGGTTGATGTTGTGGTTGATGCGGTTGGTTCGTGTAATCTGATTTGCTGCAGTTGGGTTTAGTGACTTATTAATGATCGGGTGTTCTTTGGAGTTAACTGTTTTTATATGGTTTACTGGTTTTATATTGTCAAACTGTTTTTTAACAAGTTTTATAACCATTTTTATGTGTGGTTAAGCTGTTTAAGCCTGTTCAAATATGATGGTTTTAAGTGTTTTTAAGCAGTTTTTAAACAGTTTATGCTTGTTCTTCGATGCGGTTTGAAACTGGTGATGAGGTTCTTTGCTGCGGTTTGTGCTAAATATGTACTTTCTTCAATTCTGTTTGAAGGTTCTTGAGTGCGGTTTGAAGGTTCGTCGCGGTTTGTTGACAGATTCTGCGTTTTGTTCATGGATCTAATGTGCGAGTTGTCAAAACTACTGCGTGTTGACCCTAAACATACACTGTTGTGGTTTGATGAATGATAGCAATTCTTTCGGGTTTTTTAAAGGAAGTCAAAGGTCAACGGTCAAATGCTTTTGTTAACAAGTTTTTTGCGGTTTGACTCAACAAGATGCTTGTTGACAAACTTGTGCTTTTTGACCCAAAATGATGCGATTTGGACTGAAAAAGAAGAAGAAGAATATTTAACTTGAACACTAAACCAGAACCAGTGAGATTTGACAAAGATGAAGAAGAAGGAGTTGCATTTTGTTGACCAAAACAAAACCAAAATACTAAAACTCTCGACTTCAGTTTATCTTACATCATAAGTCGAAAGAACACAAAGATTCACAAGTCTCAGTCGACCTCAGTTTTAAAACATCATCGGTCCAAGTTCACCTTTATCATTACAACAAGCATATAACGAATCAATTAGACCCAAACAAAACTCAACCTCAGCCTTTACACCATCATCAAGTACAACTAATGTTAAAGTATACAAAACTAAATGAGATGACTGAACCGTATAGAAGAACAACTATCAAATTTATCGCCCCTTTATCAATTCTACTAAATCACCTCTATCCTAAACCAACAATCACCAACTGTAAGTTATAGGATTTCACAAACACATTAAACCACAATCCATATGGGGCGTATACAATGTTTTAGAGAGAGAAAGGGAAGAGAGTTGGGAACTATGTGAAACAAAGAAAAATGGTATTGAAGCTCCAACCCTCTACCTTGGGAGGTAGAGGGTATTTATAGTGTCTTACAATAAACGCCACCTACGGGCTGTGGATCAGGCATACAGTGGGTAAAGACCCGTCCATCCTCCATGGTGTTACTAAACTAACTACTTATTAACATAACTTGACTACGACTACAAGCTTTCTAACGAATACATATACTTGAGGTGACCGACTCTTTAACGACTGGATTTTCTAAATCCTAACAATCTCCCCCTAAGGGAGGTCACCTCAAATTACACAGAATACAAATAGATATTACATTAAGATTGTTCTTGGATTCTTGTTTAAGTTCATTGCTCTGTAGCACGTAGTCTTTGATTCTTCATGTTTTGCATGTTTGGATAATTCAAGTGGAGGTCTTTAACTGATCCACGTGATGATGAGTTTTGAGCCAACTTTGAGATCATCAGCTTGCATAAATCTCTGACTCTTCCATTGTAGTGTTGACATTATGTGATGTTGTGACAGTTGACCGACACGCTCACATTCTGGATCATGATTTCTTCTCATCAGAGTAGCGGAAGCTTTAGTTGATTCATGATATTTGCAGCAGCGTAGCAGAAGAATGGAGTAAGAATATCAGAGTCATTGATGCACTAATCATGATTTCTTTTGAAATGAATGTGATTTGTGAGTATGCGAATATGGATTGACCTCTCCATTCTGATCAACTGCAAACGTTGGGTGTACTTGCATACAACAGTTAACAATAAAGCGCACGAAAGTTTCTTTGATCACTTTCGTTGAATTGAGGTACACGGCCCACGGTTCCTCGTTGATCAATACAAGTACTGCCTGTGATCAGGTATAATTCCGAAGAATCTCCTTGACAGGGTTTCGCAGCTGCTCTAGCCATTCTCAAACCGGAATGTCTCAAAGAAGACAACACGGAGTGAGTGAACCAGCGAATTTGAGATTCACTAATTGATGAAAAGAGATTTGAAAAATGATCGTGTACTGCTCAAAATAAAGTGTTTTTGCAATACAATGAAGGTTTTAAGGAAAAACAATTATCAATCATAAACACCTTTTATTTTTGAAATATTAATACACATTCAATGTGCTAGAGAAAAGAATTTTAAGCACAACGACCGGTTTTTCAAAGGTATCCGTCAATCCATAACCTGAACCATGATTGATTCAAAATTTTGAATAGCCCCATTGTTTCTGTTCAGTTGTCACATGGTTGATCTATTGGATAGATCTCACATGCCACCTACCAAGAGCTTGTTTGATGTTGGCTCTAGAAGGCTTTCCATCTTCATTGTGAATATGTTTGCATATCACTTAGATGTTCTGGCAATACCACAAGGATAATGCGTAGGACTCTTAAAATATATTCTCTCTTTCCACATTGTGTCCTTAATGAGATTTATTGATGATCTCATGGCTCTAGACTCAATTGTGCAAATTTGGTTCCTATGCTGGAGACTAGGGAGAGGGTCTCCTTCTTCAATATCAACCATCTCTAAGAGAAAGTCGATAGATAATGTAGGTTCCCCTATGAGAATGAAACAAGTCCTTTTAAGAGGAACTTGAGTAGCTTGGAAAGATGTAGTGCAGTGCGTCACTGGGTCCATGACGTCTTGTCTTCAATACCGGTGTTACCTAGGTAACAGCTAGTAGCATATGAATTGAACCCGGTTTCTGCCCTAAGGTTGAAAATAATGGAGGGCTATTTCTTTTCACCCTTTTCACATTTATTTCTTTTTCATTCTTCAACCCCTTCAGTGCTTACCGAGACTTCATTACTAGAACCTTGTTGGGTTTATTCCAGTTCTAGCTCTATCTCAGTCCGGCTCTGGCGGGATCGTGGGAACGAATAGTGGATTGTCCCTAGGTAGATCCCATATCTCACTTTACTCCTTTTTTCATCATACCTAAGGACTTCTATACTATCTAGTGGATTGTCCCTGGGGTAGATCCCTCTGGCTCTGGCGGGATCGTGGGAACGAATACCTAACCTAACCATCTTTATATCACCATTCATAATGTAAATTTGTTCGGTCTTTTTGGTATTGTTCATCAGCCATTGGAACCAATTGAAAGCCATTTGAAAATCAATCCATGTACTTGTGATATATTATCAAAGCATTTTGTACCTGAATCATTTATGATATTTTAGAAAACGGCTCCCCCTCAACATGTGCAACATATGTTTGAAATCATTTTGGCACATGGAGGCAAGAGGAAGAATTCACTTATTTGATAATATTTTCTTAAAATATCGACATCACTTTCCTGATCAAAATAAGTGTTTCACATACAGTTAAAGATATTTTTGGGAAAGAATGTGGGTTTCAAAAATTTGCTCCCCCTCAATATGTGCATCTGATTTTGAAATTGTTTAGCACATATTAGGGAAAAACTGCACTTAGAGACAAATCAATCACGTTTTAATCCATTTTTGTTTGATGTAGATGCTCCCCCTTAACAGGTGCATGGAAAATTTGAAATCGTTTGGCACATGTAGGGAAGGGAGCATGTTAATCAAGTATTAAACCATTTATCGAATTATCAGTCAAAATCCAATTTAAATCACAAATTATCCCCCGATCACAATTTTCAAATCCTTTGAGATTTGTGATCTCTATTGATTTAAATTAAATTTTGAGAACTTTTGAGGAGAATAGTGACTTGCTTTTGAAAAGTAATTTAACTGATAAGGATCGGATTTTGAGACTTTAAACTCCATTGATCAATGATGCATAAATATCTTTTGAAAACATAACATTAGCCAAGGTCTTGAATCAATTGTATAAAACATTGTTCTTTTTGATTTTCCAAAAGTAGACCTTGCTCTTTTACTTGCCAATTGTTTGAAAAATAACCTTTTTGATTGAATTGAAATCATTCTCCCCCTCAATCAATGACATGAGTTGTTGATTGAGTGTTAGAGAGTTTGACAAAGATAAGCCCGGATGATTTTCAAAAATAGAGTCCGAGGTATTTTCAAAGCAATTTTGTTTTCATTAGATGACAAATATTTTTCAGAAGAATCATTAGACGGAAAAATATTTGGAAAGAAAAACATTTGTCTTTTTGGTGACAAACATTTGTTTTTTAGAATTAGAGCATGAGATTTGAAAAATTAGATTAAACATGGCTATGTTCTTTCTTTTTAAAACGGGTTACTGCTTGAAATGACAATAAACCACCATTTTTCTCCGTCTCATCTTTCTTTGTTTTATTTTTATTTTTTTTAAAACAATTTATGTACATTCGAAGAACATCTAAAAACCCGTGACATTCTTTGAATGTCAACACAAAGTCCGTAGATGATTTTCGAATTAAAAAAAACATGACAAAATAACCATATTTTTGGGATTTTTCAAGATTTTCTAATTTTTATGGATTTTGAAAATTTTATATTTTTTTATTTTCTTTTGTGGGTTTTGAAATTTTGTATTTTGCTTTTTGAAAAAAATATATACAAGAGATAGATGAAGAAAAACCATTTAGTCCTCGTCTTCCTCTTGAAGGCTTTGAGTGTATCCGTTGAAGACTCTTTATACCAAGTCGTGGAAGGATAAACTCAAAACGTTCTCTAGGAAGAGCTTTGGTGAAGATGTCTGCTAATTGGTATTCAGTCTCACAAAATAGAGTTCTACCACGCCTTTTTCCACCTGTTCCCGAATGAAATGATGTCAAATGTCGATGTGCTTAGCTCTTGAATGTTGAACGTTGTTGCAAGAGAGAGCAATGGCACTTTTGTTATCACAATACAGGGGGATTTTGTTGAATTCAAAGCCATAGTCAGATAATTGGGATCTCATCCATAAGATTTGAGCACAACAAGATGACATGGTGATAAGGATTTAAAATGTACCTTTTTGAGGGGTCGTTTAAGCCCTTATTTGATCACTTTTGTATCCGTTATTGCTTAATATCGTTCCTTTTCACTTTTTAGGTCTCTTGAAAGCAAACTGCTGTAATGGCACTTATTTGGACGAAAAGGCGCGAATATATGAAGAAAATGGCCAAAGTCAAGAATCGAGAGACTCAAGCTGATAAATTACAAGGGGACGGCGTCACTTCTTAATCTGCGACGCCGTCGGAGGAAGTTGTGACGGCTCAGAAGAGAAATTGCTAGTTTTGGAGGACGGCGTCGGGCTTTAAAAGAGTAGGCCGTCGCAACTCAGACGGCCTAGATTCAATCCAGACGACGTCAGAAGCTAAAGAGGACGGCGTCACAAGCATAAGGTGACGCCGTCGAAAGATTAACTTGGCCAAGACGAAACCCTAATGACGGCGACACGACGGCGTCACAAATCATAAGGTGACGCCGTCACACATGTAATCTTATATATAGAATCCGAATTTTTCAGTTTTAGAGAGTAGTCTTTTGGGTAAACTTTTGGAGTAAAACCTAAACCGAACCAAGGTCGTATTTTAGGGTTTTAAACCCTATCTTACACCAAGATAAGTTGTTTACTTCATTAATTTAATTATGTCTTCAATTATTTGTGTGTATGCTTGGATGTTCTCCATGTCCGGCTAATTTACTTGTGTGTTTGCTTAGGGAATATGAAACTTAATTATTGAATATTGATTGGTTGTTTCTTATCTTAGTTGATTAATGATCTAGTAATGCGATAGGTCATTCATTGTGTACTTAATGCTTGATTAATCTTTGTGAACCTTAGGTTATAGCACTATGAGTTGTTGTAAGCTAAACTATACAAAGAGGCCTTAGAGTTAGAGTTTATCATCCCTAGTGGGTTTTGTAGACGAGACCCTTTGGTAACTTCAAAGAGTAGGGAGAAACGCATACCCTACAACTTTAGACACACAACGCAACTAGGAATAAGGACGGGACAATTCAACCACCAATAGGAGATAATTAAGGAGTAGTAAAACCTAAGTAAACACATCTTTAAACTATCATACGAGCACACAATAATTAGACATAGACTACCACCACCTTAGTTTAGATAATTAGATAATAGTAGAGTAATCGTTAGAAATACCAACCCCCAAATCCAAACCCCGAGATTCGTACTTTTCCTTTTCTAAAAAAACATAAAAAGATAAAAAATAATCTTCCTCAACCCCAACCTTAGCGTAGTAACTTCTCACTAGCATTCCTATTCCCCTAGAGAACGATATCAATTCCCGTGGCTTACCCTAATACTACACTACAACGATTAGGTTCACTGCCTAGGGTGTTGAAAAACTTGCTCGACGAAAAGGAAGTTCCTTTGACCCCGAACGCACTGTGTAAGCGTATCAAGTTTTTGGCGCCGCTGCCGGGGAATAGAATAGCTAGTTAGTAGTCCACCTCGTTTAGGTCTACTCACAAGATTCCTATCAAGTGAGATTTTTTCTTTTATTAGCTTCCTTGTAGTTTATCCCCCTTCTTTGTGTTTGTGTTCGTAAAACCCTTTTCATTTGTCGCTATGGCAAGTGAAATTGCATTTGAATCATTAACAAATGAGGAACAATTGAATTTCGCAGATTGGATTCGTTTTTCTTGTTCTAATGAATTTGTGAGTAAACTTAGAGATATCCAAAAGGAGACGGGTGTAAGGTTGGATGGATTTGATATATTTTGTGTTTGTGTGGCTTCTATTCAACGATCGTTGTCAGGATCAACTCCTTTTCGTAAGACCATCTGGAGAATTTTTCAGAAAAGCCTCCTATGCATAAACCATCAATTGAATGATCTTAGGCACCATGATCAAAAAGACCTATTTTTTAAGAACATGGAACCTAAAACCGAACACGATTGTGAGATGGTTGAAGTTAAAATACTTAGTTGCATGCGTAGGATAGATTTCAAAACATATGACACACGTGAGGAATCCTTTAGGCAAATAGAACATAGTGGTCAAGTTTTTGAGAACAATTCTTATGAATCGGACCAAGAATTTGAAATGGCCAAAGAAGGATTTGAGATGCTTAGGAGTGTATTTGGGTCAGATCATACTAAAACACATGATAAACATTTAGGAGATCTAGATATAATGGAGAATAAGATGGAAACTCCAAGCCCACAAGCCCTACCATCACTTGAGGAACACACATCGCCTATAACTTACCAGAAGAAGTAGTAGAGACTATAGGAACCCTGATTGATATAGAACCTTTGGACCAAACGCCACTAGAGAATGTAGGTTTAGATGCTTGTTGTCATGACCTCTCTTAGTCCTAGGGAAGTTCCTAATTTTGATGAACCGGAGCCTCAACCAAAACCTTACCCAATTTTCCGTCTTTAGATGTGAATCTTGGAATTGAATTAGGCCCCAATCTACCCATCAAAATAAATAATCCAGGTAGTTGCTTGATAAAGGTGGTAGAATCTAGTCCATGTAGAGTGGAAGCTAATATAGGAGTAACTCATGACCTTACACACTTATATCACCCATTCATGGTTGATAACAAGAAACACTATGGGTTTAAACCGGTTTTATTAGGTCAAGATGGATCCTTAACTAAGAATCTTTTGAAGTTGATAGAAGTTGATCCATTTTTAGGAGAGAGATTTGATTCACCCGCTACACCAATTGAATTAGGTAAGGTTATAATGAATGGAGCACACTCCTTTGAGCACATAAATCACCCATCACCCTCTCCTCACGTAGAAAATTTCCACCCTAAGGGTGTGTATTGCTACTATCACCCGCACTTAAACTTAAGTGTAGGGAAAACTTCCCCTTTATCTGTTAAATAAGGGTAGAGTCAGGCTCGTGACTCGAACAAAAACAAGCGCTTCTTGGGAGGCAACCCATGTGTATTTGATTTTGATTTTCTATTTGTGTGTCGTATATCTTTTATTGATTGTTTATTCTCATGTTTAAATTTGTAAAAATGCTTTATTTTGTTTTTAACCTCGTCTTAATTGCATATAAAGGTATTTTACATAAAGGATAAGTGTAGGGAGGATTACACACGTTTTCAAAAGAAACGTAAACATGAGAATAACAATTTATTAAAAGATATATATGTGTGTTTGTTCGAGTCAAATGCTTGTATCGAGTCATAATGGATGTTTTGCAGAAATTTTTCCAGATTCTAAAGATATAAATTTTCCAGAATTTTTTCCAGAAAATCGCAGACCAGTTTTTGTCAGGATAACCTGACGGCGTCAGGAAGGAATAAAAACATCAGATCACTGTTTCTCGTTTTCTGAGCTACTTAAAATTTTTGGAAATTTCCAGGTCTTAATTTTCTTAGAAATTCTGTAAACATCCATTCCACAAGCATTATATCCTAGTTTAAATCGAGTCTTATATATTATTACCTCCGATTTTACGCGAAGGTTTCGTTTGTTTTCTTCAAGTGTGCAGGTTTTGTTTATCAAGAAGAAGATACATAAAGTTGGAGGAGTTTTTCACGCATACATTCTTCTTGGAAAGGATTTAACCACTACTTCACACACGGATCCTACCGAGCTAATCAGGGGAGTACTAGTTTCTTTCGTTTTTAATTACCTTCTTTTATCATAACTTTGATACTTTAGGGGAACATTGGGGACAATGTTCAGTTTAAGTGTTGGGAGGGAAAAACAAAACGGGAACTTTGAAACTATGCTTATCCTTGATTATTTGCTTTGTCCAATTGCACTTTTGTAATAAACCATGAGAAAATGTCGGTTAGGGTAATTTTGGCACCAAATTTAAAATTTTTCATAATATATAGGAGTGGGCCATTAGTCTTAACAAAAGCGTCTCACGGATAGGAAGTTATATGACTAGCACAAAACCTTTACCACTTAAATTCCACCAAAAATGTGAGGATCGCCCTTAGATTAGTAGGAATTGAAGCATTCATCTTCAATGCTTAGAGTGTGAACCGGTAGTATATTAGATTCTAGAACTTGTTTTGTGATGCATTCCGAGATCGCTAGTAAGACTACACTTGTGTAGTTAGGAATAACTAAATGATAAGAGGCATTAGGATAACCCTTTTTTGATACCCGTAATATAATTACTTCTTCCACATTGGTTGAGTAATTCCCCCACACCTTTGCGTTGTACTCATCTTTAGTACACGATACCCCTAGTTAAACCCTCAAAGCCTATCCTTTTTGCGGTTCTCATGATGTTTCGGTTTTCCGAAATATCAATGAAGAACATTTTCTACACCCCACCCCCAAATATACACCCAAATCGCCTTAGCCTACCCTATATGCACTCACTTTTAGTGCATTATTGTTATGACCCTAAACCTTTAGTTCAATTATCTAGTTGCTTGCATGAGTTGCTAAGTCGAGTCATATCCTTTGTATACAGTTTTGGGACGATTGGGATTCATGGGAAAAGTTAAAGTTTTAAATGACTAAAAGGGAACGCCAATTCCCTTTATTGCGTAATAACGTACCCCAAGTGTTTTGATCTTTTCAATTCAGGTCAAATTAGTGTTAGAGTAATAAAACTCAAGTGTAGGGATGTGCTATAAACCCCTATCATTTTGATGTTATCGTAGAGGATGGTAGAGTAAAAGTGTATTAAAAAAAAAAAAAAAAAAATCGAAAAACAATAAAGTGAAAAAAAAAAATACGGGCTACCATCCTACATCTATCTTTAAATTTATGTTTGTTTATTTCAGTTATCTAGAGTTTAGAGTGTCGAGTCTTGGCTTAGCAACGCCATTCTTTGTATGCATGTAACATTGAGATTTTTGACTTGCCACCACTAAAAAGCCTATCCCACCAAACCCTTTTGTTTCCCTACCGTAAGCCTAACGTTACAACCCTTTAAATACCTCTTTGATAGTCTTTCCTAGGTGCTTACGCCCAAGCGATGGAGGTTTGATCTATTCTCAAGCCTATGGTAATCTATGTACTAGGACCGGTTAATGAGTGTTTATCTTCCATTTCCAATTTGCTATATTTCATATACACCCGAGAGATGTGAGTATCCAAACACCCCATGTGAGTTGCTAGTATGTAATTTCCGTGCTTGTTATGACTTTTGCGGGGCTTATATGTGTTGTGGACTGTTTTAAACCAATGCTTCATGACCCCTAACTTATAAATTAATTGGCTAAAAGCACATTTGCTTGAGGACAAGCAAATACCAAGTGTAGGGACATTTGATAAGGATTTAAAATGTACCTTTTTGAGGGGTCGTTTAAGCCCTTATTTGATCACTTTTGTATCCGTTATTGCTTAATATCGTTCCTTTTCACTTTTTAGGTCTCTTGAAGGCAAACTGCTGTAATGGCACTTATTTGGACGAAAAGGCGCGAATATATGAAGAAAATGGCCAAAGTCAAGAATCGAGACACCTCAAGCTGATAAATTACAAGGGACGGCGTCACTGCTTAATCTGCGACCGTCGGAGGAAGTTGTGACGCTCGTAAGAGAAATTGCTAGCTTTTGGAGGACGGCGTCGGGCTTTAAAAGAGTAGGCCGTCGCAACTCAGACGACCTAGATTCAATCCAGCACGACGTCAGGCTAAAGAGGACGGCGTCACAAGCATAAGGTGACGCGGTCGCAAGATTAACTTGGCCAAGACGAAACCCTAATGACGGCGACACGACGGCGTCACAAATCATAAGGTGACGCCGTCGCACATGTAATATTATATATAGAATCCAAATTTTTCAGTTTTAGAGAGTAGTCTTTTGGGTAAACTTTTGGAGTAAAACCTAAACCGAACCAAGGTCGTATTTTAGGGTTTTAAACCCTATCTTACACCAAGATAAGTTGTTTACTTCATTAATTTAATTATGTCTTCAATTATTTGTGTGTATGCTTGCATGTTCTCCATGTCCGGCTAATTTACTTGTGTGTTTGCTTAGGGAATATGAAACTTAATTATTGAATATTGATTGGTTGTTTCTTATCTTAGTTGATTAATGATCTAGTAATGCGATAGGTCATTCGTTGTGTACTTAATGCTTGATTAATCTTTGTGAACCTTAGGTTATAGCACTATGAGTTGTTGTAAGCTAAACTATACAAAGAGGCCTTAGAGTTAGAGTTTATCATCCCTAGTGGGTTTTGTAGACGAGACCCTTTGGTAACTTCAAAGAGTAGGGAGAAACGCATACCCTACAACTTTAGACACAAAACGCAACTAGGAATAAGGACGTGACAATTCAACCACCAATAGGAGATAATTAAGGAGTAGTAAAACCTAAGTAAACACATGTTTAAACTATCATACCAGCACACAATAATTAGACATAGACTACCACCACCTTAGTTTAGATAATTAGATAATAGTAGAGTAATCGGTAGAAATACCAACCCCCAAATCCAAACCCCAAGATTCGTACTTTTCCTTTTCTAAAAAACATAAAAAGATAAAAAATAATCTTCCTCAACCCCAACCTTAGCGTAGTAACTTCTCACTAGCATTCCTATTCCCATAGAGAACGATATCAATTCCCGTGGCTTACCCTAATACTACACTACAACGATTAGGTTCACTGCATAGGGTGTTGAAAAACTTGCTCGACGAAAAGGAAGTTCCTTTGACCCCGAACGCGCTGTGTAAGCGTATCACATGGATATGTATTCAGCCTTTGTAGAGGATATAGAAGTACTCATTTGTTTCTTTGAAGACCAGCTCGCAAGCTTATCACCTAAAAACTGAGCACCTCCAGACGTACATCGAGGTGTATCTTGACATCTTGCATGGTCAGCATCTGCCTAGGCTGTTAGTGACATACCGGTGTCCTTCGGGTACCAAAGTCCCATGTTGATGGTTCCTTGGAGATACCTAAAGACCCGTTTAACTGCTTCAATGTGCATACAACGAACAGAATATCAGGTCTACTGGCTGTGAGGTACATCAGGGATCCAATCATACTTCGATATTTTGTTTGATCTACCATGATCCCTGAGTGGTCCTCACCCAGTTTGGTACGTTCCACCATGGTAGTGTCAACGGTGTCACAAGTGTCAAATCCAAATTTCTTTAGAATTTCATTTGCATATTTAGATTGATTGATAAAAATGCCTCCGGGACTTTGTGAAATTTGTAATCCCAAGAAAAATAACATTTGTCCCATCATTTACATTTGAAATTTGGAGCCCATCTCCTTAGAAAAACGGTCACATTCATTGGGGTCAGTCGAGGAAAAAATAATATCATCAACATAGATTTGAACGTGAATTAAATGTTTGCCTGTCTTTCTGATGAACAATTTCGGATCAACTGCTCCTTTGCTGAATCCAGTAGATAGAAGAAACTTTGATAGCATATCATACCATGCCCTTAGAGCTTGATTCAAACCGTAAAGAGCCTTCTTCAAGCGATAGACATGAGTAGGATGCTCTGGATTCACAAAACCTTTAGGTTGGCTGACGATAACGACTTCTTTAAGATTTTCGTTAAGAAAAGCCGTCTTTACATCCATCTGATAGACTACCATGTTCTTACTTGCAGCATTAGCCAAGAAGATTCTGATTGCCTCGATACGTGCAACTGGAGCAAATGATTCTTCAAAGTCAATACCCTCCTCTTGACGGTATCCTTTTGCAACAAATCGAGCCTTGTTCTTTAATACATCACCATGCTCATCAAGTTTTACTTTGAAGATCCACTTTAGAGCAATGATCATAGCACAATCAGGAGCAGGTACTAATTCCCATACATCTAGTCGATTGAACTCATGAATTTCTTCTTGCATGGCATTGAACCAGCTGTCTTCATTCATTGCAGTTTTAACGTCTTTTGGTTCGACCTTGGATAGTACAGAGTTGAAGAAGCACCATAAGGCATCAGTTGCAAGTTGTTTACGTGTGGATACTTGACGAGAGGGATTTCCAATGATGTTGTCCAATGGATGATCATGTGTACATTTTCTAAGGTGTTCGTGTGGTAGTTGTTGAGGAACTGAAGTAGCAGAGTCGTTTTCTCCTGATGAAGATGGTTCTGATGATGGTTCAGGAGCAAATATGTTCTCAAAGGGAGCATCTTCAAGAGTAGTAAAAGGGTTATCTCCATCATAGGTGCCAAAAATAATTCCATGATGTACACTTGATGATTGAAGAATTGAAGATGATACAGAGTGATCAGCAGCAGGCGCTTCTTGACTCAATGACATAGAAACTGAGGGGTTATCTACATTGACAGGGATAGGAGCAGCCTCTGTTGATGGATTTGACAGATCATTAGCAATTGGCTCATAGTGTTCATCAAACATTGGATCGAATAATTTCTTCAAATCATCTTCTGAAGGTGGTACATATGGAGTTGCTGGTGAGGAATTGTGTACAAGAGTAGAACTGATGGGACTACTTGATGAAGGTTGTGATGCGGGTCCAGAACTGGGTTGTCCTGGAGCCATTTGACTGGTCAGTTCATCGAACGTAACGTGAATTGTTTTCATGATATTTCGGGTTCTTTTGTTGTAGATTCGGTATCCTTTTCTGCTTCATGCATATCCTACAAATACTCCAATGTCCGCTTTAGCTTTAAGTTTGCCTAAGTCTTGACCCTCATTAGTTGGATAACACAATGCACCAAACACACGAAGGAATGAAAGATTAGGTTTTCGATTGTGGACAAGTTCATATGGAGTTTTTGCATGAGAAGTGTGACATAGGGGTCAATTTTGAGTGTAGGATGCAGTGGCAATGGCTTCAGCCCAGAGAAACATTGGAACCTTTGAGTTAATCAGCATTGTTCTTGCGGCTTCCACAAGAGTTCGATTTTGTCTTTCAACTACACTGTTCTGTTGAGGAGTTCGTGGAACACTTCTTTGATGACTGATTCCAACACTTTCATAAAACTTACTAAGTTCTTTATTAACAAACTCAGTTCCATTGTCTGTTCGGATGATTCTGACAGTTCTGTTAAGTCGAACCTGCAGCTGCTTGAAAAGTTTAATGATGATATCTGGAGTTTCATCCTTTGTCCTTACGAACTTAACCCAAGTAAATAGAGAGTAATCATCAACCACAACTAACGCATATTTCTTCCTGAAAATATTCTGCACTCTCATGGGTCCACATAAATCCATGTGAATGGTATGAAGAACTTCCATAACTAAGTTTGTAGGTTTGGGTTTGTGGCATACTTCTTGCTTTTTCCCAATTGGCATGCTGAACAAAGATGATCCTTTTCATACTTTAATCTAGGTAATCCTATTACTAAGTCCTTTCTGGAAAGATCATTTATGGTGCCGAAGTTCAAGTGATTGAGACGACGATGCCATAACGATGACTTTGTTTTTGAAGCCTTTGACAACAAGCAAATTGGAGAAGGCTTCATCATATCTTTGATAGAGATGGTTTATAGGTTTGAACCCCGTGTTCCTCTTAAAAGTTTCACACCATCAAGATCTCTAACGAAACAAGTATGTTTTCTAAAAGCCACCTCTAGATCGGAATCAAAGAATTGACCAACAGAAAACAGATTATGACCAAGACCTTCTACATAATATACCTTGGAGATTACACTATCACCAACAACATAGTC
Source organism: Chrysanthemum makinoi (assembly GCA_910596185.1). Lineage (NCBI taxonomy): Eukaryota > Viridiplantae > Streptophyta > Magnoliopsida > Asterales > Asteraceae > Chrysanthemum > Chrysanthemum makinoi. Next base: position 80,174,378 of record OU343221.1, on the reverse strand, counting down.
TCCATAACCCATAATTGCACCGAAATGATCGTTCCCGAAGCTAACAGTTCCGATGAATTTACTCACAAAGTTCATGAGCCGCGACCGGTCTCCAGTTATATGCTTGGAACAGCCTGAGTCCAGGTACCACAGAATGATTCGAACGATCTGCAGTTGAACAAAGACAAGAATGGATAACTGGATAATTGGGATCCCCATGCAAGAATGGGTTCCATTTGGTTAGTAACTATGATTGGAACATCCACATCGGAAGTAGAAACAATGAAATCATTAGGGGTAGATGCTGAGCTAGTGTGTGCATTAGACCTATTCAAAGTATGTTCACTTCTTAAAGGAATAGTTCTACCAGTAGGCATCCATTTCCTAACGGGCATTGGTCTAGATAATTTAGGGCACAACTCATTAATATTGAATTTACGGCCAGTAGGTATCCATTGATAACCTACATTACTAAATTTTCTTCCTGTGGGTTTCCAATGTTTTCTAACCTTCTTCCACCATTGCTTTCTAGTCTTCTGAACCTGTTTGATAGCATTAACATTCTTAACTGGGTATTTAACCCCATTACTCACATCATTCACAACACATTCATGATTAACACCAGAAATCAAACATTCATTACATGTTTTGCAAGTAGTAGTAGAATTCGAATTAATTATAGTACGCTTAAAGCTAATACTAGAATCAACACGATTCGTTTAATTCAATTCCAACTTAAAGTTCCTAGGGTGCTCTTCTACTTTCCTCCATTGATTACCCTTAGCTTGCGAGGTCCTATCTTGCTCTGTATTGCCTTGAGGCTTTGACCTGCTCGCTTTGGTGTCATTTTTTACTCCTGTAGAGGGAATGAACTACTTGAAGTCACATTGAAGCTTACATGCTTAACTTTAGGCGCTGAGTGAGGCATATCAAGATTGGCATTCTTAAAATCAGGCATAGAACAAGGCACAACTATTTTATCCTTCTTACCATCGGGTTTAGGGCATGTTGCTCTTAAGCATTCTAACAGCTCTTGAGATCGTTTGGCCTGAATGCAAGCAAACCTAATTTCACTATCAAGGGGCTTATTTATGAAATCCTCCTCTACAATTTCACGGAGACATTCTAGACTATCCTTAAGATGAACTAAATAGTTATGAAATGCCAGTTCGTTATTTCTAAGATGAGGAGGAATGTATTTAACAAAGTCACAGTGTATTTAGAATCTGTAGAAGACTTTGATGCAACATTCTCATTAAAGACAAGTGGCATTTTCCCTTTTACCTGGCTCCTCAGATTCTCAATTTCCTTTTGTCAAGACGTTATTTTTTCGCTGTTCTTGTCACGAGTGACTTTCATTGAATCATATAACTCTTTAAAGTGTCGTTTAACTTTTTCATTTTCTTCTAGAAAACTTTCATTTTCCTTTTGTAAAGCATTAACCAATTTTTGAAGATGAAAAGTTTGAGAACACTGAGAATCTAAAGGAGGAGGTATTTAGGAGCCAGTCACATTGTTCTTTTCACCCTTTAATTGTGAAATTTGGGCTTTCAACTTTCTGATCGTGTTACAGTGAGCTTGAATCTGTTCGTCACGTTTGTTTATTTCAAAAAGTGCATCAAACTCTGGAACATTTGAGGATGTCTAGATGTTTGCGGTTTTGACATTTTCTTTGAGATGTTGATATTTTAGTTGCAAATCAAAATGTTCAACTTCTAGCTTAGAAAGATGTTTTACCAGATTATCGTGATCATCCTGATCAATTTTATCGTTTATTTCTGAGTTTTTGTTTTCAAGCTCAATGACACGATCATGGGAAACTTTCAAAGCAACAGTTAATTCATGAAATTGAGAAGCATTAATAGAATGCTTAGTAACAGTATAAAACACAACTCAATACTAAGTTCTTATTTAAGATATGAATATTCTTCCTTTCAATTTCATTATATTTGAGTTGCCGTTCATAATCATTGACCTCAACTATCATTGCATCAAATTCCTTTTCCATTTCTTTAATATCTGAGTCTATCCCTTTTTGAAGACTCTCAAATTGACTTTTTAATTGTTTAAAGAAAGGCATGACCTCAGTTAGATAGCATTCTTTAGTTTGCTCAAAACCCCTCTCCCCTTCAGTTATCCCAGTGGGTGTGATCCTTTTCTTACATGTTTTCTCAAAATCAACAAATAGTTGATAAACAACATACAGGCTGATTAAGGTCTTGCTCTTAGTGGGAATAGATCTAGGAACTAAATGTATTGGTGTATTCGGAGGATACACAGTTGCTGGAGGCAATTTCCTAAGGGGAGTGTTTGTTTTAACAAGTGCATTAGCCTTTTGCGTATCTATGTCCTTTTTCCAAAAAACTTGTTTTGGGGTTAATAGAGTTTGAGGCTTAAACTTGTTCAAGGAAATCCAATTTTCTTTAGTGTAATCATGGGGTTTGTACGTTATGTTTTGATTTTTACACTCAGGATCCTTTAGCTTCTTATTCATTTTCTCCCTAGTGACTTCATCTAATTGCCTATCTTCCTCAGCGCACTCAACGCAACTAGGTTTCTGCCTAGGCTTAAGGATTTCATTTCCATCATATATTACCTTCTGAGCTTCTCTGGCCACTTTACCATATTCAGGATTGGGTTCCTTTACGAGCGGAATGCTATGCTTATCGCTGAGAACTCTATGCTTGGTGATCATGTGATCAGTCTGAATGATATTCCCTTGTACGTACAACTTATTTTCAAGCTTGTTTTTCAAAGTTTTTAGATTGGAAAAGTCATTCAAAAGTTTTGATTCCTTAGCATTAAATTCTTGTTTAAGCACTTTAACACTATTTTGGATTTCTTGTTTTTGCTTAACAGTTTTAGAAAGCTTTTCTTGTAAGGAGTTTAACTCTTGTTTTAACACTTCTTCTCTAAAATTACTTTTTCTAATAATTGTACGCATTTGGTCATCCATTTCTTACTCACGGGTAGTTAACTCAAACTTAGCTCGTTGTTCATAAATAGCAACTTGTTCTTTATAGGCATTCAGTTCAGAGATAACAGAATCATCAGGGGCACATGAAGTGTATTCATCAAAAACATAGTCATCATTGACTGCAGAAGGTGCATCACTTGGTACAATCTCACTTTCACTTTGTATCACATATTGATCATATGGGACAATATTGCTATTACCCACATTATCCATATCTGATTCATTAGTTACATGTGATTGTACTTTGTTATGCATCTCTTGCTCATCGACTTCATCGTATAATTTTAATACCTCAGAGATGATAGATTCCTTGGAAGGACCAACGTGCTGTGGTGATGAAACCTTTGGAGAGACCATTGGTGAAATGCTAGCCATGAAGATGGTTTGGGCAGTTGGTTCATCATCAACATCTGAGTCATATGCATCACAATCAGCTACCTGAAATGCCTTAGGATGATTCTGACCCATGTCCTGCACTGGCTGTTCATCCACATCAGCTTCATAAGTCTTGGCATTTCCCTCAGCAAGAAACAACAATTCCTCTTCATCCAAAACATCTCCATTATCCTGAACTTGTACCAGCAACATCTTCTCCCTGAAATACTCAGCATTTTGTGGGCGTTTTGGAGATGTGCAGTTCCTCGCAATATGTCTTTCACCACCACAGTTGTAGCACTTGATTGGGTTTCCCTGTCCTTGATTTGCATTCCTTCAATGGTTCTGATTAGCTGCATACCCTCCACCTGCTCCTATATTTCCATAACCTGCTCGAGCCATCCCTTGTTCATTCCTTCTTCCTTGAACATTTTGTACTACTATCTTACCATCTCTGATAGTTGCTTGATTGTGTGGATTGGATGCTGTTCTGAGGTTATTGTTGGTGTGTGGAGTGGAATTCATATTTTGACTAACCATGAGAGATAGTTGATTGATGAAGTTTTCCATGAGTGTGTTAGAATCTGGAGGCTTATATGCTGGATCAGGAATGAGCTTGTAATTACCATTACCCGTGGGTATGACTTGAGAAGCTTTGGTGGTAATTCCTACATTGGTGTAGAATGCTGTTGAGTCATTAGATGAGCTTGTCTCTCCCTGATTAGATTTGAACTGTTCAAGAATCATTCGTTCAAACATAGCATGTCTCTCATTCTGAAGCAGGAATGCATACAATTGCTCATAGTTAGTGTTCCTCAAACCCTTAGTTAACTTGATTGAAGTGACAAATTTGTGCCATTCGGGATTCATGTTTTTCACAAACTTTAAGTTTAGCTGAATATTTGGCATAGTCATCTTAATATTCCTCATGTCATTCACAAGCTTGTGGAACCTCACGTAATATTCAGTGACACTTTCTCCTGGTTTCATCTTAAAGTGCTCAAAGTCATCATACAGTTGTGATTCTCTGTCTTTTTTAGTTAATTCAGAACCAGAGAGAAGCATCTTGACATTGTCCCAAACTGCCTTGGCTTCAGTGTTTTGATTGATTAACTTGTAGATGTCTTTTGGAAGACCCTGAAGTATAATGTTTGAAGCCCTGATATCAGCATCATATCGCTTCTTCTCCTTATCACTGAGCTCATCATACGTCGTTGGTCTGTCCAATCCTAAGGTCACTGTACCATATGCAGCAGTTTCAAGTGTGTCTCTTGTAGTCTCAATCTGATAAGGTCCTTCATCAATTGATTCGAGAATGTTAACCCCATTTTCCTTTCCCAAACAGTACAACCTAATTCGTTGAGCCCATGAGTCATAATCAGTTATGTCAAGCATAGGTGGAAGAGTATCTGATCCAGCTGCTTGAACGTCCTCAGCTACAGTAGAGACGATGGTAGGTACGTTGTTAGACATGATTACAAGTTCTACGGGATTTAACTATTCTTTGATTAAACCGGGAAATTAATTCTTTCACGGGATTTTACTAAACCAAAAGAACAACCGTAAAAAAACTGAAGCACGAAGAAGTGGCAAGTCTCAATAGACAAGTAGCTAAACAGTCAACTCGCTTTGGTATCAACTCGCAAAACAGTCAACTCGCTTCAAAGACAAGTCGCTTAAAGAAACAACTCGCTTAAAACCCAAGTCGCATAAAGAGTCAACTCGCTAAATAGCCAAGTCGCATACAGAGACAACTCGCTTAACAACCAAGTCGCATAAACCAACTCGCTGTCAATACAACTCGCTTAATAGCCAAGTCGCTTTTGAACTCAAGTCGCTTAAAGAATCAACTCGCTTAATAGCCAAGTCGCATAAACCAACTCGCTTCCAATAACAATGCAACTCGCTTCCTATAACAAAGCAACTCGCTTCCTAGAAATACAACACCGAGGCTCAACTCGCTTCGTACACTTTTCAAAAACACCCACTTTATCAATCAAAAACAGCCAAACCACAATGATTCAAGCCTTCCAATTCAAACCCTAAACACATATTATGTTCCTAAACACAAAAGTACAATCAAAATTCAAACTTTAACACTAGAAATTAACCAAATGAATCAAACTCTTCTAAATACTTATAACCCCAAAAACCTTATGAAATCCACCAAAAAAAAGAGCATTAAATATGAGTGATCCAACCATGGCTCTTCATATCAATGGTAAGTTATAGGATTTCACAAACACATTAAAACACAATCCATATGGGGCGTATACAATGTTTTAGAGAGAGAAAGTTCTAGAGAGAGAAAGGGAAGAGAGTTGGGAACTATGTGAAACAAAGAAAAATGGTATTGAAGCTCCAACCCTCTACCTTGGGAGGTAGAGGGTATTTATAGTGTCTTACAATAAACACCACCTACGGGCTGTAGATCAGGCATACAGTGGGTAAAGACCCGTCCATCCTCCACGGTGTTACTAAACTAACTACTTATTAACATAACTTGACTACGACTACGAGCTTTCTAACGAATACATATACTTGAGGTGACCGACTCTTTAACGACTGGATTTTCTAAATCCTAACACCAACTCATCACAAACCCTCATTCTAATTAGTATAAGAATCTCATAATCGTTCAAATTTTTTCTAATCTTTCAAAGATTTTTTTTAAATTGAACTTTATCATCACAGATCCAATTTATGAAGATGCGCTTCATGTAATATCCGAATAATTAAAGAATAACCGATAGAAATATTGTTATAGTCACTCTCTTTTATTCGTTAAGTCACAAGGATATTTACAACAAAAGTTAACACATCATTACAACCTACCCGTGACCCTCTTTTAAAGAATCTCGAAGACGAATCAAAAATCTTGAAGCCATCCTTGTGGCGTATTCAATCTGAATCGATCAAAGAGGAAGCATTTTGATTATGTTGTGATTATACACAAATGGTGTTGTGTGCTTTGTGATTAATCGGTTGTGATGGAGATGAGATGAACCTGTGATTGAGATTGAAATGATTTGGAGAGTTATATGTGTTGTAGGCGTCTTTTTAATTAGGGTTAATGAAGTGAAAGGAGAAACAAGGGGGTGGATATTCTGTGAGAAAAGGATTATGGTTTGAGGTGAGAAAAATTAGGGTTAAAGTGTGGTCGTATTTTATACCCGAATTAATTAAGGTAGTGATTAGAAGTGGATCGGGTAGTTATCACATGGTTGGGCCCCCGAAGTGTATTAATCTCATATATGAAACGGATATTAATTTGAACTTGGGCCTATGTAGGATCATACTTTTTATGTTGTTTGATGATTCAGGTGGTCTAGGATGGTGATGAATCAAGTATGCCATGTTTAGAGATAGAAAGAGTAGAGAGGGTGTTTATAGAGAGAGAAAGTAAAACAAAAAGAAGAAAGGTTAGATTATGTAGAAGCACTACCTCTTCCAAGGATGGAAAAAGTATTTATAGTTACAACTAAACGTCCTCTTGTCGGACTGTAGATCAGGCATACAGTGGGTAAAGACCCATCCTTCCTCCACAGTGTTACTCTAAGCTAAACTAAGCTAATAACTAACTAAGTAACTACTAAATAACGTAAAGTCTATGAGCTAAGATATGCTAAACAATAATTGGGGTGACCGACTCTTCAATATGGATTTTCCAAATCCCAACAATCTCCCCCTAAGGGAGGTCACCCCATGATTTACATTTTGAATCCTAGCATTCTATCTTTATCTTCGTGCTCGAGCTCGTAGACTTCAATTCTTCAATTTTTGCATTCTTTGTGCTTGAGTAGCGATTCTTCAAAGTCTGAATGCTTTAGTACTTTCAGTGGAGGTCTTTGAACTGATCCACGAGTAGGTGATTCTTTAAGCCAGGTTAGAGATCATCAGCCACAGTAACTCTCTGAATCATCCTTTTTTGTATCGCCGTTATGTGATTTTGTGACTTTTGGACCGACATGCTCACACTTTCTGGATCATGACATCTTTTCATCAGAGTAGCGGAAGCATTGTTGTATGTCTTTGATAGTCATGATGTGTGTGCTGTGAGCATGTGGTTATGAATTGACTTCTCAATATCGATCAGCTGCAACTGCCAAATGTTCCTGTAAAAAACAGTTAGCAATAAAATACACGAAAGTGTCTTTGTTCACTTTCGTTGAATATAGTGGCAAGAACCACGGTTCCCCGTTGATCAGTATAAATACTGCCTGTGATTAGGTAGAATTCCTAAGAATCTCCTTGACATGGTTTCGCAGCTTGATCTAGCCGTTCTCAAACCGAGCGCCCCAAAGTAGACCACAGAGTGAGTGAACTAGTTAATTGAGATTCACTGATTGATGAAAAATTGATTTGAAAACAATCGCGTATTGCTTGAAGAAAGAGTTTTGCAATACGACGAAGGTTTTATGAGAAAGATCAATTTTCAATTAGAAATACTTTTTATATTTGAAACATGAATACACATTCGATGTGGTAGAGAAAGAAAGGATTTGCACATTGAACTGTTTTTCCAAAAGTATTCGTCAATTCATTTCCTGGACCAAGGTTGATTCAAGAGAGAATCGCCCCATCGTTTCTATCCAGTTGTCACAAGCTTGATCCTTGTTGGATCTCACATGTCACCCACTAAGAGCTTGTTTGATGTTGGCTCTAGAAGGATTTCCATCTTCATTGTGAATATTTTACATATCACTCGGATGTTCTGGCAAATATTACAAGGATAATGCATAGGACTCTCAATATATACTTACTTTCCACATTGTGTGAAACAGCAAGTCTTCATTAATTTTGTGTCATAATGAGATTTTGTGGATGATCTCTTGGCTCTAGACTTTATCGTGCACATTTGGTTTCCTATTCGGAGACTAGGGAGAGGGTCTCCTTCTTCAATATCAACAATCTCTAAGAGAAAGTAGATAGATAATGTAGGTTCACCGTGAGAATGAAACAAGTTCTTTTAAGAGAACTTGAGTGGCTTGGGAAGTTTAGTGCAGTGCGTCACTGAGTCCATGACGTCTTGTCTTCAATACCGGTTTTACCTTAGTAACCACCAGCAACATATGTATTGAACCCGCTTTCTGCCCTATGGTTGAATTATTGGAGAGCTATTTCTTTTCACCCTTTTTACTTTACATTTCTTTTTCATTATTCAACCCCTTCAGTGCTTACCGAGACTTCATTACTAAAACCTTGTTGGGTTTATTCCAGTTCTAGCTCTATCTCAGTCCGCACTCTTCCCATATTCTCACTTTTCTCCTTTTTTCATCATACCTAAGTACTTCTACACTAATTAGTGGATTGTCACTGGGTAGATCCCTCCGGCTCTAGCGGGATCGTGGGAACTAATACCTAACCTTACCATCCTTATAACTCCAATGCATAAAGTAAAATGGTCGGTCTTTTGGTATTGTTCTTTCCTTCTTGAAACCAATTGAAAAATCATTTGGAAAATCAATCAAGGTACTTGTGATATAATATCAAAGCATTTTGTATGTTAATTATTTTTGATCATTTAGAAATGCTCCCCCTCAATATGTACATATGATTTTGAAATTGTTTAGCACATGGAGGCAAGAGGACTTTGAAATATTTTCTTGATCACAATTTCCATAGAAAAAGCCTTTTGATTTTCTTGGTAAATTCTCCCCCTCAATATGTGCGTTGGTTATTAGAAATCATTTAGCACATAGAAGAATGAGGTTTTTGAAGTACTTCCATGATTGTCAATAGTAACCATTCGCTCCCCCTCAATATGTGCATCGATATACGAAAGAGTTTAGCACACATTAGAGAGAGCCTGCACTTTGAATCAAAACGATCACTTTTTTTTTCGCATTATTTCATATTAAATCACAAATTTTCCCTCGATCAAAAATATCAAACCCTTTGAGATTTTGGATCCCAAGTGATTTAATAAGGTTTAGAAAACATGAGAGAAAATGTGCCTGATTTAAAATCTCTTTTGGTTTTTTTTGGATAAATGCTCCTCCTCAATCATGTGCATCATGTATTTGAAATCGTTTGTCACGTAAAGGAAGGAGTGCTTTTGAAACAATCACCCTTTAAAACCGATTTGAGATTTAAATCACGATCTCTCCCCCTATCAAAAGTTTCAAACCTTTTGAAATTTGTGATCCAAATTGATTTAAATTATTTAGAAAATTTTGGGGAAAGATGTGGCTTGATTTAATTTTTGAAATTGACTGATGAGGACCAATTATAGACATTAAAGATTGTTAGTGTCAGGTATGATAGTTTTAAGAGATCTTTATGTAAAAGAAACAATTACACAATCAAACAAGAACAGAAAAAATTTCGTTTTGAAAAGATCTTTGAGTTTTAAAGAAAATCATACCATGACATAACATTAAATCTTTAGATCACCACTTTATTTCATACAAATGGACTTTAATGATGAAATTTTGTTTGAAAATATTTAATATAGAAATCACTCTCCCCCTCAATCAATGACCGTAGTTGTTGATTGAGTGACTTAAGTTTTGATAAAATGAAGTCCGATTGATTTCCAAAATTTAATCCAATTTATTTTCTAACAAATATTTTTCTACCATACGAACATGGTATTATCACTATTAATCCTGCACAAAGATACGTTAGGTGGTTAAGCTGCTTCTGTTGTTGCTGTAAGGCTAGAAGAAAACCATCTGCGGATGCAGTGAGACCTCTTAAGTTGCATCTATCGTGTCAACTCTCCAAAGAGATCCAATTAAGATCCGTTTATTCTTTTTTCGACCCAAGATATAGTTACTCTTTCCTTTCGGCATTCAATCATCTGCATTTGTGGGATCCGAATCAGGAACATTCTTATATACCTAGATATCTACATGCGTTAGTGGACATACATACAAATATATGGTGGTCGACAACACCCAAATAGCAATCGACTAATAAAAGTCAATCCAACATATCAATCAGATCATACAAAGGCATGGGAATAATGTGTTCATCAATCTCTAATCATCTAAACCTAACAATCATATCCTATGCTCCTAGTCCTTTAACTTAGGCAAACATCTTTTTCTATTAAGTATGTAGGATAATTAGATAAGCTCGTTAGATGATATAGATTTGAAAACATTCTCCCCCTCAATCAATGACTCATTTCATAAAAAAGTTTTAACCATGCTGAAGTCATTGATTGGGTTTTGCAAATTTTTGAAAATTCTGATTCTGATTGATTTTCAAGCAACTCAATTTCCACCATTTTTTAACAACAAATATTTTTCTGAATAATTTATAAAAAGAAAAACATTTGTGTAGGAACAACAGTCTTTTTGACGACATGCTTTCATCATTTTAGTTTGAGGATAAGTGCACGAAATTTATGAAAATTGGTTTAACGCAGCACTTTCCTTTCTTTAAGAACATGTTACAGTCTGAAGTAACTGCAAGCCATAGTTTAAGCACGGGTTACAGTCTGAGATAACTGTAAGCCATAGTTTTAGACATGTTTTGAAAAGAAATATTTACACCTCCTGCTCGAACTTCATCTATGGTCCCGTGCCATTGTTGAATGACATTTCTAAAACCGTAGATGTTATCGATACTAGAAGACATGTCTTGAGAAAACAATATATTTGGTATTTTTCAAATTTTTTGATTTTTATGGATTTTTGTTGGTTTTATATTTTTCTATTTTCTTTTTGTTGGTTTTATATTTTTTTATTTTCCTTTTTTTTATAAATATTTACAAAGATAGAGTAGATGATATAGTTTAAGAAGATGATGATACGAGTACCGAGATAAGGATATCGAACAACACATAGTAGAAGATAGAAATCCTCATCTCTTAAACTTCCACCACCAAAGCTTTCGAGGCTCCTGAATCGTTGTAGAAATTAAACCTTCTGAAAGTGAGACTTTGGTAGCTTCCCCCCAAACCAAAAACCTTCTTTGTTGAGCAGATTCAAAGCTTTCTTTCAAGCTTGCCTGAGCCAGGTGCACAAAGAAGCGCACCATATCATCAATCTTGCTGCTCCTTTTGAGAATGATCATCGATTCTCCGTTCAGGGTTATATCATCAAATAGAAGAACAACAACGTATCATCCCACGCATAAAACATCTTCTCAAATTTCTTTTCCACTGACTTCTGAAGTGATGCATACCAAAAGGTGTCAAGAGACTACTTCCCCCGAGTAGTTGAAGTGATGCAGTCAGTCTCTTAGAATAAAGCTCACGAACCCGAAGTACACATATACCCGAAGAGAGAATAGCCGATAGCACCGAAGTAGCAGATTGAATCACTGATCATCTCTGCGGATATAAACTCTGGAATAAATCGTTAAGTCCGATCACGTGAATCTGCTAAACATCCCTGAAGTACATTTCTCTCCCCTGATGATAGTGTATAAAGCTCAACAACCCGAAGTACCCAAATGCCCAAAGAAGTATAACCGATAACATTGAAGTAGCAGGCTAAATCACTGATTATCTCTGCAGATGTCAACTCCGGAATAAGTGATTATCACTGATTAAGCTCTGAAGTGAAACAACTGAGCGTCCCCAATGTACACAATCACTCTTCCCTGATGATTGCGATATCATCGAAATCATCACACACTTGTGTACCCCTTTTCACACCAGAAACTAACTCTTCCATCTCTTCCCCCACATAGTTGGAATAAGAACACTAAACGGCATGAGTCAAACCTTAAGTTTCTCTGCGGTAATGACATTTGTCTTCCCGGGATATCTTCAATCACTTAGAAGTATTAAGTTCATCAAGTTTACTCGTGTTTAGATGCGTTTCGTTGTTTGTGTCCTTCCCCTTTGCTGGTTTTGACACTTCAGAATTAGCAACACATTATAAGCCCATATACTGGAAATCTTTTGAGAAGAATACTTGAAGTCTTTGTAAGAATCAACTTGCTGAAGAATAGTGTGAGCAAGTCTAATTGGGGATTAAATCTAACTTTTCACTCTCCCCCAATTAGTGCTCTCCCCTAAACCGACAATCTTTTAGATAAATGCCTTGAATAAGAAGAAGTCTTTGGGTAATCAAATGCAACTCGTCTTTAGTCTTCTAACATGCAGCAGAAAATGTAGAACATACTGTAGACTCAACCTTCTTCAAGATTGTCCAATTGGGGAATAGAAAGTTAACATCTTTATCTCGCCAAAAAGCATTCCAATTAACTTATTGCAAATCCCCTTAACTCAAATCCCTCCTAATCAACCAAGAACAGAAAGATGCTCATCAAGGAAATCAACCCCGCAACTAGAAGCACTTTGTCATTAATCATATCAACCCGTCAGAAGATGTCAACCAACGGCTCTTAGAAGAAACTCCATGTGAAGATCACCCGATAAGAAGAAGCTCGGTTCTTACATGAGTTCGGAGCCCTATGACCATTTATTCTCGGATGTTACTCAACATGAAGTATTATCACACTTCTTCTCCCCCTTAAGATATGCATACAAAGATGCCATTCTTACTCAACATGAAGTATTATCACACTTCTTCTCTTCACACTTCTCCCCCGCAAAGTTTCAAATGATGTCGCCATCGCCATTTTAATTGAGCAAGTGGAATAAGAGAACTAGCAACGGTAGTTCGGTTCACTTGATAAATTAGCGCGCATGGAAAAAGCATGAAGCATGTTGATGAGAATGGTCATAATAAGAAGATTTCTCTTCTTCCGAAGATAAAGCACACTGATGCGTACACTTTTATTTTATTTGAGGAACGAGGCTTGAACTGTTGTGTTCAAACGTCATAATCTCTCTCTTTTCTACTACCCTTGGCAAACTTGTTATCAACCCCATTATCATTCAGTTGGCTCTTTGTCATGACAGCTGATGGAGAAAACCCAATATGATGAATTTGACCTTGAAGTAAACTAACCCGAACTCGTGACTTAAACTTGCACCAATGTAACGAAGAGCGGTGCCGAGAGTTCATGCACCTTTGAATCCCTAAGTACTCTATACTCTTCATCCAACCAACCATCAAGTATAAGACGTACGTCACCTCTTGAAAATCCACAATTCAATGTGACACTGAGCACTACAACGTAACTCCTTAAAGTGATAGTTATTTTATGGTGGTAAAAAGAAAAAGAAAAATCACTAAAAAATAACTAGATTTCCAAGTCTTCATCTTTGCAAATGTTAAAAGCTCGAACAAGGATCTCGAAAAATCTTCATCCAACCATCCCCGATACCTTCAGATAAATAATAATGAATTAACGCCCGTGAAATTTCACTTCATTAGAACTGGTCTAGGTTTTGGTATGGATTTTAGTAAATTAGAAGAAAACCCACCTAGTGATCAGGATGAAGGTGATTTTGAGGATATAACCACTAGTGATGATGAACTCATTAATTATGTAGACACATCCAGTAATGAGGATTCAATAAGTGAAACACCTCTTGAGTTTAACAAAGACAATGGTTATCATGCAGTTCCCCATCCCACTAGAATTCATCAACCCCCTAGGCCTGATGTTTCTCATTTTAGAGTAGACAGTCTAGAGTTTAGGAAAAAGCTAGTTGGTCAATCTAGGTCTGAACCCCCAAAGAAAGCTGTTGAAAACAATGTTCAAAGTCAAGCGGTACCTTCAACTCAAAGTATCTTTACGCTCCACAAGCAGCCTTCCCCAGGAAAACCTTTTCAAAAGTGCTAAACCTTTTGGGATAAATTTGGTCAAAACAGGTTTAATCATTCACCTAGAAGGAATAATAGCTTTGGTCATAGACATAGAAGAAGTCACTTTGGGAGTATGGGTCAAAAACTGTGTTTTGTGTGCTTTAATCCTACTCATTTAATCAAGGATTGTGAACATCACTCAGAATACCTTAGAAAATTTCCAAAGAACAGTGCGCCAACCGAAAACCTAGAGACCAAACCAGTCTAGACTAATTCAAATAGGGTCAATCACAGCAATTTCTCACCAGATCATAGATACCCTCACTAGCGAAGACCTTTTTCTAGACCACTAGTACCTTCACAAGCAGTACTTTCCCAAAGTACTGCTCCATTAAAACAAGGTACTGCTAACATTACTTGGAACAGGTATCCTAGGAGATCTCATTACTATTCACCTAGAAGGTATTACAATTCACATAGGGGATCTAGATCACAGGAACCAAGTGTTAAAACCGAATGGGTTAAGAGAAATGTACTGGCGAGGGACAAACAGTACTTTCAACTAAAAGTGAATCAGATGTTTTTGTGATACAAGAACAAGAGAATGAACTTCTAAAAGAGAGGTTTGAAAATCCAGAAAGTTTTGCAAATCCACATGCTAAAAATCAAAAGATAATTATGGATCATGTTTTGAAAAATAGTGGAAATTACATACTCAAAGAATTTGAGTTTGTAACTCCACAAGGGGAACAGAAGTCAGTAATGGCTTGGGTTCCTAAAAGTCACTAACTCTTTTATCTTTTGCAGGGCAACCCGAAGAGGAGCTTAAAGATCATTTGATTATAGATAGTGGTTGCTCGAAGTATGACAGAGACAAGGAGATTCATTTGATTTTAGATCTATTAGTGGAGGAAAAGTTGCATTTGGGAATGATCCTAATGGAGGAAGAATTACCGGAAAAGGAACCATCAAAGCAGGGAGTATAGATTTTGAGAATGTTAGATATGTGAAGGAGCTCAAGTTCAACTTATTGTCAGTCTCTCAAATCTGTGATAAACAGCATCTGTGTTATTCACGACCGAGAATGTCTCATCCTCTCTCCTGAATTCAAGCCTGTTGATGATAACTTGGTAGTTCTTAGAGTACCAAGAACCAATGATGTGTATAGTCTAGATATGAAGAGTCTACATTCTTATGGGAGAGCCACATGTTTGGTGGCAAAAGCAACATCTGAAGAAGCACATCAGTGGCATAGAATATTGGGCCATGTCAATTTCAAGAATATCAACAAACTGGTCAAAGGAAATTTAGTTAGAGGTTTACCTTCAAAGACTTACAAGAATGATCACTCATGTTTGGCATGTAAGAAGGGTAAACAACACAAAGCTTCATGCAAGAAGCTTGAGGAGAGGAATATTAGAGAACCTTTGGAGCTGTTACACATGGATTTGTTTGGACCTGCTTTCGTGGCAAGTTTAAACAAGAAAAAGTACCGCTTAGTTGTAACAGATGATTGCAGTAGATTCAGTTGGGTATTTTTCTTGGGATTTAAAGATGATACTTTTGAAGCTATTCAGACTCTCATAATAGCACTTGAAAACCAATTGAGACTCAATGTTAGAGGTATTAGATGTGACAATGGAACTGAATTCAAGAACAAGCTTATGGATGAATTTTGTGCAAACAAAGGAATCAAGAGGGAGTTCAAGATTGCAAGAACACCCAGCAGAATGGTGTTGCGAGAGAAAGAATAGGACTTTGATTGAAGCACGAGAAAAATGTTAGCATATTCACAACTACCTATTCAATTCGGGCCGTAAGTACGCTTGCTATGTACTTAACAGTATCGCTTACTAAGCCACGATGAAGACACCTTATGATTTCTGCGATGGGCAACAAACCCAGCATTCATTTTATGAAGCCTTTTGGATGCCCTCTTACTATTTTGAATACAATTGACAATGCAGGTAAGTTTGATGGCAAGTCAGAAGAAGGATATTTATTGGGTTATTGTACCAACATTAAGGGCTTTAGAGTGTACAACAGAGTTACTAAAAAGGTTCAAGATTGTCTTCATGTTGAGTTTTAGAAGATCAAGACAATGAGAAAGGTAAAGGTCCCGATTGGATGTTTGATCTTGAAGTTTTAACTCCTTCCATGAACTATGTACTGTTAGAGAAGAAAATCAACCTGTGCACAATGGAGAAGATTTACAATATGTTGTTGATGGAGTCCATATTAGATCGATGCTGTTCTGATGAAGCACCTAAACCGATGAGACAGAGAAAAATCTTGATGAGCCAAAATCCTCATTGTCTGCTGAGGATCAATCTATTCAAGAAGAACTTAATCAATTGCATCTTCAAGATGTTTTAGCACATTCTTATACTGATGACCAAAGAAGATCTTATGAAGAGGCAAAGAAGAAGAACAAGACTGCGAGTACTCTCACGATTACTTTGGGCAATACTTTTGAACAAAGTACTTTGCTGCACAGTTACGACTTTGGATGATTTGATGATCCTACCATGCCTGGATTAGAAGATACTGATGATGAGTTTGAAGATGAAGGTATTTCTCAGATTCCAATGAAGATGCTGATTTTACTAATTTGGAAGATACTTATGGAGTTCCACAGACTTCAAACTTACGAATTCATAAGAATCATCCTACTGATCAAATTATTGGTCCTTCTACTTCTGGAGTGATGACTAGACACAGAGCTAAGACTTTCACTAAAACTCATAATGCTTTACTTAGCTTTGTCTATAAACAAAACAGACTTAATCATAAGGACCATCAAACATGCCTGTTTACTTGTTTTATCTCTCAAGAGGAACCCAAGAATATTGCTCAAGCATTGACTAAAGAAATTTGGGTTGAAGCTATGCAAGAAGAACTGTTACAATTAAGACTTCAAGAAGTTTGGGTATTATGTGATCTTCCTGATGGTAAGAAGGTCATTGGTACAAGATGGGTGTTCAGAGTCAAGAGAGATGAAAGAGGGAATGTCATCAAAAACAAGGCAAGGTTAGTTTCACAAGGCTACAGATAAGAAGAAGGAGTTGATTATGATGAAGTGTTTGCTCTCAGTAGCAAGGATAGAAGCAATTTGAATCTTTCTTGCTTTTGCTTCTTATATGGGATTTCGTTTTATCAAATGGATGTCAAGAGTGCCTTTTTATATGGCAGAATTACAGAGGAAGTATATGTCAAACAACCTCCTGGTTTTGAAGATCCAAAACATCCTAACAAAGTCTACAAAGTTGTCAAAGCTCTTTATGGCTTACATCAAGCACCAAGAGCTTGGTATGAAAGGCTCTCTACATTTTTATTGCAACATGGTTATAGGAGAGGAGCTATAGGTAAGACTTTGTTTATCAAGAGAGATAAGAAGGATATCATGCTAGTTCAAGTGTATGTAGATGATATTATCTTTGGAGCTACCAAACAGTCTATGGTCAAGGAGTTTGAGAAGCTAATGCAGAATGAATTTCAAATGAGTTCAATGGGTGAGTTAACTTTCTTTTGGGACTTCAAGTTAAGCAGTCAAAGGAAGGAATTTTCATAAGTCAAGACAAGTATGTAACTGACATACTTAAGAAGTTCAATTTTGATGATATGAAGCCTCACTACACCTATTAAATTAATAAACTCATTGGGCAAGGATGAAGATGGACAACCAGTTGAAGTCAAATTATACGAGATCAATGATTGGTCGTCTTATGTATCTTATGCATCAAGGCCCGATATCATGTTTGCAGTTTGTTTATGTGCAAGATATCAAGTCACACCAAAGATTTCTCATATGAATGCAGTGAAGAGAATTTTATGTTATTTGAAACAACAACCTAAGTTGGGGTTGTGGTATCCAAAGGATTCACCTTTTCACTTGGAAGCTTTTGCAGATAGTGACTATGCAGGTGATAATTATGATAGAAGATCAACCACAGGTGGATGCCAATATCTTGGAAGAAGATTAGTTTCATGGCAAGTTAAGAAGCAAAAATTGCGGCAACATCATCAACTCAAGCGTAATATGTGGTGCACAAGTTGTTGTGGACAGTGTTGTGGATGCGAATCAGCTCTTGGATTATGGGTTTAATTTCAAGAATACTCCTATCAATATTGATAATGAGAGTACCATTTGAATTGTGAAGAACCCAGTTTATCATTCCAAGACCAAGCATATTCAGATTAGGCACCACTTCATCGTAGATTGTTATGAGCATAGGCTCATTAATGTTGTCAAGGTGCATACAGATGATAATGTAGCTGATTTACTCACCAAAGGATTTGATGTTTCTAGATTTACTCACTTGGTGGTGAGTATTGGCATGATCAATTACTGAGCTACATTTAAGGGGAGGACTATTTTATGACAGTATAGTCCTATGCATTGTTTGAGGGGAGGATATTAATGTCTACTAAAGTATGAAAGGAAGAAAATGGAAAAGTACTGCTTTTTGATTTTTCTTAAAGTACTGCTTGGAAAGTACTTCTTTGGAAAGTACTGCATACGTGGAAGTACTGTTTGTCTTATTAAAAGTACTGTTCCAATGGTAATATTGAGAGGTAATTATTACTAACGGTAACTTTGTTATTAAGGGTTGTGAGTTTTTTTTAAATCTCACCTATAAATAACTGCTCTCCGATTTTCCCTCTTATATTGATACTTTAGAATCTTTTCCATTTTTCTTTCACTTTCACCTATATTATTCGTCATATCTCTTACTGTGATAACATAATCATAAATGGCGAATCGAAATACAGTTTCAAAGCACAATATGGTGGCTAATTTAGACAAGACTGAAGCGAATGCAATCTTTCATGACATCATTGATTATCTTACTGGATCGCCAATTAGTTATGCTCTATTAGTAGAAACAGATGTTATTGAGCCCTAGATTCAACAATTTTGGGACACAACTAGGGTTCATATGGAGAATGATGAAGAATATATTCATGCTATGGTTGCTGGGAGAAATATCAAGGTTACTGAAGCCTGTATTCGTGAAGACTTATTGTTTAATGATGCTGATGGGGCTATTCGTTTTGATAAGCAACTGATTTGGGATACTTTTGGGCACATTGGTTATGAAGGGTCTTTAACTGAACAAACATTCAGGAAACAACTATTTTGTCCTCACTGGAAGTTTTTAGTGCATGTGTTGCTTCATTGTATTAGTGCTAAAAGTACATCGTGGGAACAATTTGGATCTAATATAGCATCTGCTATAGTAGGATTGGCAACTAATCGTGTTTTCAATTTTTCAAGGCTAATTCTAGATGGAATGCTTTCCCACATCACTCATGGCTCAAAATGGTTAATGTATCCACGGTTTGTTTAAGTATTCCTCAATAAACAACTTTCCGATGTACCTAAACCTACAAGTCTTTTACCTGTTATGGTACAACAAGCCAAGATTTTCACTTTCATGGCTAGGAAGAGTGATTTATTAACTGGAAGGGACACTCCCTTAACTACTTCTATGATGGAAGTTGTTCAAGCCGTCGAGTGATCTGCAGAGGATGAAGAAAGAGAAGGTACTGCTTCTGAGGGTACTGATACTCAAGGTACTGCCTCTGAAGGTACTGATTCTCAAAGTGCTGCATCTCGAGAAGGAACTACATCTCAAGGTACTGCTTCTCCAAGTACTAAAGTTCAAGAAGATGTTGCAGTTTCCCCTTCTCCATCTCCACAAAGATCTGTTCCTGATTCTCAACCAGAGGAACAATCGCCAATCCAAGGAGATGATTCACATACTATACCCCCTGAAGGTTTGACATTGGATAATTATATTTTGACAAGGGAGTTAGTCAAGTTGAAAAAGACTACTGAGGCTCAAGCTAAACAGATTAAGAAGTTGAAGCTCAAGTTTAGAAGACTCAAGAATTTTGTCTGGCCATTGGTTCAACATCATCGTATATGGGTCAAATCTAAAAAGAAGGATCAAAGGCAGTTTAAGAAGACAAAAAGCCAAAAGGTCCAAAAACACTCATCTTCGGTCCAATTGGGGAGGAATTTAGAAGAAGAGAATTTGAAAGAAGATGTTGTTAAGGAGACTGAATCTCAAGGTAAAAGAATATGTTAATATTGAAAGTATCGAGGAAGAAAGGATCAAGTTCAAGGCTGAGGAGCAAGTTATTGATGTTCAAGTTCAAAGTACTGATGATCTAGGTACTGTTGATCAAAGTATCTTGCTCTTCAAGCAACTTACAGACAAGAATTGATTACTCCAAGGTTTTTAGACTTTGAAGAGGAAGCTGGTCCTTCAACAACTGTACATGAAGAAGTTGTTGGTCCTTCAATTGTTATACAAGAAGAAGAAGCTACACCCAAACCTATACATACTGCAAGTGATGATGATACCATTGCTGAGATCTTGCATGATTTATCAAAACCAAGGGGTGTTAGCATACCGGAGTTTCGAGAAGAACAACCACAATAAACTTCTCAACCTGCAATAGATCCAAAAGATAAAGGTAAGGGCAAGTTGGTAGAGAAAAGGAAGAAAAAGAAACCTACTTTAGCACGAGATAAGAGCCGCTCAAGTTGCTATGAATGATGAAGCAGCTAGAAAGTTTCAAGAGGAATTAAATGCTAAAGATAGAGAAGCTAAGCTAGTTGAAGAAGCTCATAATAGAGAAGCAGCTAAGAAATTGCAAGAGGAATTGAATCTTGAAGGTGATGAACCATTAGAGGCACCTATTCCTGTTAGATTCCTACCAAGAAGACCAAATCGAGCTAAAGACAGAAATGCAATGATGGCTTATTTAAAAAGTCAAGGATATAAAGGATTGCAGAGGTTTAAATATTTTGAGATGAAAGAATTGTATGATGCTGTTAGGGAAGCTTATAAGAAAAATGTTGAAAGCATCAAAGATTACAAAGATGATGCTGCTTGGAGAGAAAAAGATAGAAAAATAAAAAGAAAACTGAAGTTGAAGATATACAGTCATCAAAGAAAGAGAAAGTTGAGTTTCGATCTGATACTAATAACGAACTAAAGAATTACTTAAGAGTAGTGAATTTTGAGTATTCTATAGATGATGCTGAGATTAAAATGAACAAATCTCAAATTATTGCTTTTGAAGTTGTAGACTCAAAAGATGGAAGTTATCTGATGTTTCATAGAGAAGATGAAAGCTTCAGAGTGTTCAATAGGCTATGGGATTTATTGCACATCATAGATAGAGTGGATGTATTCTATTTATATCATGTGGTGTGAGATTACTTTGAACAAAATCCATCAGAAGGAGTTGGTTTAGTATTGCTTAGAGATCTCACAACTTTATGGGAAACTAAAGAACAAAGCACTGCTGAAATTTGGAAGAATCAAGAGAATTGGGAGATTGTTAGTTGGAGATTCTTTGAAGAATCTGGAGTACATGTTCTAGAGCTAGAAGATGGAATTATGATTCACATGTTAGCTAATAGAAGATATCCTCTTACACCAGAACTTATGAGAAGGATGCTGGAGCATGGAATGGAAGTAGAAGAAGATAATGAAATAGCATGTCTGGTTATCAAGTTGTTTATCAGATGGACTACAATTGCTGATGATGATGAATAACTGGTATGAATTTTAATTGAATAAATTATTTTTGAAATATCAGTACTTTATTCAAAGTACTGCTGATCAAACAGTACTTTCATCAAAGTATTGCTTGCAGTTTTTAACCAGTTAAGTGATTTTTGAAAGAAACCTTTTGTTAAGTAACAAATATTTTAAAATAAAGGTTGAATAAAATAAATGGTTTTTGAGATGGCAACATCAATAGGTTATCAATCCACCATGGTTACAAAAGGATTGGCTAATCCATGAGCAAACGGCTCTGGTAAAGATATCTCAAATCCGTTTTTAGTTAACAACTTGCTAATAAGTTGTATGGTCATCAACTCACCATATCAGAAATGTGAAGAGTTGGCTAGCCCACAAGAAAATAGCTTGTGGTAAAGGCTGTGGAAAACCATTATATGGTAATTAGTTCACCATGATGAAAGAACTAACTAGTCAAAAAGGTACGACTTTTGGTAAAGACAACTCAAATCTGTTGATAGCTGATGATTTGCTAAAAATCATATGGTTATCAATGTACCATGGTCTTACGCACCAAAACATTTGGCTACTCCAGAGTTAATGGCTTTGGTAAAGAGATCAAAACCATTAAATTTTAAATGATTCACCTCTCACAGGAGTTAACACACCTGGAAGTGATGAGAATAGACAGCAACTTAAACTGAATTAATGTACAAATTGTCAATTGTTCTTTGTGTTCTGATAAGATGGAGCTTTTTGGATGATGTTTGTAAAAGAATAATTATAAAGATACTTTGATAATACTGATACAAGCACAGAAACTACAAAGATACAATCCAAAGACTAAGACATAATCTTTCCTTAAAGATGGAGTTGTTAAAGATAAATTCACAAAGGAACTTGAAGTCAAGCTAGTAGAATTCAAGTTAGGGAGGATTGTTGGGATACGAGAAAGCTAAAGTCTTGAAGAGTTAAAGTCTGAAGAAAGACAAAGTCTTGAAAAAGTCAAAGAGTCAAAGTAATCTTGCTAAAGAGGAAGTTAAAGTACTGCTAAAGAAGTCAAAGTACTGCAAGGCTAAAAGAACTGTTATATTCGTTTATGGAAAGCTTTGTAAATTCTAGAATATTCTTTATTAGATTACTTGTCGTACAAGGATATAAATTGTAAATCGTTTAGGGTTATCCTTGAGCCTATAAAAGGACCCTAGATTGATATTATACGTACGTGACATTATTAGAGTTTTAGAGAGAAGTTCGATATCATTAGAATTGTTAAAGAGTCTGCATAATAAGCAGAGTTAGTGTTATTAATAAAATCGTTCAAACTTAAAGTTATTCTTCTTAGCTTTGTTAAGTAAATTCCGCATACTTAATAGAGTTTGCTCAGTGTTTCTTTGTTAATAACTTAGGATTTATCCGAGGTCATTAAACCTTAAACAAGCTATTTAAGTTAGTTTGATTAGAGTACATCGATCCAACAGCTGGTAACTCGGTTTCTCAAGGATAGACTATCTTCATCATGTTGGAGAAGAAATGTTCCTAGGCCATTAATCAGACCTACTAGTACTTATTTTCAAAATGGATATAGGCCTGTTAATAATGTCCCATTGAATAAAAGGGGGCAAGGTGGGATACTGCTGTTAAGACCTCAGCAGGTTGCTCTTGGAAACAAAATAGACCATCTTTCATGAAGGATTCCAAGAACAATGGTGGATCTCATCAATATGCGGTTTTCTAATATGATCCACAAGGCAGGCCCAAGTCAGTAATGACTTGGGTCTCCATATATACTAATGTTGTTGTATATCTTTTTATCTGTAGGATGATCCTTATTCAAATAAAGATTTAGGTATTGTTGATAGTAGCTGTTCTAGGAGTATGACAGGGAACAAGGACAGATTGTATGATTTGGTATCTCTTCAAGGAAGTACTGTTACATTTGGAGGAGGAGATGGCAAGATAACAGGGAAGGGAACCATTAGAACTTCCAGTCTGGACTTTGAGAATGTGTATTATGTAGAAGAACTTAGAAACTTCAATCTATTTTATGTGTCTCAAATCTGTCACAAGAAAAATTATGTTCTATTCACTGATACTGAATGTCTTGTACTTTCCAAAGACTTCCGGATACCTGATGACAGTCAAGTTGTGCTAAAGGTACCAAGGAAACATAATCTGTATACATTCAATCTTAATGATGTCCAGCCAGAAGGAGATTTAGCTTTTTTGGTGGCAAAAGCATCCTTGGATGAATCTAACAAATGGCATAGAAGGATGGCTCATGTTAATTTCAAAACTATCAACAAGCTTGCTAAACGTGGTTTAGTTCATGGACTTCCTTCCAAAGTCTTTACCAATGAGCACAATTGTGTGGCTCAAAACAAGGAAAGCACAAGGCTTCCTATAAGTCCATTCTTCATTAGCACAATCTCAGAACCTTTGCAGCTTCTGCACATGGACCTCTTTGGTCCTACATCTCTCAGAAGCATTGATCACAAGTACTATTGTCAGGTTGTTACTGATGACTACAGTGAGGTTTTGCTAGGTATTCTTTTTGGGAACTAAGGATGAAACATTTCAGGTTCTTCAAAACTTTATTGCCCTAGTTGAGAATCAGCTGAATAAAAAGGTTAAAGCCATAAGGTGTGATAATGGGGCAGAGTTCAAAAATGCCAAATTAATTGAACTCAGTGCTTCTAAGAGGATAAAAGGGATTACAAAGAATGCCGGACTCCACAACAAAATGGAGTTCTTTGAAGGAAGAATAGAACCCTTATTGAAGCAAAGGTCTATGCTAGCGATTCAAAGTTTCCTACCATGTTCTGGACTGAGGCAGTCAGTTCTGCCTGTTATGTTTTGAACAGGGTGTTGATAACTCATCCTCATAATAAGACCCATTATGAACACCAGTGATCATTTGGGCAAATTTGAAGGAAAAGCTGATGAGGGTTTTGTAGTTGGCTATTCTGCTCATAGTAAAGCTTACAAGGTATTGATCTGTGCAAAACCGTCAAGTTTTATCACTCAAGCCGGCCACTTGTGAATGGCCGACCGTAACAAACTTAAAACAGTTCAAGCACAAACTCAATGAAGATCAGAAGAATACAGTGAATTCCCGGGTCGTTATGTCCCACGGAGACTCAATGGTGTGCAAACACTTGATCAGACGATAGAATGATCACTAAGGATAGTGATCGATAAAGGTTTTGGATTGAATATTACACTACTGAAAAAGATTATACATTAAAGCGACTTAAATGCAAATTAAGAAAATTAAAAAGATAAAATATATTAAATAAACGCTATCACTAAATTTAAAATTGATGAACGTTTAAAACTTAAAAACTTACGTTTAAATAAAAATACGTGAACGTACAAAATAAAACGTAAAAATAAAGAAGGAAAATACCTACGGATATGAAAAATACATTTTTACAATCCTAAATATAAAAGAAAATTATTAGAAAAATAAAAATATTTTTAAAACTATTTAATTAATTATTACTAATTAAAAACTATTTTTAATTAATAAATAATAGCTTATAATACAAGAAAATATGAAATAAAGCTAGAAAAATAAAATTAAGACTTAGAAAAATCTAAAATATCATAAAACTAATTTTAAAACTGAAAATATATTTTTTATACTTTTTATGTATTTATTATTAATTTAAAACTATTTAAAACTATTTAAAACTAATTAAAATGCTAGAAAATAATATTTAAACTAAGAAAATTATGGAAAAATACTTTTTAGGCTTTTTATATTTATCTTAATCTAGGAAAAATGAAAAATTATTTTTTTGAAACTTTTCTTAATTAATTGTATTTAAAGCTAATTAAAAAGGCTTAAAAGCTAATTAAAATGTAGAAAAATAGCAAACAAGCTAGGAAAAATCTGAAAAATTCAAGAAAAGCTTAAAATAATATTAGGAATCTAAGAAAAATATAAAAAACAGGGGTTGTGTGGAGGAATATGCAACTGATGTGCAAAGTGCTTGTGAATAAGCACTTGAATAAGCCAAATGAACAAAATAAACCACCAACTGATAACAAAGGCTATAATATGCTAAAAGAACCAAAATGAAACAAGTAACAACAAGCTACAACCTCTGATAAGCAAGATCAATAGATTTGATGTAATAAGCTATTAAGCTAAAAAAAACAGTTGAGAGGGTCTACTTTGAGCTGAATAATAAGCACAAGAATAAGCTAGAAACAACAAAATGGAAATGGGACCCTGCACTAGACCTGGGTGAGAGCTTATAAACCAAATTACAGACCTAGACAAGCTCAAATGAGACTTGTGCAAGGTCTGCAAAACCTGCATAAACCCTGTGCAGTCAACAGTGCCCTGCACAGGGGATTTGACACCATATTCACAAGCTCTTTTGACCCTTATAGAAAATTAACAAAATTATGCAAAAATGATAAAAAGAAACTAGATCAGTAGAGCTTTTCAAAACCACAAGTTTCATAGAAAATGACTCAGAAATGAGCCCAATAAAAATCCTTCTATCTTGGCCAAAACTGAGTTTTTATGCAATTTGACTTTTTGAGCAAATATGAAAAGCTGACTTTTATGAAGTTTGAAGCTAATTTATGGACTGATAATGATGAAATATGATAAAATGAAACTAAAGCAAGCAAGATTTATGGATTTGAAACACAAAATAAGATTTTGACTTGCAAAAATCTCAACAGTTAAACTGTTGAGATAGATTAAGTGGAATTTGACTTTTGACAGGCTATAGGCACAAAAGTAAGACAGATGGGAATCAAAGACAACTAAACAAACATAAACCAAGAGGTTCTATCTGCTGAGTAAGTCTCTAGGACAGATACATCAGCAGTGCCAAACACACCTTTAATGAACTGTTAAGCAAATTTGAGTACACAAACTAATGAACTAGCTGAAGCAACACTTAAACTGAATTAATATGACCTTAAAACAACTAAATGAACAGATAAGAACTAAAGCTATCCACAGATACAAGCACAAACACAGAAGGCAAATTGGATGAAAACTAAAATTGAGACTTATACTCACAAGTGTCGGTACAAAATTTGTAGCAGTGCTAGAACCAATCCCAAAACTACTCTAACCTACTCTAATACAACCCAAATCAACCTCTGCATCACCATTATCCATTTCTGAACCAAGAATAATCACCAGTTGACTTTTGTTGACCAATTGAGAACTTTGAGTAAAATTTGATTAAGGGACTTTCTGAGTGAATGATAACATAAAGTAAACTTATTAAAGCTTAGATAAGACTTATACAAGCTTATAAGTCCAAGAAAACAACCAAAAATAACATTCAAATTTATAGAGATTTTTGAAAACTGCACAAACTATAATTAAACTGAAACTGAAATGCTTTTAATAAAGATTCACATACACTAATATGCTTAAACAAGAGCTTAGAAGCTTAAAAGTACACTAGAAAACTGGAAATTATTAAAACGACATAAAACTAAACTACACTACACTACTTGGCTTCTTTTCTTCTCTTTCTTCCCTTATTTATACTTCAAAAGCTTCCTACTAGACCTCTGATTGAATCCCACTTGGAATTGGGGCCGTTGGATGACTTTAGAGGATTTTGGCCGTTTGATGCAATTTGGCGCCAAAGTGGTTTTAGCCAGGTGTAGGGGTTGAGTGAAATGGGAGAATGAGCATTTAATGGTTTTTGTAGTTTAGGTGAGGTGGAGGAGACAAGGGTGGTGTGAAGGTGAGGAGGGGGTGTGGGTGTTGAAGGCTTGTTGCAGACAGTGCTTGGGAGGGAGGAGAAAAAGGGCGCCAAGTGGGTGTCTGTTTTTGACTTGTGGTTTAACCAGATATTATTAATACAAGGGGGTCCAAAATTGGTATTTGACAGGGGGTCACTTGGGGTTCAAGGTCCAAAAAGGTGTAAAAGGTTATTAATAATGCAAGGGCCCATAGTTGTAAATTCAGAAAATTAAGGGACCTATCTTTGCCAATATCTCAAAGTTGCTCCAAGGATTAAAAGTGACAAACTCAAAAAGTATAAGGACCAAACTTGACAATCTCCAATTTCCAAGGACCATTTATGACATTTTTCAAACTTGAGGGACCAAAGTTGTAATTTTGCAAATTTTAACTTTGAAAGGTTTGTTTTAACAACTTTTGAATCCCATGGACCTTAAATGACTTTTTTCTTTATTTTGATATACCAGGGACTGATTTTGACAATTTTTGAAACTTGGGGGACTAAAACTGCCAATTTTGCAAATTTGATACGTTTTTCATCTGATTTTGATATTTTTGCATTTAAAACATATAAAACACTGATTTGTGATATTTTCATCATTTTGATGCATTTTTGAGTGTTTTCAGATGATTTTGCAGTTTATATAGTACAAAAATGATGAGTATTTAGACACTCATCAAGGTATACAACATCTCTACCAAGAAGATAGAAGAAACACTGAATCTGAGATTTCTAGAGGACAAGCCTAATGTTCAGGGAGCAGGTCAAGAATGGTACTTTGATCTTGACTATTTAACTGATCACTTTGGTTATAGTCGTTATAAATCTAATCTTTCTGCAGAACCACAAGCTTTTCAAACTAACATTGCAGGTTCCTCAGATAATGAAACAGACTCAAACTGTGATGAACAACTTATTGTTGTTCCTTCTTTTCCTCAGGTTCCAAGGACACAGATTCTTCTGATGTAGCTTCAAGTGATTTAGGATATGTAGAAGAACTAGTGAAGCTTCAACGCCAAGAGCATGCAGCAAAGAATGATGATGAAAAGAATGGTTATGAATTCTCAAAAGATACAGAGGAACTCTTAAGGCAGGCTACTATTGAAGCCCGCAGGAATTTTGATGTTGTTGATAATGTATCTGTTCCTGCTGGTAGTGCGGCTGATTCTGCTGGTCAGAAAGTTGCTAATAATGTAATTTCTGCTGGTAATGGTTCAATTACTGCTGATGTTGATTCTGCTGGTAGTTTTCCTGTTCCTCCTGCTAGTGATACTGTTCCTGCGGTTCCATCCACTACTCCATTTGTTGATACTCTGGGTTTAGATGATTCTCCCACCAGATTTCCAAGTCCATCCGATTTAGCCAATTCACAATATTCAAGCTCTGATTTGGATGTCATTCATCATTTGTCTAGAACAGGCATTTTTGGTACTTCTTCCTATGAGGATGACTTTGGTCCTACTATTAATAATCTGGCCACATCAGTTGATCTTAGTCCTAATGTTACAAAGAGGATTAACACTGTTCATCCACAATCTCTAATTATTAGTGATCCTACTTCATCAGTGCAAACAAGAAGCAATGTGAAGAAGACAAGATTTGGTGCATCTGCATTTCTGAGTTACATTCAGGATCAACATAGGAACAATCACATAGACTATCATCATTTTCTGTTTGCTTGTTTCCTCTCTCAAGTTGAACCTACAAGTGTTGCACAGGCTTTAGCCGATGAAGATTGGGTGGCTGCTATGCAAGAAGAAATGCAACAGTTTTTGAATCAAAATGTTTGGGAGCTTGTTCAGTTGCCTGCTGGTAAGTATGCAATTGGCACAAAGTGGATTCTAAAATGTAAGAGAGATGCAAGGGGGATTGTGGTAAGGAACAAGGCTAGGTTGGTTGCTCAAGGTCATAGACAAGAAGAGGGAATTGATTATGATGAAGTTTTTGCTCCTGTAGCAAGAGTTGAAGCTATCAGACTCTTCTTGGCTTTTGCTTCCTACATGGGCTTCATGGTCTATCAGATGGATGTTAAAAGTGCTTTCCTATATGGTGAAATTGAAGAAGAAGTGTATGTCACTCAGCCCAAGGGGTTTGTAGACCCTCATAATCCAGATATGGTTTACAAAGTGGTTAAAGCACTCTATGGACTTCATCAGGCTCCTAGAGCTTGGTATGCTAGGCTCTCTTCATTCCTACTGAAGCATGGTTACAGGAGAGGTGTTATTGATAAGACTCTCTTTATCAAGAAGAACTCCAGGGACATCATCCTTGTCCAAGTCTATGTGGATGACATTATCTTTGGTTCCACCTAAGAATCTTGGTGCAGGGAATTTGAGGAGTTGATGAAAAGTGAGTTTGAGATGAGTGCAATGGGTGAGCTTACATTCTTTTTGGGCCTTCAAGTGCAACAAAAGTCAGATGGTATTTTTATTCATCAAGAGAAGTATGTGCATGACATCCTCAAGAAGTTTGATATGGAACTAGTTAGGACTGCAACTACTCCCTATGAATCCCCAAAGCCTAAGTTAAATAATGAACCAGATCCTGTTGTCAATGTTCACCTATACAGATCTATGATTGGTTCACTCATGTATTTGACTACTTCAAGGACTGATATTATGTTTGCAGTCAGTGCTTGTTCTCGGCATCAGGTCACTCCTTTGACTTCCAATTTGAATGCAGTCAAGAAAATCTTCAAGTATCTCAAAGGTCAACCTAAGTTGGGTCTTTGGTATCCTAGAGAGTCTTCATTTGAGTTGGAAGCTTATAGTGATAGTGACTATGCTGGTGCATAATTTGATCGCAAATCTACTACTAGGGGTTGTCAGTTTCTGGGAAGGAGATTAATCTCCTGGCAATGCAAGAAGCAGACCATAGTGGTTACATCTTCTACTGAGGCTGAATATGTTGCTGCTGCTAGTTGTTGTGGTCAGGTACTTTGGATGTAAAATCAGTTATTCGATTATGGGTTAAATTTTATCAACACTAAGATCTTTATAGACAACCAAAGTACA
Source organism: Chrysanthemum makinoi (assembly GCA_910596185.1). Lineage (NCBI taxonomy): Eukaryota > Viridiplantae > Streptophyta > Magnoliopsida > Asterales > Asteraceae > Chrysanthemum > Chrysanthemum makinoi. The sequence goes on along the minus strand of OU343221.1, from coordinate 80,144,132 downwards.
ATTTGCATTGTTAAAAACCCTGTTTTTCATTAAAGAACTAAGCACATCAAAATTCGAAACCACTTTATCAGAGATGCTAATGAAAAACACCTTATTCAAGTGTTTAAGATTTATACAGATGAAGATGTGGCTGATTTGTTAACAAAAGCTTTTGATGGCACTAGGTTTCAATTTTTGATTCTCCATATTGGCATGATCAACCCCTGATTGTTGTGTTTGAGGGGAGGATTATGCCTAAGGGGAGGTTTCTGGTTTAAGGGGAGGATTTATGTTGTATATTATGCATATATTTGTATATTTTTATATATTTGTTTTGTATATTCTGTGTTCTACTAACCATTTTGCAGATCAAGTAACTAACACACAATCAGTTGGAAAGATTAAACATGAAACTGGAAAGACTTTTATTTATATAAAACTGCATTCTAAGATGCAGTACATTGTTACAAGACTTTCTATGCTACTAAGGACCACATGACATGACATAAGCTTCACAAAAGATTCCCCCAGACTCCTGCTTTCATCTCTCAGGCACCTACTCAAGCCTCCTCTTAGCTAACTTTGGCATCCTCTGATGCTCCTTTCCCCACCTGCTGATGTAGTCCCACACTCTGGGAGCTGCAAGACCAACTACTTGAGCCCTTTTCTCAGGAGTTGGGTTAGAAGGTCCTGGTCTTGGATCAGCAGGAACTGCATCTGGCACAGAAGAAGGTGGCACTATGGCAAGAGTAGCAACATTCACCACTGGTCTGGAAGATCCACCATGCTCATCATCAGTGTCAGAACTGGTGTAACTGTTCCCATAATCTGAAGGTGGAGGGTTTCTGGATATGTAAGTCACGCTGGAGTAACCACGCGGGAAGTAGGTTAACCATCCATCATTCGATGGCATCTCCTCAGATGAGTCTGAAGATATTTCAATGGGATGATTGGGTGAGTTATTCATGGTGTTTGGTTGCTGATCGACTATTGTGTTAGGGTTATTTGGTTTGTATGTGTGTTTTGAGGAAAGGGGTTGGTTAAATAAGCAAGGTCAAGGTGCAATCTTTGGTTGTTAGCATTTATGGAAGTAATGACTTGGTAGATATTTGAATTAACGAGGGTTAAGACTGCAGACTTTTAATGCGCTGTTAAGTAAAGCAGGTTTTGACTTTTCTCTATTGCTGCTGATAACGTGATTGTTTCTGCTGAGGGGCAATGGTTTCTGCTGGTAGCTTTGATATGGAAACAGTGGTCAAACGTTCAGTCGTTCCTGTTGGTTGACTTAATGATTTCTGCTGATTGACTTTTCATTGCTGCTGGTTTCATAAAATTGGGAATTAATATGGGATTTAATTAAAGTTAAATTGGACAAAGATTTGTTCCGAGCTTCGTGCCAATTTAAACGACTATTTTGGGTAACCACTTTAAATAGTCAATCAAAGTTATCCCACGACCTAATTACTCAATTCCCTCTCATTTTGAAACATCGCTCATCTTCAACCTTCTCGGATCATTTAATGACAACATTGGTGTTGGGTTCAGTCCCAGATAGATCTTATGAGCCTTGGGACAGTATAGTTAACCTGTGTAATCACAAGAAAAACTATAGAGAACCTTTACTAGAATTGTATTGACGCGGAAAATAAATACAATACTTAAGAAGACAATAAACACCAATAACTTGATCCTCTATGGATCTCTATTAATTCACTATGAATGTTATTGAAAGACGTACATTAAAACCTAACCGCTAGTTTCTTTTATAGTACAAGAAACCCTAATTCTGAAGCTTGCAAAACACTTAAAAGATATGCATTATCTATTCCTAATTTGTCTCATGCATATCACAACTAAATACTAAATATACGGAAACTACATATCCGCATAAACTATATTATTATCAGTAGCAACTACTACCATCAGCAGAAACTACACTATCAGTAGAAACATAAAGTCTATCAGCAGGAACCATATCAGCAGGAACCCACTTTTACAAAATTCCTAACAATCCTCCCCTAAACTTGAATTTGACTCGGTTAACTTCAAGTTTCCAGATAGATCTTGAACGTGCAAGAGGATTGACCAAAAACACCTACTGAAGCAAGATGAGCATCCAGCAGAACACCTAGAACCACTAGAACAACAATGAAGAGCAGAATTCCATCAGCAAGCATTCTAGATTAGCAGCATCAGGAACCACCAATAGCATCAGTAACCTGAGTAGATTTGATGAGACTTTACCAAGTAGCTACTCACTCTTGGGCTAGCTAGTTCTTGAGTGGAATCATGGCATCACCCTGGTGAACTAGTAACTAGTCCAACACTTAGAACATGAATCAATGGTGTGTTGGAGTACCCTAATGGTTTTTGGCAAACCATCACAACCATCAACGGATTTGACTTGTCTTTACCTGAAGCCGTTAACTCAGGACTAGTCATGGTGTTCCACTGCCTTTACCACAAGCCATGAACTTGTGGGCTAGCCAACTCTTCATTTATTAGGACATGGTGAGTTGAGCACCATACAACTTATTGGCAAGTTGTCAACCTTCCAACGAATTTGATATCTCTTTACCAGAGCCGTTTGCTCATGGAGTAGCCAATGTTTGGTGTGTGAGACCAGGGTACAGTGATAAACCCTCTGATTTTTAGGAAATCAGCGCCTATCAACGGATTTGAGAATACTTACTAGAGCCGTACCCTCATAGCAAGTTAACCCTTTGTCAGTTAAGACATGGTGAGTTAAAAACCATATAGGAACCACAACCATACAACAAGATCCTTAATGCGTTTGACTAACTGTTCTGCATTTTCCATATCATTTGCAACTGGAGCAGTAGAGAATACCAACTTATTGGATAGCATTTGCTCCATTAGCCTCACAGAGAGTGGATAACTCAAATTAGAAAACATGTAGAGATACACTCCCTCCCATGTTTGCACCACATGAACAGTGGATAAAGTATAAAACGTCTACTGATAAACCTGCCATTCATGTTGACCTTCCTAAACTTTAAACCCTTTGCCATCCTGAGATACTGAATAAAACAAAAGTTGAAGATCCCCAAGCAAGAACAACCCAACATCAGGAGCATCATGAGACTCAAAATATGTAGAGACCATACCATACAACCTAATGAGATCATCTCTATCCAAAAAATTAAGAATCTCTGTCAGAAATGTAAAGTGCCTAACTGAGCCATCCTGCCTATGAACAGAGTTTAAATATCCTAGACCACCAAGTCCTGTTGGAATAAGTTCCCATCTATCCAGCCTAGACCAAACCACTACCTCCTCATCTGAATCATCTTCCTCAAAATCTTTGATAAAGGAACGCTCTGAGGCTTGAAGATCAAGTGGTCTAGACTTCCTTTTCTTAGCAATAACTTTCTTTCTACCACCAGGAGTGAAGGAAGGAGAAGACACAATAGACTCTGGGATATCTGAAGCAGGCACTATGGGAGTAGGAGAAGGAACCTCAGGAGCAGTGGAAACAACTTGGGGCTCAGAAGAAACCTCACTAATTTCTTCAGCAGAAACATTCTTTGTCACAAAGTAAGATCATCCAACTCTTTCATTCTCTCAGGTGTGATCTTAGGGGCTGTCTGGACTGAAAATTCTGCATTAAAGGTGGCTTGAGCTTGTTCTGCTACTACTCTGTCATGCATGGAAATTTCATGAAGCTTGAATAGTCTTTCCTATTCAGCCTTATCAACACCAAGATCCACTTCCTCTTCAATCACTTTAGCCTTTCCTTTATCAATTGAAGATACTCCTGCTTGAACATCTTTAGAGGGAACTTTAGGATCATTAAGAAGAGATGCTGGAGTTTCAGAAGCAACAGATGACTTATTAGCAGCGACAAACTCGTCAGCAGGATTTGATGTTTCCTTATCCTCACCCTCCTTCTCAGTAGTAACTGCTTCAGGAGGAATGTCTACATGATGAGCAACACTAGAATGATCATAGGAATCCACCACTCTTGGCTTAAGGGTTATTTGACTGAGATAACTCCTCTTTTTCCTCTGTTTCCTTTGAAACACATGAACTTCTGTATCCTTTTGAGGTTGTGTCTCTTCTAGTGAAATAGATGCCAGTACATGAAGTGCTTAAAGATCAATATTTACCCTCTCATGACCCTGTTCTTCTTCATCATCAGAAACCACAAATTTGCTCCTCCTACTTTGCAGCCTAACCTCCAAATCTGTCACCCTCTTCAACAACTTAACTAAAACACCACCCAGAGTATGCTTAGTCTCCTTAATCTCTTCCCTTAATTCTTTGAGTTGAAGCTCCAAATCATCAACCTTCTTAACATACCTGTTGAGCAAACTAGACATATACATTAGTACAGTAGGATCCTCAGCTTCGCCAGCAGTATTACCTGTAGCTTGTGGAGCTTCATTGGACCTAGGAGGAGACACATGAAAATCAGCACCAAAGATGGTGTCATCCTTAAAGAAATGTCTAGGTGGACTAGAAGGTTGAACAAAAGATTGGTTAAGATTCACCTCAGTCTCAACAGGGATTTGTTCCTGTGATGCAGAGGCAACCACTGACTCCTCAGGAGCAACAATCTCTGGTGGTGGTGAAGGTGGTGGTTGTGGGTCATCAGTGGCAACTGATGCAGAGGCATCAGCAACAACATTGACCCGAGGCAACATAGTGGGTAGCAGGGGTCTATGTTCTCTAGCAAAATTAGTTTTCATTGTTGCAAATAATTTAGCAGTTAATTTAGTAATGACCCTTGGAGTTTTATCAGAGGTTTCAATGCCTAATATCATTTGTAAAAATCTAGTATACATAAGAAATTTATGTTTGGTATCCTTCATATTCTTAAGCATTTCCTCAAAAATATATCTTGAAAAATTATACTTTCTACCATGGGCCAAACAGATTATAGCATTTGCAATAGAGCTGGAAAACTGATCCCAACCCCCAGATTTGGGACTCAGACACAGAAGCAGGGTATGAACTAAAAACCTCCACTTAGGGCAAAACTTATTTTTATACCAAATTATTTTCCCATCATAAGGATACCCTAAGCTGGTTAGTCCAGAAATAATTTCTTCCCTATTATTCTCAAAGAGACCATCTTCATCATCAAAATATAACTGAATCCTAATGAGGGACTCAGTTATCACATACTCTTCTCCATCAATGGTAGCCACAATCTCCTTGGTTGAACCAGTGGGAGATCGCTCATGAGCAGTGGACCAAAATTGCTTGAAAAGAGTGTAAAAAACAATTGATGGAGCGAAAGTGAGAGCATACCTTATTTTGGAGCGCAGAAGGAAATCAATCATTGAGTCATATAAATCACTCCCTTTGGCATGTTCCAGAAATGCAACTTTGTTGTGATCCACTTTGTAATCGAGCGTTGCCATTGATGTTGAGTGAGAAGATTGAAGATGAGCAGGATTCAAATTAAGAGGGAATTGTGGTGTGGGATATGACTGATTGACTATTTAAATGAGTAACCCAAAATAGTCGTTTAAATTGACAGCAGATTCGGAACAAATCTTTGACCAATTTTGACTTTAAATAAATCCCGAATTAAACTCCCAAATTTTATCAAAAGAAACAGCATGAAAAGTCAACCCAGCGGAAACCAAGCAGTCAAACAGCAGAAACCAATTAACGTTTGTCCGTAGTTAATAATCCAAAGCTATCAGCAGAATCCATAACTCATCAGGAGAAACAATTTCAATATCAGCAGCAATGAAGAGGGAATCAAATCAAATCTTTGACCCATAACAGTGCCTTAACAGTCTCCAATCAGAACTTTTAGCGATACAAATTCTAACCATCATGTTGGAATCACTCCTAAACATTATTCAAGTGTTAGTTACTCATATGTAATAGTTAGCTTATTATGGCCTTTATGTTTGTTATTAGCCTTAAGCTTATTTAGAAGGCCCATGAGCTTAGGCCCAAGCCCATAGGAGAAAGGAAGGGACTAGGAGTGTTGTCCTAGCTTCCCTCCTATAAATACTATGTAATAACCCTCACTTGAGGGTTGGTTGTTCAAGTTTTTTCTTTCACATACTCCTACGCATAACCGTCTCATATTAACGTGTGTGTGTGTTTGATTTCTTGTTCAATCGCCTTTATCTCTTTCTTGTAAGCTTGTTTTGTAAATCTAGTGACCTAACAGTGGTATCAATCGCCAAATAGTTGGGTTAACACTTTCGTTTTTGAAGTATTTTGTTTTAGGTCTTACGCGTAAAAGTGGTTAACACTTTGGATCGCTTAAAAACTCGTTTTTTTACACTTTTTAATCCAAGATTCTTGTACTTTCAACGTTTTAAGGTGTTAAAATACTTGTTTTTGGCAAAAGTTTCAATCTTTACGTGTGGATCTAAGTTTTAAGCGTGTTTTGTTCGGTGGGTATCGTTCTACGCGCAACCTGTTTTAAGAGCTTTGGATCATCAAGTTTCACACTTTTGTGTCTTTTGGTGTTATTGAAGCTATTTCATCACACAAAAACTGATTTAGAAACATCTTTGGGCATTATCACTTTTACGAGTAATCCTACGCGTAGCAAAACCCTAAAACTACGCGTAAGATATTCCTTGGTTTGATCTTCGTTTTCGTGGTTTACTCCGTGTTTTCTTGCTTGGATAAGCCTAAAAATACGTCGACTTTGGATATCTTTTGCACTGTGATGTGTAAAAGATCACTTGGGATAAAACCCTAAAATTACGCATAAGCATAAAGCTTACGCGTAGAAATCCTACGCATAAGATTCATCTTACGCCTAAGCCTAGTCTTACGCCTAAAATAATCCTACGCCTAACTTTGTGTCTACGCATAACTTTAGCGTCTTTTCCCTACTTACGCGTAAGCTAAATCTACGCGTAACTCTTGTTTGTTACGCGTAACTTTGGTGTTTTTACGCATAAGTGCTACTTGGCTATTGTGATTTCTACGCCTAAGGATACTTCATCAACAAAGGTTCATTCGACTACATAGATCCATTTTTACCAACACAAGTTTATCAACATGTCACAACCACCATACTCTACCTATTTCCCTTACACTTATCCTCAACGTCAACAATAATTAAGTCCACAACATCAACAATGGAATCAACAACAAGAAATTTATCAACAACAATTTAATCAACAACATACTCCACAACTTGCTGCAATTCCACAACCTCAAATGGTTCAACCACCACCAAGTCTTCAAGTTCAACCCTACACCAACGAATTCAATCAACATCCATCAAGGAACACTATGAAGGAACCCACTTGGTTTGCAAAGATGTGTGAAGCTTTAAGTTGCCAACAATCAATTCATGAGGCTGGATCACTTGATAGACCTCCAATGCTCACTCCAGGAAACTACGATCAATGGGTGATAAGGTTCTTTAGGTTTTGTGATCTAAAGAAGCCACATGGAAAGTTCTTAAAGAAGGTTATCTTGGAAGGTCCATTTCAGATGCCTAATGTTATCGTACCCGCCGATCCTAATGCTATTCCTCCAAGAGATGAACAAACGAACATTGCTACTGTTGCAGACTTGAATCCTCAAGAACTTCTACACTATGAAGCTGATGAACTTGCAATGCAATACATCCTCTTAGGATTACCTAACCCAATTCTTCGAAGTGTTGATGCTCAAAAGACTGCAAAGGAAATGTGGGATCATATTCATCTTCTTATGGAAGGATCTGTACTCAATCAGGAGGATTTGGAATCCAAAATTTACTTGGCTTATGAACATTTCATGATTGAACCCGGAGAGACACTAGAGTCTTATCATCATCGTTTTTCAGACATCATCAATGATTTGGATAAACACAACATCATCATGCCAAGAATTGCAGTGAATACTAAGTTCCTGAGTAGTCTTGGTTCGGAATGGGAGAAGTATGTCATTTTCCTCCGTCAAGCGAAGAATTTGCATCATTCTACATATTGATTGTTGTACGATTACTTGAAGCCTCATGAAAAGGAAGTTGATAGGGAAAGGATTCTCTGTGCTCAAATTGCTCCACCGACACATCCGGAAAATCAACAACTTGCCTTATATGCTCAAAACAGTTATTCTCCTCAACCACCAACTCAACCAACTGCTACAATCACACCACATGATCCTTCACAGCCTCAATCTCAACAAACTCAATTGGTTCCATACAACAACAACAATGCTCAAGCCCTTGTCAGTGAAACTAATGAGGAATCTGATTCGTTTGAAGCACTGCAACAAGGATTTGCTATGATTGCTAATGCCTTTAGCCGTTATACCAACGAATCCAACAACCGTATTCGTTCCTCATCTAATACAAGGAATCAAACTGTTGTGAACAATGGACGATTTGAAGTTCAGAATCGTGGTTATGGTCGTCAGATGGGCGGTGGTCAAGGGTTTAATGCTGTGGGTAGGAATAACAATCGAGCTCCAGTGGTGGAACAGGGAAATGCTCAGAATGGGTTGAATGGTCTTCGATGCTACAACTGCAATGAGAAGGGACATGTCACACCCCCAAATTACCTGTTTTGCAGCGGAATGGAATTCCTGGGAGTTGACTGTCATAGCATCACAATCACAGTTATATTGAACGACCTAAAGAGTCGTTTGGAAAATACATCGCTTGATTTAATAAAATAATCAGAGTTTACAAAATATAGGTCCCAAATGAAATCAACATGTGCGGAAAATAAGTTTGGTACAAGTCAAACGATGTTTTAAAAATGTATAAATCCCATGTGAGACGCGTTGTCACCACGACTCTATGATATGTCCACATGCATGCCATGAAGTGAATGCCTTAGTTACCTGAAAATACATTGCTAAAAGTATCAACACAAAGGTTGAGTGAGTTCATAGAGTTTATGTATATGTATGATACGACTACCACAAGTATAAGTTTGTATGACAATGATGTCACAAAAATGATACAATTGCTATAAGTCCATGACACCGAAACTAGACTGATCATGATGTTCGCCCCAAGAGAGTGTTTGCCAAACAACTCAAATAATGATATTAAATGAAATGCATCCGTTTAACCAGTTGGAATCCACCAACCCGGATGGAGGAGTCACCCTCGATAGATCTATCCACTCACCCTCGCTTCTATGAAATTAACGGTTCATGTTATATAATGGGGACATTCAATTGGCATGAGGTAACTTAAGCAATGTAATGAATTTGAATATACTTGGGCTCGCATAAAAATAATGATGTGCAATGTATTCTCCCCCGTAGGTTTGAAATAAAGTAAAAACTTGAATAAATCGGGGCTATGAAAACTCACCTGTTGCAATGATAATAATGATGTAAAGGCAATACTGAAATGAGGCGCAACCTCTGAACGTGACCTATTATGAATGATATGCTCTATGATAAGTTATGATGTAATGTCGTGCATGCAAACTCATATGAAATCTATACCACTTGTACGCTTTTGAAAATAGAATTTATCGTCGAAATATATGTTTATGACATCTCGTCATGTTATAAAATACTTTACAAGTATTTACGTTGAAATGATATCTTACGATAATCATTTAATGATTTATTATGAAATTATAACTTTTCGTCGTAAAATAATGTCGTTGAAATTTTCATGAAAGTGACTAAAATAGCCTCGAAAAGCTAGTCGTAAAATGGTGCACATCGAGTGGTAGGAAACGAACTCAACTGTTTTGGGAAGCTTGTATCATTATCTCGAAGTTTTAGCATTTAAGTTTTCATCCTAGAGGTCTCGATCACGGAGAAAAGTATAGGTAAAGTATGGTACTTTTGTCCAAAATATTGTTTAAGAATGGTTTTCGGCAAAATTTAAGTGACCGTATATTATTCATTACAACTCCGCTTGACTAACGGTTGGACATTTTGGAAAATATACTTGGCGAACTTACTTTTACTAGAAGACATCATGTTATAAAAAGTACTCCGTCATTGTTAAAAACGACCCTTAACATGGTCCCTCGTTGCCGTTGTATGTGTCTAATAGAAATATATTAGTTTTTCTTACATAATATAGTTACGGCAACTTGTTTAAAATGTGAATAACTTAGTCGTTATAAGTCCGTTTTCTACGTTCTTTATATCCACGGAATCATGATAACATATAAAAATATATTTTTGATAAGTCGACACATTTAACAACGCTTAAGACTCATTTTTGACTCGTAAAAAGTCGAGACAGCATGCTGAATTTTCTGAAACAAATAGTTTTCGTCGTCAAACTTTAAAAATTCATAACTTCTTCGTTATAGCTCCGTTTTAACCCGTTCAAGCGGCCACGTTTTCGTTTTAAAGTTTATTTTCTAAATATCTAGGCCAAAATTTTTTATCCACTGTCGAATTTTCCAGATTTCAAAAATATGGACAGACCCTTTAGAAAACTTGTCGAAATGAGTTTTTCTCGCGCCAAACCTATTCTAACCAATTCAAAACAACTCCGAAGCTATTCTAATCCTACCATACACTTTCTTAGGGTGTCATGGGTTCCTAGACATCACCAAAAGTGATTTATAGCAAGGAGTAATTATAGGATGACATAAATATATATAACTCTTAAAATCAATGAAAAAGTGGTATAAACATCATATGACTTGCATGTTTTCTCAAATATGATGAAATGAATATAACAATGAATATGAAATATGATCATGAATATGGATGCTTACTAGTTAACTTGATGAGGTTATGAGAACAAAGGATTTTTCCTAATCACCCAAGGTTTTTATTGCAAAACCTTAATCAAGAGTGATACTAGAGTGTTTAAATCTTGTCTTTAAAATTTTATGATGATTCTTCTCTTGGTCCTTGTGGTTGCCGGTTTTAGAGAGAAGAGAGGATGGAGAATGCTTATGATCTTTTCACTTGGATAATGAATGAGTTGTATGACTTGTTAATGAGTATTATACAATATAGTAGAGAAGATATTTATCAAATGTAAATGACTCACCATGGGAGTCGGCAAGATTGAAAAGAAAAACAAGAGAGTAGTTTTTTGAATAACTAATTATAATGGAGTATAATTATAATAGATAATTTGTGAGTAAAAAAATAGATATTTAGGGTAGTGTTAGCTATAAATAAATTTTAACAGAACAAAATAAAATATTTTGATGTCATAAAAATTATAAAAATACATTTCTTACATGAGTTGAGTGAAATAATAATTATCGAGTTGCATATACGAAAACCGTCGTAAATATTTATACATAACAATTTATATACAAAATAAATTGAAAACATCAGGTAAACCAATAATATAATTTTTATAGTCTTAAAAGGAGTATAAAAATATATTAGAATAATTTTTGGAAGTGTTGGATCAATATTCAAAATAGAAGTTTACGCGATAGCGTTTATTTAATAGGAAAATAAACGTTTAATGAAAAAATGCAAAACCATGCATGAATTAATATAATGATAATGATGCTAATGATATGTAGACTAAACCTAGTCTATATGAAGTGTCCTTGATGATATGTTCATGAATTCGCAGCTAAACCATTAAGGTTACGCGAATTTGATACTCGTAAACGTAGTTTACGATAAATGATGAAATAGTGAAACTTTTAAAGTTTATAAAATGACCTGAAATTACGAGTTGTCACATTCGCCCAACCAAAAAGGAATTCAGTCCCTGAATTCAGTCCATGTTAGGTTCTACGGTGTTACTTGTGAAAAGATGAGGGTATTTGAATCGCATTGGGTCGTCCAATGTTTTTCTAAATTGTGCCACGCCTTTCCAAGACGGGACTTTGAATATAACTTGTTGCCAACTTGAAATTCCAATGGTTTGCGACTTATGGAACATACTTCCAATATTTTGCGTCGTATATCTGCGTAGCTTATCTAGCTATATGTTGTTATTTGTAACTGATTTTTGATTTGTACGATTTCCGTGTTGTTTCATGAATAAGTTATGAACTAGTGAGTTGGACTTTCCTGATTTTTGACCGGTGAATAAGTGATTGTCACCTCGACCTTAGAGTGCCTCAAATGGTGTAGTCAATATGTTCATGTAATAACTATTGTTGTAAGGGAACTTGTTCAATGAAGAATGATTTGCCTAATTCTTTCTAGAAAATCACACATGCCTTAAGTATATCTTCTAATGTTTGAATTGTTCTCTCGCTCTAACCAATGAGCTGAGGATAATAGGCGGCACTCATGTCCTAGTAGGTTCCATGGGAAGATTGAAATGGTTATTAGGAGCCTAAGGTGAATCGAATAGCTTGTAATAGGTACAACTGGAATTGATACTTGATTGGTACTGAACCGTCAAGTTTTATCACACAAGCTAACCACTTGTGAATGGTCAACCGTAATAAACTTCAAACAGCTCAGACACAATACAATTATGATCTGGAGAGTATAGTGTTTCCACAGGTCGTTAAGTCCCACGGAGGATTAATGGTGTTTAACACTTTCAGATGTCGAATAATCACTAAGGATAGTGATCAGTAAGGATTGTGAATGATAATTATACCTAAAGAGAAAGTTTGTAAATTACAGGGGCTTAAATGCAAATTAAAGAAAATTAAAAAGATAAAATATATTAAATAAACGCTATCACTATTTTTAAAATTGGTGTTTTTGTGATTTATAAAATAAAATAACTTAAATAAACTATTTTAACTAAAACGTAAACTTAAATTATCTAAAAACGTGACCTAAAATGAAAACGTGCGTTATATGTAAAAATTACGCGAGTGCGCAAGATAAAACGTAAAATTTGTGAAATAAAAGTCCTACGAGTGTAAAAACAATTTTCTTACTTATTATATGACAAAAGAAAATTTTAGAAAAAAGATTTATATTTTTTTTACTTTTATATTTTTTATTATGAATTAAATACTATTTTACACTAATTAAATGATTAAAAATACTAAAACTATTCGGAAAAATCTGAAACTTTTTTATAAAATACTTTATACTAATACAAGGCTAGGAAAATTACAAAAGATGTAAAAGCTTATTTAAATAAGCTGAAAATAAGCTAATTTAATCAAATAAGCTAAATGAAACAAAAAGGGTTAAGTAATAAATTGTGCAAAGGACTACCAGTCAAAGACCCAAGGGCAGATGGTAGTGTGTGTGTGTGGTGAGCTGGGTGGCCAGGGTTCGAATCCCAGCAATGACTTTTTGCAAAATATTATTTTTTTGGAATTTTTCTTTTACAAACTTATTAAACACAATTAGATAAGCAAATTTTATAACTACAACTTTTTATGAAAACAACTAATAAGCTCAGTTTGAGCTTATTATACTTAACAGTGAACAAAAATGAAATAAGCAAAATGATATAGCCAATTGGCTAATTAAGCTTATAAATAAGCTAAAGGAAACTGGAAATAAGCTAAATTAAAAACTGAAAAAGCACATTTAATAAGAAATAAGCACTGAACAATATCAAATAAGCACTGAACAATATCAAATAAGCTAAATTAAAAACTGAAAAAGCACATTTATAAGGTTAAGTAAGACTATTTTGATCTATATTAACAACTTATAAACATAAATACATGATCATGAAACATGAAATTCCAACAGTTAATGACAAAGACATGATCAAAGGTATTTTTGACTTTTTACTAAATAAGGACTGGTTTTAATGGTGACTTTGAGTTATTAGGAACTAATATGATATGAGACAAGCACAAGCAATAACACAAACAACCTATAACACAGTTAACATGGCAAATCCAAACAACCCTTAATGAGACTGATTTGGTGATTTTCAAAGGATTTCAAAGATTAAAACCATACAACTGATTCTGAGACCTTATATTATCATTAATTAAGACTAAAGAAACATTAAATAACAACAATAACAACATAAAACCAAGAAATTACACTTATGCTAATTTAACTACTTAAAATAAGTATTTTATTAACTACAAATTAAAAAGAACAAGTGACTGTTTTTAATGCTTAAATATACTTAACTATAACTAATGAACATAAAGACACAGAGATTTAAGCTTATGAACACTTAAACAGTGAAGTGCCAAATTAGAGCAAAAGGCTTACAAATTGGTTTCCAAGCATAAAACTGAGAACTGAGGCATACAAACACACCCTATAGCTTCCCAAGAAGCACTAAACCAAAGGGCAATCCTGTATTCACCCTGCTCTAGCTTTGACCTTCATTTCCATGGATTTTTTTATTTTTAACTAATTTATTTGTATTTTTGGTGATTTTTGCTTTTTGCTTCTAAACTGAATTTTAAGGTTAATAAAAGCTTTAATAAGCTTTCTAGGAGCTTATATTAGCTTATGAGTCCTTAACAACAGCTACAAACAACATTTGATCTTATCATGAGATTTTTGAAATGAAAATTGCATAAACTTGAAAATGAAGCTTAACACTGAAATTGAAACTGAAAAAGGTTCACATTCACTTGAAATAACTTAAACAAAGTACTTGAAAAACTTAAATTACACTGGTATTTGAAAATTAATAAAAACGACATACATTAAACTAAAATTAAGCTAGATAGCTCTCTCCTCTACTTCACCTCTCTTTATATTGATCTTCTAGACTCCCCACATGTCTCTGAATCTTTCCCACTTCAAATCTTGGCCATTGATGCAGTCAAACAGATCCTAGCCTTTAAAATTGATTTTGGCGCCAAAAGTGGTACTAGTGGATTAGAGCAGGTTTTGAGGCAATTAAAGAATTGTGGATGTTTGTGGAGGTGGAGGGGACAAAATGAGAAGTAGATATGGAGCTAGGATTGATTTGGCAGCAAAAACAGGGGTTGAGGTGAGGTTGGAGTGTTTGATGGTGGGGAAGCATTAAATGCTTGGTGGCTGGTATACAGGTGGAAGGGATGAGAGGGGAGAGTAGGTATGGGTGAGGTGGAAAGTGGTGGTGAGGTGGTGAAACCACTGGTTTTGATTTTACAGTTATGGTTGAAGGAGATAAACAGTATCTCTGGTTTTGGGCGCGTTTTGACTGGTTTGACCCTTTTGGATATTAATAACGGGGGGTTCAAATGGGGGGGTTCACAGGTTTATGACAGGGGGTTCTTTTGGTTTGGCTGGGGTAATAATACAAAAAGGGTCCATTTGGTTTGTAGTTTATCACAAGGACCATTCTTGTAATTTTCTGAATTCTCTAGACTGAAATTGCCAATATTCCAAAGTTCACACAAGGACCAATCCTGCCATTTATGAATAGTACAAGGACCATAGTTGATTATTTTTCATTTTTAAATATCCAAGGACCATTTATGTCATTTTTCAAATATTAGGGACTAAAGTTGTAATTTTGCAATTTTAAATTTCAAGGAGCAATTTTGACAACTCATAAATCCCTAGGGACTTTAAATAACATTTTTCTTTATTTTGATTTACCAAGGACTGTTTTTGACAACTTTTGAAACTTGGGGGACTAAAACTGCCAATTATGCAAACTTGATACGTTTTTCATCTGATTTTGGTATTTTTGCATTTAAAACACCTAAAACACTTGTTTGTGAAATTTTCATCATTTTGATGCATTTCTGAGTGTTTTCAGATGTTTTTGCAGTCTAGATGGTACAAAAATGATGAGTATTTAGACACTCATCAATCCCCCACACTAAGATATTGCTAGTCCCTAGCAATCTTTTGAGAAAACTTAATGGATTTCATCTCTTTACCAAAAGCCATTACTTCTGGAGTAGCCAATTGTTTTAGTTCAAGTAAGAACCTTGGTACAATGATAACCAAATGATTTTGAGCAAATCACCAGCTTTCAACGGTTTTGATTTGTCTTTACCAGAAGCCGTTTGCTTCTGGACTAGCCAACTCTTAGATAAATTATCAATATTATCTTTGGTGAGTCGATTACCAATTATGGTTTTCCAACTGCCTTTACCACAAGCCATAAACTTGCGGGCTAGCTAACTTTTCACTAATTAAAGATATGGTGAGCTAAACACCATACAATTTTAGGCAAATTGCAAGCCATCAACGGATTTGAGAAATCTTTACCAAGAGCCGTTTGCTCTTGGATTAGCCAATCCTTATGTGGGTTAGACATGGCGGACTGATTACCATTTGCTGAGTAAGTGAAAAACACTTATTCCAAAAAAAAATTTGGCCAAAAACGGGGGAATTGGGTGGTATAATTACATGATAAAATTCGTGAGAATTCCCCCCACACTAGAAATGAATATTTCCCTCAATATTCAAAGTACCGGCTGTTATGCCGAAACATAGAACATAAAAGGGAAATACTACGGCCATTATTTTATTTTTGATATATACACATTTTTTTTTTGATGTTACTTATATACAACAGCGGGGGGCAACTCCCCCACACTAGGGTGGTAGAAAATAGAAAGAAGTCAGAAATATGGGTGAAAACCCATATGGTGTGTGCTACTGTTTTTGATTACCAAGTCACTAGCTTGACTCGATCCCCGCATTCATTGGTTCATGGGGAAAGTTTGTAGATCCGGGACAACCATGGGTGGAATGTCCTCTCCAAAATAGTGCTTTAATCGATGACCATTCACTTTAAAATTTGGACCATCGGGTTGAGATAACTCAATAGTACCATAAGGATAAACCTTAGCAATAGTAAATGGACCAGACCAACGGGACTTGAGCTTTCCCGAGAAAATCTTCAATCTTGAATTGAAAAGAAGGACTCGATCACCAACGTTGAAAACGCGGTTCTTGATTTTTGAGTCATGAATCTTCTTTGTCTTTTGTTTGTAGATCAAAGAGTTCTCGTATGCTTGATCACGGAGTTCATTTAATTCATTCATTTGAACTTTTCGGTGATCACCAGCTGTCTGAATATCGAAGTTGGCATGTTTCAAGGCCCAGTATGCTTTGTGCTCAAGCTCAATCGGAAGATGACATGCCTTTCCGTATACTAGCTTGTATGGAGTACACCCGATTGGTGTTTTATAAGCTGTACGGAAGGCCCAGATCGTCATCTAGTTTATCGACCGGATGCACGGTTTTCGCCTACTGTCCTCTTCAAAATTCTTTTAATCCCTCGGTTGGAAACTTCCACTTGCCCACTTGTTTGGGGGTGGTACGCAGTAGAGAGACGGTGGGTTACACCATACTTTTGCATGACTCGATCAAATTGGTCATTGCAGAAATGTGTACCACGATCACTGATTATAGCTCTAGGAGTTCCAAACCTAGCAAAAAGAGATTTTAAAAATTTCACAACAACTCGGGCATCATTGGTGGGTAAAGCTTTTGCTTCAACCCATTTTGACAAATAGTCAACAGCCACAAGTATGTATTTGTTTCCTCGAGATGATGGAAATGGCCCCATAAAGTCAATGCCCCAGATGTCAAATATCTCACACACTTGAATGGCGTTTTGCGGCATTTCATTTCTTTGAGAGATATTTCCGTGACGTTGACAAGCGTCACAAGTTTTGACAAATTCGTGGGCATCCTTGTAAATAGTGGGCCAATAAAACCCGGAATCAAACACCTTTTTGGCGGTGTAATTTGGACTATGATGTCCCCGGTGGGTCCGCATGGCAAGCTTTGAGAAGGTCAATAGCTTCCTGTCCATAAACACACCGTCGGATGACTTGATCCGCACAGATTTTGAATAAGTAGGGGTCGTCGCAGAAGTAATGTTTAACATCTTTGAAGAATTTGTTCTTCTGTTGGGTCGACATCCCTTTCACTATGAAGTTACCCGCATGGTAATTTGCGAAGTCAGCAAACCATGGGGTGGTAGAGTTTCCACGAAAAGAAACCGCATTGAGTGTCTCGAGAGGAAATGTTTCATTTATTTCCTTTTTCTCGAAAACATCTTGGTGAGGGTTTTCTAGACGGGACAAATGATCAGCAGCCAGGTTCTCAGCTCCTTTTTTATCACGTATGATGATATCAAATTCTTGTAGGAGGAGAACCCAACGGAGCAATCTCGGCTTTGCATCTTGTTTTGCAAAGAGATATTTGAGAGCCGAGTGATCCGTATATACCACGCATTTGGTCAAGATTAAGTATGGCCGAAACTTCTCAAAAGCATACACCACGGCTAATAGCTCTTTTTCTGTGGTGGTGTAATGAGTTTGAGCTTCAGTCATTGTTTTACTTGCGTAATGGATAGGCTGAAAATGCTTGGATCTACGTTGCCCCAGGACTGCACCGATAGCAAAATCACTTGCATCGCACATGAGCTCAAAAGGTAAATCCCAGTCGGGAGCAACGAGAATGGGTGCTTCAGTAAGCTTTTCTTTAATGTTTCAAAAGCTTTGATGCACTCGGATGAGAAGATAAAAGGATCATCTTTTTCAAGAAGATGGGTCATAGGTCGGGCGATCTTAGAAAAATCTTGTATGAATCTGCGATAAAAACCGGCATGACCTAAAAAACTCCTAATACCTTTAACGGTAGTAGGATGAGGCAATTTAGCAATAACATCGACTTTTGCTCTATCAACCTCAATCCCGTTTTTTGAAATCTTATGGCCAAGGACTATGCCTTCTTTAACCATAAAGTGACTCTTCTCCCAATTCAGACAAAGATTGGTGTCTTCACACCTTTTAAGCATTTTTTCTAAATGGGAGAGACATGTTTGAAACGAATCCCCAATGACCGAGAAGTCATCCATAAACACCTCCATTGTTTCCCCGATCATGTCGTGGAATATGGCCATCATACATCGTTTGAACGTGCCAGGAGCATTACATAGGCCAAAAGGCATACGTCTATAGGCAAAATTTCCGTATGGGCAGGTGAATGTGGTCTTCTCTTGATCCTGTGGATCAATGGGGATATGAAAATAACCCGAGAAACCATCTAGGAAACAATAGTATTCGTTCCCTGCTAATCTCTCAAGCATTTGGTCCATGAAGGGTAGAGGAAAATGGTCTTTTCGGGTGGCGTCATTCAACTTACGATAGTCAATGCAAACACGCCATCCCGTTACCAATCGAGTTGGAATTAACTCGTTATCTTCATTTGTGACAACAGTAATGCCACCCTTTTTAGGAACACAGTGAATTGGGCTAACCCAAGGACTATCTGAGATCGGGTAAATTAATCCTGCATCAAGAAGTTTGATAACCTCCTGTTTGATAACATCATGGATTTTTGGATTTACCCTTCTCTGATGTTGAACTGCTGGTTTGAAGTCATCCTCCATCAAGATTTTGTAAGTACAAAATTCAGGGTTGATACCCTTAATGTCGGAGAGTTTCCAAGCAATTGCTTGCTTGTGTGACTTCAAGACCTTTATGAGAGCAACTTTTTCATCTTTACTCAAATCTCGAGCAATAATGACGAGTAATTTATCATCACCCTCAAGAAATGCATACTCGAGATGAGGTGGTAAGTCCTTAAGTTCGACTTCAGGAAATTCTTCAGTTTTCTCAACTGACTTGACTTCCTTGTTATGAAGCTCGATGGGAGGGAGTGGAGATGGATCATCATTAAGCAACTTCTCAATGAGAAGTATGTCCCCCTCGATGTCGATGGGATCGTGATCAATTTCCCATGGAACAGAATCACTAGACAAGTATGCTTCAATCTCTTCCAAGATGAAGTCACTTTCCTCAAATGGAGTGAGAGAAGGAGTAGAATTGGCGATGATGGGTTGAGATGAATGAGTGAGATTATCACTCGAAGAATTATGATCATAACCAAGAACTTCTTGAGAGTACTCTTCAGAAGCAACATCAATGATATCTATTCGGTTAACCGACTCAGAATCATAGTTTGCGGAGTACCTCGAAGTTTGATCAAGGTTAAAGGTGAGAGCTTCATTACCCACACGTAATGTGATTTCTTGCTCAAATACATCAATAAGAGCACGGCCCATTCTCAGGAATCCTCGTCCAACAATGAGAGGAACCCGTGGATCAGCATCGAAATCAACAACTACAAAGTCAGCTGGAAAATGGAACTTTCCTACTTTCACAAATCCGTCCTCGGCAATGCCAAGTGGACGGGATATTGTACGATCTGCAAGCTCGAGAGTCATGCATGTAGGAATAAGGTCCGGAAGAAAGTTTCTTCCATCTTGAATGAGGCATCGGTTAATGCTTGCACCAAGATCTGCTAAGGTAAAGCATTCAACCATTCCTGGAAATACACAAGGTAAGAGAAATTTTCCAGGATCTCCAAGCTTTTCTGGAAGCTTCTTCAAGATAACTGCTGAGCAGTTCTCGTTTAGAGGGGTTTTTGCCATTTCAAACAGTTTTTCCTTGTTGCTTAACATGTGTTTGAGAGTTGATGCAAACTTGGGCATCAGCATGATAGCATCCGCAAAGCTTATGTTAAAATGTAGTTCTTGGAAAATTTGAAAAAATTTGTCCATTTGATGACTGGCTTTTTCGCGGAGCTTTTGCTCATTCAAACGTGATGGGTAAGGAATAGAAGATTTGGATTTGGGGTTTTCAACGGGAGCTACCGGAGGTTCAAAAACAACTCCTGGATTGGATTTGGGTTTCTGGACAACTTGAGGTTGGACATCGTTGGTACCTCCGTTATTAGTAGGAAGTTCCTTGTCCTTTGTCGCCTCAGGTTCACTTTCCACCACCTTCGGGAGAGAAGAAGAAGAAGAGGTAGTAGGAATAGCGGGTCCATTGTATGAAACACCACTTCTGGTTGTGATCGCCTTTGCATCGCCCCTCGGGTTAGCGATCGTGTTGCTCGGAAGTTTTCCTGAGCCCGAGGGTTGATCATTTAAAGACTTCTTTAGATCAGCAATCTGACTGACCAACAACCTGTTCATTTTATCTTGGGATTTCATGAATTGTTTCAATAACTCATCAGATGATGGTCCAGTTGGAACAATGGCTTGAGTTTGATTAGGAAAATTCTGGCCTCTAATGTTTGGATTAGGGCCTTGATTTTGAAAATTTCCTTGATTAGGATTCATATTCCCATGAAATTGATTCCCTCGATTGAAATTGTTTTGATTAAGGTTTCCTTGATGTTGGAAACCTTGATTAGGTCCGGGATAGAAATTACCTTGGTTTTGATAACCTTGGTTCATTCTAGGTTGGTTCTGATTCCGGTTTTGCATGTTAGGATTCTGGTTAAAACCGGGTGGTCCTTGATAAGTGTTAGCACGGTAGTTTGGCTCATTTTGAGGACGGTATTGATTACCTCCTTGATGTGAAGTACCGGCTATGGCATTGGCTTCAAACGGACTACCATCGGTGGCAGTACAGTTGTAGTATGCATGAGGGCCACCACAAGTAACACAGACCTCAACTTTTTTCACTTCACCATGTGATGGTGTTTGTGTGAAAGTGACTTTCTTTTGGTTAGCAAGAACCAAAGCTTGAACAATATCTGTGAGTTTGTCAATCTTAGCATCGGTGCTAGATGTACTCACGTGAGATGAAGTAGAAGGTCCTGCATTAGTCTGAGACTGATATGTCTTTGTTCGGAAAGGGCGGACTTGGGACTTGTTTTCAATGATTTGCAAGGCTTCTTTTGTGGTCTTGCTCAGGAAATTACCTCCGCGGAGGCATTTAAAGAGTCTTGGTTAGTTTGGTTCGAACCATTGTAGAAAGTATCCATTTGCATTAACTCGGTAAAACCATGATGTGGACACTTCTGGAGCAACTCTTTGTAACGATCCCATGCCTCACCGAATGATTCATCAAATCTTTGAGAAAATTTCATTATCTCATTTTTAAGACTTGTAGTTCGGGATGGAGGATAGAATTCGTTAACAAACTTGGTGACTAAATCTTCCCATGTCTCAATGGAACGAGGGGGTTGTTTCTCAAGCCAATTCCGGGCTTGTCCCTCTAGAGAAAATGGGAACGGAAGAAGCTTAATTGCTTCATGTGGGACATTCTTGTATTTGATGGTAGATGCAATCTTGTTGAACCATCGAATATGTGCATGAGGATCATCCCGCTCAAAACCATAGAATTGGCTTTGGGTTACCAAGATTAAGCAACCTGGTTTTGAGCTCAAAGGTATCAGCCACGATGGTTGGGACAATAATGGCATCTCCGTAACCCTCGATGGGTGCTTGGAGAAGCTCATTCATCGGTTTGTCTTCTGCCATTACGACGAGGGGTGGTGGTGTTAGACGTTCCTCATCCGCGGTGAAGGAGCGAACGTCCTCTACGCCTGCGAGGAATATTTGCAAGCTCAGAAAGTGGACTTGTAGAGTTGGAAGAACGAGTGCGCATGCACTAAGTTTAAAAATCAATTTTCAAAACAAATGCGAGGCAAAACGACAAGTGAACTTAAACAATAATCACAAATGAAATGGCTTCTTTGAAAAAGGTACACCAAATCACAAGGACACAAAGGCAAGTTTTAAATCTTTTGTTCGGGAACTTATTAATGGTCACACCCCCAGTTGGTAGGTGTACTGCCTTGATTTGCGGTGGTTGATTTTTATGTATTTATTAAGTACCACTAAAAAGACGTAGGCATGGATATGTGCTAAGGGTTTAAAATCTTTTTGGAAAATATTTTTGATATCGTCTCGTTTAACCAAATCGTATCTCTTTAAGAATCACCTTAAAGGAAACACAAGCTAGAAAACGTTACGATTGTTTTGTTGTTTTATATTTTTTTTGGTGTTGTTAACACTTTAGGAAAAATGTTAATGAACTTTTTGATTTTTGATAACTTTACAAAAAAAACTAATTACAAAAGGTGGTATATGTGCAAGTACGGGTCTGAGAATTCTTAAAACACGCGAAAGTCTCCCAGCGCAAAATTTGATTGACTCCGAACCGTCAAGTTTTATCACACAAGCTAACCACTTGTGAATGGTCAACCGTAATAAACTTCAAACAGCTCAGACACAATACAATTATGATCTGGAGAGTATAGTGTTTCCACAGGTCGTTAAGTCCCACGGAGGATTAATGGTGTTTAACACTTTCAGATGTCGAATAATCACTAAGGATAGTGATCATGGGATTATGAATGATAATTATACCTAAAGAGAAAGTTTGTAAATTACAGGGGCTTAAATGCAAATTAAAGAAAATTAAAAAGCTAAAATATATTAAATAAACGCTATCACTATTTTTAAAATTGGTGTTTTTGTGATTTATAAAATAAAATAACTTAAATAAACTATTTTAACTAAAACGTAAACTTAAATTATCTAAAAACGTGACCTAAAATGAAAACGTGTGTTATATGTAAAAATTACGCGAGTGCTCAAGATAAAACGTAAAATTTGTGAAATAAAAGTCCTACGAGTGTAAAAACAATTTTCTTACTTATTATATGACAAAAGAAAATTTTAGAAAAAAGATTTATATTTTTTTGACTTTTATATTTTTTATTATGAATTAAATACTATTTTACACTAATTAAATGATTAAAAATACTAAAACTATTCGGAAAAATCTGAAACTTTTTTATAAAATACTTTATACTAATACAAGGCTAGGAAAATTACATAAGATGTAAAAGCTTATTTAAATAAGTTGAAAATAAGCTAATTTAATCGAATAAGCTAAATGAAACAAAAAGGATTAAGTAATAAATTGTGCAAAGGACTACCAGTCAAAGACCCAAGGGCAGATGGTAGTGTGTGTGTGTGGTGAGCTGGGTGGCCAGGGTTCGAATCCCAGCAATGACTTTTTGCAAAATATTATTTTTTTGGAATTTTTCTTTTACAAACTTATTAAACACAATTAGATAAGCAAATTTTATAACTACAACTTTTTATGAAAACAACTAATAATCTCAGTTTGAGCTTATTATACTTAACAGTGAACAAAAATGAAATAAGCAAAATGATTTAGCCAATTGGCTAATTAAGCTAATAAATAAGCTAAAGGACACTGGAAATAAGCTAAATAACTTGTAATAAGCTAAATTAACAACTGAAAAAGCACATTTAATAAGAAATAAGCACTGAACAATATCAAATAAGCTTAAGCTTAACTGGTTGCACAGGACACTTTTTAAGTTTCTAGGCAACTTTAAGCTTATATTTAAGCACTGAAATAAGCTAAGAAATGAAAATAAGCACTGTAACTAATAAGTATACCAGTTAAGCTTTCCAAAAAGCTAAAACTCTAACTGTGGTGTTCACTAGAGAGCTTAATATGAGCTTATGAAACTGGGTAGCTCAACTATGCACAGGGCATGCTTTTGGAAAAGGGTCTAAAATAAGCTAAAAGTTAAGCAGTTTAATAAGCTAATTACAAATTATTAAAAATACTATTAGGAAGATGAGCAGTTGAATATTGATATACCAAAAGCTCAAATCTTTAAACTTAATATTAAACCCTATATAAAATTATCTATTTTATTCAAAAACTGATATTAAGAAAATTTTGACTTTTCTAATTACTCTATTAGGTTGACTTATATGAACTTAGGATTGATTATACTAACTGATTATTATGTTATAAGGTTAAGTAAGACTAGTTTGATCTATATTAACAACTTATAAACATAAATACATGATCATGAAACATGAAATTCCAACAGTTAATGACAAAGACATGATCAAAGGTATTTTTGACTTTTTACTAAATAAGGACTGGTTTTAATGGTGACTTTGAGTTATTAGGAACTAATATGATATGAGACAAGCACAAGCAATAACACAAACAACCTATAACACAGTTAACATGGCAAATCCAAACAACCCTTAATGAGACTGATTTGGTGATTTTCAAAGGATTTCAAAGATTAAAACCATACAACTGATTACAGACCTTATATTATCATTAAATAAGACTAAAGAAACATTAAATAACAACAATAACAACATAAAACCAAGAAATTACACTTATGCTAATTTAACTGCTTAAAATAAGATTTTTATTAACTACAAATTAAAAAGAACAAGTGATTGTTTTTAATGCTTAAATATACTTAACTATAACTAATGAACATAAAGACACAGAGATTTAAGCTTATGAACACTTAAACAGTGAAGTGCCAAATTAGAGCAAAAGGCTTACAAATTGGTTTCCAAGCATAAAACTGAGAACTGAGGCATACAAACACACCCTATAGCTTCCCAAGAAGCACTAAACCAAAGGGCAATCCTGTATTCACCCTGCTCCAGCTTTGACCTTCATTTCCATGGATTTTTTTATTTTTAACTAATTTATTTGTATTTTTGGTGATTTTTTCTTTTTGCTTCTAAACTGAATTTTAAGGTTAATAAAAGCTTTAATAAGCTTTCTAGGAGCTTATATTAGCTTATGAGTCCTTAACAACAGCTACAAACAACATTTGATCTTATCATGAGATTTTTGAAATGAAAATTGCATAAACATGAAAATGAAGCTTAACACTGAAATTGAAACTGAAAAAGGTTCACATTCACTTGAAATAACTTAAACAAAGTACTTGAAAAACTTAAATTACACTGGTATTTGAAAATTAATAAAAACGACATACATTAAACTAAAATTAAGCTAGATAGCTCTCTCCTCTACTTCACCTCTCTTTATATTGATCTTCTAGACTCCCCACATGTCTCTGAATCTTTCCCACTTCAAATCTTGGCCATTGATGCAGTCAAACAGATCCTAGCCTTTAAAATTGATTTTGGCGCCAAAAGTGGTACTAGTGGATTAGAGCAGGTTTGAGCAATTAAAGAATTGTGGATGTTTGTGGAGGTGGAGGGGACAAAATGAGAAGTAGATATGGAGTTAGGATTGATTTGGCAGCAAAAACAGGGGTTGAGGTGAGGTTGCAGTGTTTGATGGTGGGGAAGCATTAAATACTTGGTGGCTGGTATACAGGTGGAAGGGATGAGAGGGGAGAGTAGGTATGGGTGAGGTGGAAAGTGGTGGTGAGGTGGTGAAACCACTGGTTTTGGTTTTACAGTTATGGTTGAAGGAGATAAACAATATCTCTGGTTTTGGGCGCGTTTTGACTGGTTTGACCCTTTTGGATATTAATAACGGGGGGTTCAAATGGGGGGGTTCACAGGTTTATGACAGGGGGTTCTTTTGGTTTGGCTAGGGTAATAATACAAAAAGGGTCCATTTGGTTTGTAGTTTATCACAAGGACCATTCTTGTAATTTTCTGAATTCTCAAGGACTGAAATTGCCAATATTCCAAAGTTCACACAAGGACCAATCCTGCCATTTATGAATAGTACAAGGACCATAGTTGATTATCTTTCATTTTTAAATATCCAAGGACCATTTATGTCATTTTTCAAAGATTAGGGACTAAAGTTGTAATTTTGTAATTTTAAATTTCAAGGACGAATTTTGACAACTCATAAATCCCTAGGGACTTTAAATAACATTTTTCTTTATTTTGATTTACCAGGGACTGTTTTTGACAACTTTTGAAACTTGGGGGACTAAAACTGCCAATTATGCAAACTTGATACGTTTTTCATCTGATTTTGGTATTTTTGCATTTAAAACACCTAAAACACTTGTTTGTGATATTTTCATCATTTTGATTCATTTATGAGTGTTTTCAGATGTTTTTGCAGTCTAGATGGTACAAAAATGATGAGTATTTAGACACTCATCAATACCACGTATCTCATGCCAAATTTCAAAATGTTAAATCTGTCGAAATGGACCTTATAGAAAGGAATAGATTATGGGTAACAGTTGTGATTCCTCGCGTTTCTAGTTCTAGCGAATGTCATTACTTGAGTCTTACTTGCCTAAGGTGCTTAGTCTCCATGACTAAAATGTTTATTGTTTGATTATCGAAGTGTTTCCATGCACTATGTTATAAAGTCGCAAAACCTTAAATATTCAAGTGATGTGGTGTAGTGATTGATTTTCAAGATTTGTCCCAATGTTGAGTGCTTCTAAAATATTTCATCACTTATATTGCTATCATGCTAGTAAGAAAATAGATATCAGCTCATACTATGTCGAAGAATGTTTGTTCTAATTTCACTTGTAGATGGAAAGTCATTGATTGTCCGATATGTTCAAACATGTTGCATCTCTTAATATGAATGTGAGGTTATCTGGAATTTCTAGAGAACACAATGCCTTAGGGAAAGTTTATATCGATAACCTAAATTTAACCAAATTTTCCTTTAAGGGAAACTCATTGTAGAGAAGTTCACATATTGTTGAAGCCATGTTAAATGGAATGTTCTGTAGTCTCAGTTAGAAGACTTGGTTTATCCCTATGATGTTGCTTAGTGGTATTTGCTTCGTACTAAATCTCGTAACTCGGTCTAGCTAGTACTTTTGAGATGATATAATTTGGCTTCTAAACCAAAAATAGTGGTTCGGATTGTCCCGTGATGGCTTAAGATTTTTGTTGAGTTTTGAAACGTCTTACTATATACTTCTAGTCCTTGTTGGTAGTCCTATAATGTTTTCATTGTTTTCTTGTATCGAGAAATCCTCCTCATAGATGATATAGGAAGCCTTTCCTAAAAAAGGTCACTCGTCAAATTCTAACTTATCGGTTGAGTGAGGAATGAATGGCGTGAGCATCTATAGAGTGTTATCAAAAGAAATATTTATGAACAATTTATATGATTACAAAACCTTGCTTTTGAGTGAAGATTGTTTTAAGAGATTTGAAATGATGCTTGTTACTTGCATGACATAATTCTTCCTGAATTATACATAGGTGATCAGGCCATGTATAATCGAGGACAATTGATGTGATGCTTGGTTTTGTTGAAATGGTGTTATGTTTCTCCGAAATTTTTAGATGGTATTCAACGTTTTGTTTTGTGAGACAATGGTTCAAACAATTTTTCGGAGTAATATGAAAATCGTTTCGTATGATGGTATTAAATAGTTGATAAAATGACTGAAAGCCAATTGATAGGGTGGTAACGAAACAACTTGTTTTAAA
The DNA here is from genome assembly GCA_910596185.1 of Chrysanthemum makinoi. Lineage (NCBI taxonomy): Eukaryota > Viridiplantae > Streptophyta > Magnoliopsida > Asterales > Asteraceae > Chrysanthemum > Chrysanthemum makinoi. Next base: position 80,116,429 of record OU343221.1, on the reverse strand, counting down.
ACCTTATAAAACAATGTTTCTAAGATAGTGTAGAATAGCTTGAAATAAAATTAAGTGAAATAATTTCATGAAATGGTAGCAAAATAACTTGAAATATAATTTGTTGAATGGTTTGTAGGATACACGGGGAAACCTCATAGAATGGTAATAGTCTCTTAATTGGTCAAGAATAAAGTTGTCCTAACCCCTAGTAAGATGGTGATGTATTGTTGCGAAATGATTGAAAATTGGGCAATTGGAATAAGGAATGAAATAAACAAAGGTTGTGATTATCATGGAGTTAATAAGGGATAAAGGTTACATTAGCTAGAAAGGTGCTTATTATCTGTTCCTGTTGGTAGTCTAATTGTGTTTCAAGTGTAGGAGTAGTAGGCGGTCTAGCAGCAATAGCCCTAGAAATCTCACAGTCCTCAAACCTATGAGACGATGTAGTGTCTATAGTCTTAGTGATAAATGATAATGGTGTGTCAAATCATGCACGCTTCCCAAGCTGCAAGTCAGGTGTATGAGTAGTGTCTATGAGACGTGATGGCACGGATGGTACCCTAGATGACAATGATGATGAAATTGATGACAACGATGATAATGAAAATCCTTGTGGTGAGTTAAGAAAATAGGTTCATTAGGACTAAACCTATAAGTTCTACCAAATGGTATAATCTGTCCCAACCGAATGATAAAAATTGTCCTGATCCTATGGTGAATCAATAGTGATCGCGATGGTGTAGGTGCAACTTCGTCCTCCTAAAAGAGTTCAGTCTCATCATCTGATGTTATCGGTGTTGAGTCAACTGATGTTTAAATTGTGATAGGGAATGACAGGGCATTCTCCATGTCAAAGTGATGTGAGTATGATGGGATGGGTATTTGAAGGCATCTATGTGACAATCGATTTTTGAAAGTAAATAACTAGCAAAATGTGCGTATGAAATCGCATGTATAGTGACTATGCACTTATGATGAAATAATGAGATGCTATGATGATGTAGTTATAGTCTAGGGTCAATGATGAAACCTAGTTCTCTATAACCGAAGCTCTGATGCCAATCTGTCACACCCCAAAATTACCTGTTTTGCAGCGGAATGGAATTCCTGGGAGTTGACTGTCATAACATCACAATCACAGTTATATTGAACGACCTAAAGTGTCGTTTGGAAAATACATCGCTTGATTTAATAAAATAATCAGAGTTTACAAAATATAGGTCCCAAATGAAATCAACATGTGCGGAAAATAAGTTTGGTACAAGTCAAACGATGTTTTAAAAATGTATAAATCCCATGTGAGACGCGTTGTCACCGCGACTCTATGATATGTCCACATGCATGCCATGAAGTGAATGCCTTAGTTACCTGAAAATACATTGCTAAAAGTGTCAACACAAAGGTTGAGTGAGTTCATAGAGTTTATGTATATGTATGATACGACTACCACAAGTATAAGTTTGTACGACAATGATGTCACAAAAATGATACAATTGCTATAAGTCCATGACACGAAACTAGGCTGATCATGATGTTCGCCCCAACAGAGTGTTTGCCAAACAACTCAAATAATGATATTAAATGAAATGCATCCGTTTAACCTGTTGGAATCCACCAACCCGGATGGAGGAGTCACCCTCGATAGATCTATCCACTCACCCTCGCTTCTATGAAATTAATGGTTCATGTTATATAATGGGGACATTCAATTGGCATGAGGTAACTTAAGCAATGTAATGAATTTGAATATACTTGGGCTCGCATAAAAATAATGATGTCCAATGTATTCTCCCCCGTAGGTTTGAAATAAAGTAAAGACTTGAATAAATCGGGGCTATGAAAACTCACCCGTTGCAATGATAATGATGATGTAAAGGCAATACTGAAATGAGGCGCAACCTCTGAACGTGACCTATTATGAATGATATGCTCTATGATAAGTTATGATGTAATGTCGTACATGCAAACTCATATGAAATCTATACCACTTGTACGCTTTTGAAAATAGAATTTATCGTCGAAATATATGTTTATGACATCTCGTCATGTTATAAAATACTTTACAAGTATTTACGTTGAAATGATATCTTACGATAATCATTTAATGATTTATTATGAAATTATTACTTTCGTCAGTAAAATAATGTCGTTGAAATTTTCATGAAAGTGACTAAAATAGCCTCGAAAAGCTAGTCGTAAAATGGTGCACATCGAGTGGTAGGAAACGAACTCAACTGTTTTGGGAAGCTTGTATCATTATCTCGAAGTTTTAGCATTTAAGTTTTCATCCTAGAGGTCTCGATCACGGAGAAAAGTATAGGTAAAGTATGGTACTTTTGTCCAAAATATTGTTTAAGAATGGTTTTCGGCAAAATTTAAGTGACCGTATTTTATTCATTACAACTCCGCTTGACTAACGGTTGGACATTTTGGAAAATATACTTGGCGAACTTACTTTTACTAGAAGACATCATGTTATAAAAAGTACTCCGTCATTGTTAAAAACGACCCTTAACATGGTCCCTCGTTGCCGTTGTATGTGTCTAATAGAAATATATTAGTTTTTCTTACATAATATAGTTACAACTTGTTGTTTAAAATGTGAAGAACTTAGTCGTTATAAGTCCGTTTTCTACGTTCTTTATATCCACGGAATCATGATAACATATACAAATATATTTTTGATAAGTCGACACATTTAACAACGCTTAAGACTCATTTTGACTCGTAAAAAGTCGAGACAGCATGCTGAATTTTCTGAAACAAATAGTTTTCGTCGTCAAACTTTAAAAATTCATAACTTCTTCGTTATAGCTCCGTTTTAACCCGTTCAGCTGCCCGCGTTTTCGTTTTAAATTATATTTTCTAAATATCTAGGCCAAAAATTTTTATCCACTGTCGAATTTTCCAGATTTCAAAAATATGGACAGACCCTTTAGAAAACTTGTCGAAATGAGTTTTTCTCGCGCCAAACCTATTCTAACCAATTCAAAACAACTCCGAAGCTATTCTAATCCTACCATACACCTTCTTAGGGTATCATGGGTTCCTAGACATCACCAAAAGTGATTTATAGCAAGGAGTAATTATAGGATGACATAAATATATATAACTCTTAAAATCAATGAAAAAGTGGTATAAACATCATATGACTTGCATGTTTTCTCAAATATGATGAAATGAATATAACAATGAATATGAAATATGATCATGAATATGGATGCTTACTAGTAAACTTGATGAGGTTATGAGAACAAAGGATTTTTCCTAATCACCCAAGGTTTTTATTGCAAAACCTTAATCAAGAGTGATACTAGAGTGTTTAAATCTTGTCTTTAAAATTTTATGATGATTCTTCTCTTGGTCCTTGTGGTTGCCGGTTTTAGAGAGAAGAGAGGAAGGAGAGTGCTTATGATCTTTTCACTTGGATAATGAATGAGTTGTATGAGTTGTTAATGATTATTATACAATATAGTAGAGAAGATATTTATCAAATGTAAATGACTCACCATGGGAGTCGGCAAGATTGAAAAGAAAAACAAGAGAGTAGTTTTTTGAATAACTAATTATAATGGAGTATAATTATAATAGATAATTTGTGAGTAAAAAAATAGATATTTAGGGTAGTGTTAGCTATAAATAAATTTTAACGGAACAAAATAAAATATTTCGATGTCATAAAAATTATAAAAATACATTTCTTACATGAGTTGAGTGAAATAATAATTATCGAGTTGCATATCCTAAACCGTAAAATATTTATACATAACAATTTATATACAAAATAAATTGAAAACATCAGGTAAACCAATAATATAATTTTTATAGTCTTAAAAGGAGTATAAAAATATATTAGAATAATTTTTGGAAGTGTTGGATCAATATTCAAAATAGAAGTTTACGCGATAGCGTTTATTTAATAGGAAAATAAACGTTTAATGAAAAAATGCAAAACCATGCATGAATTAATATAATGATAATGATGCTAATGATATGTAGACTAAACCTAGTCTATATGAAATGTCCTTGATGATATGTTCATGAATTCGCAGCTAAACCATTAAGGTTACGCGAATTTGATACTCGTTAACGTAGTTTACGATAAATGATGAAATAGTGAAACTTTTAAAGTTTATAAAATGACCTGAAATTACGAGTTGTCACAGGACACCTGGCTAATGCATGCCCAAAGCCAAGGACAAGGGGCAGTGCTTATTTCAAAGAGGCTCTTCTTTTGGCTCTTAAGGATGAAGCTGGTGGAACTCTCACAGACAAAGAACAGAGCTTTATGGCAAATGCTGACTCAGATGATGATATGGAGGACTTGCAGGCCAATGCAGATGTTATGATGATGGCTAATATGCATGAGTTACACATAGGTGACACAGGCCCAGTGTATGACACTGATGGCTTGTCTCAGATACCCGAACAAACCATATTTATCTCTGATCTCATATCTCCGCCAACATCCGAATCCGGCAAGGCTCAGAATGTTCAAAATGCGCCGTCCACATCTCATTCCGACGATTTTCAACTAGACCCGTAGTTATATTTGACGATCAAGATGACCAAACGGTTTCCCTTGATAATCAAATTGACTCCGTGGTTATACTTGAGGATCTCAGTAATGATCATGTTGAGACTCACGTTGAACACGCCGAACTTTTGCCTCATCCGATTGCTTTCGTTTAATACAAGATCATCAGACCATAGTGGAAAAATGTCATGCCATTAATCAGGACTTGAAATGCAAAAATGCACTGTTAACCAAGGATTTTGAATGTTTACAAAAGCAACTCAACTTTTTCAAAACTCAAGAAAAACGTGAAAACGGTTTTGAAGCAGCCTTTGCCAAATCTTATCAAAACGAAAAATATTTAGAAAGACAGATCCGTGATCTAGCCGCTTCGAAGAATGCTTTGTTGTCCGAAATAGAACAACTGAAACATGACCATAAAAAGCAAATTAACGCTCTCACCTTGGAAAATCAAAAAGCTAAGGCTGAGTTGTTAACTTGTCAAAAACAGTTCTCTGCATACAAAAAGCATTCAACGAAACGAATAGACGATCATCTTGAAGAAATCATCGGCTTGCAAAACAAACTTAAAGAGTTTAAAACTGTTGTTTACAAACATGGCGAGTCGGTCACAGCCATTAAAAAGTTTACTTTAAAACCCAATCCAAATGGATATGGACCGAATCTTGCTGATTACAAACCTAAGCTTTCAACCAAAGCATTCAAACCAAATCTTGAAGTTTCCAGTGCAGAATATAAAGTTGATAATTCTGTTATGAGTGTTGTTGAATATCATCGTCAAGAGGAATTAGATGCGGAAGACGAGAGTCGATCAAAATTAGAAAAAGTTGTTTACAACAAACCTTTTAACTATTCAAAAGCGGTCACTTTCGTCACACCAAAGGATTCTTCTAACACACCAAGGGTAATCATAAAACACACGAGGTCTTCTAATGTTAATCCCCAACCCGATTATGCACAAATTTATGGTCCTTTACCTTCCATCAGTGAAGTAAACTCAAAACCCGAAAATCGCAAAATTCGGATATTTTGACATTTTCATGGTGACCTCAAACTTTACAACATGAGATAGAATATCATTCTGAAATCAAAGTTCAACACTTTCAATCGCCTCTAGCGAGAGAACAAAGAGACATTTTTCAGAAAAATCTTTTACCAAATGTTAAAAATTTGAAAAGTTGTGCATTGTCTTGGGAAAGGGACTTTCATAAGGAACTTGGATTAATGAAGGTCATTTTCGAAAGCAAAACATCTATTTCTATTACTAAACGTAAAAAGAAACTGTTGAGAAAAGATGTTGATCGACTCTTGGAAGATGTCATCTGTGCGGATGTCCATAATGCTGTGTTATTGAATTCTTTGTCATATGCATTTGATTATATCTCTGCGATCTTGTTGATTCGTGGTAAATGTTGAGAACACTAATAATGTGCTAAATCGAGTCCTATAAGTTGAAAACAAACGATTATCAAACGAACTTTCAAATGCAATACGCCGTCTTAATTGGTGTCAAAAAGATATTCACGATCAACAACTTGCTTTTCAACACAAAATCGCCATTCGCGTGCAAAATATTCGATCCTAAAATTGAGAAATTGGATGATCAAAACGTGTCTTTTAAGTGTCAAATCTCAAAATATGAACAAGAACTTGTAAAAGTTAAAAAGGAATATGGTGTCATATTTGATTTACTCAAAGAGACTCGTGATGAAGCATCTAATGAACTTGATCATTATCTTGCACACTAAAAAGAAGTTATGCATTTTCTTTGGAAATGTTCGGTTCGAAAATCAAGATCGATTCACACTATCCTCAAGTTAAGAGAAATGTTAGGAAAGTATGAACAACTTCCGCCTACCGTGATTAAGAGAATAGCCCGAGTAACACTTAGTAATCATGAACCTAGAATCCTTTATGCCAAATCACAAGTTGCTAACGCGCCTCCTTCTTTGAAGCAGGAATAGTTGCGTCTTTTCCAAGCGTCCGCACTTCACAGCCTAGGAGCACTACACCGAAGAATAGGAAGTTGCGACCTAAGAAAAGATCAATAAGGAATGCTAAAGTAGAAGAACACCCTAGGACTATGAATAAGACTCACGTTGCTTCCACTATAGATATTGCGTCGGGCACATGTAATAGAAATAGTGATGTAACGTAAAATGTTCAACCGTTAAGTACTTTTGATATTGATCGATGCACCTTGTGTTATTTGTAAGTAAGTATGAACTCACGATTGTCATGACAAATGTGTTGCTAAACTTATCAA